>OZ018332.1:84101641-84740907 GCA_963969495.1 Ceratothoa steindachneri | reverse complement strand
GTAAACCGCTGCGTCATTTTCTCTTAATCCCTCCTTGCTTCCCCTTTATACCCCTCTACCTGTCTGTTGGCAGTGCATATATCTTGTTTTCACACACACACACACACACACACACACACACACACACACACATATAAATATATATAAATTTGGGGCATGACCGAAACAACACCATGATGATGACATATAATCTAAATAACGGGGCACTGACAGCACACGCGAAAAAAACACGGGCTGACTTAACTAAATATATATATATATATATATATATATATATATATATATATATATATATATATATATATATATATATATATATATATATATATATATATATATATATATATATATCTCGACTTACCGGTGGCTGCCTTCAGCTGTAGATAGTCTTGGTTTAGATCCCACGTTAATTATTAGGTCCCCACTAAAAAATAAAGATATTTTAAATCAGTGCAGTTTAGTGGTAAAAATTATTTCTAATATCTCTGACCGGGATTGCGAAGAAAGAGGTGCCAACCCTCCGATTGTTCTATTGTCTCTTTTTAAGGGCCCCTTGCTTCCATTTTTTTCCCGTGAGAGGTTGGGCTCTCAGCGTGTGCTGGTATGATGATAAGCAGCGCACGCTAATAAGGTTCGAGTCTCTTAAAAGAGGGAACGAAGTAGAGTTATCCCAAGTCTGGCCTAAAACCACACTTTGGAGCGCTTGAATTTTCGCCATTTCTTTCCCTAAGATCTTCAAATACCCTTTAGTGCTGCTTTTAGGATCCATGACTTATTTATTCTTTGTCATTATTGTCGCCCCTCCTCTTCCCTCACCAACCCACCCTCCATTTTTTTTTACTCGGGTGCGTTCCCATCTCGCTGATAACCAACCCGAATTGGTTCTATGGTGGTCCTCCCTGTTCTCATTTTGGCCCAATCCAGACGGTGAAAGTGGTTGATTGGTTTTACTGGGCGTGTATGTCATCTTGTGTGCACTACCACCTGCCCCTACACGTACCCCCCTGCTCTTGTCTTCCCCTTGCCACGATGCGGAAGTGGGTCATGGGTTGCTGCTAGTTGGCTTGGAATTTTCAGTCCGTCCCTCCCTTTCCGTATTTCCCTCGCCGCGGTTTCCGAAGGGTGGATAAGACGGCCATAGGGTACTCTGTTTCCTACCCTGCGATCGCTTCAGTGAGTTACCCCCCTGTTTTATTTTGCTTGTTCCTGGACGCGTTGCCGGCACATTTTGAATGCCCTCGTATGGGAACGAGCGTACCCCCTCCCCTGTTTAGTGGATAGGGGTCCCTGGTCCCAGGTGTCATCTCTCGAGTCCAGGATACTACTGAGGGTTTCATTGCTGCCAGCTACCCGTATCATTATGCCCTCGTTGGATTACAAAAGCTTTTTAACAAACAACAAGCTATTTCTTCCACCCTAACTGTCCTTTAAAAAAGAACTGTGGGTGAAAACGACCCCGTGTACTGCGACGGCCAAAAGTGAAGGTTAAAAATACCAAATTAATAGGTTTTTTTTTAGGGCTGTTTGGTTGTGGTCCTTTGGCTTGCTTGGCGACGATGAGGAGCGTCTCCCAGTCGGGCCCGATGCAGTGTGAAGGTGGCTAATCGTAGCTATGGTAACCGCACACCATCGCTGTGTTCATTCGCAATTTGCCTTACTATTTACCTACCCTCATTGTGTTTGGGAAAGTAAGGTCCGATTTGATCTTAGTTCGCGCTGCGTTGGATTGCCCCTGGAGTCGGGTTCAGGAGAAATCCCCGATCCTATCCAAGCTGGGTATTGAGTCCTTCCTGCGGGCTCTCATTTCCCCTGCACCCCTCCAGCCCAGCTTTGAGCCCCGCCGAATCCCCTTCTCCTTTTCTCTGTAATTTTCATCTGAGTCATCCGGCCAACGAAACGATGTGGCTCCGACTGTGAGGGACACGACGCCATCCGGTTTAAGACAGGGATATATATATATATATATATATATATATATATATATATATATATATATATATATATATATATATATATATATATATATATATATATATATATATATTGTACGCTTGATGTGACTGCTTGTTTTCTTAGTGTTCGACTGATGCTGGCATGACAAACGCCCTGCCGAAACTGGTCTCGAGATAATAACTACTACGCTCCTCCACAGTGGTTTTATTTACATATTTGGAATCTGTCATTGGATTTAACAATTGTTATGATATATATATATATATATATATATATATATATATATATATATATATATATATATATATTATGAGAGCTCCCCCCGTCCCCCCTTCAGGGGCATTTCTTTACCACCACTCATCGGTAGCTGGCAAAGATTCCCTCGTTAGGTTTCGCTTCTAAGTTTTCCCTAAATAATTTTGAAATGTGTAGAAAGTAGCATAGCCCGAATAATCATAGGATGTGACTACTTGGACCTTTAAGGACGTGGATGGCGCCAACTCTCCAGGTTCGCCACCCGTTCTTCATTGAATGCAGCCCCCAATTTTGCCAATCAAAGGTAACCCTGAAAAGGGACCCTTGCCTCTGTTGCGTAATGGGTGATATTTCAGGAGAGTTGTGCTTCCTCCGGGGCCCCTTATCCCCAACTTCACCACTTTATTAACAAACATGTTCGAAATCTCCCTGGTGAAAATACATACCCCTGTTGGTTTTCCCTTCATTTTTTCTCTGAATTAATACAAATGGCTCTGTTACATGGCCCCTTTCTTTGTAGGGTGGCGTAGCATTCTCCCTTATTATTTTTTCCCCATTTAATGCTGTTTTTATTAGTGTTATTTCCTCGGGCTTTCCACTTTTCGGTCCATTTAAGTGTAGCGCTCCTTCGAACAGCTTATTCCTTCCTCTTTGCGACCGTGACCTCGTTAATCGCGACCGGGGCCTCGCCGCGTTGGAGCGAGCTCCATTTGGACCGTTATGACGACGCATCGGAGGGGGAGGAGGAGCAGGAAGGCGGGTAACGGGGCGTCACCCCTTTTCTCATCCCCCTTTCTCGAGCATTAAGGGCGTTAAAATCAGAAAGAATGACTGACCTGAAGGGGTATAAAACTCGTGTGTTCCGATAGGTAAGAGGATCTTGAGAGTGTTCAGATGTGCGAGCCTATAAAGGACGAGATTTTCCCCATACATAAGTTAAAGCCGTATTTAGAGTAAGTATACTTGTGTTACACCCTTCAGCCCCCTACACACACCCGTTCCCCACCGCACTGAATAGTTTTTTCTTTGGGATACTCGGGCTATGCACCTTTCACTACATAGTCGATTTACTCCCCGCAGGGGTGTACCCTATTTGACCTGTTGCTCATGGTACTTGGAGGAGCTGCACATCCTCCCGGCCTGAGTTCAAATTAGGGAAACCCTGTTACTGGGTTGACATGAACTCATGGGGTATAAAAAATGGTTCGGTGCGCTTTCCCCTCGCCCCGTCTCAGCGCTACTCTTTCTCTTTTTTTACGACTAACCACTCAAACCTTTTGTTGTCTACCCGCATATTGCAACAGGAGAAACTGTTCTCACCCGGACAAAGTTCGGTTCACGTGACTTGGTGCCTGGGTGGAACAAGCCATTCCGGGATAACCTAGCACCAGGGGATGATGATAATAGGCGGTCACCCACCCTACTCGTTAGTGGACCCGCCTATCTCTACCCTCTATTGCATGCCCGCCTACACCCTTCCAAACCTGCTCTCCTATCCACAGAGGTTCTCGTTGCACTTTCGTACTCTTATGGGTCCTTAGTCGAGTGGCAGTGTATACCGTGAGGTCCCTACCTGCTGCGAGGGCCCAAAGCCCGCCGACTGATGCATGTATTAGGCACATGATGTGCTGGCTCCTCTACTCTGCTCACCTTCTTCCAGTATACATATAAGCGAAACTACGTCGGCACAATCCTTTATGCTCGAATCTTGAGGATAAATTTGCCTGAATGGCAAGTCGGGTTGTCGAGATCGATCTAAGCTGGCCCCGTTTCCAGAGTGTGTGTAAATTATTATATTGTGGAATTTTCTGATCTTGGGGAAACCTCAGCGCCCCGTCCGGACCCAGGTTAGCCTCTTCTCCTACTTTCTGACAACCTGCTTTCTTACCCTGCTTCTTCACTTTCCATACAACCTCTCCCACAACTTTCTCTAGTCGACTTCTAATTTCACAGGGTATACGCCGACGAGCTTCCTCTCACCCAACCATCCTAGATAAGGGTGAGGGCACATCGCCCCCTCACCCCGACCATCACCTTCCTCACATACCCTCTCTCTCTCTCTCCTTTAACTATCAATTTTCGCCCATCCCAAGATGGAGCTACCATGGCGAAGTGCTCCCTGACAAGTGGGCGGGAAGGGGTGGTCCCAAATGGCGGCAGCTTGCTTTGCCAGCCCCACGTTCACCCCTCGCAGAACGTACTGCGCCGGGTAATTAGCGTATGCGTCCAGCAAATTTAATAGGGTCACCATGCCCAATGATGCAAATTTAAAAATCATCTTATCCCTGTAACCTCGTCGGAGCCGCCCTCGGGCAGCTCCAGCGAAAAAATAGGATGTTCCCCGCCCCCTGTGCTTTCTCAGCGCACCTTCCAAATTTCTTCTGCCAGAGAGAAGGCTTACTCCTCTCCTAGGCCAAGGAGGTGCAGGGGACTTCCCCTGACCGCATTCTATGGAGGCGCCTCCCTCTTTCCAACGGCAGTCTCTCCTTTTCTTTCACAGGGGACTGCCAAGAAAGCCCCTGTGCAAACCCCTGTGACAGCCAAGACGTCCATTTCAGAGAAGGATGTTGCTGAGGCTGGTCCAGCTGACCTACGGGCTCCTTCCGGCGCTCGAGAAAAGCAGGTTCACCCCCCACCCTCCTCTCCTAAAAAGAAAAAGATTAAGGGCTCCTCTCCCTCGGCGCGAGCCATTGGGACGCACGGGTCCGCTACCGGTTTGGTAAGCGACCAAGCCTAGATCAGCCCGTCCGCCTCGGTGCTTCTGCGAGTGAGGAGTCCCTGACTACCAAAATTGCAAGTGCGCAGAGCCGAGCCTTGATTGCTTTAGGTCCCCTCATTCAGAGGTTACTTAGCGTTTTCTAGCCCACTGGCTTCAAACGCTTCCTTGTTATTCACTCCAGTGATGGCATCATGTTGGTTAAGGGTAATATGATACATCAGTTTAGAGCTCTAGCTAGCGTGATTGGTAGAGAGCCGAAAATGACCCATTTCTCGGACGAGAGCCTTCTGGCACATGCGTCGAATCCCCCCGTAAGGGGCGCGTCGATTTGTCATCCTGGCCGCCGTGCTGACGGGACTCAGCACCCCGTCCGACCCCAGCTTAGCCTCTTCTTTCCTTCAAAACACTTGTTTCCTCGCTTTTCATACAACCTCTCCAACAACTTTCTCTGGTCAGCCTCTAATTTCAAAGGGTAGAAGCTGACCTTCTTCTCAAGCCAATCGTCCCGGATCGGGGCTGAGGGGGGAGAAGACAACGTTCCCTAACCCCTGAGCTCCAAGAAAGCCAGCAGGCAGCCCATTGCCGACCGCCCCTCGTGTAAGCGGCTTGGTAGGGCAAACCCCCTTAGGGGGGAGAGGGAATCCAGGCCCCTTCGGTCGCTTCCCTCAAAAGACCTGCTGGCAAGAATATTAAACCTTGCCGGGGTCAAGGCCTGTGCCTCCCCACAAAAGACTCTTGACGCTGCCAAGGGGACCTGCGATGTCCTGGGAGGGGATGGCCAACTGGAGGCCCATCCTGTGATAGACATGGTCCTTGAGGAAACCCAGCCTCAGACGGTAGGGCCTTTCATGGGGAAGAATCCGGGCTCGGCGCCAAGCACCGAACCCGAATCCGCCCCTATGCAAGGTCCTCCTCAAACGGCTGAGTGGTCCGAGGCAGTAAAAGGAGAGGGAGGGATCTCCTCCGACAGGTGCCCCTACGACTACCAGGACCTTATCCATTTCGGAGAGGGACCTGGCTGAGGCTGGTCCATCTGGCATGGGGCTTCTGTCGGCGGGGGTGAGAAGCGGGTTCATTCCCCGCCCTCCTCTTCAAAAAAGAAAAAAGACAAAGACTAGGAAGACTCGGGGCTCCTCTCCACCCGTGGGGGCTACGGGGACGGATGGGTCTGCTGCCACTTTGGCAAGCGACCAAGCCAAGATCGGCACATCCGGCCCCTCCGCCCCTCCGGTTGCGGAGCTACTGACTAAAACTAAAAGTGCACAGGGCGGAGCCTCGATGACATTTGGGCCCCTTATTCAGAGGTTACCTGGCATTTTCGAGCCCGCTGGCTTTAAACGCTTCCTCGGTATTCGCTCCACTGATGGCACCATGTTGGCTAAGGGCAACATGATCCATCAGAGGACAGGATTAGCTAGTGCAATTGGTAGAGAGCCGAAGGTGACCCGTTTCGCGGAAGGGAGCCTTCTGGCGAATCCCGCCGAGGCGGCCAAGATAAGTGCTCTTCGGACACTTCATGGCACCCCGGTGAGGGTGACGCCGCACTCTACCATGAACTTTGTGAAAGGAGTAGTTTATGCGAGGGAACTCGTTGACTACTGCATCGAGGACATCACTTTAGAGCTGGCCGACCATGGGGCGGTCAAGGTCGAACGTGTGATGAGAAAACAGGAAGGGGCCTCGAGACCCACCCCTACACTCTTCCTCACGTTCGACTGTGACAAGCTCGCTGAGTCGCTGCGTGCTGGTTGGTACCGCTACTGCGTGAAGGCATTCGTGCCACTGCCGCAGCGGTGCTATTACTGTCACCGCTTCGGCCATACGAATCGTTCTTGTAGACGTGCAAAATCGGGGTCACCCGAAGTTTGTGTAAATTGCTCCAAGGCCGCACACGATAAGTCCAAATCGTGTGTGGCTAAGTGTGTCAATTGCGGAGACCCGCACCCCGCTTCTTCGAATCAATGTGGTGCATATCTCCTTGAGAAAAAAATTCTGGCCGTTCAGGCCCAGGATCCACTCTCATTCCGCGAGGATAAGGACTTGGTCCTGGCGCGCCCGGCTCTGCCTGGGACGTCATATGCTTCAATAGTTACAAAAGCACCCTCTGCTCCTGGCCCATCCAGGCCAACGAGCACGGTCGTTTCCGCGCCCATTCGGAGCCCTTCTGTGGGCTCTACTCAACCCGGGCGCTCCCCTGGTAAAGCTGGAGGCAAAAAGGGTTCACACCCAGCCCCGGCTAAAACCAGGGCTTCCCCCTCTTTTCCCAGCGCGACCGTTTCCCGTAAGGCGAAACGGCCACGCGCCTCCATCGAGTCGTTAGACTCACAGGAGGCAACACCGTTGAATATGGTCGCTAGGGAGGAAAAGACTCACACGGCGAGCCCAACCTCCCCCAATAAGTCCTCGAAGGCGACAGCGCATTCAGCGCTTTTTCCGGCCAACAGCGCCCGGGGTTTTGCCCCTGGGAAGCGTACGGCCATTCTCGTGAGGGTCTTCAGTTCGAGGAGGGTCTCCGCGTCTCCTCCGAGCTAGGCCTGGAGGGCATATTCCTTCAATGGAATTGGCGTGGACTCCGGGCCAACTGGGAGGAGCTGCGCAGGCTCGTCTCGTCCCGTCCCGTTTCCCGTTAGCTATCTTTTTGCAGGAGACCATGCTAGGTTCGTGCCCCCTGGCCGCCCGTCCGGGGTATAAGGGTCCATCGACCCCACCACCGCGGGATGGCCGGTCTGGGGGATGCGCGGTTTACACCCGGCATGATGTCTCCGTTCTTCCTTTCTCTTTAGATACCTCCTTTCAGGCAGTGGTTGTGCAGCTGCACCTGGATAGGAGGTATACTATCATTTCTGCGTACATTCCACCGTCAGCTGACTTCGACGCGGGGGACTTCCGCCGCGTCGTCGCAAATTTGCCGAGGCCCTTTCTCATGCTTGGAGATCTGAACTGTAGGTATCCTCTCTGGGGAGATTACTCCATAAATCCCAGGGGACAAGTCCTTGCCGATCTGATCGAAGAGCTTGAGATGGGTGTCGTAAACGTGGATGAGTTTACGCATCACTGTCCGAGAACCGCTTCATTTTCTTGCCTTGACCTATCCTTGTGCTCTTCGGATGCACAGCCTGATTTTGATTAGGGGGTGGTCGATGACCTCCATGGTAGTGATGACTTTCCCATTCAAATATCATTTTCAGGGCAACTGCCACCTGAGAGCCCACCTCGGCGGTGCTTGGCGCGGGCGCGGTGGCCTGCATTTCAGGAAATGACTAAATTCTCTATCTCAGTCGAGGAGTTTAGGTCGGTAGATGAGGCCGTTGAGTTCTTCTCCGGCAACCTCATCGCCGTGGGCCTGACTACTATTCCTAGGACATCTGGCCGTTTTGCACGCCGACCACTCCCATGGTGGTTGGCCGTTTGTGAGACGGCCCTCAAACAGAAGCGTTATGCCTACATGCGCTATAAGCGCCGCCCGAGCGATTTCACTGTCGCTGAATTTCGTCGAGCTAGGGCTAGGTTCCGGTATATTTCGAAGCACGCCCGCCGCTCTTCTTGGCGGGCATACGTGTTTTCACTTAACGGGAAGACCGCTTTAGCTGAGGTGTGGAAGCGAGTCAAAAGGATTCGGGGCAAGTTCTCGCATGACCCCTCTCCTGTTCTCCAGGAGAATGGGACCGCAATCTCGGACCCCGCGTCCGTGGCGGAATCCTTAGCGACCGTCTTTTCCGCATTCTCTAGCCGAGATGCTGCTCCACCAGCATTCAATGCACGTCGTGATGTCGTGGAAGGCTGCCGACTGGACTTTACCTCCAGAAGCGGAGAACCCTTCAACGACAAGTTTACTGTGAGTGAGTTGCGCTCCGCTCTCGCTTCGTGCGCGGACACCGCCCATGGTCCGGACGATGTCCCGTACGCCATGCATCGACACCTGGGTGAGCGAGGCATGGCCTTTCTGTTAGATTTGTTCAATAGGATCTGGGTGGAAGGTCTTCTCCCAGACTCCTGGCGAATCGCTACTGTGCCCGCTTTTCGCAAACCGGCGAGAGATCACTCTACTCCAACCGGTTTCCGCCCAATCTCTCTAACCTCTTGCGTGTGCAAGTTGATGGAGAAATTGGTAAATGTTAGATTAACCTTTTTTCTTGAGAGCGGAGGCCATCTGTCTTCTGCACAGTGCGGCTTCCGCAAGTTCCACTCCACGTCGGATGCTCTGCTCCGACTGGAAAATGCCGTCTGCGAGGCTTTCCTTCGGAGACAGCACTACGCCACGGTCTTTTTCGATCTGGAGAAGGCCTATGATACCGCATGGCGATACGGTATCATTGAGACTCTCCACACGATTGGGGCGAGGGGATGTTTATATCTGAATTTTTGCCAGATCGTCGATTCCGCGTACGAGTGGGGGGAGCCCTCTCTGGCCCAAATGAGCAGGAAGAGTTTATGTGGATGAGTTTACGCATCACTATCCGAGAACCGCTTCATTTTCTTGCCTTGACCTATCCTTGTGCTCTTCGGATGCACAGCCTGATTTTGATTAGGTGGTAGTCGATGACCTCCATGGTAGTGATCACTTTCCCATTCCCATCACTTTCCCGTCGGTCCTCTGTTCAACCAAAGTGGTTTAATCGAGAAATCGGGCAACTGCTTAGGGAGAAGAGAAATGTGTACCGGCAATCGAAGATCTCGGGTGACTTTGACGAATACCGAAGGCTATCCAGGAGAGTGAAGTCCAGTATAAGGGCGGCTAAGCGGTCTGAGGAACTCCGAATGGCGAGACTCTGTAAAGAGAATCCCAAGTAGTTTTTTGGATATGTGAACAGCCGTAAACCAATCCGTCGAACGATTGGCCCTTTGAGGAATGAGGAGGGGACATTAAAGCATTCAGATGCAGAAAATGCTAACCTCCTCAACGACTACTTCTCTTCAGTGTTTACTGAAGAGTGTGGTCCCATTCCCCAGCCGACGGATTCCTACTCGGGGCAAAAGCTGGAGGCAATGGACTTCACCGAAGGAGAAATAAAGAAAAAGATCGCTGACCTAAAGACGAATAAGTCCCCTGGACCGGACGGGTTTCTACCTAAAGTGTTGAAGGAAGTGTGCGATGAAGTATCACGACATCTGTGCGCTATCTTTAACATGTCAATCCGGACCAAATGCGTTCCTAGAGACTGGCGTGAGGTGGAGGTGACTCCTATCTTCAAGAAAGGAGACCGTAACCAACCGTCGAACTACCGACCTATCAGTCTGACTTCGATAGTCCGTAAACTCATGGAAAGCATCATGGTGGACAAAGTGACGTCGTATTTAGAGTCAAACCTGCTACTGAGGAGTTCCCAGCACGGCTTCCGAAGGCAACGGTCATGCCTGACGAACCTTGTGGAATTCTTCAACTTCGTTTTCAGTGAGCACGATCGAGACAAGGCGGTGGATGTGGTCTACCTAGACTTTCAGAAAGCCTTTGATAAGGTACCACAGCGCCGCCTTCTCCGGAAAGTGTGAGTGCTGGGCATAGACGGAAAGGTAGCCAGCTGGATCGAGAACTGGCTAAGTGGCAGACGGCAACGGGTGGTGGTGAATGGACAGTCTTCTGAGTGGGTGCCCGTTACTAGCGGGGTGCCTCAAGGTTCTGTCCTGGGACCACTACTATTCATCATCTACGTCAACGACATGGACGGGGACATGGTTGCCAAGATTTCCAAATTTGCCGACGATACCAAGCTTGGTATGAACGTTGCAAAGGATGGAAATACTGCCCGCCTGCAGGAAGATCTTGGGAAGATTGGGGAGTGGTCGGACACGTGGCAAATGCCTTTTAACGTGGGCAAATGCAAAGTGATGCATATCGGCCACAGAAACCCCCAGTCTCAGTATATCCTTAAGAGCACTGCTCTTGAATCGAGTGACACTGAGAAGGACTTGGGTGTAACAATCACTAGTGACCTCAAGTTCTCGAAACAGTGCATTGAGGCGGAGAAAAAGGCCCAAAGGATGCTAGGCTATATTAAGCGCCAGTTTGGTTATCGGAACCAGGAGATTGTACTGTGCCTGTACAACTCACTTGTCCGACCGCACCTGGAGTATGCCGTACAATTTTGGAGTCCTTCATTGCGAAAGGACATCGCGAGATTGGAACGCGTACAAGCTAGGGCAACCAAACTGATTCCCTCTATCCGACATAAAAGTTATGAGGATAGACTAATGGAGTTAGATCTGTTCTCGCTGGAAACCCGTAGACTGCGTGGTCAGCTCATCGAGGTCTTCAAAATACTTCGAGGGTTCGACAATGTTGACTACCGGGATATTTTCACACTGAGTGAGAACAGAACGCGCAATCACGGCTTCAAACTTGAACTGAAGCGTTACAACCGCAATCTGTGTGGAAACTTTTTCACCTACAGTATCTGCGGTATGTGGAACGCACTTCCAGTGGAAGTTGTCAACAGTGAATCTGTTGACCAGTTCAAGTCAAGACTAGACAAAGTCTTGAAAAGTGGCCGTTTATGGACGCAAAACAATTGAGCAGCCATGTGCCCGCTCGATTGCTAGTCCAATGGTACCCTCTTTGAATGGACCGTAAGGTCTCCTAGGGTACTTACTTTCCTTGTTACTCCTTGTTACCTCTGCGTCCACGGCGTCGGGAGTATTACTTTCGACCCCTTTTGGACTGCACTTCGTGTCACGCTAGTTTCGTGCCACTGTAGACCAATGGCTCCAAGTCCCTGTAAGGCTTTGGCTTCCGCGACGTTTCACCTCTGTTTGAACTTGGTCTTCTCCCAAGTAAGCAGTCGCCAGATGGGCTCCTAAAAAAAAATATAGCTTGATCAGCGATGCTCTACTAGGAGCTGCGTGTGTCTTCACGGCAGAGCTTGTTAAAATACACCGCTCGGTACGATGGAGAACGTTTCGGCCCCGATCGGGATCTTTAGCGACCCACAAACTTCTCTGATTACTCTTGGGTCATTGGAATCTCCATACCGCCTAGTTCGCGTTATCCGTGAACCACGGTTGCCACAAGCTGAGCGGATGTCGAGATTACCTTATCCTGGGTTCTTGGCCATGTGAAAATTGCGTGGAATGAGGGCGACAAAGAGCACTAGGACTGGGCGACCAGACCAGCATCTTCCTCTCCCTCTTCCTCGCACCGACTACATGGCAGGAATTACGGCCGCCCGGAGGGGCCTGGCAAAGAAGATGGGAGACGGCCTGGGGGAACTTAAAGATGCGTGCCATTGCGCCGCGAATGTTACCATGGAACTTTTCCCCAATACCGCGACGGCTTAAGGTTGCTTTATGTAGTCTTCGAATTGGGATCACTCACGGGACGTACTGCTATTTGTGGAGAGCTCCCCTACAACTTACTGCAACGACCGCGTTGTCCCCCAGACTGTTCGGCACATTACCCGATTCCAATACTAGGACGAGCGAGGTCGCTACCCTATGTCCATTTTAATCAACACGGGTTCATATACACATATTTTTGGAATAACTAACTTTCTGGATGAGGCTGGCCTCCGCCATTTTATTTGACTTTCTTTGGTCATGGTCGCATTCTCCTGCGCAGGGAGAGGCTGTCATTCGGGCATCCCCCATGCCGGAGCGTGCTTCTTTCTTGTTTTTTCTTTATTTTTTATTTTGGGGGTTTTGTTTCTTTTTTCTTTGCACATTTTTGTTGTTTTTAATCTAGCCAAGCATTATTAGTCGCCCTATGCCCTAAGCAGGCAGTTGCTAGATTTCGGATGATTTTTTTCTTCCTCGTTCTTTATTTCTCTCTTCTTTATTTTTTCTCTTTTTCTCCTTTCTCTCCTCTGCTTTTCTCTCCTCTACTCTTCATCCTTCTTCCTCTTGCTCATACTCTTGCTTTTTCTTTCACTTTCTTTCTCCCCTCTTTATTTATATCCCCTCTTTCTTTATCCCCCCCTCTTTCTTTATCTTCCCTCTCTCTTTTTTTCCCTTCTCTCTCACCTATCTTTCTTTCTCTCACCTCTCTCTATAACCCCCTTTTATTTTTCTCTCCCCTTTTCCCTATATCCCTCTTTCTCCATATCCCTCTTTTCTTTTATTTTTCGCTCTCCTTCATTTGTTTTGTTTTTTCTCTATTTCTCTCACCCGGACTCCCCCTTTCTTTCTCTATTTTTCATCTCCCTGTTCTTTTATTTTTGTTATCCCCCCCCCCCACCTCTCTTCTCTCTTTCTTTTTCTTCTATTTCTCCCATCGTTTCGCCACTTTTCACCTTCCCCCTCCGACTTAAAAGAGAAGTAGATATATTAAGATGTTAATGCGAAGAACGTTAAGAGCCAAGGATCTCCCCGTCAAACGTTTTATATAGAACGAGCCGAAAAGCTATAGAAAGCTTGACCTAGATTGTGGTCAGCGATGATGCCACACCGTTCTATCACGGAACTGTCTGTAATTTCGGTGGGGGGCGGGGAATTTCCGCTTGCCGGAATCAACTTGATTCGCGAGTCAGTTGCTTTTGTTTATATGCGGGTCCACTGGAAGAAAGGGATGGTGGCGATTGCAATGCTGCGTCGGCCGATCCGAGCACTTGTCGGCTATTATCATTCTGACCTTGGCCTGCTGGGGCCCATCCGTTTTCTAGGTGTTTCCTGTTGTTGACAACTCGCAAGAGTATGTGCGCTCCATATGACTCGGTACTTTTCTCGGACACATTACCCGTCGTTCAATGCTAGCCATATTTGTCGAATGAGTGGAAGCGCTCCGATCCAGTGGTCTTTGTTCGCTTATTCCCGAATGTTTATAAATTGACCTGGAATCTGACAAGTTTCTCGTCACTTCATCTATATGTGACGCAATCTCAGGAGGGTCTGGTCTTTCCGGTTCCTAACTATCCAACACCTCTTGTCTACTCAAAGCTTTGCAAAATAAATACGTTTTTTTGTCATTTTTTCCCCTCGTGTCCTTTATTGACAGTTGATCAGGCAAACATGGTATCTCGGAATTTTGGAAGTACCTCGATGAATTGGCTGTTTCAACTTGTGTGCTTTTCTCAACCTTACTTTCATTTTGACTCCCTTAATTTTTCCATGACGAAAGTTGTTAGAGGCAATTTATTGAGGTCCTAGAAAGTGACCTTGGGGAAGAAAGGATATCCGGTTGCAACTGTTTTTAATATTTTCTCTTACAGGGAGGGGGGAGAGGGGTCAACTGCAGTTTTCCTCTTTCTCTGTTATATTCATGATATGGCTTTCATCAAATTTGGTGATTTATAATGATTTATTTAGTGTGGGGGTCCTCTTAGCTTAGTCGAAATTGCTCTCTTTAGGTTCTCTTATGGTTCCCAGGTGTGACCTCATACTTCTCCCGCCAAGAGCAAGGGGCAGGGTGTGAAGGACTCTTTCCTTTAGCCCTGACCTTTTTTTTTAAACAGCTATAGCCCTGACCTCGGCTTATTTGCCCTTCCCTATTTTGATTTATTGCGCACTTGCGTAAAGGGGCTCGGGTACCCGTTGTATCTTTTACTACTTTAGTTATTGAGGGTTGTGCTCTTATACTCATTATTTTTACTCTTACGTTCGCCAGGCTACTACACCTAGCTGTGGAAACACTCCTTTCTCTATGCGCGCGAAGTTAGGCCATTTTGGGCAGGATTGGGTCCCGAGTGGATTTTGTCTCGACTGTGCGGCAAACTGTTAATTAATTCATGACTCGGATACTAAGTGAAACTATATGTCACCACTGAACCATTGAGATAAGTGTAGATGGTGCGAATGGGTGGTAAAAAGACGTACCAAAGTAATAAATTGTTTGTCTTGTTTTTATCTTGCTCATTTGATTCCAAGCTCAATTTTCCGTAGTTAGGCCACATTTTCCTGCAAGGGCGGTTAAAAAATTCAACCATTTGTCTTATTTGTAAGAACTCGTCCCTCGGGGCTTCTGTCGCCCGAAAGGCGAAATTGATTCTCACTAAGCAGCGGTTTGGAGATGTGCAACGAGCCCCAAGTAGTCTCTTCTTTAGACTAGTCGGGGAGCGAGATACCTTTCACACATTTTCACTTTCCATTACCCATCCTCCTACTTCTTTACCCACCCCTTCCAAAAGCTTTGTTTTCACTTCGTACACTCTATTAAAAAAATAACACCCTTAACTAATACGACAATTTTTCGTCTGAATTCATGAACCGTTTATTGTAGGATAACGAAATTTGGAGCCATTAAGAGGAATGTATTAATAGGCAAACCCACAAAATTTCAATGAGTTTATAGATAAAGGAGATCATAATAACGAAACGCAAATTCGCAACCAGAAAGTATTCATACTATATCACTCTTGCATCCATAATTTAATTTTGGTGGTATAATTTGGACTAGTCAAGAATAGTCTAGAATAGTGGTTTTCAACCGTGGTGTCGTGGGAGCAACGAAATTTTTTTTTAAAATGCCTAAATTGAAAACAAAGATCTATTTTAAACATTTAGAAATATTCTTACGACGCGTAAAAGTATTTTGAAGCTTCTCTGCCTTTGTGCAACATAAAAACAACGAAAAGAGAAAGATTGGAGACAGTAAATGAAGAAATGACAGTTGCCTTGTCAACGTCCTAATATTAAAAATGTGATACTCATCAAACTCAAATTTCCCATTAAACCTTTAGAAGTAGGATTAATTTATTTTCATGTGATCAAGTTAGGTTAAATGTGAATCGTGGCTAATTTTGAAGTGTTTTTAGATAGCAATTAGGGTGCCACTATTATAACAAGGTTGAAAACCACTGTTCAGGCCCGTAGCCACGGGGGAGAGGGGGCTCTGGGGGGCTTAGTCCCCTCCGATTTTTTTTAGCCTAAACTAATAATAGGATTCCAGTTCCACACAAGGGAAGCAAGCAAGTACATTTACTCTGATATCTTCTGGAAGAGGTTATTTTGTCTGTGGCTCCAGTTTCATATTACCACTTTGGTTTTGTGAACTGCCTGGTTGATTTACTAGTTAGAAGAACTGACTGCATAGTAAAGCTTTGTAATTGTATTTTGCCCTTAGCCATTCCATAACTTAAAATACATTCAAACTTTCTAAGAATTTCGCCAATTCTGGAACTCTATTCCAATAATTTTGTAGCAAACACCATCGTCACAATCCTCAAATCACGGTAACCCATTTGCAAATCTATTTTCCAAACTGATTATATTAAATATTTTATGATAAAAATACAAGTGTTTGTATATATTATCATAACAAAATCCTATAATCTCAACTCAAAAAACTACAACAATAATGCTACTTATGGACTCTGAACTTTTGTTGGCTTGGTGACTCGCGGTAGTTAATAACGAACTGGCTGGTAAGTGGCTTTTTCTTATCACTCCATTCCCAACGGTTAGATATAAATAATTACGGCGAACCGAAAACTTAATATCAAGATGGTATTTGTAAAAAATATTTGTAAAAAATTAGCCCCCTAAAAAATCACGGCCTGGCTAGAACGTTCTAACAACCCTATATTCGGCATTGCAAACTCGAGGGTCTTAATCTACAAGCATTCATCAAGGCGAAAGGCAGTGAATTGTCTTCCGATATCAAATCGAGAATAATTACGAAATTCAAATTTAAACTGAGCTACAAGAAGATTTATGAATAACTAAATGTACCTAAATCTACAGTGTAGTGGCTAATAAGAAAATTTAAAGAATTGGGAACACCTGAAAATTCTCCTTCGTGAGAGTCGTCCTCGGAAAATTCCACTGCAAGTTTCGGGTGAAACTTAGATCTTTTAAAAATAACCCAAGGATGACTAGAGGGAGATTAACAATCATTTAGGAGAGGAAGGCGTCGAGGTTAGCTTGGACAAGTGTCCAATATGCTGCGTAAAACGGACATGAATGGACATCGTCCGAGAAAACACTACCTATTGAAAAATATGCATTTTAAAGCCTGTGTGAAGTACTCCAAAGATTATTTGGAAAATATTTTAATTATTGAGCCATGTGCTATGGTCAGATGAAATTAAGATTGATTTGTTCTGCACAAATGATAGGTATGTATGTTTGGCTTTTAAAACTGACGAGGCTGGTCTTCCAAAAAACGGTAGATTTATTCTGTTATGGTTCAGTTTCTACCCAGCAGGTGTTGTATCAGTTCATCGAATTAGAGGAACGACGAATAAAGAATACTACATAAAAATTATTGGAAGATTATCAAGAGTGATGCTCGCAAGCTTGCCCCAGGATAATGGGTGATCTTTCAACACGACAACGACCCAAAACACATCGAAGTTGGCTTCTTCTGGTTGAAAAAAAAGTTAAAATAACTGTTTTGTAAATGGTCATTATATTCGTTAGACCTTAACCCCCCAAAACATCGATGAATCGGAGAAGTTTTGCAAAGACAAGTGGGCCTAATTCCTTCTGAAGCTTGTTTGAACCTTATACTAATCGTTTGAGGAGTGCCATTAAACAAAAATGTATTGTTATTAACTCTTAGTTATCAAATTGTATACAGTATGCATACTTTTCTTTGCCAATTTCTTGATATTATTCTTGATCTATCAAACTTGTTGAAATTTGGTGGGTGTCTAATAATATCTTTCTCTCAATGCCCCCAAATGGTTTATGAATTATGAGCAAGATTTTTAGTGTTAGGTAGGGATATGAATATTTTATGGAGCAAGTGTAGCTTTAAATAAATTTTTAGCCTTCTCCCGTTCTGTACGTAAGCGTCATTGCTTTTATTAACCGGCTTTTGTGGAGGTTTCTTGCTTCGTGTCTTCCCCACAAAGGGCTTTCTTGTTCTACTTTTGAGCGTTTGATCTCTTTGTACAAACTTGTCCCTGCTATTTTATAATACTCACGCCCCATCCAGCATTTAGAGGGGAAGTTCGTATTAGTAGTCCGTTCTACTTCCATCGTTTATCATGATTTGCTTTCTCGATTTTCTTTGTTTCTGTCTCAGAATCCCGTCGCCGACCCCTCTCCGTGAATTACACCTTTTATTCTTCAATAACAAAATTTTTGTTCTTGATCGCGGGACGCGCGTGTCTTAGTGTTTGGGCGCCGACCTTCCTTTCCTCCTGGTAACAAAAACTTGCCCGATTCTCTTGTCACTCCCCTCTAGGCCAGTGCGATGATGGTCAGAGGCTTTTGTGCTCCCCATACTTATGGTCGAGACTCGCTTGCGATCGGGTGTTGCCTTTGGAGTCCGTTAAGCGTCAAGTGGCATTCAGAAATAACAAAAATTGGTAGCCACCAATAGAGGCGCCTTTGGGGGGGTGGGAGTAAATGGAGCGAATGGCGGCGTGACAAGGACTGACAACTGCACGGGATTTGAGATAAAACGTACAAATGGTGTTAACCGATGCAGTTTTCGAGTGGCTTAGTCCACAGTGACAAAGTCATAGGGGTCCGATTAGTGCAGATATCTGTATTATCCATCTTATGATCACCAATTCGGCCTATTCGATGCCTACCTTAGTGGGGATTTAGCGTTGGGAAGGAACCACGCGTCACGATAGCATACGACAGCTGGAGCACCATCGATCTCCACCCCCTCCCATCAACAAAGGTATATGCTAAAGCTAAAGGATACTTAACAAATTATACCCCCTACCCCGGACTATTACACCTTGAAAGTGGGGAGCGGTAGAGTGGTCAGAGTCGGGTGGAATTGCGTGAGTGATACCGAGGTCGCGAGAGAAATAACGATTCATGACAATGGCGAAATGGGGGATCTAGTGTTATGGGGTGGGTGGTGCTCTAATCGAGGCCCGATTGGCAAGGAGCGAACTCATTTTCGTGCAACCTGTTGCGACTGTTAAGTGCCGGAGGTCATATAATATCGAACCCTTATAGAAAGCTCTCGTTAAGGGCGTCACCTCAAATCTATACGATTCCAAGGTTGTTTCATTTTGGCGTCAAAGTGTACAATTTCGATTGACTTTTGTGCGTTTGATAACTCAGTCGCTTCCTATCATAGCTTGAAGGGGTGGAACGCCCTCTTTCACTCGTAGCTGGGAGCTGTCTATCCAAGCGTGGAAAAGAATTGTGGGAAATCGGATAGATGAAGGAATAAAAATAAAGTAAAAAGATGTGATAAAAGTGATTGCTACTATAACCTCATCTACCATTCTTGCCTGAGCGGAGAGGAGGGGTGTTAATTGAAGCCTTAAAGAACAAATAAAGAGTACAAGTTCATTTGGCGTTTGTGGCTCGCCTTGACTCCAATGATAGCGAAGGAAAATGAGGGAGGGGGGATCCGGAATGGGACTGCATTCGGACCCCCTCCCCCCTCACACCTCATGGCCCTGTTCAAGCTCGTATTTTCAAGTGTTGTTCGTGATGTTTTGCAAACTTGTTGCTCGAGGTTTGAAATATATCAACACAAACATACATACACACACACGCGCGCTTGTTGTCTTGCAAACGTTGGTTTACAAAGCAAAATGTTCGTGCTCTTGCAGTCCCTCCCTCCCTCCAAGCTTGTTTTTCTTCCTTCCGCTCGAGCAATTTCGTATTTGTCTATACCTGTGCTCTTTATACGAGCAAGTGGCTTATGTACACCTTTCTGGACCAAGTATTTAGGGTTGACCTAGTTTGCTATAGCACAGGCTTGGCCATCTGGGCCACAGCCAAGCCGAGTTGAGCCACTGCTTTCCTCGTTAGTCGATAGAGTTTCAATTTGAGGGGGATGCTTTAGCAACGCCACTTGGTGTAGCAACCCGAGGTTCTGATATCATGTTAAACGGAAAATTCCCACTTAGAGAAGCAGGAGAGGGCGGTATAAAATTCCGACAGCATGCACCAGCTTAACTCCACTCTAACCTGGTCCCTCAGGACAACCTCATAAAGCGCGGTCCCACTTAATTGTGGTAACGTTGATGTGGCCTACAGCTCAGGCTTTAAGATCAAAGGCTTTCTTCCATAATCCCCCACTCACCGCTTCATTTTCCTTTCTTGATATATATCTATGCTCACCGGACCACAGCCTCATTTTGGATGAGAGGTAGTCGATGACCTCCATGGTAGAGATCACTTTCATATTCAAATATCATTTTCTGAACTACTGCCACCTGAGAGACCGCCCGGTGGTGCTTCGCGCGGGCGTAGTGGTCCGCATTTCAGGAAATGACTGATTTCTCTGTCTCAGTCGAGGAGTTTAGGTCGGTTGATGAGGCCGTTTAGTTCTTTTCCGGTAACCTCATCGCCGTGGGCCTGACTACTATTACTAGAACGTCTGGCCGTTTTGCACACCGACCACTCCCATAGTGGTCAGCCGAGTGTAAGGCTACCCTCAAACCAGAAGCGTTATGCCTGCATGCGCCGCCCGAACGATTTCACTGCCGGTGAATTTCGTCGATCTAGGACAAGGTTCTGGTCTTTTGAAGCACGCCAGCCCCTCTTCCTGGCGGGTATGCGTGTCTTCTTAACGGTAAGACACCTCTAGCAGAGTTGCGGAAGCGAGACAAAAGTATTCGGTGCAAGTTCTTGCAGGACCCCCCTCCCGTTCTCCAGGAGAATGGGAGCCGATCTCTAACCCCGCGTCACTGGCGGAGTCTTTCGCGACCGTTTTCTCCGCATGCTCTAGCCGGGATGCTGATCCAGCCAACACTCAATTCATGTCGTGATGTTGCTGAAGGCCGCCGACTGGTCTTTATGTCCAGAGGAAGACAACCCTTCAACGACGGGTTTACATTGAGTGAGTTGTGTTCCGTTCTTGCTTCGTGCGCGGACACCGCTCCTGGTCGTACGATGTCCCGTATGCCATGCTTCGACACTTGGGTGAGCGAGGCATGGCCTTTCTGTTAGATTTGTTCAACAGGATCTGGGTAGCAGGTATCCTCCCAGACTCCTGACGAAACACCACTGTGCTCGCTTTTCGCAAACGGGGAGAGATCACTCTACCCCGGCCGGTTTCCGCCCAATCTCCTTAACCTCTTGCATGTGCAGGGAAAGGTGGACTCGATTGACCACACCTGTCTCCGCCTGGCGACCCGTGCCTTCCGTAGATCCCACATTGGTAGCCTATTTGTTGATGTTGGGTATATGCCACTCGCTCTGCGCCGTGCACAGTGCATTATTCGCCTGTACGCGCGAACCCGTCGCCTCCCGCATTTGCCGACGGTCTCACTGCATCCACAGTCAACCTCGATGCCTATGCCGCCGAGAGACGCCAGTCATACCCTAATCCCTTGGGGTTTAAGGCTAGAAAACTCCTTCCAGAGCTTGCTATAGCTCTCAGGCCGGTGGCGCCTCTGGTTCTGCCCAGGACGCCCACCTGGGGGGTACCACGCAGTGGTGGGCGTGATAACGAAAAAAATGTATCACGATAACCGATAATCGATAACTTGCGATAAATTTATCGCCTGATAAGGTGATAACGGATAAATCGATAAATCCAAATTTACGATACTAGCGATAACGATATTGATATTTTAAATAAAAAATCGATAAATCCAAATCTTTATTTTTATCTTTATCTTAGAAACTTAGAAAAATCTTAGAAAAAATAGAAAGGTCTTAGAAAAACTTCAAATTCAATGTTTATCCTGTTTCTTCACTAATGAAAAGTACTGTTTTAAGTAAAATAACTAAATTTGCACAGCCACAGACTAGACCAGGATCTGCAGCATGTTCTCCTTCGTAAACAGAGCATGTTGAAGTTTTCATCAGACAGGGAGCTCCTCTTAGCCTTGATGATGTCCTTACCAAGGGAGAAAAAGCGCTCCACCGCGGCGCTGCTTGGCATCGCCGTGTTGTACATCAAGAAGAGGTCAATGAGGACCTTCTCACTGTTGAAGGCTGGGGCTGCCAGACTGTCTGTCCCTTTGGCCTGCAGCCACACATTCACAATTTGAGCAGCCTTGGACTTGGTTGACCTGTTATGACCCCCAGTGTCATCCTCCTCATCACAAATGCTGGCGTAGCAGTCCTCCGTCTCCATGTCCTCACTGCTGCTGGCGGTCTCTAGGTCAGCCCGCCACAAGATCTCCACCTTCCTCTCCACCAGTGACTTGAACTCTGACCACCTCTTGACTATTCTTTCCTCAAAAGCCCCAACTTGGGGTGGAAGGCAGTGGCCAGAAGACACTCCTCATTCTCAAAGGTGGCGGCGAACCTCCTCTCCATGGCAGCGAGGAGGGTGTTGACCAGGGGCTCGCAGAACCGGAGGTTGCCGCTTGTTATCAAGTTGACCAGCTTCTTCTTGGTAACAATGAGGGTGGGGATCAGGCAGCCCAGGTAGCATTGCTTCTCCCCCTGGATGTGGTTCAGTGCGTTGGCGACAGGTGCCATGACCTGATAATTGAAATAGACAAATAGTATTTATTATTTAATTAACTAGTTTTAAAATAGAAGCATAAGCTAAAAAGTAAAAAGCAATAAATTATCGCGATAACGCCCAACTTATATTTAGTTTATTTACCTTAGCATATTCTGTCATGAAGTCAATGTTGTCCACCACAAACCTGACAATTGTCTTGTCGACGTGGGACTGCAGGACGGCGCTGCCTTGGGCCATGATGCTAAAGGTCTCGGCGATGGACATCTGCTACTGTTTCTTGCTGGTTGACCCGCCGTCGTCTGACTGACTGGACCGGTTCCTGCTGCGGCCGCCAGTCCCAACGTTGGCCTTGCAAGCTTCATCAACTCGTTTTGCCATCTCAGGATGAATCTTGTTGAAGTGGCTCTTCAGGTTGGCCTTGGTGCCCTTGTTCACCTTCACCTCGGTGATCTTGGGGAGGCAGGACAAGCACTGTAAGATGTAGTTGTCGCCAAACATCTTCTTGTACTTCACCCACTTGCCAAGGAATGGCCAGGGTGACTAAGGTTCAGCCTCAGTGAGCTCAGAGTCAATAGACTCCGCTGAGTCTCTTTGGCTTGATGCGGGCACAGTCTTTTGCGACGCCATCACTGATTCAATACTATAAAATAGCAAAGCACTGCACTACTAAATTACAATAAAAATAGGATCAGTTGAGAATAGGGGCGTAACTTCGTAAGTGTTCAAAACGTTAATAAACGGATATTAAAGAATAGCACCGGATAGTACATGCATTCATATACACGTGCACAAAAAAATAGAACGGAAGAAGCACGAAAACAGGGAAATATCATCAAAGAACGCGTAAACCAGTAGCACGCAGGAGCAACACCGCGACCTATCGTCCTACAGCTAGTGAGAGACTGAAGCTGAACGAACGTTTTGAGAAGACTTCAAGACCGGCAGCCCCGCACTCCGTTCAGTATACGTTCGGTTCCCAGCTCGGATCTACCTATTTCTGCCTCCAAGGCACGCGTGGCTCGCCCCTGTGCTAAACTAGAACCAAAAACTGAAATTATTGATTATCGCTAGTTTGGAACCAAAAGTATCGGCGATACCGATGAATCGATAACGTGGAAAAAAACATCGGATAACCCGATATCGTTATCGCCATAACACCCACCTATGGTACCACGCTGCATCCCCTTTCTTTGAAATCAGAGCGGCTCTACCAGGTGCGTCTGTCTTGACGGCAGAGCTGGCTGCAATACACCGTTGGATACGGGAGATAACGCTTCGTGCCCAGGTTTGGGGACCGGATTGTGATCTTTAGCCACTTACAAAGCGCCCTGAGTTCTCTCGGAGCATTGTAATATCCACACCCCCTGGCTCGCGGTATCCGTGACGCCACGGTTTCCACGAGCCAGCTGTATGTGGAGATTATCTTCTGCTAGGTTCCTAGACATGTGGGAATTACGGGAAATGAGGACACCAAAGAGTCCACGAAGACCGGGCTACCAGACGAGCGTTTGGCTCTTCCTCACACCGACCGCATTGTATAAATCAGGGCAGGCAAATAAAATGCGAAACGACGGAGGGTACCATAAAGTAGCGTGTCATTGCGCCGAGACGGCTTCAGGTCGCTTTCTGTCGTTTTCGAATTGTGCACACTCGGCCGGATGCACCACCCTTTGAGAGGACGCTCGCCCGCCCTTTATTGTGAAGACTGCGTTGTCCCTCAGACCCCTCGCCATATTCGTGTTGAATGTCCCAGTATAGGTGATCCTCGCGCACCTTACCTGGCCCGCTATCGGGATGAGCAGGCTCGCTACCGCTTGTACTCGGTATAGATTCGTGCACACTGACATGTGTACTATCTGACTCGTTTGTTGTAGGTCGTTTGTGTTTGCGCCGGGGTGAGGCGGGTCTTCCCCCGACCCCGGCAGCGTGCTTCCTTTATCTTACGTTTGTTTGTCTTTTTTTTTTGTATTCTTTGTATTTGACTTTTCTATTGTTTTGCTTGTTTTTTTGTTTTTTTTGCTTAATCTAGCTTAGTGTTAGGCTCTAACGTGATTACGGTGACCTCTGCCCTAGTAGGCAGTCGCCAGATGGGTTCTTTAAAAAAAAAAGACACTGCTTATACTCGGGGCGGATTCATGTAAATAAGACTTGTGGACTATATGACTTTTTGGAGGAGGCTGGCCTCCTCCACTTTATTTGACTCTGTTGTAAGTCGCATGTTTTAGCGTTGAGAAGGGCCCTCCTTCCTGTTTTTTTTTGTTCTTTGTTGTTTGTTTGTTTATTGCGAATTTTATAATAGCCTAATATTAGACTTGAATTTTAATTAGGGCAATTTATGCCTTCGAATGCAGTCGCCAGATTGGCGATTTAAAAAAAAATCATCGCCTCGTTCCCGAGACACCAAGGTTATTACCTCACTCCAAATCCATCTTTTACCCTATCTGTTGCTCTCTTTGACCTTTCGTGTAGCAAAGATATTTTCAGGCTGTGTTCTCCCCCACCCCTTCTCCCTGATTTCCTGTATCTACCCTCTTTTTTTCCTAAAGCATCTCTGGAGAATCCGTCCTTCCATTGCCTACTCTGAAGCAATTTCTAAACGGGTAAATACTAGACCCTAACAACAGAGAGGTCTGATAGTATCATTCGTCCATACCGTGCATACTGAAATATATGCCTTGGTTTATTTAATCTTAGTCAAAATAAATCTATATCAAAATAAATAATTTCATACACAAATCTTCCCAAGTGTTAAGTTAATATTTACAATGATATATTTTAAATATTAGAGAATTATTAACAATCGATAAACTTATGTATCAATATTTTCATTTACGCATTCGAGTGTAATCATAATCAATCGTATTATTCCATGTTTAGTAAAAATAAAATTCCCCAGATCAATTTGTTTTCTTGCATCCTTCAGAGAGGAGTTTAGATTATATTCAACCTCCTCATTTCGCTGTCAGTCAATGCCCTCGTTGGTTTCGGAGTCGAATCAAACAAAGCAAGTCGAGCATGAAACTCACATGAAACCCCATAGCTGGTGTTTGAGTCAGGTTATTGCGCGCCAGGGTGTGGTGGCATATAGTTCTTGGGGGAGATGGGCCTCCCCCTTGCTTTTTCTGATCGTTGATTGCACATTTGGTTCAATGAAGGGGGCGAGCTTCTCCCTGGGGCACCTGAGCGTGCCTCTTATTTTTCCTGCTACTCTTTTAATTTTGTTTATTGATTTTAGTTTGAATTAACCTGTTGATAGGAAGTTTGTTTCTTTGTTATTTCGACCCAGGTTTTCCATTGGGGCTCCTTTAGATCACTATTTTCCCCCTCTTTTGCAAGAAAGAAGAAAAATTGGGTAATCCAATGAGGGAATCTTCACGTTGAAGAATATAGCGGGGACGGGACAGATGATGCGAAATCTTGAACAAATTTGAACGCGTATGATGGAAAAGAGGATTAAAAGGCGACCCTCGTAAATTCTAGATTTTGGACCCAATCGTGAAACTAGAGATGTCTAGGATGCCACAATAAGCGGAAGAGTGCATGTTCTGTTATAGCTGTGGTAAACGTCGTTTGAAGTGAAATCCGCGTGTCGTACGATAAGATTCTGTTGTGACTCGAAGGCAGGCATGTCCGAGGTGCAGGGTTACCAACCTCGCCAAACCGGAATTCTCTCAGCTGCTCTCCATAGGGTTTGAGCTTGAAATAAAAGATTCATGCCTGTCTGCGATTCTATGTTCCTTCATACGCTCCACTGATCTTCTTGTGTCGATTTGTTCCCGATACCGATCATTCCAGTTACTCCTTTCTTTTGTTTTTACAGGTTATGTTCCTTCAACCCATAAAACTCCTTTACAATAGCATAACCAATTGTTTACTTCACCGCTTTTTTTGTTTATATCTTTTAAAGTTTATGGCATGGGCGCTCCTGTTTGATTTTTCATTGTTTAATAAATAAAAATAAAATCATGTATTATGTAGTTGGGGAGGAGAATGGGATTTTATTTGGTAGCCTAGTCATCATCGATACTGACTGTTACAGTACCTACTATTGTAGTGATTTTTTTTCGCCTTCCTTTGTTTCTCCACTGAGCGGCAAGTTTTCCGTTTCCTGGCGTCATGGAGAAAGTGAGATGTTTCAATTATTGACGAATTCTGTCAAGTTTAATTCTTTGCATACTTGATGAATCTGTTGCCGGCGAGGTCTTTCTACATTGGGAGGTATTCTTAGTATGACTGTTGGTTTCTAGGACGTGACTCGCATGATTCAGCCAATGGCAGAGATCTACTTAAATTAGCTGTTGTAGTGAGCACGTTCGTTGGTCTCTTATCTCTGTGAGCCATTTCGCTCATTATTCTTATTATTCCTCTGCTCGATTCTTATCAGGTGACCCAAAATGTTATGGTGGTCTTGGCGATAGCCTCCCCAAAAAACATTGATGAAAAGAAATCTTGAACTAGTGTATGATGTACATCGATTGTACTTTTTTAAAGCGAAAACCAGCCAAGGTACGAGGGGCGGTCAATAAGTTTTGCGAACCGGTAGGGCAAAACAGAGGAAGGGGGATGGCTGTTTGTGTAGGTGTTAGGACAAGTTATGACAAGTCAGAACCTGCAGCCGCACTATCCTGCCTCGTCTATTTAAGAAGCAGTAGCTGATCGCAGATCGTCAGTCACACATTTTTCAACAATGGAGAAGGTTGAGCACCGCGCAGTGATCAAATTTTTGAGCAAGGAAGGCAAGAATGCAAAAGAGATCCATGAACACATGGTTGCAGTGTACACCGACACCGCCCCTTCCTATGCAACCATTTCTCGCTGGAATAGGGAGTTCCGCCATGGTCGTGAGTCCCTTAAAGATGACGCCCGTCAGACGTGACCAACGAGGACAATGTGGCCCGTGTGGAGAGGATGATCCTCGAAAATCGACGGGTGAAGGTCAAATAAATCGAGTGAGAACTTGGAATATCACATGGAAGTGTTATGAACATCATCCACGACAATTTGGCCATGACCAAGGTCTCTACCCGTTGGGTCCCTAGAAACCTCACTAAACCTCACGCCCCATGATCGACTTCAACGTCGTCAAAGTTCGGAGGAGCTGCTGCTCCTGTACAACCAAGACCCGGCGGGATTCGAATCACGCATAGTGACAGGTGATGAAACGTGGGTCCATCACTGGGATCCCGAGACCAAGCTCAAAAGCATGGCCTGGAAGCACAGGGGCTCTCCGACCCCCATCAAATTCCGGACTCAACCCTCAGCTTAGAAGATCATGGCCACCATCTTCTGGGATTCTGATGGAGTGTTGATGATGGACTATGCGCCTCGTGGAAGGACCATCACAGCCCAATATTACGCTGAGAAACTGGCTGGATTGAAGTGCATCCGTCAGAAGCGGCGCGGCAAGTTGACACGCGGTGTCCTGCTCCTCCACGACAATACCCTGTCTACATGGCCAGAGTTGCACAAGCTACCCTGCGCGAGTGCGGATTCGAGGAGCTCAACCATCCCCCCTACAGTCCAGATCTGGCCCCTAGCGACTACTTTTTATTCCGCCAGCTCAAGGCTGCACTGCGTGGACGCCGGTTTGGGGACGATGAAGATGTCCAGCTCGCCGTCCAGGAGTGGATTGAACAGCAGTCGGGAGATTTCTGGTTGTCGGGAATTCGAAGCCTCAGGGACAAGTGGCGCAAGTGCATTGATGTCGAGGGTAGTTATATTAAGAAATAATAAAACACTTTTCCTCATATCTCGTTTCCTTATATCTGAATTGCCAAACTTATTGCCCCATCCCCCCTCGTATCTTCGCTAATATGTTTTTGAAGAGGTGTTCATATCAAAGTTAAGGGGATTGAAACGGCGCAATGTCGCATTGTGGGATCATGGCCCGAGATGCCGCGCAATTCTCCTTACTCCGCCCCTATTTCGCAAAGAAAGCAAGTCACTTTGCAGTCTACACATCGGACAGAGACGCTCTCTGCTGTTTTCGTTTTAGTCTTTAAATAATCGAATACGAAAAATCGGAACGTGCCATGCTCCGATATAAGCAGCTTTGAGGTTTCAGTTGTGTGGTCATCTTTTGGCGATGGCTGTTCGAAATTATAGCATTTCCTAATTTCGCTGTATCATATTTAAGCTCTTTTGTATAATACGCGTCTAACGTGGTTGACAGCGGTTAAATTCACGTATGTAGGTTGGTTTTATACCACCGAAGGATGAGGAGATCGTTTGACTTCATGCAGGATAATGTTCCTAGCCATGTCTACAAGCTCTCTAAGAACAAGGATTTGTAGGAGACTCAATTATGGACACCCCGTAAGGGGCGCGGCGATTTGCCATCCTGGCCGCCGTGCTGACGGGATCCAGCGCTCCGTCCGGCCCCAGCTTAGCCTCTCTTCCTTCCTTCAAAACACTTGTTTCCTCTCTTTTCACACAACCTCTCCCACAACTTTCTCTGGTCAGCCTCTAATTTCACAGGGTAGATGTTGACCTTCCTTTAAGCCAACCGTCCCGCATCGGGGCTGAGGGGGTGGGGGACAATGTTCCCTAACCCCTGAGCTCCGGTCTGGGGTGGCTGGTTTTTAACAACCTGCTTCATCCCCACCCATACCTTCCTCACATCCCTTTTCCTCTCCTCTTCACAATCTATATATTTTACGCCGTGTTCAAGGTGCAGTCGCCATACCGATGGACTGCCAGGCCACCAGGCGGGAGGGGTGGTCCCAAATGGCGGCGCCTGGCTCTGCCGGGCTTGTAAGCACCTCTCGCAGTGCGGGCTACTGCGAGAGGTGTGCGCTATTGCATCCCGTGTTAAAAAAGGGTCACCATGCCCAATGATGAAGATCAAACAAAAAAAACCCAACCCCCAACTTCCCCAAGAACAACGGAGCCGCCCTCGGGCAGCTCCAGCAAAAAAATGGAGGTCCCCCCCCCCCTGTGCTTGCACAGGGGACCCTCCATATTTCTCTAACCGGAGAGGAGGCTTACTCCTCTCCTTCGCCTACGGGTGCAGGGGACTCCCCCTCACCCCCTTCTCTGGAGGTGCTTTCGGGCACCTCCCTTTTCCCAGTGGCAGTCCCCTCTTTTCTTTCCAAGGGGACTGCCAAGAAAGCCAGCAGGCAGCCCTTAGCCAGCCGCTCCCCATCGAAGCGGCTCGGTAGGGCAAACCTCCTTAGGGGGGAGAGGGAAGCCAGGCCCCTTCGGTCGCTTCCCTCAAAAGACCTGCTGGCAAGAATTTTAAACCTTGCCGGGGTTAAGGCTTGTGCCTCCCCACAAATGACTCTTGACGCTGCCAAGGGGACCTGCGATGTCCTGGGAGGGGATGGCCAACAGGAGGCCCCTCCTGTGATAGACATGGTCCTTGAGGAGACCCAGCCTCAGACGGTAGGGCCTTCCATGGGGGAAATTCGGGCTCGGCGCCAAAAACCGAACCCGAATCCGCCCCTATGCAAGGTCCTCCTCAAATGGCTGAGGGCTCCGAGGCAGTAAAAGGAGGGGAGGGATCTCCTCCCACAGGTGCCCCTACAACAACCAGGACCTTCTCCATTTCGGAGAGGGACATGGCTGAGGCCGGTCCATCTGGCCTGGGGGCTTCTGCCGGCGGGGGTGAGAAGCGGGTTCATTCCCCGCCATCCTCTCCAAAAAAGAAAAAGACGAAAAAGACTCGGGGCTCCTCTCCATCCGCGGGGGCTTCGGGGACGGATGGGTCTGCTGCCACTTTGGTAGGCGACCAAGCCAAGATCGGCACATCCGGCCTCTCTACCCCCTCGTGTGCAGAGCCCCTGACCAAGACTAACACCAAAAGTGCACAGGGCGGAGCCTCGATGACATCGGGGCCCCTCATTCAGAGGTTACCTGGCGTTTTCGAGCCCTCTGGCTTCAAACGCTTCCTCTTTCTTCGCTCCACTGATGGCACCATGTTGTCCAAGGGCAACATGATCCATCAGAGGAGAGGATTAGCTAGTGCAATTGGCAGAGAGCCGAAGGTGACCTGTTTCTCGGACGGCAGCCTTCTGGCGAATCCCGCCGAGGTGGCCTAAGATAAGTGCTCTTCGGACACTTCATGGCACCCCGGTGAGTGTGACGCCGCACTCTACCATGAACTTTGTGAAAGGAGTAGTTTATGCGAGGGAACTCGTTGACTACTCCATTGAGCACATCACCCTAGAGCTGGCCGTCTATGGGGCGGTCAAGCTCCAACGTGTGATGAGAAAACAGGGAGGGGCTTCGAGACCCACCCCGACACTCTTCGTCACGTTCGACTGTGACAAGCTCCCTGAGTCGGCGCGTGCCGGTTGGTACCGCTACCGCGTGAAGGCATTCGTGCCACTGCCGCGACGGTGCTATTACTGTCACCGCTTCGGCCATACGAATCGCTCATGTAGACGTGCAAAGTCGGGGTCACCCGAAGTCTGTGTAAATTGCTCCAAGGTCGCACACGATAAGTCCAAATCGTGTGTGGCCAAGTGTGTCAATTGCGGAGAGCCGCACCCTGCTTCTTCGAAGCAATGTGGTGCATATCTTCTGGAGAAAGAAATCCTGGCCGTTCAGGCCCAGGATCGACTCTCATTCCGCGAGGCTAAGGACTTGGTCCTGGCGCGCCCAGCTCTGCCTGGGACGTCATATGCCTCAGTAGTTAGAAAGGCACCCTCTGCTCCTGGCCCATCCAGGCCAACGAGCACGGTTGTTTCCGCGCCCATTCGGAGCCCTTCTGCGGGCTCTACCCAACCCGGGCGCTCCCCTGGTAAAGCTGGCGGCAAAAAGGGTTCACACCCAGCCCCGGCTAAAACCAGGGCTCCCCCCTCTTCCCCCAGCGTGACCGTTTCCCGCAAGGCGAAACGGCCACGCGCCTCCACCGAGTCGTTAGACTCACAGGAGGCAACACCCCTGAAGATGGTCGCTAGGCCATCTTCGGGGATTCCTAAAGCTGTCACCCGAAAGGAGGACAGCAAGAAAGGAGCTTCGGCTCCTTCGCCCACGCCCCGAGGTGGAGCGAGTGGCTCGGAGACGGTGGTTCCTCGAAAAGAGGGCCTCCCTCCTCCGAAGCCGCAGCGCGCGCCTAAGGTTTCGAGGCGGAGGGAGGAAAAGACTCGCATGGCGAGCCCAACCTCCCCCAATAAGTCCTCGAAGGCGACAGCGCCTCCAGCGCTTTGTCCGGCCAACAGCGCCCAGGGTTCTGCCCCCGGGAAGCGTACGGCCATTCCCGTGAGGGTCTTCAGTTCGAGGAGGGCCCCCGCGTCTCTTCCGAGCTAGGCTTGGAGGGCATATTCCTTCAAAGGAATTGCCGTGGATTCCGGGCCAACTGGGAGCAGCTGCGGAGTCTCGTCTCGTCCCGTTCCCCATTAGCTGTTTTTCTGCAGGAGACCATGCTAGGCGCGTGCCCCCTGCCCGCCCTCCCGGGGTACAAGGGTCTTGCGACTCCACCACCGCGGGATGGCCGAGCTGGGGGATGCGTGGTTTACACCCGGCATGATGTCTCCGTTCTTCCTTTCTCTTTAGATACTTCCTTTCAGGCAGTGGCTGTGCAGCTGCACCTGGATAGGAGGTATACTATCATTTCTGCGTACATTCCACCGTCAGCTGACTTCGACGCGGGGGACTTCCGCCGCGTCGTGGCACGGTTGCCGAGGCCCTATCTCTTGCTTGGAGATCTGAACGGCAGGCATCCTCTCTGGGGAGATTACTCCATAAATCCCAGGGGACAAGTCCTTGCCGATCTGATCGAAGAGCTTGAGATGGGTGTCGTAAACGTGGATGAGTTTACGCATCACTGTCCGAGAACCGCTTCATTTTCTTGCCTTGACCTATCTTTGTGCTCTTCGGATGCACAGCCTGATTTTGATTGGGGGGTGGTGGATGACCTCCATGGTAGTGATCACTTTCCCATTCAAATATCATTTTCAGGGCAACTGCCGCCAGAGAGACCACCTCGGTGGAGCTTGGCGCGGGCGCGGTGGACTGCATTTCAGGAAATGACTGAATTCTCTATCTCAGTCGAGGAGTTTAGGTCGGTGGATGAGGCCGTTGAGTTCTTCTCCGGCAACCTCATCGCCGTGGGCCTGACTACTATTCCTAGGACGTCTGGCCGTTTTGCACGCCGACCACTCCCATGGTGGTGGGCCGAGTGTGAGACGGCCCTCAAACAGAAGCGTTATGCCTACATGCGCTATAAGCGCCGCCCGAACGATTTCACTGTCGCTGAATTTCGTCGGGCTAGGGCTAGGTTCCGGTATATTTCGAAGCACGCCCGCCGCTCTTCTTGGCGGGCATACGTGTCTTCACTTAACGGGAAGACCCCTTTAGCTGAGGTGTGGAAGCGAGTCAAAAGGATTCAGGGCAAGTTCTCGCAGGACCCCCCTCCCGTTCTCCAGGAGAATGGGACCGCAATCTCGGACCCCGCGTCCGTGGCGGAATCCTTCGCGACCGCTTTTTCTGCATTCTCTAGCCGTGATGCTGCTCCGCCAGCATTCAATGCACGTCGTGATGTCGCGGAAGGCCGCTGGCTGGACTTTACCTCCAGAGGCGGAGAACCCTTCAACGACAAGTTTACTGTGAGTGAGTTGCGTTTCGCTCTCGCTTCGTGCGCGGACACCGCACATGGTCCGGGCAATGTCCCGTACGCCATGCTTCGACATCTAGGTGAGCGAGGCATGGCCTTTCTGTTAGATTTGTTCAACAGGATCTCGGTGGAAGGTCTTCTCCCAGACTCCTGGCGAATCGCTACTGTGCTCGCCTTTCGCAAACCGGGGAGAGATCACTCTACTCCGACCGGTTTCCGCCCATTCTCTCTAACCTCTTGCGTGTGCAAGTTGATGGAGAAATTGGTAAATGTTAGATTAGCCTTTTTCCTGGACAGCAGAGGCCATCTGTCTCCCGCACATTGCGGCTTCCGCAAGTTCCACTCCACGTCGGATGCTCTGTCCCGACTGGAAAATGCCGTCTGCGAGGCTTTCCTTCGTAGACAGCACTACGCCACGGTCTTTTTCGATCTGGAGAAGGCCTATGATACCGCATGACGATACGGTATCATGGAGACTCTCCACACGATGGGGGCGAGGGGACGCCTCCCAATTTTTATATCTGAATTTTTGCGAGATCGTCGATTCCGCGTACGGGGGGGGGGGGAGCCCTCTCCGGCCCAAAGGAGCAGGAAGAGGGTGTCCCCGCAGGGAAGTGTCCTCAGTGTCACACTCTTTGCCCTGAGCATCAACGGCATCACCTCGGTGCTGCCGGAAGATGTTCTCGCTACGCTCTATGTGGACGACCTTTCGATCTCTTTTGGCGCGGCCCAGATGCCAACTGGAGCGTCGACTCCAACAGGCATTAAACCGCGTCTCTCGCTATGCCGAAGCGCACAGGTTTCGGTTTTCTTTGGCCAAGACTAAGGTGGTGCACTTCTGCCGCCATCCACGGCTTCACCCCGACCCAGATTTGTTTCTTAATGGGGTGCGCCTGGATGTGGTTGAGTCGCACCGTTTCCTTGGTCTTGTATTCGACCGACGCCTCACCTGGGAGGCTCATATTCGCAGCCTTAGGGTCTCTTGTACCCGCGCCATGGACATTCTCCGTTCCGTGACGTTCAGCGCTTGGGGCGCTGATAGGGCTACTGCCTTACTTTTTTATCGAGCCTTTGTCTGTTCGAAGCTCGACTACGGATGCGAGTTTTATGCATCCGCAGCCGAGCGTTTATTGCGGAAGGTGGATTCGATCCACCACACCGGCCTTCGCCTTGCGACCGGTGCCTTCCGCACTTCCCCCATTGAGAGCCTGTTGGTCGATGCTGGGGAGATGCCACTCGCTCTGCGCCGCGTGCAGTGTATCACTCGACTGTACGCTCAAGCCCGGCGCGTCCCTCAGTCGCCAACAGCTCTCACTGCATCCGCAGCTGATCTCGATGGTGCATATGCCGTCGAGAGACGCCAGTCATACCCTAAGCCCTTTGGGTTTAGGGCCAGGAAACTCCTTCGAGAGGTAGATATCGCTCTCGGGCCGGTGGCGCCTCTGGTTTTGCCCAGGACGCCACCCTGGAGGGTACCACATTTGGCTATTTGTCGCCACGCCTCTGCTCCCAAAGCTTGTACTGCACCGGGAGTATTGCGTTCGACCTTTTTGGAGCACACATCGTGTCACGCTGGAACCGTACCAGTGTATACGGATGGCTCCAAGTCCCAAGAGGGGGTCGGCTTCCACGCCGTATCCCCTCTGTTTGAAGTCAGCGGGGCTCTACCAGGCGCTGCGTCTGTCTTCACGGCCGAGCTGGTGGCAATACACCACTCGGTACGGGAGATTACGCGACGTGCCCGGTTCGGAGACCGGATTGTGATCTATAGCGACTCACAAAGCGCCCTGAGTGCTCTCGGGGCATTGGAATCTCCGCATCCCCTGGTTCGCGATATCCGTGACGCCACGGTTTTGGCGAGCCGGGCAGATGTCGAGATTATCTTCTGCTGGGTTCCTGGACATGTAGGAATTGCGGGGAATGAGCGCGCCGATGAGGGCGCCAAAGAGTCCGCGAGGACTCTGCGACCGGACCAGCGTTTCGCTATTCCTCACACCGACTACATGGCAGGAATACGGGCAGCTCTTCGGACTGCTTGGCAAAGAAGATGGGAGACGGTCGAAGGGAACTTAAAGTTGCGTGCCATTGCGCCGCGACTGTTCCCATGGACCTATCCCCCAATGCCGCGGCGGCTTCAGGTTGCTTTCTGTCGTCTTCGAATCGGACACACTCGTGTGACGCATCGCTACTTGATGGAGCGCTCGCATGCGCCCTATTGCAACGACTGCGTCGTCCCCCAGACTGTTCGGCATATTCTTGTCGAATGTCCCAGTCTGGGTGATCTTCGCGCACGATACCTGTCTCGGTACCGGGATGGGCGGGGTCGCTACCGCCTGTCCCTTGTACTCGGGACGAGTGCGTGCACCATGACTGGTGGACTTATTGACTTTTGGGGGGAGGCCGGCCTTCTCCCTTTCATTTATCCCGGTTTTATTGTTGTTGTTTTTGTTATTGCTTTGTTATTGCTTTGTTATTGTTATTTTACTTTATTGTTGTTTCCTGTTGAATTTTTTTGAAGTAGCCTAGAACTAGGCTGTTTGTTTACGGCAACTTTTGCCTAAGTCGGCAGTCGCCAGATAGCCCCTTAATAAAAAAAAAAATATATCAATTATGGACAGGCCTACAAACAAATGCGACATAAATCTAATAGAAAACTTACGGACCATCCTGGAGAGAGATGTTTACGGAAATGGCAAGCAATTAACAACAAAATGACCTAATAGAAGCCACCCAAGATGTCGCAGAGAATATTTCTGCTGATTGCATACCAATTTTGACATCATCAGTAGACAGCAGATTGTTAAAATTATTTAGAAGCGTTCCATTGTTCAGGAGCTCTTGAACACTTCTTTTCCTCAGCGAAAATAACCCCACCCAACCTGTGGGTTACCCTTGATTGGTATAGGTCTACGGGAGCACAACCCCGAATGAAAAAGCTGTAAGTGGGGTCCCACATTGGGTGGCTTTCGACAAACAGGATGTTCGGCAGACCTCTGCAACCTCTCACAGTCGATGGTCGTCCTGATTAACTCTTGCCACCATCAATTCTGTGTGAGGCTAACCTGTGGGGATAGGCCCAGCGCAAGACCTTCTCCACATTAATCCACTCACTGCCCAAGCACAGCTTCACTCATTTTTCATCCTTTTCTTTTTCTCATCTCTCATCTCTCTCACTCTCTCTTTCATTCAATCATCCCCTTAACACACTCATTCCTTCATTGACCCTTTTATCACCATACCTATAAATTCATCTCCATTTTCATCGAGTGAAGCTATCCTTCGTATTCGAAGGATAGCTATATATAAACCACCGATTTGGACCGTTAGATGGGTACTTACAGTTTTATCGTGGTATCCGTACCAACGGTCGGTAGCTGCTGCAATGTTGACTAGATTCGAATCTGATTCCCATCCGGCGGCTAATCATATCCCATCTGGATTAGAGTAGCAATTCGCCTTGGCAGGTTTAATGGGTGATCAAGTTGTAGCTTGGTATTTCTGAACATTTTGGGGATAAGAGAGTCAACAAGACATGGTTTGGGAGACCTTTTTATATTGTCATCTCGTTCTATTGGGTTCATGTCAAAGGAAACAGGTGTGCTGCCCACCCGCTCCCGTCCAGGCTATTCGAGTTATGAACCTTGGCGCAACTTCACTTCTAAATTCACCGGTTTTTCTACGAGCCACGTTACAGAAGACTGGAGATGCTCCGTTGGTTTTTGCTTTAAAAAAATGGAAGGGGGGGGGGACTCAAATCTACTCTCTCACGCAAGCTTTTTTCCATATCCCCGAATAATTCATGATGATTGTTCTTGATTTCCTTTATTCATCGTTTATCTATCGACTAAATGGGTTGGCCTCTTCATTTGTCTCCGTTGTTTTTGAACATTCACCATTTCTGCTGGGTTCTTTTTTGGGGGGAGGGGCACCTTTTTTAAAGTAAGGTCGCAAGGGAGAATATTACTTCTCGCATATATACCATTGTTATTATGAAGGATTTGACTCGAAGCCCTCCCCCCCCCTCTGATGCCAGAACGTACTTCCTTTTTATTGCTTACTTTTGTTTTTGTTGGTTTGTTTATTGCCTTCGTTTTGTTTTTTATTGTTTATGTTTTAATTTTGCCTACCATTAAGCTCTTAAGATAATTTCGGCAATCTGTACCCTTGTAGGCAGTCGCCAGATGGGCGCTAAAAACAATCGATGTGTGCACGAGTAACTTGAGGATTAGATGTGAAAATATGTTAGCAGAGTATCAATGTTTTCGTGTTCTCATTATTTTGACAGGTGATTATGCGATTTTGTCCCTCCTCGCCCATTGATGGGGGTCTGCGCTCGAAAGCATTTCTGCTTTTGCTCGTGGATGTGCATGGGATAGCGTCTCAAACCAAATAGTTTATCTTAATAGATTTACAATAAAAAGTGAGACCATTGAGAGCTTTGGCTCAGTCTTATTAAAAACTAGTTAATAATGAAATTAGTAAAATTTTGGAGAAGTAAAGATGTGTGGAAAGGTGCATTGCACAATCTTAGCTCAAAGGAGACGACTTGGGCTACTAATGACCCGGAAGATGCACACCTCTCCACAACCTATCTCTCCCCGTTCCGCTCTGGGTGATGTACAGAAGCCCCAGTTCGTGTCTGGGCTACCATAGAGATAGACTTAAGGAGGTCTTTGACGATAGTACACCAAACGTTCCTTCACATTTGATACTTCCGGGTGTGTAAATTGAGAGGGCGACGGTAACATTAACAGCGGCAGAAAATACCCTGCCAACGTAGCTCCCTCTTCCCCGGTGGGTTGATGCCCTCCCCCCTCCCCGTGGTGTGAGGAGATTTAACACGCCCTGGGGAGAGTGTGAGGGTGCAACAGTTCATGCTTCGCCCGCGTAGCAACAGCCAGGTAACTGGCGACGAGGAGTGACCTCCTCCTCCTCGCTCTCAAAGGCCTCTTTGAAGCCAGGCGTCACCCGGAACTGTTTTGAGAGAGGCACGGTGGGACCCGATTTAGGGCCTCCCCCTCCTTTTCGTGGACAATTTTTAAAACTTTTTTTTTAAAGCTCTCATCTAGAGGCCGTTGACGATGGCACGGCTGCTCCCCCCCCCCCACCGGAAGCAGCAATTGATTAAGTAGAGATAATAAACAAAACATAAAAAGCAAGAGCAATTGTCGTGCTTACATACCCTAGGGGAGGCCCGTCTCCCTCAGTGACCCCAGTGTTCAATTAATAATTAGAACATTAAATAGTAAACCTCAATCACAACCTATCTTGCAAGATCCCGAATCCAGGACTCGGAATATACGGTAGCGACACCCGCTATCACAATACCGAAACAAGTGGTAGCGCGAGCGAAGTTCCCGCATGCCAGGGAACACAACCAAAAATTGAAGTATAATCCTATGTACTAAACACTCCTCGCCTAAGGTTTCAAGGGAGCGAGCGCTCCGTCAGATGTGGACCTTACGAATGTCCTCGTCCAATCTGGGGGCGACGGAAAGTGGTTTTGGTACCGTCGAGACTTAGGGAGATTTTGTCCACCGGAATTTTGTGGACGCTGGGGAAGTTGTATTTCTTCCTTGCATACATCTACTCCCCCCCCTCCCCTTAGACAGGAGGATAATTGAGTTGATTGATTCGTTTATGCGAGCAGAACTTTCGTAGTTGACGGATGATCGATCTTCGAGGACGTGTTTTTCTATCTTAGGGAACGGAGGGTGGAGGAATCCCCCTCTTGAATTTTATTTCTGGGGTCCCTGTAAAGGGACTTGATTTAGAAATATTTCCTTTTGAGGGTCAAAGTTTTACTTTTGAGTGTTCATGTTTTTGTTCCGAGTTGTTCCTGCAGTTTTTTTTGTACGCCCCCCCCCCTCTCTCATCTTCGCCCTCCTGACCCCTTTTCAGTATCCTCTGCATTTATTAACCTCCTTTTCCATTGCCTGTCCCTCTTTGGTTACGCAAGCTTCTCGTCGAGGGGATGTTGTACTTGTCGCGGAGCCGTCGGACGTTGACAGCGCCATTATATCCTCTCATTAAGTCCTCGTTTGTGTGTGGAGGGCGGTTGAGAGTGTGTGTGGGGGGGGGGAGGCTGTCATAGATCCCCAAAGTGGCCGTCCCGTTTATCTAAAGTGCCACCTCACGGGACACTTAGACTTTGTTTTCGATGAGGAGGAGGAGGAGTAGTGACATTCCTTTTTTGCGTATATAAAGGCGTTTGTGCATCGTATCTGCTGATGTTTAAGGCTTGGAGAAACGGTACTTTTAACTATAAAAAAGAGATTCTTTCGCTCATTCTTTTTGATCCGCGCCCTTTAGGGTTTATTTATCTCTAAAGTCTGCGTCATTAATTGAATAACTCTATTCACCACATTTGCTTCGTATTCAAGCGGGGGTAATGCCCCCTGCTACCTCGGAAACCTCGCGCAACGGCACCTCCCCAAAGTCCCAGCCCCCCCGCCCCCCTTTCACCTGACCCGAATGCCTGCGGGAGGACGGGTGGTTATATCTTGAACTCTTTGCACTTCCTCTAACTTCTAGTATACAACTCTTCTTACTATCTACGCGATACTGCCTCGTGGCTATTGCGCTTTAAATGTTAAGGGAAGTTTTACCCTCATCTCTCCGGAAATTGAAGATCTATAGAAGCTAACACTAAAAATAATAATAATATGACTAAATATACGTGTTATTTTACACCTTTGACGTGGACATCTAAGCACTTCTTAAAGCATTTATAGAGTTGATAGTAAAACAATCAATCCAGTTATGGGCTACGGCCTAGCTTAATAGAAACACTGCTTTTCACATTGGAGGAAGTTAAGTAACATTGACCATGGTTAGTCATTGGGTGAATTCCATATTTGGGACTGTATCGGGTCTCGTGGTTCGGATCTAACGTTAAACCGTAGGCGTTCATAGAAATAGACACCCAACGAGGGGTACCGTTGGTGAAACCTGCAAAAATACCAATCCGTTTAGATACTTTCAAAAGTTGCAAGTAAAAAAAGTCTTAGTGCTCTTAGTGTATATTTAAATAAGTTTTCCAGTTTGAGTCTTTTGCAAATCCTCACAACCTTGATCGGTTCTCTCTCACTCGTGCTTCCAATCAAGTGTTACTTGTTCCTCCTATCTTCCTATATCCACACCATTCCGGTGAGCCTCGTTAAAAGGCTTTTCACCGTCCCAGACTGCGTCAGTGTATTTTCTCGATGCGCGCCTACCACACTTTTTTCTAGGGGGGGAGTGATGAAGTCTACAACAAACTAATGGACCCAAAATACTCCCTTGTGAAACACCATTAATAACGCGTAGTTATTTTTATACAATTCCAACTGTTTCTTACAATGCTTTTTATTCGCAAAGTTAAACAACTATTAATTCAAATTTCTTTTTTCTCGGTTACAATTTTCACATTCGTTCTACGGTAAAGCGCCAAATGGTATTTGAAAACGAGATAAATGACATCAATTGCTTCTTCGGAATCTCCCATTGTTTCGACCACTATGAAAAATAAATCGAGCTGATGCATTTGTTTTTCTGACTCATGATGACTCACGCATTATTTTACCGCTATCCAAATTCCAAAACAAAGACGGATAAAACCCCTAAGATCCACTTGAAGCACCAACTGAGGAGTGACGAGTGGGGTTTTCATTGTCTACAATGATACTTATGTTTAATAACTCCCATGAGTGGGCAGAAGAAGGAAACTCGTAATACGGAAAGTTGGGACGAGAAAAATTAGTTTGGGTAAAGATCTAAGACTAGTCGCCGCCTCGCTCATTTTATTTCTCACCAGATGAACAAAAGCTTGGGCAACCGAAGCACATGATAACTAATGGAAGAAGGTGCACTGTTTCAAAGTTTCACCTCGTGACATTCAGCGAAATATTGGTCTAATAGTTTAGTTCTATTTTACGCCATTTGTTTAACATTTGTCTGCGAATTGACATTTTGTCCTCCAGGGTCGGAGACCGGTTCAGGAAAGTTGCGCGCTCTTCCGGTTGTAAGTGTACCCAATTTGTCTACCTGGGCGATGCAAGTTCACATCACTTTCTATACGAGCCTCCTTTCGAAGTCATCGGAGGAGATTCGTTAATTTTCGTTTATAATAAATCTATTTGATATTGTTTTAAAGGCGAAAACCAAACAAGGGTATCTCTCGCAGAAAAGTGGTAAGTGGGATCTGTAAAGTGAAGATAAAGGGGTGTAAAAGTTGTGGAAGATGGTCGCAGATCCTCGTTCGGGCACTGGAGCCGGAAGGGTGGACAGTCCTCCAGATGTCAACTGCAGCATGGTTAACCACGCTACACCTGACATCCCCTTGCGGGAGATTTGATGAATGATGATAGCTACATCTCCTGAAGTAAAACGTAACCCCATCGGTAAAGAAGTTAGCCTTAAAGGTTAAACCTTTTAAAAAACGACAATCCGAAGCTTTGAATAATAGTGAATGGTTTTCTACGAAGAAGATGCACGGGATTGGCCCAGCCAGTCTCGTCACTTACCTATAGACTACCTATGTGGAAATGTTTTGAGGAAAAAAAAAATATATATTTCCACTCGAGACCCCTAAACATTGAATGAAAGAGATTTCAAGCTGGACACTGCTATATGCACTTAAGGAGATCTCGTAGATCTCGATGACTGCTCAATGACAAGAGCAACGTGACGAACTCTACCCCTGGACCGTGATCAATGGAAGCTTCTCGGCAGTGCGATGAGAGGCTGATGAAAACCAAACAAGGGTATCTCTCGCAGAAAAGTGGTAAGTGGGATCTGTAAAGTGAAGATAAAGGGGTGTAAAAGTTGTGGAAGATGGTCGCAGATCCTCGTTCGGGCACTGGAGCCGGAAGGGTGGACAGTCCTCCAGATGTCAACTGCAGCATGGTTAACCACGCTACACCTGACATCCCCTTGCGGGAGATTTGATGAATGATGATAGCTACAGCTCCTGAAGTAAAACGTAACCCCATCGGTAAAGAAGTTAGCCTTAAAGGTTAAACCTTTTAAAAAACGACAATCCGAAGCTTTGAATAATAGTGAATGGTTTTCTACGAAGAAGATGCACGGGATTGGCCCAGCCAGTCTCGTCACTTACCTATAGACTACCTATGTGGAAATGTTTTGAGGAAAAAAAATATATATTTCCACTCGAGACCCCTAAACATTGAATGAAAGAGATTTCAAGCTGGACACTGCTATATGCACTTAAGGAGATCTCGTAGATCTCGATGACTGCTCAATGACAAGAGCAACGTGACGAACTCTACCCCTGGACCGTGATCAATGGAAGCTTCTCGGCAGTGCGATGAGAGGCTGATGAGAATGGACGAATGGGTTAATTAAATATCATTACACGTGTATGCAAGTTCTATCAACAGGAAGAACCCAATATTTGTACGCCCTTTTAAGTAACCTCTGTCCAAAGTGCTGAAAGAAACCGATTTGATTTTCTAGGGAAAGTTTAATCTGTAGTAAATTATGTAATTTCCTGTGTATGAATTTGTGTATCATTCTTGCTATTCCATTGTACATGGTCACTCGTGAGTAAACTCGACTCACAAAAATTGCTTTAATCAAATGTCTTTTAGCTTTAATGTTGCAGGTTGCATGATTGATGACTCTTCACTGAAATTTCTTTGGGGAATCGTCATTCCATTGTGATGCAGGATTTTTTTTCCTGTAGGGAAGAAATTGGGCCCAATGATCGTAGCGGATTTTCATTGCGAGTTACCCCGGCTTGCTTATATGACAAAAGAGATAAACTTTAGGAACCACCCCAGAGCAACTTAAGGAGATGGACACATGATTCGATGGTTCAGCTCATGATACACACACCTGTGAGGGAACCTACCCATGTTGCAGAACGGGGCAAGTCAATAAGAGTTATATACGAACTGTGCCCAGTTGTTTTGTTACTACACATTTTCACTTTAGCCACTTTTTGCCACCCTCCTTTCAAATATTTCTTTGGCCCCATTGTTTTTTTTTTAGTAAATAAGAAAATAAATTCCCATCGCTTTAGCGGATCTGATCTTGTTTGATGATTGGAGGGCCCTGAAAGGACGTGGGAGCGTCCAGTGCTGCATTCGCTCGCCCACATCTGGGCATTGAGTGTTGTATCTACACGCTTGGTTCTATTCTTTGTTGCGTTGCTCCCCCCTTCCTTCATATGTGGTTTAGGTGGGTTTGGGTAACCAACTTCACGAATGAAGTTGGTTGCGGGTGGGCTTGGATGCGCCACCCCATCTCGAGCTGCTTCCTGCGTTGACGAAACTGACGTCACTATTTTCGTCAATCATCGCTTCGTGGAGATTCGCTCTTCTCATTGGGATTGATCCCACCCATTTGGGGATTCATCCCTATGTATCCTTTTATTTAACCCTTAGCCCCTCAGTCGTTTGGATTTCAAACGGTTTCCAAATCGGGATCCCCCTGAGTCTTACTGTTAGATTGGTCCGCAAAGGAGCAAATCACCTCGTTATCCTAGAAATACCGCTTATTATCCGAAGCTGACTTCAAACGATTCTTGGTTATTCGCTCTACATAGATCAGCTAGTTCTCCAAAAGTCACATCTTCCATCAGAAAGTAGCAGTAGCTCAGCAGGCTCTGAGAAGTATCCTTTCTGAGCACGAGAACACCTTTAATATGAACAAAGTGTTAAAATATTTATCAGAAGCGAATCTACTAAAGGAAATTTAGTATTTTATCATTTTTAGAATGAGATAGACATGTCTTATTACTTTATTTTGATTTTACTATATTTTAGAGACATTTATTTTTCTATGATTTTACTCCCTTGTATTTTCTACGGTTTTACTCGCTTTTATTCTAGATTTGTAACCATAGTCTATGTTTTTTAACGAATATTTGAACTTTTAACGAACCTTTTTGAAAATGGCTGCGAGTTTGTCCACTTGGACCTACGCAGCATTCGCCTTTTATTTACCATTCATTAGGCTGATTAGAGAGCCTTAAGGTCGCCCGTTTCTCGGCCGAGAACCTTCTGGCGAATGGGGCGGACCCTTCCGAGACGGCCATTATTGGTGCTGTTCGGATACTCAACGGTTCGCTGGTGTAGGTGACACCGTACTCTACCATTAATTTCGTGAACTCTTGGAATATTCCGTAGAAGACCACCGAATCGCTGACCGACCAAAGGGCGATCAAGGTCGAACGTGAGATAAGAAAACAGGGGTTGAGGTGTTGGAGCCCCACCCCTACACTTGGTCACGTTCGATCGTGACCGTTTCCCGTAAGACGAAAGGGCTACGCACATCCACCGAATCGTTAGACTTTGGAGACAGCCCCTCCCCAACGGAGGTGGTTGTGAGACCGTCTTCGGGGATTTCTAAGGCTGTCTGAGAAATAAGGAGAGCACAGAGGAAGCCTCGCCACCCATTTCCCCGCCGAAGACCAAACAGATCGAAGCCTCAGAGAGAGCCTCTCTGCTTCGAAGTCTCCCCAGACACCTAAGGTTCGAGGTAGAGGGAGGAAAAGACGTAGGTGCCCCTTCCCCACTATGTCCTCAAAAGTGACAACGCCTTCTAGAGCCAACAGCTCCCGGAGTTCTGCCTCGATGACCTTCATGGTACTGTTCTTATTTCCATTCAAATATTGGGGGGGGGGGGGCTTTATCCTGAGAAACCACTTCCCTGTTACCAAGAGCAGGCGCAGTTAATTACCCATTTCTCTGTTCCAGTTGATTTAGTTCTGTAGACGATGCCGATGAGTTCTATGGCAACCTCATCCGTGAGCCTATCTATTATTCCTAGAACTTCTGGCCGTTTTTGTACGCCGTTTGCTTCCTTGGTTTCGGCCGAATTTGAGACTGCCTTTGGTTTTATTTGTTCAATAGGATCTGGGCAGAAGGTATCCTTCCAGACTCCTGGCGAATGGCTACTGTGGCTATTTTCGTAAATCGGGGAGAGACGAGTTAATTGCGAAATTGGTTAATGTTAAAGTAACCCTTTTCATGGACAGCGGAAATCACGTATCTTGTGTACGCACTCTTTCGCAAGTTCCACTCGACGAAGGAGGCTCTGCTCAGGCTGAAAAATGTTATCTGCGAGGCCTTGGTAGACAGTACTGTATGGCGATGCGGTGTCATGGAGAACGAGCGTGAATTGTCGACGCGATCCAGCACACCGTTCTCCGTCTGGCACCCTGTGCATATGCCGGCCAGATATGCCATTCATAGTATAAACCTTTTGGGTTTGTGGGCTAGGAAACTTTGGAGAGCTCGCTGTAGCTCTCGGATCATTGTCGCCTCTGGTTCTGTCCAGGACGCTACCCTGAAGGGTACCACCATTACCTATTTCCCGCCACGCCTCTGCTCCTAAAGGTTCTACACCCCCGGGAGTATTGCGTTCGACCTTTTTGTATAACACTTCGTATCATGCTGGATCCGTGCCAGTGTACAGCGATAGCTCCAATCCGCCTGTTTGAAGTCAGCAGAGCTCAAAAGGCACTGTTTCTAACTCCACGGCCGAGCTGATTGCAATACATAGCTCTGTACGGGAGATAACGCGTCGTGTCCCGTTCAGAGAGTGAATCGTGATCTTTAGCAACTCAACGTCCCTGAGTGCTCTCAGACCATTGAAATTTCCGCCCCCCTCCCTTGCTTGGCATTATCCGTGACGCCACGGCTCCCTCGAGCCAGGCGGATGTCGAAATTATATTCTGTGTTCCCTTGGCATGTAGGGAATGAGGGCACCAAAGAGTCTGCGAGGACTGGTCGACCAGACCAGTGTTTAGCTCTTCCTCACTCTGACTAAATGGCAGGAATCAGTTCAGCCCTCCGTCCTGCCCGGCAGAGAAGATGGGAGACGGCAGATGGGAACTTAAAGTTAAGTCGTTTACTATCGCACCGCGACTGTTACCTTAGACATAACCCCCCTCCCCCCAATCCCTAGGCGGCTTCTGGTCCATGTCTGTAGTCCCCGAATTTGACACACGCAGGGGACGTACATTTATTTGATGCAACGATCCCCTGCAACTTATTGCGACGATTGTGTTCTACTCCAGACTGTTCGGTACATTCTTCTCGAGTGCCCCAATCTTCGAGATCTTAGCGCACGTTACCTGTGCCAGCTATTGGGATGAACAGGCTTGTAACCTCTTGTCCCTTGTACTTGGGACGGGTTCATGTACATGTATTTGTGGCTTCCTTGACTTTTTGGAGGATGCTGGACTCCTCAATTTTATGTGACTCACTTGGTGCTGGGCGCGTGTTCCGTCGCCGGTCGGAAGCGGATCTCTCTCCGACGCCCGAACATGCTTCTTGCTTTGTTATTCTTTCGTCATTTCTTCGTTTATATTGTTTTTTTTTATATAATGCAGATAAGGATCAGGCTAGAGTTTGAAACTTCGTCGCTTATGCCCCTGTTGGCAGTCGGCAAAAAGACTCCTGACGATGAAAAAAATAAGGCGGCGTGTTTCTTCTGAGCGCTGCTGCGTCTGTCTTCAGGGCCGAGTTGGTTGTAATACACTGCTCGCTACGGGTGCTTGAGGCGCCGGGTCCGTTTCGGAGACCGATTTCTAATTCATTGCTTTATCACAGAGTGCATTTGAAATTCGCCCCTATCCCCCCCCCCCCCTCCTTAGTTCACAGTATCGGCTGCCGCGACTGGTCAGAAGGATTTCGATATCTTTTTTGTTGGGTTCCTGGAATCGTAAGGGGTTGCGGGGAATGAGCGCGCCAGACACTGTGCACACTGAGCGAACCTACCATCGTTTTGCTCTTCTCAATTCTCACTACCTAGCAGCAATCACGACAACCCTCCGGGCTGTATGGCAAATAAGGTGGGAGACGGCTGACCGGAATTTTAAAATTCCCTGTCATTGCGCTCCGACTTTGCCTGTCACCCCACTCTCCCCTCAATTCCTCGACGGTTTGAGGTCATTTTATGTCGCCTCCGAATCTGGCACTCGTAGGAGCTCTCCCCTGAACCTTTGTCAAGATTGTTTGGTCCCCCAGACGATGAGACGCCGGCCTTATTTTGAATTGTCCTAGTCTGGAGGAGGAAGTAGCCTAAAGAAGAGGTAATGTCTGAAATTTAGGAGGCTCTTTCCATGTTGGTGGCCAGCTGATGGGGACCCTACAATTAAAATGAAGTGTAGGGGAGGGAGGATACGCTGTACGGCGATGCCCCGGATACGTATAGGAATGGTACATTTTGTCCGAGAATAACTAAGGAGGATCGACTGGGAATACTGTATCGATGCCGAGAAGATCCGCCATGAATGCCGAATATCGTTTCGAAATGGCCCCCGACACCCCCTCGAAAAGAGACCACGGACTCGAGAGATTACAACTTTTACTCCCGGTCTCTGTAGGGTGCGAGCCATCATTGGTTGTTGCTAAGAAGATACCGCCACGCAACACCCCAAAACCGGTTCCTGGTGTAGCCCAGTTATCCCCGCCCTACCCCTATGGAGGCTCGGGTATCAAGTTAGGCAGACGAGCGCCCACGCTCGACTGGTGTAAGCGAGCTTTGCTTGGACGTCTCATCCATGGCTCCCCCACCCCTTTCCCCTCCTTTCCGTTGTTCCCTTTGGGGCTTAACTAACGTCTCCCCCCTCATCTTGCAGAAGTCAGCGTCCCGCGTTTCTCTCCATCGAACCCGACTACGTCTGGGCTCGAGTCGAATCCAGGAGCGACTTTTACTCGCTTTCCATCTCCTCCTCACCCGCGATCCGGGACCGAGTCCAGGTTTATTTATACGAACTCGTACCTGCCACAATTTTAATGCGCCCCATCTTAGTATTTTGTATGTATACCCGTCTGGGTGATCTTCGTGTACGTTAACTATCCCTGTACCGGGATCAGCGTGGTCGCTACCGCTTGTCCCTTGTACTCGGGTCGGGTTCATGTGCACAAACTTGTGGACTATACACCAGCCTCCTCCACTTTATTTGACACTTTGTTATAAGTCGCGTGATCCTGCGTTGGGGGGAGACGGGCTATCCCCGACGCCGGGGCGTGCTTCCTTGTTGCTTTTCAGCTTATCTTGTTTTTTTGTTTTTAGTTGTTGTCTTTTTTAGCTTGTTTCTTAGCCTTTATTCTAGTTTTTATATTTGTTATTTGCATGTTTTTATTTGTTTTATTAATCTAGCCTAGTATTAGGCTGTAATGTGATTAAATCGACTTATGCCCTAGTAGGCAGTCTCCAGATAGCCTCTTTAAAAAAAAGGTATTTTGTATAAAGCTTAAACGCCCTCTTTCACCCTTAGTTGGGTCTAACGGCGCAGTTTCACTTGAGGTTGGATGGTTTTAATACGGCAGTCGCCGACATCCTTCGGGGTTTTTTTTTATCTTAGCAGTTTCTTCTGTTTTTCTCTCCTCTCTGCCTATACCCCGATTTTTTGCTAGGTTGTTTCCCTATTAAATTGAGCAATCAGTCAGTCTTGTCACCCTCCCCCCTCTTCCCGGGAGCAGGCGCGTTTCCATGCTTGTAGGTGTGGTAGATCCGGGGAGACTCCCAGCCACGGCATTAATGGTCTGTCATTCCTCCGTCCGCCACAAACGCGCGTGTCCGGTGTAGCATAGGCAACCATGTTGCAGCTGACATCTGGGTGATGGCTTGTATGCTTCCCCCTCCCCAAGGCCTCCTATAAGAGGATTTGCAGCTCGGCCTCCTATAAGAGGATCTGCAGCTCTATCTCCTATGTATTTTCGCTTCGCCATATCTTAACAGATCTCCACAGATTTCTGGCAGAATGCCCCTGTTGGTTTTCCTTTTTTATCACCTCGGCCTCAGTATTCAGGAGTGGGAAGGTTTAGGGCTCGTGGTCTGTGTCTTCACCTTTGGTTACCCCCCTAGCCCTCAGCCCCCCGCGCCCCTTCGTTGGTTTCGTTTATTTCTTTAGAAATCCTCGAATCTGCTCGCGATGGCCTGGAATAAATGAGTTCGTGCATTGCCACACCTTCAAGTTCTTCTTACTTTGAGTATAAGTACTTATGCTACGAACTTGTTCCTGGAGTTCTGCCATACCCTTTCGGTACCCCCGCGGTCTTTGGGGCTCACGAACTTGGCTATACTAGTCCCTTTCAGCCTACAAGTTTTGCACTTGTTCTTTACACACACACACACACACACACACACACTGTATGTTTCCTCGCACGCCCCGTAAGTGGTTGTCTTCATGGGAAAGTTATGGAGTCGCGTGCCCTATCGAGTCACAGCGCCGCTAGTAGTCTCCTCTTTAAACTTCTCGAACTATGTACCTTTCACACATTTTAACTTTTTCCACCTTTACTTTTTTAATCTCCCTCTTGCAAATGTCCGGCGCGATCACCGTGTAGTGTGCACCAAGACACCTCTTAACCAACCAACCTTGCAAATATCCTGATGTCGATTACCTCGTTGGTTTTCACTTTTTAGTTTAAGCAATTAATAATAAATACTCGAGTAGCCGATTCACGTTGAGCAAATTATCCCCGAACCTTTAATGCTCCTTGGCACCTTTGATTGGCCGATCGAAATCTGACCCGTTAATTAAAAAAGAAACTTAGGACCAAAGTTAGCATCTTTTCACTTTCCCCGCCCGACCGCTATCGTTTTGGAAGGTTTATTTAATTGGGTTTTCTTTCTTCTGTTGTGTGACGTCGCCTGCCTTTTTCTTCTTTGTATCGTCCTTTGAAGAATCGACTGATCGAAAACCACAAATCTCCGTTGCTCCGAAATATTCGTAAGGTTCCAGAGTCTCCTCGAAATTTAGCTGCGTCTTTGTTCATTTATATTATTGAGCTCTTCTTTGTTTATTTTTCTTGTGAATCTAATGTTTTTCCATTGATATTTTCCAGGGGATTCAAGTTGGTATTCTAAGTACCGATCTCTCTCTTTTGTGTGTGTGTGTGTGTGTGTGTGTGTGTGTGTGTGTGTGTGTGTGTACTCAGTGTTCTTGTAAGTTTAAAATGTGGCTCCATGGCATTGTGCCAGTGTAATTATGTCCCTGTCCCTGCTATATTCGATCCATCTCCAATTTTCTCTTCTTTTTATTTCTTTAAGTGACCTCCAAGAGGATCTTTCTTCATTGAGGAGTGCGGGGGGGGGGAGGTCAGTAATATTAAATATAAGGAAAAGTAAAATAAAAAAAACACTTGAGTCGGTAAAACGATCAACTCAGTCCACTGGTGGCGCCGAAGATTAAGAAAATAAAATAAGACAAAAATAAAGAAGAATGCAAGAGATGCCCTCTTCAGCAGGGCAAAACACAACTATATATTTTCACCTCTATCAAATTTCATACTATTTCTCAACTTTTGTCATCATCATCATCTGCCTCGTGCTAAACTTTATGGCAAACGTGCCCCCATTTGGTTTCGCTCCTTAATTTTAAATTAATAATAATTTAGCTCGTTTGTTTTTCATTGCGCGGGTATCGGTCGTTCCTTCTTTATCCCTTACAAAGAAATAGATGTGTTTACGGGTCTTCTTTGTCCGCAGGGGTTGCTCGGATGGCGGCAACTGAGAGTCAGGTGAGGTTCAGCGGCCACACTCTGGACAAAGCGACGAAGGCCAAGGTCACCCTTGAGAATTATTACTCCAACTTGATCGCCCAGCATCTGGAGCGGAAACAGAGGTAGGCGATGCGTGACGGGTTCACTAATGAGCGTTCCCCGTTAACTGTTCCTTCTCGGGGCTGAGGCACGTTCATGATCTAGCCCTTCAATGCGCACGCACGCGTATAACTTTTATAAGCGGAGTCCTTAATTGGGTATCACCTTATAGCGGAACCCAACTGGGGATCGCTCTCTCTTTTTATAGCGGAGCCCTTAATTGGGTATCGCCCCCGCCTTTTATTGAGGATCCCTTATCTAGGTGTCGCCCCTTTTTAATACTGTTTTTTTTTCTGTTCTCTTCTTTCCCTGATTGTAAAGGCGCGTTCTGGAATATCCCTGAAAGGGGGCTTAGCCTCGTTCCAGGATTGAAACGCATCTCCCCATCTTTTGCTTCCCTCTGTGCATCGGCTACGACCGTCCTTACTGAAGTTAGCCCACATTGGGTGTTGATGTTTGTTTGATAGGAACCCGATTTGAGTCGTGTCAACATGCCAACGATTTTTATATTCGTTGGCGGCCCGTTGTTTGGATTCTGCGTTAAATACTTTGTCCCCAATGAGATAAACGTCAGGCCGTGTGAATCGGTGGTAAAGCTACATCAAAACCACTCTTTCCTGTTGGTGTGATCCTTATGTCTTCCTTCGTAAATAAGTCCCCCTCCCACACAAGAGGACACTAAACTCGTTCATTTGAGTTCTTTTTCACACTAGTCCACCTGTACTGACACGTAAGTGTATGTCCATATCCGTTCTGAGCTTCTGGCATACTTTTAGCCTATTATTCATTTCCGTCTAACTCCCGCTTTGCTCCCATGCCCCAACATTTTTCTCTCACCTGTGTTCCCTGAGGAATTGAGTTCCCTCCTCTCATCGAAAATGACATGTTCTCCACTAGACTCATTTCCACCAACTCTGACGTCAAGCACGCTGCTGTTCGTTCTTCCCTAAAGAAACTCAATATGAAACCTACCCTACAAACTACCGCCCAATCTCTCGACTCCTATTCCGCTCACATATCTCTGAAAGGCTCGTGTCTGCCTGGATTCTAGATCACTCGTCATTTATTAACACCAATGAGATTTTTAAGTTTGGTTCTATGGTGGGACACAACACTACATCAGCTCTCCCATATGTAACGGACCGCCTTCGCCGTGCGGCCGAAGCTGGCCAGCCTTCTTTCCTTCCCGTTAATTCTCAGCAGCATTTGACACTGTTAACCACACTGTTTTCCTTTGCCGCTTTCCTGAATTTTCTGTATCACTGGAATTACCCAAAACTGGTTCCGCTTGTACCTTTGGATCTCATACTCATTCTTTCATATTGCAATTTATATATTTCGGCTGGCAGAGGTGCGTTTTGGTGTTGCGCAAGGATCGGTTCTTGGTCCTCTTCTATTTTCCACACATTCTTCTTACCATTATTATTCTAATGCGTCGTTTGCCGAGACTTGAAAGCTACTCTCCGCTTTTAACATCATCATTGAATGGCTCTCGGACAACTTTCTGAAAGTCAACTATAACAAAATAAAGGTATTCCTGTGGGTACTCCTGCATATGTGGCTCGCTGCAAAACTCCTGCTCCCTATCTTAACTTTGACGCCTTCTATGCCCCTTGTCAGATACAGTTAAGAATCTTGGCTTCATCTTTAATAATTACCTCTCAAAACTCGTTGCTAACGTGTGTAAATTGTAAATCCTTGTCTGCTTTCTCCGTATTCTCATCCGAATCCGTTCCCACTTTAACCAAAACACTCTTAAGATCATCATTCATGATTATCATTTCATTCATTCATTATCATTCATGATATTATTCATTGATAGTTTTGATTCAGTTAAAAACGTTTTTATTTTTTTAACATATAAATATGTTTAAATTGTATTATTAATCAATGTGACGCGCTCCAGGCGAGACCTGAAGAGCGCCCACACATTGCAGACGAAGTCCTTCCTCATGCTCGCCCATACGCGGTTGACGGAGAACTTCAGCTCGTCGATGTTGCTATGGCGGACTTTGTAGACCTTGTCCTCAACATGCTTCCACACACTGTAGGTCTGCCTACTGTGGTGGCCAAAGGTCCTTCGACAAGAAATTCATGTTCGACTCCAACCATTATTGCACAGTCTTGGCCGTGTGGGCAGGGGCACTGTCTTGAAAGTACTCCGCCTTCGTGATCTTTCTCACCCAGGGCAGGGCTTTCGTAGCCAAGATGTCCCTGTAATCGCCCGCGTTTAGCCTCTTACCGGCCGCGAACCACACCTGTAGCATCTTCTCCCAGTAAGGAGAGCGGCGATTTGTTTTCCTGGCCGCCGTACTGACGGGACTCGGCGCCCCGTCCGGCCCCATCTTAGCCTCTTCTCCTTCCTTCAGACAGCCTCTGTTTCTCCCCTACTTCCTCACTTCCCCTACAACATCTCCCACAACTTTCTCTGGTCGGCCTCTATTTTCACAGGGTAGGTGCTGACCTTCTTCTCAGCCAACTATCCCGATCGGGGCTGAGGGGGAAGGGGACATTGTTCCCTAACCCCTGAGCTCCGGTTTGGGATGGTGGGTTTTTAACAACCTGCTCCATCTCCACCCATACTTTCTTCACATCCGCTTCCCTTCTCACTTCACACTCTTATCATTTTTACGCCGTGTCTAAGGTGGAGCCACCATGCCGAAGGGCTGCCAGGTCACCAGGCGGGAGGGGTGGCCTTAAATGGCGGCACCTGGCTCTGCCAGCTCGGTACGCACCGCTTGCAGAGCGGGCTACTGCGAGGGGTGATTAGCGTCTGCATCCCGTAAAAAAGAGGGTCACCATGCCCAATGATGACAAAGCCAAAAATGTCCTCGGGCAGCTCCACTGAAAAATATGGAGGTATCCCCCTTCCTTGTGCTTTCACAGGGGAACCTCTAAAATTCTTTGACCGGAGAGGAAGCTTACTCCTCTGCTTTGCCTACGGGTGTAGGGGACTTCCCCTCACCCCCTTGTCTGGAGGTGCCTTCGGGTGCCTCCCTCTTTCCAGCGGCAGTCCCCCCTTTACTTTACTTTCCAAGAGGACTGCCAACAAAGCCAGCAGGCAGCCCATAGCCGACCGCTCCCCATTGAAGCGGCTCGGTAGGGCAAACCCCCTTAGGGGGAAGAGGGAAGACAGGGCCCATCAGCTGCGTCCCTCCAGACACGTTCTGGTTCGCATCCTAACCTTAGCGGTGGTCAAGGCCTGTGCCTTCCCATACTCGACTCGTGACACCGCTGCTAATGGGACCTGTGATGTCCTGGGGGAGATGGCCATATGGAGCCCGCCTCCCCCGAGATATACATGGTCCTTGATGCAACCCAACCTCATACGGTAGGGCCATCCATGGGGGCGAATCCGGGCTCGGCGCCAAGCACCGAACCCGTGTCCGCCTCTATGCAAGGTCCTCCTCAAACGGCTCGGGTGTCCAAGGCAGTACAAGAAGGAGGGGAGGGATCGCCTCGTATGGCCGGTGCCCTGCGATCGCCAGGGCCTTCTCCATCTCGGAGAAGGACCTTGCTGAGGCCGGTCCATCTGGCCTGGGGGCTCCTGCCGGCGAAGGGTAAAATCGGGTTCATTCCCAGCCTTCCCCTCAAGAAGAAGAGAAACAGACCCCCGCGGGGTCTGCCGGGACGGGTGGGTCTGCTGCTTGGGTAAGCGACAAAGCCAAGATCGGCATGCACGGCCCCGCTGCCACCCCCACCCCCCGGGTGCGGAGTCCCTGACAAAGACCAAAGCTACAAGTGCAGAGAGCTGAGCTTCGATTACGTCGGGGGCCCCTCATTCAGAAACTACCTGGCGTTTTCGAGCCCGCTGACATCAAACGCTTCCTGGTTATTCGCTCCACTGATGGCAGTATGTTGGCTAAGGGCAACATGATCCATCAGAGGAGAGCTTTAGCCGAAGCTGACCCCTTTCTCGGAGAGAGCCTTTTGGCGAATGCGTCGAATCCTTCCGACCGGCCATGATTAGTGCCCTTCGGACACTTGATGGCACGCCCGGGAGTGTGACGCCGTACTACCATGAACTTCGTAAAAGGAGTAGTTTATGCGAGGGAACTCGTGGACTACTCCATAGACGACATCACTTTAGAGCTGGCCGACCATGGGGCGGTCAAGGTCGAACGTGTGATGAGAAAACTGGGAGGGGCATCGAGACCCACCCCTACACTCTTCGTCACGTTCGACTTTAACTAGCTCCCTGAGTCGGTGCGTACCGGTTGTTATCGCTGCCGCGTGAAGGCATTCGTGCCACTGCCGCGGAGGTGCTACTACTGTTGCCACTTCGGCCATACGAATCGCTCCTGTTGACGTGGAAAGTCGGGGTTACCCGAAACCTGTGTAAGTTGCTCCAAGGTCGCACACAATAAGGCCAAGTGTGTCAATTGCGGAGAGCCGCACCCCGCTTCTTAGAAGCAATGTGGTGCGTAACTCCTTGAGATGGAAATCATGACTGTTCAGGATCAGGATCATCTATCATTTTGTGAGGCTAAGGACTTGGTTCTGGCGCGCCAGGCGCATGCTCGAGACGTCCTATGCCTCAATGTTAAAAAAGACACCCTCTGCTCCTGGCCCCTCCAGGCCTACGAGTACGGTTGTTTCCTCGGCCATTGGAAACCCTTCTGCGGGTTCTAACCACCCCGGGCGCTTCCCTGGTAAAGCTAGCTGCACAAAGGGTCCACACCCAACCGTGGCTAAACCAGGCCCCCCCCCCCCACACACACACCTTTCCCCAGCGTGAGCGTTACCCGTAAGGCGAAACGGCCCCGTGCCTCCTCCTAGTCGTTAGACTCACACGAAGCAACACCCCTGAAGTTGTTCCCCAGGCCATCTTCCGGGGTTACTAAAGCTGCCCCCCAAAGGGAGGACAGCACTAAAGGAGCTTTGGCTCCTTCGCTCCCGCCCAATTGTGGGCTGTGTGGCTCTTAGACGGTGGATCTAAAAGAGGACCCCCCGCTTCCGAAGCTGCCCTGCCCGCCTAAGTTTTCGAGGCAGAGGGAGGAGAAGACTCGCATGGTGAGCCCAACCCTCCCCAATAATTCCTCGAAGGCGACAGCGCCTTCATCAGCGCATTGTCCGGCCAACAGCGCCCGGAGTTCTGCCACCGGGAAGCGTATGGCCATTCCCGTGAAGGTCTTCTCTTCGAAGAGGGCCCCCGCATCTCCTTCGAGCTAGGCGTGGAGGGCATATTCCTTCAATGGAATTGCCGTGGACTCCGGGCCAACTGGGAGGAGTTGCGGTTGCTCGTCTCCTCCCGTTCCCCATTAGCTATCTGTTTGCAAGAAACCATGCTGGGCTCATGCCCACTGCCCACCCTCCCGGGGTATAAGGGTTTTGCGACCCCACCACCTTGAGATGGGGGCTGGGCGGGAGGATGTGCGATTTCCCCTCGGCATGATGTCTCCGTTCTTCTCTTCGTTTAGATTCCTCCTTTCAGGCAGTAGCTGTGCAGCTGCACTTTAATAGTCTATATACTGTTATTTCTTTCTCTTGCTCGGAGATTTAAACGGTTGACACCCCTTCTTGGGAGACTACTCTATTAATCCCCGAGGTCAAATCTTTGCCGATCTGATCGACGATCTTGAGATGGGTGTCCCAAATGTGGATGAATTACGCATCACTGCCCGAGAGCCGCTTCATTTTCCTGCCTCGATCTATATTTGTGCTATCCGGATGCATAGCCTCATTTTGATTGGGGGGTGGTCGATAACCTCTATGGTAGACACACTTCCCCATTCAAATATCATTTTCTGGGCCGCTGCCGCTTCAGAGCCCGCCCCGGTGGTGCTTGGCGCGGGGTCGGTGGTCTGCATTTCAGGAACTCTCTATCTCAGTCGATGGATTTAGGTCGGTAGATGAGGCCGTTGATTTCTTATCCGGCATCCTCATTGCCGCGGGCCTGACTACTATTCCTAGAACGTTTGGCCGTTTTGCACGATGACTATTTCCATGGTGGTCGGCCGAGTGTGATCTGGCCCTCAAACAGAAGCGTTATGCCTACATGCGCTATAAGCGCCGCCCGAACGATTTCACTGTCGCTGAATTTCGTCGGGCTAGGGCTAGCTTCCGTTATATTTCGAAGCACGCCAACCGCTCTTCTTGGCGTGCATACGTGTCTTCACTTAACGGGAAGACCCCTCAGCAGAGGTGTGGAAGCGAGTCAAAAGGATTCGGGGCGAGTTCTCGCAGGACCCCCCTCCCGTTCTCCAGGAGAATGGGACCGCAACCTCGCACCCCGCGTCCTTGGATGAATCCTTCGCGACCGCTTTCTCTGCATTCTTTAGCCGGGATGCTGCTCCGCCAGCATTCGATGCACGTCGTGATGTCGCGGAAGGCCGTCGGCTGGACTTTACCTCCAGAGGCGGAGAACCCTTCAATGACCGGTTTACTGTGAGTGAGTTGCGCTCCGCTCTTGTTTCGTGCACGGATACCGCCCAAGTCCCGTACGCTATGCTTCGACACCTGGGTGAGCGAGGCATGGCCTTTCTGTTAGATTTGTTCAACAGGATCTGAGTGGAAGGTCTTCTCCCAGACTCCTGGCGAATCGCTACTGTGCTCGCCTTTCGCAAACCGGGGAGAGATCACTCTACTCCGATCGGTTTCCGCCCAATCTCTCTAACCTCTTGCGTGTGCAAGTTGATTGAGAAATTGGTAAATGTTAGATTAGCCTTTTTCCTGGACAGCGGAGGCCATCTGTCTTCCGCACAGTGCGGCTTCCGCAAGTTCCACTCCACGTCGGATGCTCTGCTCCGACTGGAAAATGCCGTCTGCGAGGCTTTCCTTCGTAGACAGCACTACGCCACGGTGTTTTTCGATCTGGAGAAGGCCTATGATACCGCATAGCGATACGGTATCATGGAGACTCTCCATACGATGGCGCCGCGACTGTTCCCATGGACCTATCCCCCAATGCCGCGGCGGCTTCAGGTTGCTTTCTGTCGTCTCCGAATCGGACACACTCGTGTGACGCATCGCTATCTGATGGAGCGCTCGCCTGCGCCCTATTGCAAGACTGCGTCGTCCCCCAGACTGTTCGGCACATTCTTGTCGAATGTCCCAGTCTGGGTGATCTTCGCGCACGATACCTGTCCCAGTACCGGGATGGGCGGGGTCGCTACCGCCTGTCCCTTGTGCTCGGGACAGATTCGTGCACACTGACTTGTGGACTTGTTGACTTCTTGGGGGAGGCCGGCCTTCTCCCTATTATTTAAGGAAGGTTTGTTTGTTGTTGTTTTTTCGTTTTGTTTTTGTTTGTTTTTCTCCTTTAGTTGCACGCTTCTGCGCCGGGGGGACCTCTCCCCGACGCACCAGCTTGCTTCCTTTCCCCCTTTTGGGGTGTTGTTTTTTTTTTCTCTCTTTAATTTTATTTTAAAGTAGCCTAGAACTAGGCCAGTTTTCATACGTCGACTAATGCCCAAGTAGGCAGTCGCCAGATCAGCTCTTAAAAAAAAAAAAAAAAAAATCTCCACACGATGGGTCGAAGGGACGCCTCCCAATGTTTATATCTGAATTTTTGCGAGACCGTCGATTCCGCGTACGGGCGGGGGGAGCCCTCTCCTACCCAAAGGAGCAGGAAGAGGTTGTCCCGCAGGGAAGTGTCCTCAGTGTCACACTCTTTGCCCTGAGCAACAACGGCATCACCTCGGTGCAGCGGGAAGATGTTCTCGCTACGCTCTACGTGGACGACCTTTCGATCTCTTTTGGCGCGGCCCATATGCCAACTCTGGAGCGTCGACTCCAACAGGCATTGAACCGCGTCTCTCGCTATGCCGAAGCGCACAGATTTCGGTTTTCTTTGGCCAAGACTAAGGTGGTGCACTTCTGCCGCCATCCACGGCTTCAACCCCACCCAGACTTGGTTCTCACTGGGGTACGCCTGGAAGTGGTTGAATCGCACCGTTTGCTTGGTCTTGTATTTGACCCACGCCTTTCCTGGGAGGCTCATATTCGCAGCCTTGTTCTCAAGACTCTCACATTCTTTTTGAATGTCGCAGTCTGCGCGATCACCGCGCACGTTACCTGTCCCGGTACCGGGATGGGCTGGGTTGCTACCGCCTGTCCATTGTACTCGGGACGAGTTCCTGTTGGTTTTTGTTATTTTAGTAGTTCGCACGTTCCTGCGCCGGTGGGAGGCGGACTTCTTCCCGACGCCGGAGCATGCTTCCTTCTTGTTGCCTTTTCCCTTTTTTATTTTTATTGTTGTGTTTTTTTTGCTTGTTTTTTGCATTTTACTTTAAATTAGCCTAATGCTAGGCAGTGTTAAATACGGCGACTAATGCCCAATTAGGCAGTCGCCAAATGAGCTCTTTTAAAAAAAAAAAAAAAAATGCATCATCTTCTCGCCATTCGAAGCCACCGCCCCGAACATCATCACGGAGGCCTGCTGCTTGGTCGTGGACACTTAGCGGACCCTGGGGACGTGCTGGCCGAGGCTTACTATGGGGTCGTTGTGCTTGATGATCGGATCGACCGAGAAGCTTTTTTCATCATGAAAAAATGAGAATTCGATTGCCATGACTCATCAAGTCAAGGCTACGCCACCGCTCCCGACTTTATTCTCGCATAAGGTCTGTAAGTATCTCAAGTTCTTGCTGCCCTCCTCCTTGACGAGCCTGGACAGTGGCCACCGAGGGCTTACTCATTTTGATCTTTGGAGCACTTTCGAAGGCCTCTCAAATCCAATCGGTTGACTACTTGGTCTGTCTGAACGAGGTCGATCTTTGAGGTCTTCCTCCTTTCTTGAGCACTCTAACGTGTACTTATCCAATGACTGACTAACCATACCCAATGTGACTTCAATTCGCTCGTGTAGTTAGGGTGGCTCTGCCACCCGAACTACACTCGTTTTGAGGCCTTTTATTTAATTTTCTCGTTTATCGATCCCTCGTTGGATTATTCGTTTAGGGTTTGTTTTCTTCTCAAAGTTTAATCCTGCAACGGCCCACCTGTGTGTCCCAAAATGTATGGCGGTGATGGTCGGGAGATATGGAATTCCTCTCTCCCAAGAGCATGATTCCTTTCAGGCCATATGATGAGCCTCCACCGGGGAGTTTCAAGATCGTATTTCTGAGTGCCTCGTACGAATTTTGAGCGCTTTATGTTTGTCATTGCGCTCTCGGGCATCGTTTTTACACCTTTCCTTTCGATTTTCCTTATTTCTCTCTCCATTTTTTTTCCATTAAGGGTTGTGAGTACGGCGACTTTTGTCCTTGTATGCAGTCGCCAGATGGGCTCTTAACAAAATCATTAAGGGTTCCGACCAGGCCGAATGGAAACGAGGCTCAACGCACGAGCGAATTGGGTATGGTTAGTCATTGGATGAGTATACGTTAAAGTGCCGTTATACACGGAGAGATGCACGCAAAGCGGACGGGGCATCGGGTAGCAGGGTTAAAGCCCCTACTACACCGGAAACCTGAAGGAATGGCAAGCCCTCCTTACCCCAGTGTGTACCCTACAAGAGGGTATTTGGTGTGGCATGGGCCAGCAAAACTCCTGGGAGATTGCGTCCTCTCGGGACTCCAATGATAGATAGTAAACATCGTTTCTTTTCCTAAATTATTATTATTTTTTTGTCTTTCCACTTTTCATTCCAGGATTTGTTGTGGGTTGCCCTCGGTGAGTGATGGGTTGCGCACCTTTCCTTTCCTTTGTTCATAATCGTCATTGGAGTTTTTCGTACTCATTCAGTTAGCGATAAGGAGGGCGGGGCGGGCTTCGCCCCTCCCTCGCATTCATCGCGTGGACGCGAGCACCATTCACTCTCCTTTCCTCCGGCTGGCGACTTAGAAACCCCACTTTCTTGGTCTTCCCCGGGCGAGGGGGTGGCAGTAACATCATTGTCGTTGGCTCAGAAGCGAGTTAATGTGGAGGTGTAGTTTTTGTCTCGGTTTTTACGCACAGATTTTTACATCGTCTTATGACTCTCTCAGTAGGATCCGAACCACGAGCTGCCCTAATGCCCCAACACCTGGAAGGCCAGTAAATGAAATCCTACTCGTGCATGGTGGGTGAAGACCCTAATAATTCCATGAATGCGCTAAATACCTCAGGTCAAATCATGGTACCCGCATCTCCCGACGAACCTTATTCGGATCTTATTAAATATATATGGCTCCAAGTCCCAGTATATGGTCGGCTTCCCCACTGTATCCCGTATGTTTAAAAGTTACGAGGGACCTGGTTGCAATGCACCGCTCCTTCCTTACGAGAGACGACGCGTCGGGGCATTGAAATCGACACACCTTGGTACGCAGTATCGGTGACGCCACACTTGCCGCCAGTCTGGTAGATGCCGAGATTATTTTCTGTTGGTTTTATGGATATGTGAGAATTGCGGGGAATGAGGGCGCCAAAGAATCCACGAGGGCCAGACAACCTCACCAGCCTTCACTCTTCCTCACACCGACTACATGGCCGTTGCGTTCTCCCCCCAGACTGTTCGACAATTTCTTGTTGAATGTCTCAGCCTGGGTGATCTTCGTGCATGCTACCTGTCCTAGTATCGGGACGAGCGAGGTCGCTACCTCTTGTCCATCGTTCGCGTGCACACAGACGTAAGGACTATCTGACTTTTTTGGAGGAGGTTGGAATTCTCCATTATACAGTATTTAACTATCACTCTCATTGGTTTGGGTCTCATGCGTCTGCAACGGGGGCAGGCGGGGTTCCCCTCGACGCCGGGCGTGCTTCCTCTTTCTTGCTTTTGCTTTTTTTGTTTTGTTGTACTTCTGTTTGTGTTGATTTTTTGGTGTTTTAGACTTATTTTTATTTTAATGTAGCCAAGTATTAGGCTAAAATGAATTATGGCGACTTATGTCCGTGTAGGCAGTCGCTAGATGGTTGCTATTAAAAAAATCCACATCCGCAGCCGAGTGTGAATATCGGTAGGAAGGACTCTATCCATCACACTAATCTCGGTTTGGCAGCCGGTACCTTCCGCACATACCCTGTTAACAACCTTCCTGTCGATGTGGGGAAATGGCTCTCGTTTTACGGCGTACAATGTTCATTGTGCGCCACCCCAGCCTTCTCCCTCGCTCGCTAACGGACGATCTCGACGGTGCCTATTTCAATGTGAGACACCAATCATACCCTGGGTCTTTGCTGCGGTTTAGGGGAAATAAATTCCTTCGAGAGTTTGACGTATCTCTCGGGCCGATAACGCCGCTGCTGTGTCACGCGGAAGGCTCCAAATCCGAAAAAGGGAGTTGGTTATCACCTTCTCCCCTTTCTTTGAAGCCGGCCGGGCTCGTCAGAGCGCTCCGTTTGTCTTCACGGCCCAGCTGGTTGCATGTACCGCTCGCTACGAGAGGTTATATAAGGTGCCGGGTTCGGAGACCGAATTGTGATAAATAGCGACTCGCCGAGCGTAGTGAGTGCCCTGTAGGCATTGGAATCTCCACAGTCTCTTATTTGCATTATCCGTGACTCTAGGATTGCTACGAACCGGAAGGGTGTCGATATTGTCTTCTGCTGGTTTCCTGGGCATGGAAAAATTGTGAGAAATGAAGACACCAAAGATTAGGCAAGGACTGGGCGAACGGACCACCTTTTCGCTCTTTCCCATTCTGACTACATGGCAAGAATTAGTTGAGGCCCTTCTGGCTGAATGACAAACAAGATGGGAGACGACGGCGTTATGTCGCTTTCTGTCGTCTTAGAATCAGACACACTCGCGGGACGCAACGCCGTTTGATGGAGCTCTCCCATGAATTAATCTTACTGTGCCAACTGTTTGGTCTCCCATACGGCACATTCTAGTCAAATGTACTAGTCTGGTGGATCTTTGCGTGCGTTACCTGTCCCGGTAACATGACGAGCGAGGTCGCTACCCCTTGTCCCTTGTACTTGTGACGGTTTCCTGCACTCCCAATTGGTGTTGGGCGTATGCTCTGACCCCTGAAGGCGCGGGCCCACTCAGGGGCCCAAGCATGGGTCTCGTGGATTATGAGTTTTCTTTTTTTAATTATTATTAATATAGCCTAAGAATAGAATCTTCATGGCAATCGCTAGGTGAGACCCATTTAATTTATAAACTAATAATAAGACAATATCGTCCTTATTCCTGGTTGGGGGCTGGGGTTTCACACCCTCTTCCTTGCCTCCGGTTTATTTAACATGCCTGTTTTCTTCCTACCCGATTTTCCCTCTCTTGCCCCCTATCATTCTTCTATTCTCCCCGCAAGAGGATACGTGTTTTACCATATGAACCATACTGCAGCTGTCATCTGGTTGATTTCGTACCTTCTCTCCTATATGCCTGGAGTTGGAGCTGTGATTATATCCTACACATTTTCACTTCCTCTAACTTTCCACTTTCTTTACAGGCCTATCCTTACTAACATGTTGTCCGGGCATCACTATTGTCCTATACTTGTGTCACTCCTTCCCGTTTTCTGTCAGATATCCTCATCCGAATGAGGGTGGGGGGGTTGTTGGAATTTTGCAGAGTTTTCACATTTGCTCCCCTCCCCCACCCGTCCCTAGCGCTCCAAGTCCTCCTCTTTGGATTACCTAGGCTATACACCTTTCACGCATTTAAATCCCCTTAACTTTCCCACGTTACGAACCCTCCCCATCACAAATTTTCTGGATTTCGCTTCTTTATTTTTCAATTAAATGGCAACAATGAATCTGGTTTTTCCCGATATTCCCTTTTCATATTTCACCCGTTTGCCGCCTCTATTCATGTTCAGATATGGGTATCTTTATGGATGGGCGTATAATATGGCCGCCTGCGTGGTCAAGCCCCTCTGATTGTTTGTGTATGTGTTTGGCAGACATGATAAGCTGGAGGAGACGATGAAAGAAGAGGGCCTCTCCGAGGACCAGAAGCAGGAGAAGCGCCAGCAACACGCTCAGAAGGAGACCGAATTTTTGCGATTGAAGAGGTCGCGTTTAGGGGTCGAGGATTTCGAAGCGCTCAAGGTCATCGGCAGAGGTGCCTTCGGCGAGGTGAGAAGAATCTGCGAGTTTTGATTCACCAGTGAAATGGATGTAAAATTTCTCTTTCCCTCTTGTTGGGTATCTTTGCCACGGAGTGATTTTTTGATGTCCTCACCCTCGGGTATCATAGTCATCTGTTAGTTCTCTTCTCATCGTCGCTAATTTTTTCAATGCTTATTTTATTCCATTCCTGTTCGACCACACACACCGGCAGATCCTATTATGGGTGAAAGAAGGCATTAAGCTTCTTTACAAAAAATAAGAGTTCTAAGTGGTTTTTTTTTTTTTTTAGGAAGTCTTAGTGACTTCTGATCAAGTGAGTTTCGATGGCATTTGCGAGCCGTTGAACCTTTTCTCCACCCTAAAATGCCATCCGTTTATTGATCTTTGGAATTCTTTAGGAGTTATCGTCCGCTTCGTGAATCTGGCGTTGGACTTCTAACGTAACGGTGTCGGGTTCAATCCCAAGCGAGATCGGATACAAACGTGAGCGCACTACGCGGGGGGTAGGTAAATCTTAGACACATCATCACACACACACACACACACACACACACACACACACACACACACACACACACAGCCAATCACAATACCGCGGTCTTTCCTTTCCCATCTTCACAACACACACACACACACAAATATTTCCCCCTCTGTTCCAGGGAATCCTGCCGATGGGTAGTTGTATCCACATAACCCTGACGTGGAATGGGTTTGCCTTCCGGGGGCTGGGGGGTCGTCGTTCTTACCTGATCGCTGTCAAAGACACCCACTTGTTCATGGTTAATTCCAGGGACTTTTAATACCATGCCTCACCCCAATATCCAATTACCTTATTCTTTTCTGCGCTTGCTTTTACCCTCCTTACACACAGCTTGTGAACGTCTCCGACCGCCATTTCTAAATTACTCAACCTCTAAAATCAGGCCAACTAGCATATATTAAGGTGGTACCCATCCTTGGCCATTCCTCATCAATCTCGCACCCCTTTCCTCATTCTTATTGTACTTCTCTTATTATTCCATCAGTAATTATATTTAACTGCTATAGCGACTTTACTTACTTTGCTATCTTTCACTTTACTCACTCCATACATTCTTGCCACCTGCCATAATGATTCTCTCTATAGACAATCATAAGCTTTTCCAGATTCATTTACCCAACATACACTTTATTCCTTGTTTTTTCAGCTATCGCAGTGCAAATACCTGATTCACACACACACACACACACACACACAAACCACACATACAAGCCGCTCTAATCCCACCTTGCTCATTCTATCAAGCCCTCGGTTATCCTTCTTTCCTCCTTTTTATCTTTATACAGCAGTACTACAGCATTTTTCAACTCCTCATCCACTCTTCCATTTTCAAATGCCTTACAAAACAGTCATCAGACCCATTTCATAATACATTCGCCACCACTTGTTAAGCATCTCAACCTTGCTTGCTTATCTCTTCCATACCCTGATACAGCGCCCAGTTCAAAGATACAAAGCAAATTCTATTCACTTCTGCGTCAGCTTCCATACCCATATAATACAACTTGTCAAGGTATTCTTGTCATCTCCTTATTGTTCACAAGTACCCTCCTGTTCTTGTCCTTGATGTTCACACGGCTATTCTTCTGGTTCCTGCCCTCACTTCCTTCAAGAATAACTTCTTGTTCTCATCCGGATCCTCATTCATCCTCTTTCCAAATGCTTCATTTGCTGCTCCCTTTCTCAGTTTAATCGCATGGCATCATTTTTCTTTTACTCTTATTTGTTTGATCTGCATTTTATGTACTTTTTCATCTACGCTATTAAACATTTGCAAGTACGACTCCCTTTTGCTCTCCGCCATTCAGCGTTTCTCCTTTTATCTTCTATATCCTATATATTTTGCACGTTGCTTCCTTGACGCACTCCCACACTTTGTTATGGGGCTGTGTATTTAAGAACACCCCCCCCCCACACACACAACACTGCTTTCGGGTGTTATCTTGACCACCTGGCTAAGAACGGAAGCCTGGTCGTGCTTTAGCATTTGATGGAATTATAAGTTCTTCATTAGAGAGAATAAAATGGCTAGTTTTCACCGATACGGGGTTGGTTGGGGTGTGTGGGAGCGGGGTTGTTTCTCTGCTTCGTGATGTGGAAATGTAAATCCTTTCACGGTTGTTGCCTCACAAGTGTATCAGGTTTTTAATCGAGGGGATGTGGTCTGATGAACGTTTTAGTGGAGGTTTATAACGCGGGCGCTCTCGACCCCATTATTTAAGGTTTTTTTGCGAGTTTAGTCTTTATATATTCTTTATTAGTTCTTATATATTCGTTATTAGTTTTTATAGTCTTTATTATTCACCATTTTCCTTCCTCCCATCGTAACTATCGATTGAGTGGCAGTCCCTTCTCAACTAAATTTCAAGACTAGAACACAACCACTTTTCTACAAAATGGGGTATATGGGCATCAACGCCACTATACTACCAGCCCTACCCCACCAACTTAATGTTCTGTTAAGCCCAAAAGGTATCATTTTGTCCCCGCTGAAATGACCCTTGTTATCGGTAGGGTGCTATGTGCTGTAGCATCTCTTCCAGTCTGGGTTCATTCCTGGGCAGAAGACCCCACGCCCATCTATCATTCATTTGATCCCCCGTCAGCCCTTTCTCTCCCACACACATTTCCATAATTGATGCCCCTTTTACCTGGTCTCCTATCCCTTCGCACATTATGCCATTCACTCTCATCTTTTCTCTTTACAAGTCTCCATCCATTTTTCTCCCATGCCTCTACCATCTCAGAACACACTGTCACACCATCGTTCGCACCATCAAAACCTATTAGCCAGTCGTTCCTCACACTCTCCACGTTTACACTCCAAGCATCCTTCTCAAATTGTTCATTTGTACTGCTCTTACTCTATATCTTTATTCTTCCATACCCTAGTCTCTCTCTCATACACCAACGTTGGTACTAGCATACACTCGTGAAGCTTCCTGGCATATTCCACACTCAAACCCTTACTTAACATTCACTTAAGCTCTGATCCCCCCAGAGATTTTCCTACCATCTAAAACCTTGTGGTCCCACTCTGCTTTATATGTACCACTATCATTCACAATGGATTTTTGACATCTAAAACTTCGCTCATGCTCAAGTGTAACACTAGCACACACACCACATCTCACTCCTATCTCATCCTAAATATAATAACCTTACTCTTTTCCACATTTACCTTCAGCCCCTTCCTCACTCATCTTCTCAAAGGATTCGATAAACATTTCCAAATCCCTCTCACTTTCAGCCATTAACATCAGGTTATCATAATACACCAACACTGAATAAAACCTCTCCCTCACCATCATCAATAGAACCCCTCCCTTACCATTCATCAGTAGAACCCCCCTCACCATTCATCATAAAAAACCCCATTCACTATTCATCATTAAAAAAACCCTCTTTCCCCATTCAGCATCACCTACTCCCTCTTTCACCATTCATCATCAATATCTCCTTCCACATATTTTCATTTCTTGTAATTGGTCTAACCGAGTGGGAATAAACAATTCTAACACTGAGCAAAGTTAAACCATATTAGGTATGGTTAGTTCTCGGATGAGGGGTTCTATTTGTGTTGACTTTCTGGCGAATGTTTTATGTTGCAGTGACCCGTGGTTCGAATTCCCCGTTAAACTCTATTCCCACTATGATAATCAGACTGTTTGGATTGGTGGCAAAAAAGACATTTTAATCCAACATTTCCATCCTTGCCACTTTCTTGACGAATCGCTTCTTTTTTTTGTTGGAGATGGCCCCCTGTTGCTGTTTTCTGGTAAAGATGACCTCCTGTTGTTGTTGTTGTTTACTAGAGGAGAAGACCCCCATGTTTGTTTTTCTTGTGGAGATGACTCCCTATCGTTGTTTTTTTCTGGTAGAGATGACCCTGTTGTTTTTTTCTGGTGGAAATGACATGACCCTGTTGTTTTATGGAGGAGCTGACTCCTTGTTTTGTTTTATTTCTGGTAGGGATGACCCCCACCACCCCTGTTTTGTTTTATTTCTGGTAGGGATGACCCCCACCACCCCTGTTTTGTTTTCTGATAGAGATGACCCCCACCACCCCTGTTTTGTTTTCTGATAGAGATGAGCCCTTGTTGTTTTTTTTATGGTGGACTAACTTGTTTGGAGGTTTTCTGGTGATGACGAACCCCTGTTTTTGTTGTTTTCTGGTGATGACCCCTGTTGTTTTGTTTGTTTTTCTGGCGGTGATGACTCCCTCGTTTTTTTATGCTAGTAATGGGTCCTCTTGTTGTTTTTTTTCTGGTGGAGATGAACCATTGTTTTTTTTGTTTGTTTTTTTTTGGTAAGGATGCCCTATGTTGTTTTTCTTTTCTGGTGGAAATGACTGCCTGTTGCTATTTTGAGTTAGATGACGCCCTGTTGTTGTTTTTTGTTATAGAGATCCATGTTGTTCTTGGGGGGGTTCTGGTGGAGATAACCCCTTCTTATTGTTAGAGATGACCCCCTGTTGTTTTGTTTTCCAGTTTAGATAACCCCCTGTTGTTTGTTTTTTCTTAGTGAAAATGACCTCTCTTGTTTTATGGTGGAGATGACCCCTTGTTTGTTTCTGGTGGAGATGACCCCCCTCTTTTTTTTCTTATGGCCCTCTCCCTGTTTTTTTATGTTTGGAGATGAGCCTCCTGTTGTTTTTAGCCCTTGTCTTGGGCGGCCCTAGTTTCTGGATGAAAAGATTGTGTCCACGGTGGTCTCTTGAGCTATTTGGAATTCCACTTCAGGTCCGCCTCGTGCAGAAGAAGGACACGGGCCACGTGTACGCCATGAAGATTCTCCGGAAGGCGGACATGCTCGAGAAGGAGCAGGTAGCTCACGTGAGGGCGGAGAGAGACGTGCTGGTGGAAGCGGACCACCAGTGGGTGGTGAAGATGTTCTATTCATTTCAAGATCCCGTTAATCTTTACCTCGTGATGGAGTTCCTACCCGGAGGTGAGTCTCTCTCTCTCTCTCTTATTCGTTCCAAAATTTGTCGAAACTTTTTTCTTTCTTCCCAATCATTTTTTTTTTTAACTCTCTTCCTATGTGTGTTTGTCTTCTCGTGTTTCTTCTTCCAACCCCGTCCGTTTGATTCTCCATAAACGGCATGACCCCGTTGATAGGGAACTTATTATCAAGCAGTGCTCTTCACATCTTTCTCTTGTTTCATTTTCACACTCACCCCTCCTCCCACCTTGGTTCGGTTTCGAGCGCCCTTGCTTGAATTGTGTGTGATCTATCAAGGACATCCTCAAGGGACACCTTCCTTTGTTGCAAAAGGAGTTAGTGGCGTGTGTCGTCTTCCTCCTTTATGGTTGAGTTGTGCATCATCCATATATTTTCCTCTCCACTAACTTCACTACTTAATCGCCTGCTATTTACTATCTTTATAACCTATATGTGCTCGTTGGTTTTCTGTTTATATCTCTGCCTAAAATTGCATTGTTTAGCCAGTTTTGTCCGCTATTTGGCTTTATTCCGATTGTTATTCTTTGCTACTCCTTGCCCCAGAGGTAAGGGAAGGTTGGGCTGGTTCTCGTCCCGATTACCCTAACTTGTGCCTTCTTTACTCTACCTCGGCTATCTACCCTCCACAGATCTAGTAGAGATGCCATCATTGTTTTTTTTTCTAAGTTTATAAGTATAGGTGTAACAAAAATAATGCTCTCGCACGACGCGAATGGAAATAACGTACGAGGTTGTGCATCATCCAGTTGCCTTGTGATTGCCAATTTCATATTCAATCGACGTCGAGAAAGAAACTGTTTTTAGTTCTCAGCTCCTTATTTTTCATTCGCTTTTCTCATCTCTTTGTTTTCTTTTGTGGGTTATTAATTACCTGTCTTCTCTTTCATATAACCATTTCTACATCTTTCAGGCGATATGATGACTTTGTTAATGAAGAAAGATACCTTGGCCGAAGAATGTACGCAGTTCTATATCGCCGAAACAGCTTTAGCCATAGATTCAATTCATAAATTAGGATTTATACATAGGTAAGATATCCTCTCTCTCACGCCTTGGAATCGAAGAACTTAGTAGCTCACGTATTGACTCCCTACACTTATTGCATTTTCGTTTGTTTGACACTGATTTTCCCTATGAATAGAAGTAACTGGGATTTGTTTTACAGAGATATTAAACCAGACAATTTACTTCTGGATGCCAAAGGTCATATCAAGCTATCTGATTTTGGGTTGTGCACCGGACTTAAAAAATCTCATCGAACAGAATTCTATAAAGACCTCAGTCAAGCAAAGCCGTCAGATTTCAGTGAGTAGTGGTTTTAATTTGGATCTCGGGAACTGGTTGTGTTGGAGTGAGTTTAACCACAGATTTGTACTTGTTTTAGAGGTCTCATTGACGACCTACAATTTAACGTGAGATTCGATCCACGCTTCGATCGATACAGCCTATGGCAGCGACTAGACAGTTGAACCAAATTATGACTCTATCCCGCGACTAACTTCTCGGGTGTAGTTTAACTAGAAATTATTTCTATTTGGTTCAAGTAGGTCGAGACAAGAAGAAGAGGCGAGTGTAAACTCAATTGTGCACTAACCAATTCCTAGCTGATTTTACTCATGCAAGGTGGCGACTGTGCTATTGAGCGAAGAGTGGCATGAAGCTCCAAAATTAAAGGGAAGTTGAGATTGGTATGAGTGTAACTGTGTGTTGTTATATTATATTCCTCAATAGCAGAAGTGAGGATGAGAAGTTGTATGTGGAACTATTTAGTAGCCGAGTGGCGTATAGATAAATTGTGGCATGATGAGAGATGAGATTGGAGCATATGGCGCATCTGAAGAGAAGAGGTTCGATTTCTCTGTTAGCGGACACACAGGTTGGTCCAAAAAGAAAAACTCAATTTAAGACTGATTTATGTATTCATAATAAAGATACTGGGAGATGTGCTTGATGTGAAAGTTGAGATTTGGGAATAGTACCATCTAACCAGAAAGGTGATGCGAGAGAATTAGAAGCAAAATAGCTGTTGAAAGGAAGTGGGTTTGAAATTGGTGACATAACAAATGCAGAACGTGTTTAAGGAGGTGATAGTTGTTAGTTTAAAGGTTTTATGTGGGTGTGCTAGAACTGGAAAGAGAAAGCTGTTGAAAGGTGGTATAATGATGTGAAACTTGCAGTGCAATGGAGTCCGGTGGTTTATTTGCAGATGAACATACCATGGAAATACAAATGAATCCATATTAGGAGGGAAAGCAGAGCGATGAAAATACTCAGTGATCAGAGTAGAAAAAACAGTCAATGAATCGTTTGGGAATAAAAGATGTGATAATCTGGATGGGGACAAAATTTTTGAAGGAAGCGACAAACCAAGAGAATAATAGATCAGAAAACATCGACGGGCTAAAGATGAGGTTAAATGTAGATTGTTAAGAGTAATTTGATGATCTCTATAATGTGTAAATGCAAGAGAATGCTAACAGACTTATATTAACCTGCAATTGAGCTCCCACTTCTAAACTGTTATATGGACCACTAGCTTTGGTGGGTGCTATAGAATTCCTATAGCATGCAACTTTCTCCCCTACTCTAACCTGATTCTTGAGTTCAGTCTCCCATATGGTGTGGCCCCACCCCGTAAGGGGCACGGCGATTTACCTTCCTGGCCTCCGTGCTGACGGGACTCACAGGGGACCATCCGGCCCTAGCCTAGCCTCTTCTCCCTCGTTCAGACCCTGCGAATCTGCTCTACTCTTCACTTTCCCTACAACCTCTCCCACAACTCTCTGGTTGGCCTCTAATTTCACAGGGTAGGCGCCGACCAGCTTCCTCTCGCCCATCCATCATGGATCAGGGCTGGGGGGTGAGAGGGGACAATGATCCCTCATCCCTGAGCTCCGGTTTGGGGTGGTGGGCTTTTAACAACCTGCTTCATCCTCACCCACACCTTCATCACATACCCCTTTCTCTCTCCTTTCAATCTCTCGAGTTTACGCCCAGCCTAAGGGAGAGCCGCCATGCCTAAGGGCTGCCTGGCCACTGGGCGGAAAGGTGTGGTCCACGGGGCTGGTTATGCCAGCCCCGTGTTCACCCCTTGCAGAGCCAGCTACTGCGAGGGGGTGATTAGCGTTTGCTTTTCGTATAACGAATAGGGTCCCCATGCCCGTTGATGCCCGATGATGAGAATCTAAAAATTCAAACTCCATTTTCCCTTCACCATCGACGGAGCCGCCTTCGGGCAGCACCACTGAAAAAATGGAGGTCCCTCCCCTCACCTTGTGCTCTCGCAGGGGACACTCCAAAACTCTTTAACCGGAGAGGAGGCTTACTCTTCTTCTTTACCTACGGGTGTAGGAGACTCCCCCCTCACCCCCAAGGGAACTGCAAAAAAAGGAGCCGGCCCATAATTGAGCGCTCCCACCACGATAGGGCCAACACCCTTAGGGGGAGGAGGGAAGACGGGGCCCGTCAGCTTCTTACCTCCAAAGACCTGCGGGCTCAAATTTTGAGCTTAGAGGGGGTCACCCCACGTGCTACCCTGTCTTACCCGACCATTGACGATGGGACCTGTGATGTCCTGGTGGGGAAAGGGGGGGAATGACAACATGGAGGCCCACCCTGAGGCAACCCAGCCCCAGACGGTAGGACCTTCCATGGAGACCAACATGGGCTCGGTGCCGAACCCGAATCCGCCCCTGTGCAAGGTCCTCCTCAGACGACTCGAGTCTCCAAGGCTGTACAAGGAGAGGAGGGATCTCCTCCTCCGACTGGAGCCCATGTGAAAGCCAAGACCTTCTCCATCTTGGAGAAGGATCTTGCTGAGGCCGGTCCATCTGGCCTTGGGGCTCCTGCCGGCGGAGGGAAGAAAAGGCTTCATTCCCCACCCTCCTCACCCAAAAAGACCGAAAAGACTCGGGGCTCATCTCCATTGCGGGGGGTTGATGGGACGGATGAGTGTGCTGCCAATTAGGTAGGCAACCAAGCCAAGATAGGCATGTTCCGCCCTGTTGCTCCCCCTGGTGCGGAGTCCCTGACAAAGACGAGAACTGCGCAGAGCGGAGCCTCGATTACGTCGGGGAACCTGGCGTTTTCGAGCCCGCTGGCTTCAAACGCTTCCTCGTCATACGCTCCACTGATGGCAGCATGTTGGCTAAGGGCAACCTGATCCATCAGAGGAGAACCTTAGCTAGCGTTATGGGTAGAGAGCCGAAGGTGACTCGTTTCTCGGATGGTAGCCTTCTGGCGAATGCGTCGAAACTCTCCGAGGCGGCCATGATTAGTGCCCTTCGGACACTAGATCGCACGCTGGTGAGTGTGACGTTGCCTTCTACCATGAACTTCGTGAAAGGAGTAGTTTATGCCAGGGAACTCGTGGAATACTCCATAGATGACATCATCTTAGAGCTGGCCGACCATGGGCGGTCAAAGTCGAACGTGTGATGAGAAAACAGGGAGGGGCATCGAGACCCACCCCTACACTCTTCGTCACGTTCGACTGTGATAAGCTCCCCGAGTCGGAGGTGCTATTACTGTCACCGCTTCGGCCATACTAATCGCTCTTGTAGACGCGCAAAGTCAGGGTTACTTGAAGTTTGTCTAAGTTGCTCCAAGGCCTTACACGATAAGTCCAAGTCGTGTGTGACTAACTGTGTCAATTGCAGAGAGCCGCAACCCGCTTCCTCGAAGCAATTAGGTGCGTATCTCCTTGAGATGGAAATCCTGGCCGTTCAAGCCGAGGATCATCTCTCATTTCGCTAGGGTAAGGACTTGGTCCTGGTACGCCCGGCTCTGCCTGGTAAATCCTATGCCTCAATATTAAGAAAGACACCCTCTGTTCCTGGCCCCTCCAGGCCTACGAGCACTGTCGTTTCCGTGCCCATTCGGAACCCTTTCACGGGTTCTACCCACCCTGGGCGCTCCCTTGGTAGACCTGGTTGCACAAAGGGTTCACACCCAGCCCCGGTTAAAACCAGGGCTTCCCTCCCTTCCCTCAACGTGACGGTTTCCCGTAAGGCGAAACGGCCACGCGCCTCCACCGAGTCGTTAGACTCGCAGGAGGCAATACCCCTGAAGTTGGTCGTGAGTCCAACCTTCCCCGATAAGTCCTCGAAGGCGACAGTGCCTTAAGCGCATTGTCCGGCCAACGCAACCCGGAGTTTTGCCTCCGAGAAGCGTACGGCCCTTCCCAGTAGGGTCTTCTCTTCCAAGAGGGCCACCGCATCTCCTCCAAGTTAGGCCTAAAGGGCATATTCCTTCAATAGAATTGATGCGGACTCCGGGCCAACTAGGATGAGCTGCGGAGGCTCGTCCTGTTCCCCGTTAGGTATCTTTTGGAAGGAGACCATGCTAGGCGTGTGCCCCCTGCCCACTTTTCCAGCGTATAAGGAATTTGCCACCCCACCACCACCGTATTGTGGACGAACAGGGGGTGCGCCATTTTCACTCGTCATGATGTCTCCGTTCTTCTCTTTGCTTTAGATACCTTTCAAGCAGTGCAACTGCACCTGCACCTGGCTAAGAGGTATACTGTTATTTCTGCTTATTTCCACCCTCAGCCGACTTCGAAGCGGGGGACTTAGGTGGCACGGTTGCTGATGCCTTCTCTTGCTTGGAGATCTGAACGGTAGACACCCCCTCTGGGGAGACTACTCGATCAATGCCAGGGGTCAAGTCCTTGACGAGCTGGAGATAGGTATGCTAAATGTGGGTGTGTTTACGCATCACTGCCCGAGAACCGCTTATTTTCCTGTCTCGATCTATCTTTGTGCTCTCTGGATGCACAGCCTGATTTTGGGTGGGGGTGGGGGCCATGACATCCATGGTAGTGATCACTTTCCCATTCAAATATTTTCTGGGTTGCTACCTCCCGAGAGCCCGCTCTGGTAGTGCTTGGCGCGGGCGCGGTGGTCCGCATTTCGGGAAATGACTGAATTCTCTATCCCAGTCAAGGAGTTTAGGTCCGTGATGAGGCTGTTGAGTTCTCCGGCCACCTCATCGCCGTGGGCCTGACTACTATTCCTAGAACGTCTCGCCTTTTGCACGCCGACCACTCCCGTGGTGGTCACCCGAGTGTAAGACTGCATTCTAACAGAAGCGTTATGCCTACATGCGCTATAAGCGCCGCCCGAACGATTTCACTGTCGGTGAATTTCGTTGGGCTTGGGCTAGGTTCCCTTATATTTCGAAGCACGCCCGCTACCTTTCTCGGTGAGCATACGTGTCTTCACTTAACGGGAAGACCCCTCTAGCAGAGGTGTATAAGCGAGTAAAAAAGGATTCGGGGCAAGTTCTCTGAGGACACCTCTCGCCTTCTCCAGCAGAATGGTACCTCAATCTCTGACCCCGCGTCGTGATGTCGCGGAAGGCCGCAGACTCGACTTTTCCTACAGAGGCGGAGAACCCCTCGTGCGCAGACACCGCCCCTGGTCCGTATGATGTCCCGTACGCCATGCTTGGACACCGCCCTGGTCTGGATCATGTCTCGTACTCCATGCTTCGACACCTGGGTGAGCGAGGCATGGCCTTTCTGGTAGATCTGTTCAACAGGATCTGGGTACAGGGTATCCTCCCAGATTCCTGGCGATTCGCTCCTGTGCTCGCTTTTCGCAAACCGGGGAAGATCACTCTACCCCGGTCGGTTTCCGCCCAATATCTTTAACTTCCTGCGTGTGCAAGTTGATTGAGAAATCGGTTTCTGTTAGATTAGCTTTTTTATGGACGGCGGAGGCCATCTGTCTTCTGCACAGTGCGGCTTCCGCAAGTTCCACTCCACGTCGGATGCTCTGCTCCAACTGGAAAATGCCGTCTGCGAGGCCTACTTTCGTAGATAACACTACGCCACGGTGTTTATCGATCTAGAGAAGGCCTATGATACCGCATGACGATACGGTATCATGGAGACTCTCCACACGATGGGGACGATGGGACGCATCCCAATCTCTATATCGGAATTTTGGCGAAATCGTTAATTCTGCGTACGGGTTGGGGGAGGGGGGAACCCTCTCCGGCCCAATGGAGCTGGAAGAGGGTTGTCCGTAGGGAAGTGTCCTCAGTGTCGCACTCTTTGCCCTGAGCATCAACGGCATCACCTCGGTACTGCCGGAAGATGTTCTCGTTGCGCTCCACGTGGACAACCTTTCGATCCCTTTTGGTGCGGCTCAGATGCCAACTCTTGAGCGTCGACTCCAACACGCATTGCACCGCGTCTCTTGTTACGCCTAAGGGCTCAGGCTTCGGTTTTCCTTGGCCAAGACTAACGTGGTGCACTTCTGCCGCCATCCACGTCTCGACCCTGACCCAGACCTGTTTCTTAATGGGGTGCGCCTGGAAGCCGTGGACTTGCACCGTTTCCTTGGTGTTGTATTTGATCGACGCCTCACCTGGGAGGCTCTTATTCGTAGCTTTAGGGTCTATTGCACCCGCTCCATGGGTATTCTTCGTTCCGTGACGTTCGGCGCCTTGGTCGCTGATAGAGCTACAGCTTTACTTTTTATCGATCCTTTGTTCGTTCGAAGCTCAACTACAGATGCGAATTTTATGCATCCGCACCCGAGCGTGTGCTGCGGAAGGTAGACTCGATCCAGCACACCGGCCTTTCCCTGGCTACCGGTGCCTTCTCCACTTCCTCCATTGAGATGCCACTCGCTCTGCGCCGTGCACAGTGCATTTCTCGCCTGTACGCGCGAGCCCGGCACCTCCCTCCGTCACGTGCCTATGCCGCCGGGAGACGCCAGTCATACCTTAAGCCCTTTGCCTTTAGGGCCAGTAAACTCCTTCGAGAGCTAGGTTATGTCCAGTACGCCACCCTGGAAGCTACTACCTTTGACCATTTGTCGCCGCGCTATTGCTCCCAAAGCTTATACAGCGCCGGGAGTATTGCGTTCGGCCTTTTTGGAGCACACTTCGTGTCACGCTGGAACCGTGCCAGGCTATACGGATGACTCCAAGTCCCTAGAGGGAGTCGGTTTCTACCCCGTATCCCCTTTGTTTGAAATCAGCGAGGCTCTGCCAGGTGCTGCGTCTATCTTCACGGACGAGCTGGTGGCAATACACCGCTCGGTACGGGAGATTACGTGATGTGCCCGGTTCGGAGACCGGATTGTGATCTATAGCGACTCACAAAGCGCCCTGAGTACTCTCGGGGCATTGTAATCTTCGCATCCCTTGGTTCGCGATATCCGTTACTCTACTGTTTTGGCAAGTCGGGAGAATGTCGAGATTATCTTCTTCTGGGTTCCTGGACCTGTAGGCATTGCGGGGAATGAGGGTTCCAAAGATTCCGTGAGGACTCTGCGACCAGACCAGCGTTTCGCTCTTCTTCACACCGACTACATGGCAGGAATACGGACAGCCCTCCTGGCTGCTTGACAAAGAAGATGGGAGACGGTTGAGGGGAACTTAAAGTTGCGTGCCATTGCGCTGCGACTGTTTCCATGGACCTACTTCCCAATGCCGCTACGGCTTCAGGTTGTTTTCTGTCGTCTTTGAATTAGAACCATTTGCGGGACGCACCGCCATTTGATGGAGCGCTCCCATCCACTTTATTGCAACTACTGAGTTGTCCCCCTGATTGTTCGGCACATTTTCTTTGATGCCCCATTCTGGGTGATCTTCGCGCACGTTACCCGCTACCGCTTGTCCCTTGTACTCGGGATGGGTTCGTGCACATTGACTTGTCGATTTTATGGATTTGGTTGGGGGCCTCCTCCACCTTATCTAACTGTTTTGTTGTTTTGGGGTTTTTTTTTGTAGGTCGCACGTTTCTGCGCCGCGGCCTTCCCTTGACGTCTGAGCGTACTTGCTGCACTTTTCTCTTTCCTTTTTTTATTGTTATTGTTTTTTCTTTTTTGTTGTTGTTGCTTTTTTTTGCATACTGTTATTTTAATTTAGCCTAGTACTAGGCTGTCGTGAGTAGGGCGACTTATGCCCAAGTAGGTAGTCGCCAGATGGGCTCCTAAAATAAATAAAAAAATTATGTTGTCCCAATTAATTGTGGTAACGTTAAAGGTGCCTACAACAAAGGCTTCCTCCTTTACTTTTCGAAGAGGTCATAGGGAGCAGAGCTCATCCCGTCCTTCTGGCCTCTTGAGAGATTAATGGAGGAACCGATTAACTGCTAGAGGCTCTTCTTGCGCCTATCAGAAACCTGAAAAGTTGGAAAAGAAACAAGTGTGAGATAGTAGCCGCCGTGCGGTAATTATGTAATGGAATGGGTCTGGTGAAACATTGCCTGATGACTGGAAGAATGCCATGATAATAGCATTGCACCGGAGAAATGGGGGGGGGGAAAGTGGATGGACGAACTCGGCGTGAAAAATTCTGAGTGTAGGTATGGACGATAGGTGAGGGAATATGGGATGAGTAGTGTTAGTTTAGAGCGAGTAAGTAGGGTGTGTGTAGGTTGGAGTGGATCAGGGTGGCTAGTAGTGCAGGTGTGGCCAGCCTTGGGGTGAGTGGACTTTTATGCACTGGTCAGGTGTGAATGCGTCAGCTCAAGAATAATGTAGGTGAAACTGAAATTGGTGAGTTCTCAGCTAAATAAATAAGGCGTTGGATTTCTAATGCCTAGGTATCGGGTTCAGTCCCAACGAGAGCGGACAAAAAACTTCAGCGTTTGTTGGGACCTGGTGGTCTATTGGCGGACGCGCTGAGCGCTGAGCCTACCCCCTGCGAGAGTAGGTAACTCTTACACACGTCATCACGCACATAGCCAATCACAACACCGCCGTCTCTCCCTTTCCGTCTTCCCATCACGACATATCCGCTCTCTTCCCTTTTCTGGAACCTACCAATAGGGTGCTTATATCCACATACCCTTAGCCCCCCCTCCCCCATTCACAGACTGTTTCCCGATTCGACGGTTGGTGTAAAAAATATAGTAATACCAGGCTGTTGCTTCCCTTTAGTTTACCCGCGATTGTCATTCTGATCTTTATGCAGTTTTCTATGTCGGGTTGGGGGATTTCTTTCATGTGCGAGGGACGAATGACCGCAATAAATATTTGGGAGGGTGGGGAGACACCGGTTACAGTAAAAGAGTTTCGTGACGTCCCTTTTTGTACCCTCAGCCACGAACCCGATGGACTCGAAGCGGAGGGCGGAGAGTTGGAAGAAGAATCGCCGCGCCCTCGCGTACTCCACCGTCGGCACCCCAGACTACATCGCCCCGGAGGTGTTTATGCAGACGGGTTACGGCCAAGCATGTGACTGGTGGAGTTTAGGCGTCATCATGTACGAAATGTTAATTGGTGAGTCAAGGTTGTTCGAACCCCAAGATTGGCTCCTAATTTGTGGATATGATCCCACACAGAAGAGAGATTAATACCCAAATAGTAATTTAGGATTCCGGGGGACGTTGCGGGAGGGGCGAGTCTATGGTGCTTATTACTAAGCGCTGATGGTCAGAGATAAGATCCCATGCAGAAGAGAGAATAATTTAATAACTAATAATTTAGACCTCATTAATTCCGGAAGCATGGGGGCGGGGAGTCTATGGTGTTATTACTAAGCGCTGATTGTCCTGGCTCCTTCGAGAACCCGTCAAGGTGTTCGTCTTCGGAATGTCGTTGCTATTTCTTTGGATCGGGGGATCCCGCAGAGAAATTCTAATGCGTTCCTTTGAGTCCTGTTCTGTGTATGAGTTCTAGCTCTAACTGAAACCGCTATAGACGCGAGTGTTTTTGCCCCTCATAGTGGGGACTGGAAGACCAGAGAGTACACCTTTTAGATATGTGAAGCCAACTATAAAAGATATGCGTTGTCTATGAGCAATCTTGGGATAGGTAAAAGAACCGTTCCGAAGTGGTTTGCAACATAGGGACTATGACTTCTTACCCTCAAGGATGAAGAACGTTCTTGTCTGCCTTCAATCGCCGATGGCAACCAGGTTATGGCTGCTTTTGATAAAAATCCACCCGGCACTGTTAAAAGAATTGGCCAAGAACTTAAATATATCGAAAAGTACCATTCAAACAAGCTAGGCTACCTAAAGTGTCCTGATTCGATGTAATAACTCCATCATTTAACCGCTCTCAGAACAAAGGTGTGGTTGACGCACTTCAACACCGCAACTAACGGCCCCTTACACTCACTATGCCCTATTTACCCTGTAGGGGATGTAGAGTGACATCTGGTGGATTGCGTGCCCTCCCGGCCCCAATGCCTACAGGGGGATCTGCGGATATATTTCTTCCACACATTTTCACTTTATTTTCATCACTTTCATCACAGGTCTCTCGTCACAAACTTTCCGCGTGGTACGGCCTCATTGTTATTGCGCTTAAAATTAGAGGTGGGAGAGTGTGGGATTTTGCCCTAAGAAGCATAAGGCCACCGATCATTTTGTCCACCCCGAAAGCCCTTCATAGTGATGTTGGGAATGCGGTGTTATGTGCTGTAGCATCTCGTCCAGTCCTGGTTCATTTCTGGGCAGAAGACACCAAGCAGCACCTTCACGAACCTCCTCCGCGCACACCTATCACATACACTTTCTACTCTGTAAGCCCTTTCTCTCTCAAACCATCATTAACAAAATAAACTCACCTCTAAAGGGGTCTCCCAACCCTTCTCACACCCTCACACTCCTATATTCTCTTCACAAGTCTAGGTATTTCCATCCATTCTTCTTCAATGCCAATACTACTTCACAACCTCATTCCCACCATAAACATCTCTGAGCCAGTTCTTCCTTACTCTTTCCACCCTCAGCACACCATGCAATCCCTCTAAAGTTGTCCATTTGCACTGCTCTCACTCGAGTGCTTTCCTTCTTCTATAACATAGTCTCGTTCCTATAAACCCACGTTGCCACTACCATAGTCTCTTGTATCTTTCTGGCATATTCCACACCACTCAAACCCTTACCATTCACTAAGTATTTTCATATGTGCCACTATCATTTAACTTCGCACTTGTTCAAATGTAACAACAACCCAGACTCTGATATCACCCCCACCCCATTCTTAGTCCAAAATACCATTAGTTCACTTTTTTCTGCTTTCACTTTAGCCCCCTTCTCTCACGCACCCTATCAACAGCTTCGATCAACGTTTCTAAATCCCTCTCATTCTCAGCCACCAACACCGGGTCATTAGTATATACCAACAGAGAACTATCACCATTCCTCATTAATCTCACAGCCCTTTCACCCGTAAAGGCGTGCTCCCTCTAAGCTGTTAAACCTGGCATTATCTGGAGGTGCGGCATGCCTTCCCTGCCCCAGAACCCTCGGTATGTCTTAAACTAGAATAAGTCTACCTTGGCCGTTATCTCCTAGACAGTTTTCCTTATTCAGTTTTTTTCGCAAATTTCCCCCCAAGCCCCTTCTCGCCTGTTTTTCCTGACACGTCTATAATCCCTTTTGCTTTTAATACCTAATTTTAGGCAGTGGCAGTGGAGCCACACCTGGATAGGAGATATACTTTTATTTCGCGGTATATTCAACCGTCAGCTTCGATGCGACCAACTTCCGCCGCGTCCTGCCACGGCTGCCGAGGCACATTCTCCTCGGGCATCTGAACGGTTTTCACCCCTTCACGTGGGACTACACGATCAATTCCAGGGGCGAGGTCTTTGCCGACCTGGTCGAAGCACTGGAGATCGGTGTCTTAAATGTGGATAAATGCATGCATAATTGTCCGACAACTGATACTTTTTTTTAGATTTGTCCCTGTATTCTCCAGATGCACAATCTGATTTGGGTGAGAGATGGTCGCTGACCTTAATGGAAGTAGTGATCACTTTCCCAGCCAAATGTCTTTTTCTAGGCCGCTGTAGCCTGAAAAAAACACCTCGTTGGTGCTTGTAGCGGGCAGAATGACCCTCATTTCAGGAGTTTAGGTGCGTTTATGAAGCCGTTGAGTTCTCGTCCTGCAACCTCATCGCCATGGGCCTAACTACCTTTCATAGAACGTATGACTATTTTACATTCCTTCCGCTACCTGGGTGGGCGTAGCTGAGTGAGAGAAGCGCTATGCCTATATTCGCTTTTATCGTTTCCGGAACGATTTCACTGAGTGAATTTCGATGGACGAAGGGCATTTCCGTGTCGTTTTGAATTTGGACTGGTATCCTTTGTTGATTGCATTGTATGCTAATGGACAAATAAGTGCTAGTCTGAGAGGTGGAATGACAGAGGCTTTGGTACACCTGGCAATCATTATTATGGAGAGTAGTAGAATTTTTTGCTGAAAGAAACATGTGTAGTAAACACTCAGCACAGGGAAGAGAGGAGGATTGAGAAGGAATATGCCAAGAAATTTAATTTAAAACTTAATTTGGTAGAGGACTTAATACTGATCTACGCTCATTTTGCTGCGTTTTTATTTCCCAGTGGGGGCCTAGAGTTTAATGTGGTATCCGAACCACGAGTATCTACATCGGATGGCAACCACTGAGAAGTGTACACGAAATTGGACACCATTCGGCGACTAACCACTGTTAATGAGGCTATACTCGCTCAAATCGATAGTAGTTTCCACTCGGCTAGGCCAAAGTTCAAGTGTTTGATGTAAAAGTTGTCTTGTGTATGTGTCGATCTGACCACATGATTATGCTGTGCAAATTTGAGGTGGTATGATCGTGTGTGGATTAGAAGACAAGAGAAAGGCGACTTGGAACAGAGGATCAAAAGTAGAAGGCTATTGAAGCAGCGAATTTTAAAAGAGTATTTTGAGAGAGGAAGTATGAATACTAGGGTAAAGTAAATATGGATCAAGTTTAAGTGATAGTAGGGAGTACAAAGGCTGTATATAGGTTAAAAGTTGTTGTTGCTTAGCGTCAAGCTGTTTGGTCCAACAGCTTCGAGCTCCTGAGGAAGGCCACGGCCGGCACCGGACGCCCCCACAAACTGTCCAGTGACTGTATGTTGAGTACTCTGCCTAGCTGGTTCTGGTTTATGCAGTCTTCCATTATGCATTTTATGGTGTGGGTCGATCTGCTACAACCTGGACAGACGTTCACGATAGTTATCCATCCTTTTCTGGTATCTCAGGAGGGCTGGGTCGTGCCCACATCTCAGTCTTGCCAGGTGCACCCTGTTCTCGCGATGTAAGCACAAATTAAAAGTAAATGAGGAAATTAGCTTGACGACTTGAATATTGTGGGTATGGGTATATAAGGGGAAGGGTACGTGAATACAATTGCTTCCAGGGTGCAAACTAGTCGTGGTATCAAGGTATGGAACCGCCAGATGAGCGCTATGAAAAACTTAAGGTATGGACCCGATAAGTATGCATGAAGTTAGTGCTTTGTAAGGTCTAAAAATGGGAAGGCAACTGGAGTGGATGATTTAGTAGCAAGATAAAAAAAGGGTGATTATGTACGAGGGGCGGTCAATAAGTTTTGCGAATCGGTAGGGCAAAACAGAGGAATGGGGATGGCTGTTTGTGGGGGTGTTAGGACAAGTTATGACAAGTCAGGACCTGCAGCCGCACGCTCCTGCCTCGTCTATTTAAGAAGCAGTAGCTGATCGCAGATCGTCAGTCACAAATTTTCAACAATGGAGAAGGTTGAGCACCGCGCACTGATCAAATTTTTGACCAAGGAAGGCAAGAATGCAAAAGAGATCCAGGAACGCATGGTTGCAGTGTACACCGACACCGCCCCTTCCTATGCAACCATTGCTCGCTGGAATAGGGAGTTCCGCCATGATCGTGAGTCCCTTGAAGATGACCGCCGTCCAGGACGCCCGTCAGACGTGACCAACGAGGACAATGTGGCCCGTGTGGAGAGGATGATCCTCGAAAATCGACGGGTGAAGGTCCAAGAAATCGAGCGAGAACTTGGAATATCACATGGAAGTGTTATGAACATCATCCACGACAATTTGGCCATGACCAAGGTCTCTGCCCGTTGGGCCCCTAGAAGCCTCACGCCCCATGATCGACTTCAAAGTCGTCAAAGTCCACAAGGCCAGAGTTGCACAAGCTGCCGTGCGCGAGTGCGGATTCGAGGAGCTCAACCATCGCCCCTACAGTCCAGATCTGGCCCCTAGCGACTACTTTTTATTCCGCCAGCTCAAGGCTGCACTGCGTGGACGCCGGTTTGGGGACGATGAAGATGTCCATCTCGCCGTCCAGGAGTGGATTGAACAGCAGTCGGGAGATTTCTGGTTGTCGGGTATTCGAAGCCTCAGGGACAAGTGGCGCAAGTTCATTGAAGTCGAGGGTAGTTATATTGAAAAATAATAATAAACACTTTTCCTCATATCTCGTTTCCTTATATCCGAATTGCAAAACTTATTGAAAATGGAGTGCTGTATCAGGTTTTACTATGGAGAAGATGGTAAATGGTTTATTATTTTTTTTTATTAAGTTGTTATTCTATTGCTGCCTCCGACCGCTTCGGAGATACAGGGAGCAAGCCTTCTTTGATCGTGCAACCTGTACGCTGTGAGAATTTTCTAGCACCCTTTTCCCTCTGCTAGTGGTCAATGAAACAGCTAGGAATTGGGAGTTCTATTCCAATTTAACTTCACACAGAATACATCCAGGCTGGATGGTCCCACCCAGGGTTGTGTCCAGGTAGTGTTTATATCCTATCCACTTGGAAATGACCGACCACAATTTTTTTCTTACCCTAATCGTGTGGCGAGTGCTGAGCGAGTGAAAGTAAATCATGCGTTAAGGGGCGAGACTTCGGGTGTATTTTGCTATTTGATATATGATGTGATGCGTGGGTATGTGATATCAATGTGGCTCTTTAATATATTTATGGATGGTCTGCTGAGAGTTGAATGAGTAAGAGAGAAAATGGTGTGTGAAGTTGATGAAAAATGAGGAGGGTTGGTGCTGTTTTGTCAGTGGTTTAGGGTGAGTGCGATTTATTTGGAGGTATTGAAAAAAAGTAAGGTGATGGTGTTTTGGTGTGGAAGCATTTAAGTTCATGTTACGAGCCTTGGCCAAACAGTCTTTTTTTTAAGGGCGTGAATAATAAGAGTGAATGAGGCAGAGTGCAATAACAAGGTTATGAAGCGTAGGGAAGTTCTTGCATTTGAAATGTGCAAAAAACGGCTCTGAGAGTAAGGTTGTCTTGAGATAAATGAGATTGGTATTTAAGAAGGATCTTGGGTGTAACAAGGATAGATTGAGCGAAGAATTAATGTGGAAGAAGGGTGGCTTATGAAACTTCTATTATCATACTGTTGCTTTAATATCTATGATTTTCAAAGTTTTTGAATCCCTTCTCACCTCCCATACACTTGAAACCAAGTATTCTTTTCTATCCTGGTCAACATCCTTGAATGATTTTGGGGTCTTATTTGCCCTTGACATTTGCGACGCTTTTGACAGGGCATCGTGGCCTCATCTCGAATTCCCCAAGTTTCGCTTCCCTCCTTTACTATGCTTCTTGATTTCTAGCTTCTTCTCCGGCTGATCTATCTCTGTAGTTGTCTATGGATCAGCCGCCACCCTTTTCTTCAACAGGGGCGTCCACCAAGGTTCTGTTCAATTTGGGCCCTCCCTTGATGTGGACTCTTGCCCGTTCCTGGCCTTCAACATAAAAAAGCGAGAATCGATGAGAGTAAACTGTCAACAGAATTTTGACTGACATAGTAACAAGTGGAGAATATTGTGTATTGGTACCATCTCTCCCGGTTGCGAAATGTTCCAGCACATAGCTCCTTTTCAAACTGGACAGTCACCACCGCGGGGAAAAGGATGGGTAATTGTGCTCCAAGGGGGATTCAGAGTGGGGGGGGGACTTTTTTGACGATATGCGCCGCTCCCTATTTGTTGAAAGGTAATGATAATGTTTCGAATTGCAGGTTACCCTCCTTTCTGCAGCGAGAATCCGCAGGAGACATACAGGAAAGTGATGAATTGGCAAAAGACTTTGGTCTTCCCGCCTGAAGTGCCAATCTCGGAGCAAGCCAAAGAGACGATTGTCCGGGTGTGCACCGATAGCGAAAGGAGAGCTGGGTCGCATGCGGGAGTTGAGGATTTGAAGAGTCTCAGGTTCTTTCAGGTGGGTGCAGCTATGAGGAAACGTTTCCTGTTTGACTTTGGGGTCGGGAGGGAGAACGTAGACATGAGAGGCTCCATCTTGTTACCCTACAATGGGACCTTCCTTCGTCCGGAAGGGGGTGGATGTTGTAGCAGCTGCACATGAAACTTGGAAGAACGGCAGGCGCCCCCCAGTCCTACTAAACCGCACTTGTGCACCCTCCCTGCCCAAATATATCTTCTAGGCATTTCCATTTGCTCTATCTTCAACATTTTCTTTATAGATTTCTCCTTCATAACTTTCTTTGTGATGCGGCCTCGCTGCTATTGCGCTTTAAATTCGCGTAAAATAAAATCGTTTCGGAATTAGGATTGGGTCGGTAGAGTTGCTCGATTTTCCAGCCCCTTACTCCCCCCTACCCATTAGTGTCATTGAACTATGTAGCCCCCGTACATTTCCATTTTTTTAAATTCATATTTAAAAAAACATTTGGCAGAAATGCCCTTGTTAGTTTTTTTAATAGAATGTATCCTGTCTTGTTTTGTCCATTAGTTGTATATCCACATTTTAGTACTTTGCAGCTTTAATTTGCTACTCTTGCAGGATAGGTTAGTGGATATGTGTGTGCCCTTGCTCCCTGCCTCCCGTTATTTTAATGTCATTCCCTGTAATTGGTCTTGCCACCCGCTTTTCCTTTCTTTTCCATCTCCTATTTTCTCTAAACCATTTACTGATGAGCGTCGCCTTCATTTGTTTTCTTGCTTAACTGCTTCAATTTCTGTCTTTCAGGGTGTGGATTGGGAGCACATTCGAGAGCGGCCGTCGGCGATTCCAGTTGGCATCAAATCCATAGACGATACGAGCAATTTCGACGAATTTCCCGACGTTGATCTCAAACTTCGTGAGTCCCTTTCTCTGTGTTGTACGTTCATTGCCGCTTGGTGCGCATTCGTGTGATTACCAAGGTTCGATACTCCGGTTGCGCTCAAATGGTATTCGTAAAGACCCAAGATTGGATTTGAGTAGTAGATTACTGGTTTTGAGCTTCAATCTGGCCCAGCGTGAAGAATCGAGAACGATAGATGTGATTGGAGACTTTTGCTGAGAGAATTGGACTTGAATACATAGATGGAGAGAGTGGACCTATCTGACCAGCCGAGACCTCGCCTCTACCTTGGTTGCCATGGCGGTATAACCAATGAAACTTTGAACAAAGCTTATTGATCGAGCCCTAGGGTATAGCACTAGTTTTTGCTACCGCTTTTACCACCGATTTGCTCATGGTTTAAGGTCAGATTCGGACCAATCACTACTGCATATGACAATCACGGCAAAGTCGACCAGAAATTTAATATATTTTCAAATAAATCACGGTCTTCGTCACTATCATTTTCAACATCTAGGTCTGGCTCTTCATTCATAATCTATCTTTGCTTGCACCAACAGCAAAATGAATCGTGCGAGCAATGCACTGCTGATGAAATGGTTCAATTTCATTTCCAAGTTACACCATTACAGAAGCTCCATCTGGTGTTGCACAACCAACTATGTGATGGTTCAGATCTAATGGAAATTTCTCTAAATTTTTTTAGAAATGAATTTGATCAAGTTTTGAACTGTTTATTGATCCATTCAATTTCACGAGACCTAGCAACCAGTGTTTGCTTTCGTCATGAATATTTATACTAATAAATCGTCTGTTAAAGAATATCGCACTCCTATTTTGACTTGATTCGTGAAAAAAGAATGAAAATCACGTTTCTTTTCAGCAGCGTAGTTGAACACTTATGCCATTTTGACTAGCTAACTTTGCAACATCTTCAATTCTTCTTTCGATAGTTTTTTTTATTTTCCTCATTCATCTCGGTAACTATTTCACTATGAACAGTTCTCTAAGATATGTGAGAGATGACGTGGAACCGCCGGCACATTTTAAATCTTTTGCACATATTGTACATCTCGCTTCATCTTTCTCTTGTTTATCAAAACTACGTCAAACATCTGACTTTTTTTTCGGCATAATTTGGGAAGGGTATCACTCACTGCTCAAACAAAGAAATAATATGTACGTAAGAAATAGTTACTAGTGGTTACTTCCCTGGTAAACTAAACACGGATTCTCCTACATCTGGCTTACATAAATTCTCTTAGTTAGTTGGTTAATACCCTGTTCGTGGTTAACAATAGAATTGCAAATGAATAAGATTTAAATAACTGAATATATATATTGTTTCATTACATCATTTATAGTTTAAATATGATCTATCCTTATTTGGTTTAAACTAACAATAATCTGCTTTTATCAACCTTCCCGATTTGGCTCCACCGATTGCTGGCTGAGGAGAGGATTTTGTTTGCTTTTAGCGTAATTTGGACTAGTTTCTCTCTTATGATTTTTTATCATCAGTTTTAGCCATTTTTAATGTCGTTTTATAGTTTTATTTTTTATTGCCCTGGTATATTTTTTTGTTTTTGAATATGTTTTGAAATTTCTGCCATCAAAAAGCTTTTGAGTTTGGCAGATGTCACGCAGTACTATGTAAAACTGAATTTATTTAGGTGCATTTCACGCAAGTGGTGCAGTCACCTTACTGGCCTACGTTGCGCACTTGATAGTATGGTAGTGGTATCAAGCCCCCGATTCGGTGGCACCCCCTCCCCCCCACCCCACCCCTTGCACCAAATTTTTGTATGCTTATTCGCCGACCTCTTGTTTAGCTGCCTTTTCTCTTTCTCACAGCTTCTCCGCCCGTGAAGGAGGGGGAACCGGGCTACAAAGATTGGGTTTTCATCAATTACACCTACAAGCGGTTCGAGGGCTTGACTCAGCGAGGATTGGTCCGCCCTAGTAAGCAGAAGTGAGCCTTCCCACCTTTAGTGATATAAACTTTTAAGGGTCCCTGTTAACATTATTTAAATTCTATTTGTTAATTATTTTGTAATTTGTTTTTATTTAATAATGACTATATCGATCTAATTTATTTGCACTATTTTTCATTATTTTCTCTTGGTAATGATCAATAACGAGCCGGAAATCTCTTTTATTTTAAATCATCCCTGCGCCTCCGAAAAACAAAATATTAAATGTGAACATGTAAATTCATACCGTAAATTAAGCTCACTCTCTGCCGTGATGTTTCGAGATCAATCTTAGAGTTGAGTTTTCATCGTGATCCCATCATGAGATCAAGCCTGTGACCTCGAAAAACAAGTGTGCGTGCCTGGTTGTTGCACCTTAACCCGTTTTACCAACCATCAAATCAAAATGGTGCGCTCTCATGATTGAACATCCTCACGCGATGTAGTAGCATTTATCCTTGAGCGACGGTCGATGAATTGTATTGATATTTATTCGCTTTGTTCTGATCTTTAGCAGGTTTTTCTGGACACTGCTTTGTCCAAGTCATTAATGAGACTAGACATTTGTCGAGTATTTTCGCGGCCTGGACATTACCATTGTTGCAGTTTAAACCTGTTGGAAGGATCTTTATTTCTTGTGACTTTGAACAGGAGTTCCTACTTTTGACATTATTGTAAATAAAGGAATAGTTTTATTCGGCCAATTGTTGCACCTTCTTCAAGTTCAGCTGTTCAGTCATGTAGTACAACATTATATTTAAGCTTTCAGAACCTTGCCGGAGAGGTTTTTTTATTATAGATTCCTTTTAATATACCCCTACTTTTTTCTAAAAGTAATTTTGTCCAAGAATTATCGTAAATTCATTTGGTACTGAGTTAGAATGAATAAGGTTGAAATTGTTTTTGATTGTTTGTAGTGATTGTGTGTAAGTATTCGTAATAACTTTCATAGTTGGTGATGTAAGTTTAGATTTATTATCGAATCCTCTTTTCATGATTATTTTTTATGAAATTGCAATTTTGAATAGGGATTTTTTTCCCCGAAAATTTAACTGCTTGAAATAGAAGTATTCCAAAAGATTACTTAAGTATAAAAGTTTGACCTAATTAATCTCAACATCTCTGATCTGTGATATATTACAAAAAAAGAAAAGTTTAAAAAAAAACAAGGCTTATTCAGACTTTTGAGTTGGGATATTGAAATTAACAATTCTCTAAAATGGCTCCTTTTTTTTCTCTTTTGAGTTTGCTTTTAATTAGGTTGTGAGTTATTCTCCCTACCTTTTCTTTCTTTCTTGTATTTCTCTCCACAAGTTACGCTCTAACACCAGAAATGGGAACAGATGTATCTTAAATGTTTTTTTGTAGTATATCTTTAAGATTATTAAAGTGAAATATTGCACTATACGGGTTTATCTAACATTTCGTTTATGTACAAAAATCTTTCACGAGACCCTCGTATATATGGATCACTCGTCTCATTCTGGTCGGGGCGTTCAGCTGTAAAAGGGAGTGGTCCAGTATCGGTCCCCTAATGGATACAACGGATGTTTGTCTTGTTACCTAATTCATCATAAACGACGGAATGTACCTTACCTTCGTTATTTTAGGATTAGATTATATCCTTTTATTCTAAAGCTACTTGGGTGGTTTTGGGCATTGGCAGCCAGCTGCCTTGCAAATAGTTGCTAGGAATAATGATGTAATGGAATAAATAATGTTTCGTTTTGTCCGACTTGATGGTAGTAATATCAAAACCTTCACACCAAACACTACGCAATATAAAATACCAAAATAAGAGAAAAGCTCTAGGGGGTATCGTTTCCAAGATCAATTCATTAAACTCATTTTACAGCTGGGGTCTCTCCTCATTTCACAAATAGAAGCGGTATATTTAGTCTCCGACGCGCAGCTTTCATCGCATTAGTGGTACTTTTTCCCCACCATTGTAACTTTGGATGGGGAGGATCGGGGCGAGTATTGAATTCATTTGAATTTGATGGCTGTTTAAAACGACACTATTGGGTTATGTCCTCGTTAGCCATTTTATTGATGACTGTTATCAAATACTGACGGATTTTTCATCGATGGCTCGTGTTTGGACACTCGTTTGTAAATGCGGTTCATTTCTTTGACTTTCGCTTTCGCCTTCCCTTCCTCAAATCCAAGGTTAGATTTTCTCCTGTACTCTTCAAACTGAGTACTCTTTTTCCCTCATTCTAGTGCGTGCGTCATTTTCCTCATTCTTAAACACCAATTGCCTTGTTAAATGGCGTCCAATTTTCATTTAGCTTGTGGATTCTAACGCAACTGCAATTTTTGTTTATTTGTAAAGGGGCTAAAAGCTTTAGATCTTTGTATAGAACTTGATACACATTCCTCTTGAATGAGTAAAGTTGTTTTGACTTTCATGGTGGAAATGTAATTGACATAACGTATAAACGATCTCATGCAGTGAATTTTGGAAATTTCATGTTTTCGTGAGTGAAAGACAGGCTGTAAGCTTTAATCCAGTTTTCTTAATTTTTTTAGCAATATAGGTTTTAAATTTTTCCAAATATTAAAATAATAATTCAGGATCAAATCAAAATTAATGTGATTTCTACAGGAATTTTCCAAGAAAATTTATATTTAAGGAAATTGCAATGGGTTTATTTTCCCACCTCCCGATTTTTTTTTTTTTAATTTGTAGGAATCTAGTATTTGAAAAAAACTTCGGGATGAATGCCCGATCTTTGAGATATATTTTTTTTAGATTGAATGTTGGAATCAATCTTGTGTAAATATATATATTTGTAGCCTTAGAACATCCTGTAACTAGTCATTAAATAAATATGGAAATATATCTTACTTAATATGGTGTTTTATTTTCTTGTTTCTCGCCTGTATTTGGGGTAGGTAGAATCCCCATATCTTCTTCCCGTGCATGTCATAAAATGCTTCTTAGATCGTATTCGGGCAACTAGCCTCCGATGCCGCACCCCCGAAAGTTCTGTTGCTGCCGAGCGCATTACGCCATGGCGGTAATGAGTGGGGATTTCGGGTACCCCATAGTCATATTTTTTAATCACATTGATACAAAGTTAATCCACTTAGAGGACGCTTCTAGGTGATTAGTAGGACTATTTGTTGCTCCGCAAGGTTATGGGCACGCTCAAGATTTCTACCATGTCCAGCCTATTGATAGAGTGATCCTGATTGTATGGTGGAAGGCGAATTTAGGTGAAGCAGCGTGTGGAGCTCTAACTCGGGCCTTGGGTTAAGGATGGTACTGCCACAATGGTCATCCCCGGTGAGGCTGGACGAATGCGGGAGGAGTTTGGAGTTTTCCCATATAGCCATGTTTGTCTTGTGTTAGAGACATAATGAATGAATGAAAACCGACAACCTTTACTGCCTCACGTTTAGCGCAGTGGTCCCGAATGGCGGCGCCTGGCTCTGCCGGGCTTGTAAGCACCTCTCGCAGTGCGGGCAACTGCGAGAAGTGATGAGCTATTGTGTCCCGTATTAAAAAGAGGGTTACCATGCCCATGTATGTAAAACAAACAAAAAACCAACCCCCAAGTTCCCCTATAACAGCGACGGAGCCGCCCTCGGGCAGCTCCAGCAAAAAAATGGAGGTGCCCTTCCCTGTGCTTGCGCAGGGGACCCTCCATATCTCTTCAACCGGAGAGGAGGCTTACTGCTCTCCTACGCCTAGGGGTGGAGGGGACTCCCCCTCACCCCCTTCTCTGGAGGTGCTTACGGGCACCTCCCTTTTACCGGCGGCAGTCCCCTCTATTCTTTCCAAGGGGACTGCCACCAAAGCCAGCAGGCAGCCCTTAGCCAGCCGCTCCACATCGAAGCGGCTCGGTAGGGCAAACCCCCTTAGGGGGGAGAGGGAAGCCAGGCACCTTCGGTCGCTTCCCTCAAAAGACCTGCTGGCAAGGATATTAAACCTTGCCGGCGTTAAGGCTTGTGCCTCCCCACAGACCCCACAAATGACTCTTGACTCTGCCAAGGACACCTGCGATGTCCTGGGAGGGGATGGCCAACTGGAGGCCCCTCCTGTGATAGACATGGTCCTTGAGGAGACCCAGCCTCAGACGGTAGGGCCTTCCATGGGGAGAATCCGGGCTCGGCGCCAAGCACCGAACCCGAGTCCGCCCCTATGCAAGGTCCTCCTCAAACGGCTGAGGGCTCCGAGGCAATACAAGGAGGGGAGGGATCTCCTCCGACAGGTGCCCCCACGACAACCAGGAACTTCTCCATTTCGGAGAGGGACCTGGCTGAGGCCGGCCCATCTGGCATGAGGGCTTCTGCCGGCGGGGGTGAGAAGCGGGTTCATTCCCCGCCCTCCTCTCCAAAAAAGAAAAAGACTAGAAAGACAAAGAAGACTCGGGTCTCCTCTCCATCCGCGGGGGCTGCGGGGACGGATGGGTCTGCTGCCACTTTGGTAGGCGACCAAGCCAAGATCGGCACATCCGGCCCCTCTGCCTCCCCGTGTGCGGAGCCCCTGACTAAGACCAAGAGTGCACAGGGCGGAGCCTCGATGACATCGGGGCCCCTGATTCAGAGGTTACCTGGCGTTTTCGAGCCCGCTGGCTTCAAACGCTTCCTCATTATTCGCTTTACTGATGGCACCATGTTGTCCAAGGGCAACATGATCCATCAGAGGAGAGGATTAGCTAGTGCAATTGGTAGAGAGCCGAAGGTGACCCGTTTCTCGGACGGGAGCCTTCTGGCGAATCCCAACGAGGCGGCCAAGATAAGTGCTCTTCGGACACTTCATTGCACCCCGGTGAGTGTGACGACGCACTCTATCATGAACTTTGTGAAAGGAGTAGTTTATGCGAGGGAACTCGTTGACTACTCCATTGAGGACATAACCCTAGAGCTGGCCGACCATGGGGCGGTCAAGGTCGAACGTGTGATGAGAAAACAGTGAGGGGCCTCGAGACCCACCCCTACACTCTTCGTCACGTTCGACTGTGACAAGCTCCCTGAGTCGGTGCGTGCCGGTTGGTACCGCTACCGCGTGAAGTCATTCGTGCCACTGCCGCGGCGGTGCTATTACTGTCACCGCTTCGGCCACACGAATCGATCATGTAGACGTGCAAAATCGGGGTCACCCGAAGTCTGTGTAAATTGCTCCAAGGTCGCACACGATAAGTCCAAATCGTGTGTGGCCAAGTGTGTCAATTGCGGAGAGCCGCACCCTGCTTCTTCGAAGCAATGTGGTGCATATCTCCTTGAGAAAGAAATCCTGGCCGTTCAGGCCCAGGATCGACTCTCATTCCGCGAGGCTAAGGACTTGGTCCTGGCGCGCTTGGCTCTGCCTGGGACGTCATATGCCTCAATAGTTAGAAAAGCACCCTCTGCTCCTGGCCCATCCAGGACAACGAGCACGGTTGTTTCCGCGCCCATTCGGAGCCCTTCTGCGGGCTCTACCCAACCCGGGCGCTTCCCTGGTAGAGCTGGCGGCAAAAAGGGTTCACACCCAGCCCCGGCTAAAACCAGGGCTCCCCCTCTTCCCCCAGCGTGACCGTTTCCAGTAAGGCGAAACGGCCACGCGCCTCCACAGAGTCGTTAGACTCACAGGAGGCAACACCCCTGAAGATGGTCGCTAGGCCATCTTCGGGGGTTCCTAAAGCTGTCCCCCGAAAGGAGGACAACAACAAAGGAGCTTCGGCTCCTTCGCCCACGCCCCGAGGTGGAGCGAGTGGCTCGGAGACTGTGGTTCCTAGAAAAGAGGGCCCCCCCGCCTCCGAAGCCGCAACGCCCGCCTAAGGTTTCGAGGCGGAGGGAGGAAAAGACTCGCATGGCGAGCCCAACCTCCCCCAATAATTCCTCGAAAGCGACAGCGCCTGGGGTTCTGCCCCCGGGAAGCGTACGGCCATTCCCGTGAGGGTCTTCAGTTCGAGGAGGGCCCCCGCGTCTCCTCCGAGCTAGGCCTGGAGGGCATATTCCTTCAATGGAATTGCCGTGGACTCCGGGCCAACTGGGAGGGGCTGCGGAGGCTCGTCCCTTTCCCCGTTAGCTATCTTTTTGCAGGAGACCAGGCTAGGCGCGTGCCCCCTGCCCGCCCTCCCGGGGTATAAGGGTCTTGCGACCCCACCACCGCGGGATGGCCGGGCTGGGGGATGCGCGGTTTACACCCGGCATGATGTCTCCGTTCTTCCTTTCTCTTTAGATACCTCCTTTCAGGCAGTGGCTGTGCAGCTGCACCAGGATAGGAGGTATACTCTCATTTCTGCGTACATTACACCATCAGCTAACTTCGACGCGGGGGACTTCCGCCGCGTCGTGGCATGGTTGCCGAGGCCCTATCTCTTGCTTGGAGATCTGAACGGCAGGCATCCTCTCTGGGGAGATTACTCCATAAATCCCAGGGGACAAGTCCTTGCCGATCTTATCGAAGAGCTTGAGATGGGTGTCCTAAACGTGGATGAGTTTACGCATCACTGTCCGAGAAGCGCTTTATTTTCTTGCCTTGACCTATCTTTGTGCTCTTCGGATGCACAGCCTGATTTTGATTGGGGGGTGGTCGATGACCTCCATGGTAGTGATCACTTTCCCATTCAAATATCATTTTCAGGGCAACTGCCGCCAGAGAGACCACCTCGGTGGTGCCTGGCGCGGGCGCGGTGGCCTGCATTTCAGGAAATGACTGAATTCTCTATCTCAGTCGAGGAGTTTAGGTCGGTAGATGAGGCCGTTGAGTTCTTCTCCGGCAACCTCATCGCCGTGGGCCTGACTACTATTCCTAGGACGTCTGGCCGTTTTGCACACCGACCACTCCCATGGTGGTCGGCCGAGTGTGAGACGGCCCTCAAACAGAAGCGTTATGCCTACATGCGCTATAAGCGCCGCCCGAACGATTTCACTGTCGCTGAATTTCGTCGGGCTAGGGCTAGGTTCCGGTATGTTTCGAAGCACGCCCGCCGCTCTTCTTGGCGGGCATACGTGTCTTCACTTAACGGGAAGACCCCTTTAGCTGAGGTGTGGAAGCGAGTCAAAAGGATTCGGGGCAAGTTCTCGCAGGACCCCCCTCCTGTTCTCCAGGAGAATGGGACCGCAATCTCGGACCCCGCGTCCGTGGCGGAATCCTTCGCGACCGCTTTTTCCGAATCTCTAGCTGGATGCAGCTCCGCCAGCATTCAATGCACGTCGTGATGTCGCGGAAGGCCGCCGGCTGGACTTTACCTCCAGAGGCGGAGAACCCTTCAACGACAAGTTTAATGTTAGTGAGTTGCGTTCCGCTCTCGCTTCGTGCGCGGCACCGCCTATGGTCCAGACGATGTCCCATACGCTATGCTTCGACACCTGGGTGAGCGATGAATGGCCTTTCTGTTAGATTTGTTCAACAGGATCTGGGCGGAGGGTCTTCTCCCAGACTCCTGGCGAATCGCTACTGTGCTCGCCTTTCGCAAGCCGGGAAGAGATCACTCTACTCCGACCGGTTTCCGCCCAATCTCTCTAACCTCTTGCGTGTGCAAGTTGTTGTTGCTGGAGAAATTGGTAAATGTTAGATTAGCCTATTTCCTGGACAGCGGAGGCCATCTGTCTTCTGCACAGTGCGGCTTCCGTAAGTTCCACTCCACGTCGGATGCTCTGCTCCGACTGGAAAATGCCGTCTGCGAGACTTTCCTTCGTAGACAGCACTACGCCACGGTGTTTTTTGATCTGGAGAAGGCCTATGATACCGCATGGCGATACGGTATCATGGAGACTCTCCACACGATGGGGGCGAGGGGACGCCGCCCAATCTTTATATCTGAATTTTTGCGAGATCGTCGATTCCGCGTACGGGTGGGGGGAAGTTCTTTCCGGCCCAAAGGAACAGGAAGAGGGTGTCCCGCAGGGAAGTGTCCTCAGTGTCACACTCTTTGCCCTGAGCATCAACGGCATCACCTCGGTGCTGCCGGAAGATGTTCTCGCTACGCTCTACGTGGACGACCTTTCGATCTGTTTTGGCGCGGCCCAGATGCCAACTCTGGAGCGTCGACTCCAACAGGCATTGAACCGCGTCTCTCGCTATGCCGAAGCGCACAGGTTTCGGTTTTCTTTGGCCAAGACTAAGGTGGTGCACTTCTGCCGCCATCCACGGCTTCACCCCGACCCAGATTTGTTTCTTAATGGGGTGCGCCTGGATGTGGTTGAGTCGCACCGTTTCCTTGGTCTTGTATTCGACCGACGCCTCACCTGGGAGGCTCATATTCGCAGCCTTAGGGACTCTTGTACCCGCGCCATGGACATTCTTCGTTCCGTGACGTTTAGCGCTTGGGGCGCTGATAGGGCTACTGCCTTACTTTTTTATCGATCCTTTGTTCGCTCGAAGCTCGACTACGGATGCGAGTTTTATGCATCCGCAGCCGAGCGTTTATTGCGGAAGGTGGATTCGATCCACCACACCGGCCTTCGCCTTGCGACCGGTGCCTTCCGCACTTCCCCCATTGAGAGCCTGTTGGTCGATGCTGGGGAGATGCCACTCGCTCTGCGCCGCGTGCTGTGCATCACTCGCCTGTACGCGCGAGCCCGGCGCCTCCCTCAGTCGCCAACAGCTCTCACTGCATCCGCAGCTGATCTCGATGGTGCCTATGCCGCCGAGAGACGCCAGTCATACCCTACGCCCTTTAGGTTTAGGGCCAGGAAACTCCTTCGAGAGGTAGATATAGCTCTCGGGCCGGTGGCGCCCCTGGTTCTGCCCAGGACGCCACCCTGGAGGGTACCACATTTGGCTATTTGTCGCCACGCCTCTGCTCCCAAAGCTTGTACTGCGCCGGGAGTATTGCGTTCGACCTGTTTGGAGCACACATCGTGTCACGCTGGTACCGTGCCAGTGTATACGGATGGCTCCAAGTCCCAAGAGGGGGTCGGCTTCCACGCCGTATCCCCTCTGTTTGAAGTCAGCGGGGCTCTACCGGGCGCTGCGTCTGTCTTCACGGCCGAACTGGTGGCAATACACCACTCGGTACGGGAGATTACGCGACGTGCCCGGTTCGGAGACCGGATTGTGATCTATAGCGACTCACAAAGCGCCCTGAGTGCCCCCGGGGCATTGGAATCTCCGCATCCCCTGGTTCGTGAAATCCGTGACGCCACGGTTTTGGCGAGCCGGGCAGATGTCGAGATTATCTTCTGCTGGGTTCCTGGACATGTAGGAATTGCGGGGAATGAGCGCTTTGATGAGGGCGCCAAAGAGTCCGCGAGGACTCTGCGACCGGACCAGCGTTTCGCTCTTCCTCACACTGACTACATGGCAAGAATACGGGCAGCTCTTCGGACTGCTTGGCAAAGAAGATGGGAGACGGTCGAAGGGAACTTAAAGTTGCGTGCCATTGCGCCGCGACTGTTCCCATGGACCTATCCCCCAATGCTGCGGCGGCTTCAGGTTGCTTTCTGTCGTCTCCGAATCGGGCACACTCGTGTGACGCATCGCTATCTGATGGAGCGCTCTCCTGCGCCCTATTGCAACGACTGCGTCGTCCCCCAGACTGTTCGGCACATTCTTGTCGAATGTCCCAGTCTGGGTGATCTTTGCGCACGACACCTGTCCCGGTACCGGGATGGGCGGGGTCGATACCGCCTGTCCCTTGTGCTCGGGACGAGTGCGTGTACTTTGACTGGTGGACTTATTGACTTTTGGGGGGAGGCCGGCCTTCTCTCTTTTATTTAACCCGATTTAATTGTTGTTGTTGTTTTTGTTATTGCTTTGTTATTGTTATTGTTATTTCTTTTTATTGCTTTCTGTTTAATTTTTTAAAGTAGCCTAGAACTAGGCTGTTTTTTACGGCGACTTATGCCTAAGTCGGCAGTCGCCAGATAGCCCCTTAAATAAAAAAAAAAAAAAAAAAAAATGCCATTGCGCCGCGACTGTTTCCATGGACCTATCCTTCAATGCCGCGGCGGCTTCAGGTTGCTTCCGGTCGTCTCCGAATCGGGCACACTCGTGTGACGCATCGCTATTTGATGGAGCGCTCGCCTGCGCCCTATTGCAACGACTACGTCGTTCCCCAGACTGTTTGCCACATTCTTGTCGAATGTCCCAGTCGAAGTGATCTTCGCGCACGACACCTGTCCCGGTACCGGGATGTGCGGGATCGCTTTTGCCTGTCCCTTGTACTCGGGATGAGTGCGTGCACATCGACTGGTGGACCTAATGATTTTTGGGGGGAGGCCGGCCTTCTCCCTTTCATTTAACCCGGTTTAGTTGTTGTTGTTTTTGTTATTGCTTTGTTATTGTTATTTCTTTTTATTGTTGTTTCCTGTTCAATTTTTTAAAGTAGCCTGGACTAGGCTGTTTGTTTACGGCAACTTATGCCTAAGTCGGCAGTCGCTAGATAGCCCCTTAAAAAAAAAAAAAAAAAAAATCGAGATCACCGCGTGTGAAGTGAGGCTGATCTACGGCGTGGATGCGGTCTACGCCGTTTTATTGCACGCCAGCTGCATTTACTTAGGGTCACATTTCCCTCGTCTTGTATGTCCTTACAGCCAGCCTCCTGCCCTCCAGCAGAGATCAAAGCTCTTCGTACATTCTAAACCAACTTTATCTAGGTTCCCCGAAGGAGTCTCTTCTTTCCCTCAACATCGCGCGAGTCGTGGAGACCTCACGCAGGCAATCTCCGCCACCAGCGGAGCGTCTATATAATCCCCAGACTTGTTTCAGCAAGTAGCACTGTAGTACCATAGCACCGGAACACAGCAGCCTGGATCAGTACCGTCTAACACCGCGTACGAGCAAAGAACACGCTCACTCGTCGTGATCGGAGACCCCGGTGATTTCGATTCGAGGACGAAGGCTAAATCGACATATGTAAACTCAGCCAAAGTCAATCGGCGAGTATCTTACGAAGAACTCTATCTCCGAAAAGGCCAAACTACGTGTGCTTCCTCATCCGCCCCGTGAGGTAACCCAGCTTCCCCATCACAGTCATCGCATCCCGATTGGCCCTTCCCTTCAACGAACACGTAAGCAATTGCAATCGTTGACGCCTACAGATTATTCTATAATCTGGTCTACCCATCCGTCCAATCCTTTGTGTGAGTCATAGATTAAAATCCCCTTTTTAATCACCGACCTGAATCCAACCACTAATCCCATATTTATCCCTCCTGTGATCTGTCCCGTGCCGAAATTTAATTTCACTTGTACTATCATTCCCTTTAAACTCTGTATCTGTATATATTTCAATTATATTTATTTGTTAGTAAAGGTATATTTTTGTTATCGTCTTTTTCTTGCAACCCTGAACGAGTACCAGCTAACTGTTAATCTTTGGCCAACTTGCACTCTGAATTATTTGTTTTGAAAGGACCCCGCAATTGAAAAATTAACCATTCCCACTGAACTATTAACTATTCCCCGTCCACGAACCGGCTAGGTCGACTCTCAAACAGACTTCGACCAAAACCCCCAAAAGGCATATATATAGAAAGTCCGGCCATTTTATGACCCACCACTTCCAGTGTATATATGAGGTCGCTACCAGTGGCGGATCCAGGATAAAAATTGGGGGTCGTGTAGATAGGAAGGAGTAGGAAGAGAAACAAAAAAAAAAAAATAGCGTAGGCGAGTTGCGAACAGCTTCCCGTGTCGCTGGACCACTTTTAGCCAGTGGCCATCCTGAGTCTCAAAAAGGACTCATTCAAACGAAGCTTTTAAGCCGTTCGCCTGCACTTCTCGTACGCTATACAACCCCCCTCCTAGAAGCGGAACGTATTTTGAAGAAATGTTATCCAAGGGCTAACGCTCCCCCTCCGGGGTATGGGCACTATTGTAGATAGGGGGAGGGGAAAGAGGGGCAAATAAAAAAATAATAGCGTAGGCGAGTTGCAAAAAGCTTCCCGTGTCGCTGGACCACTGTTAGCCAGCTGCGAATCCACTCGGTCATCCTGAGTCTTAAAAGAAGACTCATTCAAACGAAGCTTTTAAGCCGCTCGCATGCACTCTCGTACGCTGTAGGCGCTAACCTGAATTCCTCCCTGTGAGTAGTCTGAGAAAAGGCATTGATGATTAATAATGGTTATCTTACACAGTATTGATAATTAATAACGGGAGTGAGCACTAACACTCTCAGATCCGAATTGTAGTTTTTGAACATCAGCTAAGGTATAATACTGAATTTAATAATTATTTTTTGAGATTTACCTGTATTTTAGACATTTCTGCCACCAAAACGCATTAACTCGAAAATCCTTGTTTTGAGAAAATTGATATTTAAGATTTCGGTATGATAACAAGCCACGCATTTTTAGAGTTAATGCGTTCGGCCTTTTGGCAGAAACAGAATAAATAACTTATATATATATATATATATATATATATATATATATATATATATATATATATATATATATATATATATATATATATATATATATATATATATATATATATATCCAACTTCATTGCAGGAAAGAGAAAACGGAATCATTTTTCCTAGAAGAAAATATATTTCCGAAGAAAAGTTATTTCGTATTCTCTTAGTTGGATTTAATTCACCATTCTCTCGCGCTCATGATATATATATATATATATATATATATATATATATATATATATATATATATATATATATATATATATATATATATATATATATATATATACACAAGGTGTCCCAGAAAAAAGTTAACCGTACTTTGAATTAGTATAACTCAAAACTTATTAAAGGTTTTTGAGTCTTGCAAAATATAACAAATTTAACAACTATTTATCTGTCGATTCTGGAAATTTCATTAAATTCCCTTTTACGATATTGATTAACGTATGAGTTTAGTAAAGGTTATCAAAATTATGTTTGCACAAGGAAGTAAAATAATCAAACTTCGAAGTTTGAAATCAACAAATATATTTAAATCCATTTTTAACAAAAACACCTTTTCATATAGGTAATACAAATTTATGTTTTAATTTTTTCAATTTTCTAAGCACCGTTTTGTTCCACATGTCCTCCATTTCTTTCAAAGCACAGTTGCGCCTTTGATCGCATTGATTGAACAGCTTTTTTGATTAACTTGTGATTTTCCTTAAGTCTATTGACTTCACGTGTGATACTATCTCTTAACTGGTTGATGCTTTGTGGTGGAGTAGAATACACTTTATTCTTTAGATATAACCCATAAGAAATAATCGCACGGTGTTAAGTCAGGGGATCTTGGGAAGCCATTCAATCGCATGATTTAGCGCGACACTGCGGTTGTCAAACGTTCCTCTTAGTTTTGTTCTTACAGCAAGCTGTTTATGAGCTGGTATGCCGTCCTGAATCCACCCAAGTCTATTGAATTGATTGCCGTAAATCTGGCGGAGTTCCAGGAAGATCCTTTCGTTGATCATGCTCAGGTAGACAGCACCATTCAAGTTATTCTCTTAAAACAATGGGCCAACAAGATAGCCATTCCCGCATATTCCGATCCGCAGAGACACTTTCTGCTGACAAATACGTGTGTCAAAGTTGAATGCTGGGGGAGGGGGAGGGGCAGCGGCGCATATTGCCGAATGTTATGGCTATTTACCTTTCCATTCATGAAAAAGGCTGCCTTGTCACCAATCACAATGTTTTCCAAGAAACGATCAGGTTTATGGAGAAGCCATTCGACAAATTGTCTACGACGAGGAAAATCAGTTTCAAGAAGCTGGTGTCTTGCATGCATCGTATAGGGATGCCATTTGAAGTCATGTTTAATAATCCGGTTAAATGATGACTTTGACTGATACATGTAGATTTTGAAGAAGTGTCATCTGAACATTTTCGATATTTTCTGTCGTTCTTATGGTTATCATGCGACTCGAACGACCTATATTTAGATTTAAGCAGGTTCCTTCATGTTGGTATTTGCGAACATTTCTCCAAATTGTGAGCTTGCTTGGTGGGGGCCTACCTGGAAAACGTTATTCAAATGAATCTTGTACTTGTTTAATACTGCCAGTCTTAATAAAGTTTGTGACTACAAATACGCGTTGATCTTTTGTTAACTGCATGATTAAAAAGGTTGTATGGAAGTAGACTTTTACACAGGAACGCTTTGATTTGCTTAGTAAGCAATAATGACGAGACCATACCACAGCGTGGTCAAAACCCACTGTAAAATGGCCTAGGCTTTGCTTGAAGAATCACACAGTGACCTAGGCTACCTAGGCTCCCTACGCTTCTCTTGAAAGTGCGCCGTGGCCTAGCCTTCTGTCGTAGAATGCCCCACCCTCCTTTTTTTGATCACCCCACACCTGATACCACTTTTATGTAGGAGAATACCCCTTTTTAATCTCTCTACACACAAACCGCTTTTGTCGTGGTATTCTTGGTGGTAGTGATATACTTCTTTGATGAAGTAGGCTTTGTTCTAAGAGTGCTAAGAGTGCTAATATTGTTATTTTAAAGAAGAGAGCCGTCTCAAACACGTAAGGATATAGAGAAACGCCCAGGAATTCCAGAAATAAACTTATATTTTAACTTTAACAATTTACTACACAAAAATTAACCATTAACCACAGAAAAACTCCGAATATTAAAATACACAATAATTAATTCAAATGGTTTGACCCTCTAAAATTTGCTAAATTCGATACGCACTTTAATATACAAGATTAAGGCTTATTGACTCTACTGGAGTTTAAATACCTCAAGAATGTTGTAGACTCCACGACGCGTGCCGACCGGCCAGATGGAGGTGGTCGAGATCACGAGGTTCTTTTGGTGAGGGTAGCAGCTGGGGTCCACACGGTATTCAATAGGAAGGGGGGGATGTCTTCAAGGACGGGAACAATTACGGTGCTTTAGGTAGCACCAAGGTAGGCGTGGTCTCTCTGGCGAGAGTAAGTCAAACTTGGTTCTTAAACCAAGTTAACTTAGAGTTCGGTGTGACCACCGAGTAACGAGCTCAAGGGAAAGCTTTTCTCCTTCGTTACTTAATTCCTCATCGGTGAGGACTGTACTCGGTACTTGGGGAGGGTCTTCTTCAAGGGCGAGGATCGAGGAGGGGGGTTTCTCTGGCGAGAATAAGTTGAACTTGAATAAGTTAACTTAAAGGTCGTTTGGTAAGCAGAAACTAGCTCGAGGATGAGCTTCTTCTTAGTTCCAGTCTTCCTCAAGGGCGAGTATAGAGGAGGGGTATTTCTCTGGCGAGAATAAGTTGAACTTGGTTCCTCAACCAAGTTAACTTATGAGTTGGGTGTGGCCACCGAGTAACGGGCTCGAGGGGGAGCATTTTCCTTCTTCTTTTCTTAATTCGTCAAGGACGAGGAATACCCCTGGTTTTAAGATGCCCTAGGATATGAGGAGTCTCTCTGACGAGAGTAAGTTGAACTTGAATAAGTTAACTTAACGTTCAGTTTGATAACAAGGGACTAGCTCGAGAATGAGCTGCTTCTTAGCCCCGTAAGGTAGCCCTGCCTCTCTTGCAGGTGACTTCGTAGTCTGGCGACTTAAGTAATCTACCTGTTTAGTCTCGGTAGCCCGATCTTAATCCGGGGACTTCGTCACCTGGAGACTGACGTATTCTACCCCGATTTTCCTCAGTCTTTCTTGTTTATACCTCGTCACCCCACTGGGAGAGGGTTAAGAGGTGGGGGGGCTTGAAGACGGGCCCAGGAGGGTTCTTATTCCAAACGGTTTTTCTCACCAAGTCTTACATCGGCTCCTCGTTAGCCTTCGAGCTTGGGAGAAAGGCGTCTCCAATTTCTTCTTTGAAGTGAAATTCAATATCGCTCTCTTATGGGAGATCTTGCATTTTACAACCTTTCGACTTTACATAGCAACGAGTGGCAAGGCGCTGAGGTTACGCGCTTGACCCGACGGTGCCGGGGCCGGATGTCTTTGCAGGAATCGCCTCGTGACTCCACTGCGAGAGAACGGGGGAGTGACGATTCTCCTACAGCTTCGTTTCATTATTTTACTTCCTTGCGCAAACATATTTTTGATAGCCTCCACTAAAACCATTAGTGTATTAATATCATAAAAGGGAATTTAATGAAATTTCCAGAATCGACAGATAAATAGTTGTTAAATAATACACTTTTAGCAGGACGCCAAAATCTTGATTAGGTTTTGAGTTATACTAATTCAAAGTACGGTTAATTTTTTTCTGGGACACCCTGTATATATATATATATATATATATATATATATATATATATATATATATATATATATATATATATATATATATATATATATATATATATATATATATATATATATACCAATTTGTATTCAATGTACAAAATAATAGGATGTTCAATTTTCGATTATTTTGCTGTTGTGTAACTATGGTAAATAAACTTTTGACCATGTATCAGATATTTATTGCATCCACTGTATATGTGTTAAACTGTACAAATAGATATCCTCCAACCATCCTCTCGGGCAGCTTCACCTCAAAGATAGAGGCGCCCCCATGTTTTTTACAGGGGCACTTCCAATCTTATAGCGTAGAAGTTTCAATATCTTCGGTGGTTACGGGTTTGGTGATTTCCTCTTTACCCCTTTCATCAGAGTCGCCGAGGGGTGACTCACTATCATGCCTAGCCGCGGCCCCCTATCGCCTTCCAGGGCCAAGTCAAGCAAGTGCGGACCAGGCGCTGACCTTATTCGGCCCCGATGAAGCCATATTGACGCCCTCCCCCCCGCCTCAGAGGGGTGAGAGGCCAACGTGGTCGACTGCGCCTTGCTTCCTCATTTGATATTGTGAGCTTACTGGAAGCCGGCGGTCTGCCTGTGCCCAACTTTCACCCTATGAATATCGGCATTACGCCCACGGCGACTTCTTCCTAGTGGGCCATAGGCTTACTCATTCCCCGATCGGGATCTTCGACACTGAGTGGTTGTCAACCTGGATTCATCTCCCAAGGTGTGAAAAACCCTCGACCTTAATTCCGGGAGAGCACGGGCCTCTTAGAACTTAAGAGGTAAATGGGAACCCCAGCTAAAGTATGGCTGCCCATCCCGCTCTCTCCACACATACAGACAGAACGACATATGGCCATTTCCACTAGGCGAAACGACTCGATTGAGTCGTCAGACTCCGATAATCCAAATCTTCCGAAGGTGGTAATAAGACCATCTCCGGAGATTTCGAAGACTTCCACAAGAAAGGAGGGCATCAACACATGATCCTTGGCTCCCTCGTCCCTGAGAAAGAATATACGGCCTTTAAAGACTCTGGACCCTGCACAGGCAAGGGAGCCCAAGATGCCCTGCCTGCGAAAGCATTCAAGGCATGTGGAGAAGAAGACGCTGCGCTTTCGTCGGCCAACCCCGTAAGGGGCGCGGCGAATTGCCATCGTGGCCGCCGTGCTGACGGGAATCAGCACCCCGTCTGACCCCAGCTTAGTCTCTTCTCCTCGCTTCAAAACACTTGTTTCCTCGCTTTTCAAACAACTTCTCCCACAACTTTCTCTGGTTAGCCTTTAATTTCACAGGGTAGATGCTGACCTTTTTCTCAAGGCAACCCTCCCGGATCGGGGCTGAGGGGGAGGGGACAACGTTCCGTAACCCTCGAGCTCCGGTTCGGGATGGGGTTTTTCTAACAACCTGCTTCATCCCCACCCATACCTTCCTCACATCCCTTTTCCTTCCCTCTTCACACTCTATCAGTTTTACGCCGTTCTAAGGTGGAGCCGCCATGCCGATGGAATGCCAGGCCACCAGGCGGGAGGAATGGTCCCAAATAGAGGCACCTAGCTCTGCCAGGCCTGTAGCTAAGCACCTCTTGCAGTGCAGGCTACTGCGAGAGGTGATGCGTGATTGCATCCCGTGGAAAAAAGAGGGTAACCATGCCCATAGATGAAAAACTAAAAAAAACGCAACCCTTAACTTCCCCAGTTCCATCGACGGAACCACTCTCGGGCAGCTCCACAAAAAAATGAAGGCCCCCACCCCCCTGTGCTTGCACAGGGGACCCTCCATATTTCTTTAACCAGGGAGGAGGCTTACTCCTCTCTTACGCCTACGGGTGTAGGGGACTCTCCCTCACCCCCTTCTCTGGAGGTGCTTTCGGGCACCTCTCTGCTTCCAGTGGCAGTCCCTCCTTTGCTTTCCAAGGAGACTGCCAAGAAAGCCAGCAATGAGCCCATTGCCAACCGCTTCCCATCGAAGCGGCTCGGTAGGGCAAACCCCCTTAGGGGGAAGAGTGAAGCCAGGCCCCTTCGGTCGCTTCGCTTAAAAGACCTGATGGCAAGAATATTGAACCTTGCCGGGGTCAAGGCCTGTGCCTCTACACAAATGACTAGTGAAAACAGGACCTGCGATGTCCTGGGAGGGGATGGCTAACTTGAGGCCCCTCCTGAGATAGACATGGTCCTTGAGGAAACCCAGCCTCGGACGGTAGGGCCTTCCATGGAAGGGAATCTGGGCTCGGCGCCAAGCACCGAACCCGAATCCGCCCCTATGCAAGGTCCTCCTTAAACAGCCCGGGTTTCCAAGGCAGTACAAGGAAGGGAGGAATCTCCTCCAACCGGTGCCTTTGCGACTACCAGGACTTTCTCCATCTCGGAGAAGGACCTAGCTGAGGCTGGTCCATCTGGCCTAGGGGCTTCTGCCGGCGGGGGGGAGAAGCGGGGTCATTCCTCGCCCTCCTTTCCTAAAAAGAAAAAAAATAAGAAAAAGACTAAGAAGGCCCGGGGCTCCTTTCCATCCGTGGGGGATGTGGGGACGGATGGGTCTGCTGTCACTTGGGTAAGTGCCTGAGCCAAGATCGGCCCCTCCGGCCCATCTGCCCCCTCCCCCCGGGTGAGGGGCCCCTGATTATGACTAAGACCAAAAGTGCACAGGGCGGAGTCTCGATAACATCGAGACCCCTTATTCAGAGGTTACATGGCGTTTTCGAGCTCGCTAGCTTCAAACGCTTCCTCGTTATTCGCTCCACTGATAGCAGCATGTTGGCCAAAAGCAACATCATCCATCAGAGGAGAGGATTAGCTAGTGCAATTGGTAGAGAGCCGAAAGTGACCCGTTTCTCAGAGAGGAGCCTTCTGGCGAATGCGGCGAATCCCGCCGAGGCGGCCAAGATAAGTGCTCTTCGCACACATGATGGCACACTGGTGAGTGTGACGCCGCACTTTACCATTAACTTTGTGAAAGGAGTAGTTTATGTGAGGGAACTTGTTGACTACTCCATAGAGGACATCACCTTAGAGCTGGCCGACCATGGGGCGGTCAAGGTCGAACGTGTGATGAGAAAGTAGGAAGGGGCCTCAAGACCCACCCCTACACTCTTCGTCACGTTCGACTGTGATAAGCTCTCTGAGTCGGTGCGTGCCGGTTGGTACCGCTGCCACGGAAGGCATTTGTGCCACTGCCGCGGACGTGCTATTACTGTCACCGCTTCGGCCATACGAATCGCTCATGTAGACGTGCAAAGTCGGGGTCACCCGAAGTCTATGCAAATTGCTTCAAGGCCGCACACGATAAGTATAAATCATGTTTGGCCAAGTGTGTCAATTACGGAGAGCCGCACGCCGCTTCTTGGAAGGCATAATGGTGCATATCTCCTTGAGAAAGAAATCTTGGCCGTTCAGGCCCAGGATCGTCTCTCATTCCACGAGGCTAAGGAACTTGTTCCTGGCGCGCCCGGCTCTGCCTGGAACGTCGTACGCCTCTGCTCCTAGATCATCCAGGCCAACGAGCACGGATGTTTCCGCGTCCATTCGGAACCCTTCTGCTGGTTCTACTCAACCCGGGGGCTCCCCTGGTAAAGCTGGCTGCAAAAAGGGCTAACACCCAGCCTCGCCTAAAACCAAGCCTCCTCACTCTTTCCTCAGCGTGACCATTTCCAGTAAGGCGAAACGGCCACGCGCCTCCACCGAGTCGTTAGACTCACAGGAGGAAACACCCCTAAAGTTGGTCTTCTCGCCTTCTTCCCGAGTTCCTAAAGCTGCCCCCCGAAAGGATGACAACAACAAAGGAGCTTTTGCTCCTTCGACCATACGGGTTAGGATGGGTGGTGCGGAGACGGTGGATCCTCGAAAAAAAGCCCCTCACCTCCGAAAACGAAACGCCCGCCTAAGGTTTTGAGGCGGAAGGAGGAAAAGACTCGCATGGCGAGCATAACCTCTCACAATAAGTCCTCAGAGGCGACAGCGCCTTCAGCGCATTGTTCGGCCAACAGCACCCGGGGTTCTGCCTCCGGGAAGCGTACGGCCATTTCTGTGAGGATTTTCTCTTTGAAGAGGGCCCCTGGGTCTCCTCCGAGCTAGGCCTGGTGGGCATATTCCTTCAATAGAATTGCCGTGGACTCCGGGCCAACTCTGAGGAGCTGCGGAGGCTCGTCTCGTCCCGTTCCCCGTTAGCTATTTTTCTGCAGGAAACCATGCTAGGTGCGTGCCCCCTGCCCACCCTTTCAGGGTATAAGGGTTTTTCGACCCTACCACCACGGGATGGGGCTAGGTTGGGGGATGCGCGGTTTACGCCCGGCATGATGTCTTCACCTGGATAGGACGTATATTGTTATTTCTTCGTACATTCTACTGTCAACTGACTTCGACGCAGGGAACTTCCGCCGCGTAGTGGTATGGTTGCCGATGCCCTTTTTCTTGCTTGGAGGTCTGAATGGCATTCGTCCTTCCTGGGAAGACTACTCAATAAATCCAAGGGAACAACTCCTTGCCGATCTGATCGAAGAGCGTGAGATAGGTGTCCTAATTACGGATGAGTTTACGCATCACTGCCCGAGAATCGCTTCATTTTCTTGCCTTGATCTATCTCTGTTCTCTATAGAAGCACAGCTTTATTTTAATTTGGGGTGGTCAAAGACCTTCATGGTAGTGATCAATTTCCCAATCAAATATTATTTTCTGGGCCGCTGCCGCCTGAGAGCCCACCTCGGTGGTGCTTGGTGTGGGCGCGGTGGCCTGCATTTAAAGCAATGACTAAATTCTCTATCTCAGTCGATGAGATAAGGGCGGTAGATGAGGCCGTTGAGTTCTTCTCCGGCAACCTCATCGCCGTGGGTCTGACTACTATTCCCAGAACGTCTGGCCGTTTCGCATGCCCTTCACTCCCGTGGCAGACGGCCGAGTGTGATCTGGCCCTCAAACAGAAGCGTTATGCATACATGCGCTATAAGCGCCGCCCGAACGACTTTACTATCCCTGAATTTCGTCGGGCTAGGGCTAGATTCCAGTATATTTCGAAGAACGCCCGCCACTCTTCTTGGCGGGCATACGCTTTTTGACTTCACGGGAAGACCCTTCTAGCAGAGATGTTGAAGCGATTCAAAAGGATTGGGGGCAAGTTCTCGCTGGACCCCCCTCCCTTTTTCTAGGAGAATGGGACCGCAATCTCGGACTCCACCTCCGTGGCGGAATCCTTCACCGCCGCTTTCTCCGCATTCTCTAGCCGGGATGCTGCTCCGCCAGCATTCAATGCACGTCGTGATGTCGCGGAAGGCCGCCGAGTGGACTTTACCTCCAGAGGCGGAGAACCCTTCAACGACAGGTTTACTTTGAATGAGTTGCGTTCCCTCTTGCTTGTTGCGCGGACACCTCCCATGGTCCGGACGATGTCCCGTACGCCATGCTTCGACACCTGGGTGAGCGAGGCATGGCCTTTTTGTTAGATTTGTTCAACAGTATCTGGGTAGAGGCTAGCCTCCCAGACTCTTGGCGAATCGCTACTGTGCTAGCTTTTCGCAAACTGGGGAGAGATCATTCTACCCCGGCCGGTTTCCGCCCAATTTCTCTAACCTCCTGCGTATACTAGTTGATGGACAAATTAGTAAATGTTAGATTAGACTTTTTTCTGGGCAGCGGAGGCCATTCGTGTTCTGCGCACTGTGGCTTCTGCAAGTTCAATTCCACGTCGGATGCTCTGCTTCGAATGGAAAATGTTGTCTACGAGGCTTTCCTTCGTAGACAGCACTTCACCACATTGTTTTTCGATCTGGAGAAGCCTTATGATACCGCATGGCGATACGGTATCATGGAGACCCTCCACAAAATAAGGGCGAGGGGACACTTGCTCTTTATATAATTTTTGCGAGATCGCAGATTCCGCGTACGGGTGTGGGGAACCCTCTCCGGTCTAATGGAGCAGGAAGAGGGTGTTCCGCAGGGAAATATCCTTAGCGTTACACTCTTTGCCTTGAGCATCAACGGCATTACTTCGGTGCTCCTAGAAAATGTTCTTGCTATGCTCTTCGTGGACAAGCTTTAGATCTCTTTTGGCGCACCCCACATGCCAACTCTAGAGCGTCCACTTCAACAGGCATTGAACCGCGTCTCTCGCTATGCCGAAGCTCACAGGTTTCGGTTTTCTTTGGCCAAGACTAAGCTGTTGCACTTTTGCCGCCATCCACCGCTCCATCCCGACCAAGACTTGTTTTCTAATCGTGTGTGCCTGTAAGTGTTTGAATCGCAACGTTTCCTCACCTGTGAGGCTCATATTTTCAGCCTTAGGGTCTCTTGTATCCGTGCCATTGATATTCTCTGTTCCGTGACGTTCAGCGCTTATGTCGATGATAGGGCTACTGCCTTACTTTTTTATCGATCTTTTGTCCGTTCGAAGCTCGACTACTGATGTAAGTTTTTGCCACCGCAGCCGAACGTCTATTGCGGAATGTGGACTCAATCCATCACACTGGCCTTTGCCTGGCGACCGGTGCCTTCCGCACTTCCCCTATTGAGAGCATGCTTGTCGATGCTGAAGAGATGCCATTATCTATGCGCCGTGCACAGTGCATTACTCGCTTGTACGCACGAGCGCGGCGTCTCTCTTTTTCGCCAACGGCTTTCAAAGCATCCTCAGCTGATCTCCACCGTGCCTATGCCGCCGAGAGACGCAAGTTATACCCTCAGCAGTTTGGGTTTAAGGCCAGGAAACTCCTTCTACAGCTAGATATAGTTCTCGGGCCGGTGTCACCCCTGGTTCTGCCCAGAATGCCAGCCAGGAGGGTACCACCGTTGGCTATTTGTCGCCACGCCTCTGCCCCCAAAGCTTGTACAGCGCCGGGAGTATTGTGTTCGACCTTTTTGGAGCACATCTCGCGTCAGGCTGGAACCGTGCCAGTGTATACGGATGACTCCAAGTCCGAAGAGGGGGTCGGTTTCCACGCCGTATCCGCTCCGTTTGAAGTCACCGGGGCTTTGCCAGGCTGGGTTGGTGGCAATAAACCACTCGGTACGGGAGATTACGCGACGTGCCCGGTACCGAGACCGGATCGCGATTTATAGCGACTCATAAAGTGCCCTGAGTGCTCTCGGGACATTGGAATCTCTGCACTCTCTGGTTCGCCATATCCTTGATGCCACGGTTTTAGCGAGGTGGGTAGATGTCGAGATTATCTTCTGTTGGGTTTCTGGTCATGTAGGAATTGCGGGGAATGAGCGCGCCGACGAGGGCGTCAAAGACTCCGCGAGGACTCTACGACCGGATCAGCGTTTCACTCTTCCACACACACACACTACATGGTAGGAATACGGGCAGCTCTTCGGACTGCTTGGCAAAGAAATGGGAGACGGTCGGAAGGAAATTAAATTTGCGTGCCATTGCGCCACGACTGTTCCCATGGACCTATCCGCCAATGCCGCGACCGCTTCAGGTCGCTTTCTGTCGTCTCTGAATCGGACACACTCGTGTGACGCATCGCCATTTGATAGAGCGCTCGCCTGCGCCCTATTGTGACGACTGCGTCGTTCCCCAGACTGTTCGGTGCATTCTTTTCGAATGTCCCAGTCTAGGTGATCTTCGCGCACGCTTCCTGTCCCGGTACCGGGATGGGCGTGGTCGCTACCGCCTGTCCCTTGTACTCGGGACGGATTCGTGCACACTGACCTGTGGACTTTTAGACCTTTTGGAGAAGGCAGGCCTTCTTCCCTTTATTTAACTAGTTCGGGTTTTTTGTTTTTTTTGTTATTTTTGTAGGTTGCACGTTCCTGCGCCGGAGGGAGGCGGACCTCCTCCCGACGCCGGAGCTTGTTTCCTGCTCGTTGCCTTTTTCCTTTTTTTTTAAATTTTTAGTGTTGGGTTTTTTTAAATCTTATTTTAAAGTAACCTAGTACTAGGCAGTTTTAGTACGGCGACTAATGCCAAGTGGGGAGTCCCCAGGTGAGCTCTTAAAAAAAAAAAAAAATCAGTGGTTAATGCGCGCACTCTGCACCCGTGACATTATCTGTTCTATTCCTTTGGAGGCTGTTTTTTCATCATTCGTGTGGCGCGACTTTGCCTAATTGAACTCATATAAAGGAACCAATGGAGTTTTGGGTTGGGTGCACGTTCGTTCTCCGAATTTTTTCATAAATTTTATCGCTAATGCAGTTTTGACGCTGATTTCAAACAAATATGTATTGCTTTCTTAAATTAGTTTAACTTATCATAATGAAGAAATTTAGCTTTATCTTCGATATTAATTATTATTAATAATTATAATCCAAATACGAGGTTATACTTCTACACAAGGTGGTATTTGGAGGGGTCTGCCGACAAACTAGTAAGGTTTTTGTCTGGGCTGTTCCATCATGAGATGGACAAACTCTTTAGAATAATAATAAGTGATATATGGACGGCATACGACCATGTTGCATATAATTGGGTATAACTTCAAATACAAAACCGTTGTTCATGGTATCGAGTTTGTTTCACAAAGACATCACTCAGCAAATTGAGACTGCCTGAAATTGCCTAAAAAGTACAAACATCTGCAATTGTAGTGCACACTGTTCCACATTTTAAATTCCTATTTGTCGAATTCGTAAGGCGTAGAAAATAGGAAAATACCGACCTATTTAAGAAGATTTTGCACTTCGTTTCGGAGTTTTACCCTTAAACTAATAGAGTACTTAAACTCTTTAAATGTTATTTTGAAATAAATTTTATAAATATAATTTGTAGTATAATAAGATACCTAACCTTACCTAACCAAACAAATAATCTTTTCCCCCCAAAAAGAAATGCTTATTTGACACAGCGTAAAAACTGCAGTGGTAAAGATACAAAAATATGGGGGAAATTGCATCAAGCTAAAAAGATTCCTTCAATGTTACATTTATATCTTCGAATTGGATGCTGCACACTACTCGAATTTGGACAGGGTACGTGAAAAACCTCAGCCCATTAATTTGGGATATCTATCCTCGGAACTATTAATAATAATAGGTATTTATAATGCGCCCTTAAGGGCTGTTAGCCCTCCCAGAGTGCAGGTTGTGTGGCGAGTGTAGAGAAAGTTTACAGGGGAGAGAAGGCAAGTCCCAAGAGATGAGTCTTCAGGAGACTTTTAAAAGTAGCAAGGGAGAGACAGGATCGGACTTCGGCAGGAAGAGCATTCCAGAGTCTAGGAGCACAAACTGAGAAGGAAAGGTCACCTATCGAGCAGAGGACAGAACGAGGAGTGTTCAGGAGGGAAAAGCGAGGTTAGACTGGAGTGCCCGAGGAATTTGACGACGGGAGAGGGCAGACGAGAGATAAGGTGGAGCCTCGAGATTTAGGGCCTTGTAAGTGACGAGAAGAATTTTATAGTGGGTACGGAAGTGAATAGGTAACCAGTGTAGCTCCTGTAACAGAGGCATCGAAGGAGAGAGCCGGGGGCGGCGAAGGAGAAGCCAGGTAATTTTACCTTTTCCTTAGAGCATACAAAATATGTCATCCTTCCTATTTAGATGAAGAAATTGTCATTATCAGGACCATTTTTTCTAATTTGTATTACCCCGATTGGTTCATATCGTCTGCCCATTTTGCAGCTAGGAAAACATTCTATGGTAATAAGCCTACCCGCACTAACGACTTCAACAAATGTATAACATTGCCATTTAACAATAAATTAAATAGTTTAAAGGACATATTTGGAAAAGCGGGTATTAATCTAGCCTTTAAATATAATAATTCCTTAAACCAATTGATGATGGCCAGGAAACCCAAAGAACATCCTAACATAGGAGTATATGCAATACGATGCAACGATTGCCATAAAGTTTATATAGGGGAAACGGGGAGAAATCTAGACAAGAGATTGTACGAACACAAAAGAGATATTAGAGTGGGCAGTGAAGGTAGTGTAATATTTTTGCCCTGTTAGAGATAAGAATCATACGATCGATTTCAATGGAAGTAAAATGGTATTTAAATCGGCTAACTATGTTAAGAGAAGAATCGTAGAATCGAGCTTGATATCGTCAGTTCCTAATTTAAATCTATCTGAGGGTCAATTTTCTTTTAATCCTGTAATAAGATCGCAAATAAATAAAATAGTAAAATGTCAGCCCTTCAATATGTTTAGGCCTACCCCCCCCCCCCCCCCAAGATTAGCCACAAGTAGGGGATTGGGGAAAAAAAGAGGGAATCTTGTGTTATGCTTTTCTCTTATATTTTGTGCCCAGTGTCAGTTGAAAAAGGGTGTGAGATACACCGAAACTGTTCTGAATTAAATTGTCTTCGGAGAATGTGGTTTAATTCCTCATATATATATATATATATATATATATATATATATATATATATATATATATATATATATATATATATATATATATATGCAGACTCTCATGGGTCACAGGAGAAGATTCATTATTCCCGATTCATTAACTCAATTCCTAGGTCCTGCCGCCTTTAGCCACTACTTCGCGTAAAACAGAAAGCCTACACATTGAGCGCAAAGAACTAGAGACGTTTCCGCTTGCCCCTTTTAGTAGGCCAATTCAAGACTAAATTTTCTTAACCGCGTCCTTTCAAAGTCCTTTGCTTACCCCGATTACCGAACGACCTTCGGTAAGCCCAGCCTGACGCATAACCCTCGTGAGAAATTATAAGGAGTCAGAACCAATTCGACAGAGGGGTAAAGTAGGCCCACTGCCTAAAGTTCTCGTCACCCGTCTAGCGAAATAGTAACGAGGACTCTTTAATACACGCCCTTATAATTACCGACCTCGCACCCACAAACCGGTAACCTATACATACCACATTCACCTGTACCATCAACCTTCCTCCCTATAAACTGGTAACCCTATTCGGCCGAACAGTGAAGGTGAATAGAAAATGGACGCATCAGACCAACCGCCTGGCTGGGTCTCGCTGTAAAGGAGTGCCACTGCGTACCCATAGGTTTTTTTTGCGGGGGGAGGGTACATTAATGGTATCAGTTGCTAATTATTGCCCCTCATTTCGACCCCTCCCCTCTCATCGAGTTCTCCTCCCTTCACCATGTGCACCCTTCCTTGCCCCAGATTTATAGATTGTAAAGATGTACTAGTGCAGTCTGTTCTACCCTGTATCTATGCCACTACTAGTCCGTCCCCTTTTATATTCATTCACTAATCCTGCCATTTAAAAAAGAGATGAATACTGGACAAATAATCCACCATCTACAAGATGGAATAAAAAAGATAGTTAGAAGAAGAGAAAGTTGGCAAAGGAAATTAATTAAGGCAAAATACACAATAGTCTTCAACAAAATTTGCATTTAAAAATGACTGTTACCCAACTACACTAATATATATATATATATATATATGTATATATATATATATATATATATATATATATATATATATATATATATATATATATATATATATATATATATATAATATAATATTTCGAAACTTTCTTATCACCAAATGGAGGTCCCAGAAAAACTGTCGAAATAAACAAGGCTAAGTTTGACAAGCGTAAATACAACCGTGGTCGTGTAGTGGAATGTCAGTGGGTATTTGGAGGGTTCGAACGTGAATCGAAGAAAGTTTTCCTCCTACCGGTTGATAATCGAAATAACGAAACCCTCCTTGCAGCGATAAAAAAGTGGATTTTGCCGGGAACGACGGTTGTATCTGACGGATGTGCAGCCTATTCGAATTTATCAACTAAAGGATACACTCATCTAACCGTCAACCACTCGGAATTCCGTAGATCTAGAAACTGGTGCCAGCACGCAAAACATAGAAAGAGTGTGGAGGGATACGAGAGCCCATGTGCCCCACTATGGACGGGAAGAGGCACATTTGTACGGGTATCTCGCAAACGCTCATTTTATAAAGAAGTTTCCCAGCGTGAAAGAGAGAATCCACGAATTCTGGATAGCTGCAGCTAAGCTGTATCCACCAGCCTAAAGTAAGTAAATATATACCATTATACTAGTATATTAAAAAAAAATAAAGGGGGGTTTGGGGGTGTCCCCCATTAAAAAAAAAGCTTTATTCACCCAATAATGAATCGAGTGAGGCAAAAAAACAACAACTATAAAAGTAGCCCCCCAAATAGCTAGATTTCAAATGTCATTTAGTGATTCCTAACATTCTTTTCTAAAGTAGCATAAACCATAAATTATGAACACTCCTCTCCATTACACCAGATATGTGTCTCTGTACGGGAAGAGCACACTGCCATGAACGTGTGAAACCTCATAGCTGGGCAGGGACTCGCCTTAACGTTGCACTGTCAGCTGGCGGAGAGTGGGCTCACGAACTGCTGAGTTGTGGCTTTTGCATGTATAAAAGGAGGCGGCGCGGGATCTCTGGCAGTAATTTTTGCCCAGAACCCCCTTCCGAGGCATCTGGACACAAAATACTGGTAATCCTTTCATCTCAGTCTCTCGAGGCTTCTCTTTGCCTGGTCAGTGTTACTGATCAGGCTCTCGCTCGGGTACGAAGGCCCCACAGTCACACTGGTCCCCGAAGTCCCAGAGATGCCCGCCTGGCCGGGTCTCGCTGTTAAGGGGTGCCACTGCGTACCCATAGTTGTTGTCTTTTTTTGGTGGGTGGTGGGGGTGGGGGGTACTTTATCAGTAAACGAGGGAATACTGAAGCTAACAGTTGTTAATTATTGCCCCTCATTTAGACCCCTACCCTCTCATCCAGTTCTCCTCCCTTCACCATTGTTTACCCTTCTTCGCCCCAGATTTATAGATTGTAAAGATGTACTAGTGCAGTCTTTTCTACATTGTATCTCTGCCACTACTAGTCCGTCCCCTTTTATATTCATTCACTAATCCTGCCTTTTTCATTCAATCAAGTTTTCTTACTCTGAGTGTCCTTCACTTGAATGATTTATATATATATATATATATATATATATATATATATATATATATATATATATATATATATATATATATATATATATATATATATATATATATATATATATATATATATATATATATATATATATATATATATATATATATATATATATATATATATATATATATATATATATATATATATATATATATATATATATAATTGTTTGGAAATTAATAGAAAAGGCCTATTCGTAAACCTATGTGAAATCTAAATGGAGCATCTTTGAGAGCGGAAAGTGCGTAGGCCTAGCTATGTACCATGTGTAGTATATGAGTAAAAGATTCACCTGGTAATGGAAGATACAAGAATGAAAGAGCCACCAGATATATGAAAAAGGAAGAAATGCTGTTTGAGGAACGAAATCTAAAAGGTTATCGGAAAATGCAAATTAGCAAAAAAATAAGCATAGAATATCAATTCTGCTCCCAGCTCAATAAATTCCTACAAACATGTTATGATGTATCTAATGTGGAAGTATTTTGATGTTATGATGTGCAATAGGGGGAAGTGATTCAATGTTATGATATGTATTAAGAGGATGTGAATTGATGTTATGAGATGTATAATGTGGAAGTGATTTCCTGGATTACTATGAAAGAGAAAGCATTTTAAATCGAACCCCCGCCATTTGATCAACATGACCTCTGTTAATACCCATTAGTCGTCCGAAGGCCTTTGAGGGTCGCCGCTTCAGCGCTACGTAATCGCCCGAGGGCCTTTTGTGGCCTTTCATGTTTAGACTCATACTCGATGATTATTATGATAATTCGTATTTTTTTTGGCAAACTCTTATGTTATTGATTAATCATCTAATTAAAATGCATAAAGAGCTTAGGTCAGTCCTTCTTTGTGTGTAAACCGAGACTAATGAATGAAGCTGATTTATGGTCCACACATTTGTAAACACCCGTCTTTTGACTTCCTTTTTTGTGTTCAATACATTTATGTTTTTCGTTTTTCATCCAATTAAAATGATGAAATGCCTTAAGTTAGCATGTTATTCAAAGCGCACGAACGAGAAAGCCTATTTTGTTTCACTAAATTTACTTTAAAATGGAAATAGAACAAAAATGAAATTCTTGGTCGAGTTGTAATAGCGGAAGAATGGAAATAATGAAGCTTTTGTTAATTCTTCCGCATAAACTTTCCCTAAAGCATCATTGTTCCACTCACCTTCTACCACAACTCAACGAAAATTTGATGTCTGTATTTATTTCCATTTTAAACTAATCCTGGGTTTCTATGAAAATTTGTGGAAGAACTGAGAATTATCAATAGAAAGAAGGTTATTCATAATTTGTGAATTATATCAATAGAATAATTATTTTCAATTAAAATGATATATTATTTGATTTCTAAAAAAGGATTTAAATATTTTATTTTAATTATTTTTTGATAACGTATACCATTTGTAATTTCACCCAAGGCGATTTCGAGTCAATTAGCCCGAATAGGGGAGCGTGGGGGTCTCTGTTTAACCTACATATTGTCTCTTTCCTGCTACTCTATCACATCACTTCATCTAAATACACATCACAACATCCAAATACCTCCACATTATATACACCATAACATGGCTGTATGAATTAATGGTAGTAGGACAAAAATGAAAATCCCATGTTTAGCATTGGTGATTCCCATTTTCCGGTTACTTAATACATTCTCCTACTATAAAGACGCAATCAGGATTAAAGGAAACAAATTTTCTTTATCAATTTTTAAAATTTACCCCCTTTCCCCAAATTTCGAGGCGTATCAACGCTCCAAATCCCCTGTCGTCTCAATCCCTATATTTTATCCTGCTTAGCACAAAACGATCCACTATTTTGTCCACACCAAATAACCTTTCATGGCGTTGAATGCGGCTGTAGCATCTCGTCGAGTTAGGGTTCCCCACTAGCAAGAAAGCCCCAAACGCGTCCCCTCACCCAAATGAACACCATTGTTTAAAAATTGGAATAAGTTAATGAGAAAGGAGAGGCTTTCAAAGCCACCAGGAACAAGCACATCCAACGAGGGAATAAAGCACACAAGTCAATGGTCACAAGGGTTACAAGTTTAGTTTCTCCAAACTCTTCTACTATTGTAATTTATAATATTACTTTTATTTCTGGAATCACCCTATATTCACAAGTATCCCCCCCCCCTTTCCCAGTTTTCTCTCCGAGCCTAAAAACAGCAGGAATTTTTGCGGCTATATTTCTTGCCTACATTTTCAAAATTTCTCTTGCTTCACCACTTTCATCACAGATCTCTCATTACAAACTTTCAGCTTGATACGGCTTTCCTATTCCTGTTTAAGCTAGAGAAAAAAATACAATCACAAGTAGTTAATTTAAATCCGAGTTTATTATAAAACAACATTTCAGATTAATGTGATAACGGCATTGATTAATCTCTTACAATCTATTACAGTTGTTGATGGTGTTATTAACTATAAATTTACTTTGTAAATCGAATCGATCCCAATGGTCTGTGCCACAATTTTCAGAATTATTAAAATTTCACAAATTTAAATTTAGTTTGTTATACAGTACATTCTCTCTAAATAAATAAAAAACTCATAGAAAATTGTGTAGCACAAACTTATATAAATGGTAATACAGTCGTAAATATTTAAATGATAGCATTGATATTGTGGGGTCGTTGAGAGGAAGAGAGAAAAAGAAGGGCAAAATAGAATAAATTAAAGAAATTAATTGACTACGAGAACTTGATCAGTGACGAACGGAATTCAGAATTAAGAAGTGCGAAGATCTCCATAAGACCAAAAATATTTATTTTGCATACAATATTGAAGGTGGGAATCTTTAAGTAAATAGAAAAGCTTTGCAAGTTATAGCAGCTAATTAATCAAAGTATTCATACCAGTCTATTCAGAATAGGATTAAAGCTAATAAAATGTTATGAGCCATAACAAGAAATTAATATGATGGAGTAGAGAAGATAAAAGTAGACTACATTTCCTGTTTGGCCACAGCTAGAATATTACATTCAGGTTTCTTTCTTTTCTTTGTAAATGGTCTTTCAACAAGGACGCTCGAGCTTTGTCAGGCGGTAGTGGCCATGTTGTTAAAGCAATGTCTGGCAACCTCACTGTGAACTGTTCAGTAGTACTTGACAAGTTACGATGGAAGGTTATAGCGTTGAACAGCGTTTGTAAATTATCAAATGTTATTATCAAAATCAGTGCTCCGTTCGACAAGCGTTCCGCGCATTACGTGATTTCTATCCTCGCCACAATCGTCCTACCGAGTCCACTGTTCGACGCTCGGTGGCCAAATTCGAGGCAAAAGGGTCGACCAACAATCAGCCAACTCCCGTACGTCGCCGAAACGCAAGGTCTGCTGAAAACATCGCTGTCGTAGATGAGAGTGTACGGAAAAATCCGAGGCAGTCAATTTCTCGTTGTTCACAAGAACTTGGCCTTTCTACGACTTCATTTTGGCGAATTATGCGTAGGGACTTGGATCTGCACCCGTACAAAATTCAGCTTACCCAGGAACTTAAGGTAAACGACCGTAGACAACGCCGTGTGTTCGCTGATTGGGCTCTAGAGCAGTTGGAAGTTGCCCCAAATTTCCCCCCAAAAGTCATCTTCAGCGACGAGGCCTATTTTTGGATGAATGGATTTGTGAACAAGCAAAATTGTCGGATTTGGGACGAAAACAACCCACATGCGATACACCAGCATCAATTGCATCCCAGCAAAGTCACTGTTTGGTGCGGATTTTTGTCTAACTGAATCATCGGTCCGTATTTTTTTGATAACGAAGATGGGATTGCCATAACCGTCAACGGCGAGACCTACAGATCGATGATAAGCAACTTATTGTGGCCTCAACTGGATTATATGCCTGATATGGATACTGACGACATGTGGTTCCAACAGAACGGCGCTACGTGCCACACTGCGCACGCCACGATAAACATTTTGCACCAGCGATTTCAGGGCAGGGTCATCTCGCGCAGCAGCGACGTCAACTGGCCACCGAAATCATGCGATTTAATGCCATTAGACTACTTTCTTTGGGGCTACATTAAATCGTAGGTCTATGCGAATAATCCGCAAACAGTTGATGTCCTCAAGGTCAACATAATGAACACCATCCAGCAAATTCAGCCAAATTTATGCGACAAAGTGATCGAAAATTGGGTCTCCCGAATACGTTCCCCCGAGTGAAGAAATCGGGGGTCTTTGCTTTCGCAAGCGATAAATTTTTAGGCTGGCCGGCGATTTTTAAAACGAGGGTTAGGTCAGGAGTCAACGGGATTACCTTCCTGGTTGGGCCAGTGCTCCGCCGAGTAAGTGTCGCGACGGTAGACAGTGACTGCGTTACGCGAGTTCGCACTCCCTTTTATACTTTACTTCTTATGGGCAATAATAAGGAAAATTCTCGTACTACGCCTGTCAGTAAGTCCTCTTTTTCGCGTTTGTTAGATTCCTTCGCAGAAGAGATAGATCCTGATTTGGATTTTCATCGTTTTCTGGTGCTGAGTTCCAGTTCCGGGTCTCCGCTTTCTAAAGTGGACGTGTTTGATTTGAATGGAGAGTTTGAGTCCCCCTGTGGTGCACCCCGCCTTATGTGGGCCCGTGGTAGTGGCGATGTAGCGGGCCGAAAAAATTTAGACTAACTCCCAATCGATCCAACCCGCTCCCTACACTAATCCGGACGTGAGAAATCGAAGGAGAATGAAACGGATTGTATGTACAGTCCTTTACTAACAAAAAAATACAATATTTACAAAAAAATATGGGTAAATTTGCACAAAATATCTACAATAGAGAGGGGCGATTATATTGGAGATCTCCTTATTTTTCACCAAAAAAAATACAAAAAGAAAATCCTATATATATGAATACTATTAATCGATCCTAAGAAACATAAAAAAAATCAAACAACCAAAAAAATCCTGACTACAACAGTCAATATATAAATAACAAACAAGGCCTCACTTGGTACAAAGAGGATGGGGAAATGTCCAGCCACCTGCCAATCGAGCGAGCAAAATGCCTAGGACTTACAACAAGTGTGGCGCCTCAGCGCTTAATGGAAGATAATGACCTTAAAAAGCTTGCGTGGCTATTATAAGCCCTCCTTCATTAAGCTATACTATTGGCCTTTATTTATTAACAATAATATATAGCTTTCCAGGATATAACGCTTTGTTTGTAATATAAGGATATACGAAACTAAGTCCTATCTTTCCAGAATATGGCGCTTCGTTTGTAATAATAAGATATATGAAACTAAGTCCTATCTTTCCAGAATATGTCGCCTGGAAAGAAAGAAAAAAAACATGGTAATCATTTTTATACATAAAATAAACGAAAAACAACAAACCCATTCCCATTCAGACACACACACATTTTTACAGAGGAAGGAATAGGGTACTGAGAAAAGGGGTTGGAGAATGGCCCTTTTACACACACTCACATTCGCTCCACCACACCCCTCCTTCCTTAAGCCATTCGACCAGTCACTCATAAAACCCCTTCAATCACTCTTCACGGTACCACTTGTGCTCAATCGCACCCTTCTGCACCCATTCACACTCTTCTACTGGTCCCTCGCTACGCGTAGCAATTAGTCGGGGTTGTTCGTCAGTCGTCCTGTCAGTCTCATCGTCACTATTGATCATCTCATCAACCATACTCTTAGCCCTCATTACCAGTTCTCCCATCTCACGACAGAATTCTTTCATACTCTTCCGTTCAGAACCTTCACTCTTCATACCCGCATTCATCAGCTCCTCACTCACAGCTCTCATCCAACTCAAGGTACATTCTTGTGAAACAGACAGGTCACTCACATTCCCTGTATTCTCAACAGGCATACCAGAAACCCCTTCAACTGGTTCCCACCAGAAACCTGAAAATTCAGCCACTTCATCATTCACTACATCAAACTCATCCCTACTATTACCATTTGTAAAACCTGAAAAATCAGCCACGCTAGGTTCGTTCTGCCCAAATACACTATCATTCATACTGTTCCCAAAACCAGAAAAATCAGGCACAGGCAGCTCGCTCACTCACTCGTCTACTTATACTAGCCAAATCACTCACCTGTTTACGCAAAAACTCAATCTTCCTTTCAAGATCCCCCATACCAGAAACACTCTGCTCACACTTACTTTCATTTGTACTTGCTTTCTTCCTTTCACTCTTTTTTGTACGCTTTCAACTCCTCGAGACTAAGACTAGCTCTTTTCCAGACAGATCCATACTATCACATTCAATCTCATCATCATGCACTTTACCTCTCTCTCTACACAGTCTATACACCGGATGGCTCACCAGGTAGTCAGGAGGTTCTCTCCATCTCCTTAACTGACTCTGATGAGCCCGCACTCTCTCAGTCATACCATCATTCAAACTCTCCAAAACATACGTCACTCCATTTTCCCAAACTCTCACAACTCTATAAGGTCCATCAAACTTCTCACTCATCTTTGATACATTCAACCTACCCTTCACTTCTTTCACCTTCAATACTTTTGTACCTAATTCAAATGAACGGAACCTTTCATGCGCCTCACGCCATACACTCTGCTCACTTTCACTCAAACGAAACCTATCTTTCACTCGCCTTTCAAAATTCATCACAAACTGACATGGGGACATTCCAGTTGCACTATGCACAGTTGAATTATACGCCCACAACACTCTCCCCAGACACACATCCCAGTCATTCACCGTCGTACTCATCATTCTCAACATCTCACACAAGGTTCTTATAGTCCGTTTAGCCAATCCATTTGAAGACGGTACATACGGAGTTGTTCTCACATGCTCCACGCATTCTCTCAACATTTGCTCAAACCTTTCCCTACAAATTTAGGCCCATTATCACTCAGACATCTTCTAGGCTTCCATACACACATAGGAAAAAACAACTGCTCAACCACACGCGCAACAGTCACACTCCTTTTATCTCTCACAGGCGCTGCATACACAAACTTACTTTTATGATCAACCATAACAACCATACCAACATTCCCAGCACTCGTACGCGGCAAAGACACACAATCAATCACTACCAATTCAAACGGTTCTTTCGCATCAACTTTCAACATCGGTGGTTTCACTTGCACACTTTGCACCTTTCGCTTCTGACACCTTTCACACGTAGTTGCAACATCATTCACAACAGTTCTCAGAAACGGATGGAACACACGCTCCTTCATACACTCCCACAGCTTAAATTTACCCATATGCCCATAATTATCATGCACAACCTTCACCAGACCAATCATACCAACTAAGGACATCACAGGTACATACATATCATCACCACCCTTCACATGCCTCACAAAATATACAACATCCATACAAACAACAAAATCCTTAGCATACCTTTTAAAATCACTTAAACACTCTGGCCATTCATTCAAATCAACACGCATCATTACACACCTCTTCAACTCACTAACAAAAGGACACATCTCTTGAATCTCTAGAATATCATCATCACTTAAAATCTCATTCTCATCATCCATGACCAACTCAATCATGCCATAAAATTTGACAACATTCTTTGCACACTCATTCAACCTCATCACCTCACATTCACCTTTCATAAGACAATCCTTATCAGCATCCAAAGACAAATCATTCAATCTCATAAAGTCTACACCAAGCAAGAAACAACACGGCATTTGCTCATCCTTCAGAATCACAAAGTCATGCTTCACATTCACACCATTACCCAAACTCACTTTCAGACTAACCTGTTCCCATGCCACTATCATGCCATTCCCTAATCCACTTATCCGTAACTTCACAGGTTTATGCTCGCAACATTTAAACTCATCATACTTACTCAGAATCCTCTCATTCACTAAAGACACCTGCGCTCCAGTATCAATCAAACCACAGAACAACCTTTCACCAGCTTTCACTCTCGCTTCCATCATATCAGATCCACCATGTTCGCAATAAACCGAAGAAACAAGCACACCAACATCAGCACTGATATCCACACAGTCATTAACTCCCATATCATCACTCACCACACGCTCATCTTTATCCAGACAATCATTCTTCTCTCTTATATATGAACACTTTTCAATCACCCAATTGTAGTGCACACCGCTCAAACATTGCAGATGTACCACATTAGGATTCAAACCATCCATCTTCTCATCCTTGTACACAATTGGCCTCTCACCACCAAAGTGCACATAAACAATCACTCCATACAAACGACTCACTACAATCAACACTTCCTGAAATGGCGGGACCCCTTGCATACACATCGCTCTCAATTCTTTCATGAAGTTCCGCACCTTTGCCATACCAATGCTTTCAGGCTTCCTACACACTTCATTCATTAGCTCCTTCCTTAAATCATCCACACCATCGGGCACTCTCACGTCTACTCCATCACTCTTTAAATCTTGCAAACCATTCCATACACTCTCAAACAAGGAATCACCACCACCCTTACTCTCTTTTCCATTCATAATCCCTTTCGGCAAATACTCAGGATCACTCACTCCACACACATTTTCATCATTCGTACCAGGATACCTTGACATCAAATCAGCCACTCCATTCCGTTCACCAGGCACATATTCAATCACATAGTCAAAGTCACTCAAATCTTCCAAAGTCCTTGCAATCCTACTATCAGCCCACTTCATACGCTGCAGATACACAAGAGGTTGATGATCGGTTTTTATCACAAACCTCACACCATACAAAAATGGACGCAATACTTTCAAACAATATCTTATCGCAGCCAGCTCTCGTTCCACAGTCGAATACTTTCGTTCTGCAACATTCATAGCCTTGGATACATACCCAATTATTCGCCTGACATTCTCTCCATTCAAACGCTGCTCTTACATCAGAAAACCTCCCATACAATACCCACTCGCATCTGTATACAATTCAAGCATTTTAGCATTTACACTATAATCTGGGTAAGCCAATTCAACATCTTCAGCCGCTGCTTCTTTCAGTCTCTCATACGCCTCATTCATCTTATCATTCCACTTGACAACCGTACTACCTTTCTTGCCCATCCACTCAGTCAGAGGCTTACTCACACCAGAACAATCACGTATAAACTTTCGCTGAAACTCAATCAAACCCCAAAACGACTTCAGTTGCTTCACAGTCACCGGTTTAGGAAACATTCGCACCTTCTCAACATACTTCGGTGATTTTCGCAACCCATTCTCACTCACCATATGCCCAAGGAATTCCACTTCTTTGGCAAACCATTCACACTTCGCCACTTTCACCTTCACACTAACACTCTCCAACGTTCTCAACACATCATTCACCGATCTCATATGCTCCTCAAAAGTCTCAGTCATAATCAAAATATCATCTATAAACGCAATCACATTCTTACTCGCAAAAACTTACTCAACACAACCTTCATTGCCCGCTGGAAGGCTCCGGGAGCATTAGCCAACCCAAAGCTGAGGTTCCGGAACTGGTAATGCCTCTTTGAGGAAGAGAAGGCAGTTACTGGCCGGCTCTCCTCAGCAATGGGCATCTGGTAATACCCCCGTACCAGATCCAGCTTCGTAAACCACTCCATCCCATGCATACTATACACACACTCAGGTACAACACACATCGGAAACCTTTCTTTCACAGTCCTTTCATTCACCTTTCGATAATCCACACACAGACGCAATCTTCCATCCGGCTTACGTACAGGTACAATTGGACTATTCCATGCACTCTCGCTCTCTTCAATCACCCCCAATTGCTCCAATTCCAAACACTGCTCCTCAATCTCATCAGCAACCGAACGTGGGAAATGCCTCGGCCGCTGATAGATTGGGGAGTCCTCCTTCAGGACAATCTTGAATTCCGGGAGCTTTGCAACCCCGAAATCCAGATCACCCTTACTGAGGGCTCCCTTTCGCCCAAATATCATTCGATACACATCCTCCCTTTCATACTCAGTCAAACATCCATCCAATTTCACCATGTCCTTCACCTCATTATACATCCATTCGCATGTCTTTCCATTCGCAACATTCACCCTGATATCCGTACTATCATCCATACCTACCTCATTGACAGTGGAGAGGTGACCCAGTACATCTCCGACTTGGATTCCCCTCACCTGCCCTTTCACACTGGGGTCCGCCTGCACACATACAAAAGGATCATTCATTCTCATCAAGCCATCAAACACACAAGCAACACGCCTTACCTTATAACACGCATCCTTTCCATCCAATATCACAGTGTTCTCACTCACATTCAAACTAACATCCTTACTCCAACTCACTCTAACAGACACCCTTTCACCCTTCACAAGCCTTACATTCTCCATAGCAGTCACCTCAATACCAGTAAACACACTCCTCAAAACGCTACCATCTTTCCCTACATACAACCTATACACCACATTTTTACCAATCTTTCTCTCAATCTGATCACTCGCAGGATGCACAACCATACGATTCATTTTCATAAAATCATACCCCAAAATCACACCATACTCACTACTCACCTTATCAATCACAGAAAATTCACATTCATTCATCATCATACCATGCATTCGAACAGCTGACCTCATCATCCCAATCACAGGCACTCTCCTATTACCAATACCTACTAAACTACCCTTGCACTCAGACAGGAGGGCTTTCTCGCTAATCTTGTTATACACATCTTTATACACCAAGCTCGCCTTGCATCCAGAATCTATTAAAGCCAAACACTCAATTCCATTCAATTCCACCTTCACACTCAGACACTCATACTTCCTACCAGACAGCACTTTCACACTAGACAGACTTACCAACACATTACTCACACTCATGCACCCAGAGGATACTTCAGCAGGTACCCTCTTACCATTCAGTTTCCCGCTTCAGACTTTCCATTCACACCTTGTGCTTTCAGTCTAATCCAACACTTTTCACTCGAATGTCCTTCCATCGCACAATAGCTACATACATTCCTCTGGTCACGACACATCCTTGCATAATGACCAGCCTTTCCACAATTACCACATGCATATTTCATACTTTTCCCACCAGTTGCTCCATCATTCAACCTCGGACAATCTTTCTTCAAATGGCCTATTTCTTTACACTCGAAGCATTCTTTCACACTTTCCTGGCAATCCTTTATCATATGCCCTTTCTTACCACACCCAAAACATGCACCAGATGTCCACCTACATTCTGCCAACATATGACCTTTCCTTCCACACCGACGACATTCCACAATCTTTCTCCCACCATTCGGTCTCTCGTTTGCTGGGACATACCTCGGCTTCTCTCTCATATATCCGTTCCCACGCTTGAAATTCATCTGCCCCCTTCCATTTGCCCATCCATTCTGCCGGCCCAGGAAGTTTGACATCACTCCAGCTGGTGCAGCTTTCAGGGCATCCCTGTAGAGGACAAACTGCTGGGGTGGATGAAAGCTCCTGGGCTTCTTACCTCCAACATTCACACTGTACCATCCATCCTCTTCTAGATCGCTTTCATCATCAAATCGTCCATCTTCTAACAGTTCCAACACATCCTCCCACATCAACCGTTCACCTGTCAGTCTCACTCTCTCCTTTCTCTTTCCACTCAGCCATTCACTCACTTTTCGCGGAATCGTGTCCAAAAACTTCCTCATCAGTGGGTTACATTCATTTACATCATCATCACCATACCTCGTTCTTGCCATACTCTCAAGCCTATGTGCATACATATTCACACTTTCACTCTTCCCCATTCGAGCCTTCTCAAATTCATTCACCCTTTTATACTTCACACTCTCTTTCATTCGTTTCACCTGCCCAATCAATCTCTTCTTCACTACATCGTACTTTGGCTCCCCCACACTTGTGATCACACGGAAAAACTCCAATACTTTTCCCTCCAAACATTCCCCCAAAACATTCATCCAGTATCCCTTATTCTCCGGGTACTTGAGCTTACAATAACGCTAAAATTCCCCGAAGAATTCTTCCATACTTTTCCCATCATGTAACCTAAATCGATCTATCTTTGGCACTTCCCTTATCAAAATACCTTTCCCCACATTCACTTCACTCTCCGAAGAGCTACTCTCGGTCTCACTCATTCCAATCATACCATCACTCTCTCCTTCATCCGAGTACAATGAGTCCACACTCTTGCCTTCCCCTTTGCACCACTCTTCTTTCTCTTGCGTTCAACTCTCTTCCATTCTCCGTCCTTCCTACCACTCACCGTATTTTCTTTAGACTTAATCCTACTGCCATCCATTCCTTTTAGCGGACTCCCTTCAGTAAGAGCAGGGGTCAAGGTTGTAGGTCCTGGGGCTGATCCAGCCCCCTATCATGTTATACAGGTCCTGCATCCGTCGGTCCGTCTGATCCTGTCGGTCTCCCATTTCCTTCTTCATCCTATCAGTCTTTTCATTCATCCCTTTTATTTTATTCTCCATTCCCTCCATCATTCCCCGCAACATTTCACACTCCTCTTCTTTCTTTCTCAACTCCAGTCTCAATCGCACTACTTCTTCATTCAATGTTTCCGCTACAGCCATTGTTCCCAAGTTAGTAAAAAGATAGGAGGAGGGAAAAATCAATCAAACTACTTGTCACGCTAATTGGGTATGGACTGCAATACAATCCCGTCACGCTCCCGGTTTCGAAGTCTCACGTCCCTATTCGGGCGCCAAATGTAGCGGGCTGAAAAAATTTAGACTAACCCAATCGATCCAACCCGCTCCCTACACTAATCCGGACGTGAGAAATCGAAGGAGAATGAAACGGATTGTATGTACAGTCCTTTACTAACAAAAAAAATACAATATTTACAAAAAAATATGGGTAAATATGCACAAAATATCTACAATAGAGAGGGGCGATTATATTGGAGATCTCCTTATTTTTCACCAAAAAAAATACAAAAAGAAAATCCTATATATATGAATACTATTAATCGATCCTAAGAAACATAAAAAAATCAAACAACCAAAAAAGTCCTGACTACAACAGTCAATATATAAATAACAAACAAGGCCTCACTTGGTACAAAGAATATGGGGAGATGTCCAGCCCCCTGCCACTCGAGCGAGCAAAATGCCTAGGACTTACAACAAGTGTAGCGCCTCAGCGCTTGATGGAAGATAATGACCTTAAAAAGCTTGCGTAGCTATTATAAGCCCTCCTTCATTAAGCTATACTATTGGCCTTTATTTATTAACAATAATATATAGCTTTCCAGGATATAACGCTTTGTTTGCAATATAAGGATATACGAAACTAAGTTCTATCTTTCCAGAATATGGCGCTTCGTTTGTAATAATAAGATAAATGAAACTAAGTCCTATCTTTCCAGAATATGGCGCCTGGAAAGAAAGAAAAAAAACATGGTAATCATTTTTATACATAAAATAAACAAAAAACAACAAACCCATTCCCATTCAGACACACACACATTTTTACAGAGGAAGGGATAGGGTACTGAGAAAAGGGGTGGGAGAATGGCCCTTTTACACACACTCACATTCGCTCCACCACAGCGATATAGTGGTTGAGTTATCTTCGTGAGATCAATGTGCGCCGTGCGTGATTTGTCATCCCTTTCGGAGGTCCCGGTTTCGGTTGTGTCCCACCCTCGCCTTAATTGTGTTAAGGGATTGATTCGCTCTAACGAACTACTGCAGTATGATGTCTTGAGACTAAAAGATAAACTTTCGTCCCAGAAGGTTACGGACGTTTATAGGGTGTCTAAGTCTGTTGGTCCCGCTAAGGTTCCTACGAGTACGCTCATTGTCACCTTTAAGCGTCAGGATCTGCCCCAGTTGGTTCGTGCTGGTTATCTTCATGTCCTTGTATTCCGTTATGTCTAGGCAGGCTCATCGCTGTGTGGCCTGTGCGTTGGCGTACCATGGCTCCTCTTGTGGGAATCATGAATGTTGCGCCGATTGCGGAGGTTCCCATAGCGCGGCTTCTCCTTCTTGAGGAGGTGGTGCTTGCCGTCTCTTCTCTGACGTTCTCCGGGAGGCGGGCTCCCGCTGCCCTCCTCCCGGTCGTCTCACTCCTCTGTCTTGTCCTCGCGATCCCTCTGTTGCCCCCTCTCCTTTGATTTCGGCATCTTCCCACGGTTCGTCCGTTGCGCCCCCTCCTTTGCCTTTGGTCTCTTCTCATGTTCTTCCACCTGTCGCTGACCGTGAGACCGACCGGGCATAGACGCTGGAGGATATCCAGCTGTTCCTTCAGGCATCTGCCCACGCTGTTCCTTCCGTTCCTTTGCCTCAGTGCAAACGGAAGGGTTCAACCTCACCCGGTTAGGAGTCTAAGCGCGCTGTCTCTGATGAGGCTTGTTTGGTCCCCGAGTCGGTTGTTGGGGCGCCCTCCGTTTTGATGTCTTCTCCTCTCCAGTATTCGCTTGCCTCCCCCGTTGGCATAACCGATGTAATTGCGGGTCGGAGGTCCACCCGGTTTCGTCTTCCTTGCTTCATACCCTGGCCTCTTCTTCATTTACCCTTACCTCTGTTAAGTCTTCGATGCCTCCTACCCCTGTTCTGCCTTCCTTGTATCTTACCCCAGTTTCGTCTTACTTGCTCTCTGCCTCTGTTCCTTCATCTCTTTCTGACCTTGTTCCTTCCGCACCCTCTGACCCTGTTCCTTTCTCTCCCCATCTGGCCCAATTTTCCCCCTACCCTCTGACCCTGGTCCCTCCTCACCCTCTGTCCATTTTCCGTCTTTTGTTCCATCTTCTTCGCATCTTAGTTCTCGTGCGTCTATGCTCGGTCTTCCTTTCTCTCCGAGCCATGAGCCGTCCACGTTGGGGGTTTGTTCTGGCTCTCAGCTGTCGCCCCCGACCGTTCACCCTACCAAACTCGTGTGGGGTGCGTCCCCGGCTCACCGCGACCTGTCCCTTGTTCACTCTGGGTCTTCTAGTCGTCGGAGACCTTCGTCGGTTTCCCTCACTAGAATCCCGACGTTAGCGTTCAGACGATAGTAATGTCTGTTATCCTACTCTGGAATTGTCAAGGTGTTCTCCTGTAGTGGTTTAACCCATACAAAATGTATATAAATTTTCCCCAAACAATATATATATATATATATATATATATATATATATATATATATATATATATATATATAATATATATATATATATATATATATATATATATATATATATATATATATATATATATATATAGTTATATATAGTTATATCAGTAAATGCATAAAATGGCAACATTTCCTTTTCACCATGAACATGCAAATACAGCAAGTGTTCTATTTCAATCGTGCTCCCGCTATGAACAGGTTGGTCAAAATTACAATTCTTAGTTTGTTTTCCCCCTTAATATCAAACTCAAATTAATTATGGCGTCTTGCATTTCCAGACCCATTAATCACGTTAACCATTAGTATAGATTTTCCCTTCATTCCAAATCATTAGCCCATATATTTCCTTCACCCAAAATCATTATCATAGAATTTCCTACATCCCAGAACTAATCATCATATAACTTTCGTTTACTCTAGAATTAATTCATCCCTAAATTATTTAATGTCGCATAGTTCCAATTAATCAATAGCCCATTGTTTTATTTAATAATTGTCTACAATATTCATCACCATTTTTAAGTTCCCCCTATTAAGTACAGTTTCTATTCATTGATCAGACGTTGCCTGTTTTCATAAACCATATTGTCGTACTGTAAATTCTTAATTTTATGATATAGGACCTATAACATACGCTCTTTCCATTATATTACCACAACTTATATATATATATATATATATATATATATATATATATATATATATATATATATATATATATATATATATATATATATATAATATATATATATATATAAATATATATATATATATATATATATATATATATATATATATATATATATATATATATATATATATTAAAAAATTATTTCGCAAATTAATATATGGACTTAAATTGAACCCTAGACTGGGTAGACACTAACAATATGAAAATGAATAGCGAGAAATTTGAGCTGGTGAGATATGGTCCTTTGCAGGACATCAAACTGGACACTAGCTACTAGGAACGCCAAGCTCCCATAGAAGCTAAAGACCATGTGCGAGACCTGGGAATTACCATAAGTGCAGACGGAACGTTCTCTGAGCATATAAATTACATCACCAAACCAGCTAGTAGACTGACCGGGTGGATCCTCAGGACCTTTCAAACAAGAGAGAGAACCTGCATGCTGACCCTGTGGAAGGCCATAGTCCTCCCTAGGTTAGAATACTACCCCCAGCTCTGTGGTCTCAACACAAGACGGGACATCACCAATCTGGAAGCCCTACAAAGAACATTCACAAGATCTGCGGCCTCCAAAACCTGAACTACTGGGAGCGACTAAAAGTACTGAACCTGTACTCTCTACAAAGGAGACGAGAGCGCTACATGGTTATTTATGTGTGGAAGACCCTAGAGGGGCTGGTACCAAATGTAGGGCTGAAAGTCAATAGCCACATAAAAAAAGGAAGACTGTGCTTCATCCGGAGAACAGAGGCCACATCCCAGAGAGCGGCAACAGTCATTTATAACTGTTTCACAAGAAATGGAGCTTGGCTCTTCAATGCAACACCGAAAGCAGTTAGGGAGCAAACATGGGTCACGACTGACACATTCAAGCGCCACTTAGACAAATGGCTGGCTGCAATTCCCGATGAGCCCCCAACACCGGCATACACCAGCACCGATAGCAACTCTCTGATAAATTTCCAAAACATCAGAGAATCAGAGCTGCCTGGCTACAGCAGAGGCCCACCTTAGCTGCACCCACCGAGGGTGAAATTCTACAAAGTAAGTAAGTAATATCCCAATATCCCTCCTAAAAAACTGCATTAAACTTATCCATTTACTTTCAACCGCAATTCATTGCCAAAGTAATTTCTTATTTTGGCTCGCCCGACTGTTTCCTCGATTTTCGGTGGTCGATTTGGGACAACCTTTCAGTGAGTGATCACTTCCCGATTGTCCTGTCGGTCTCCCTTCCTGGCCTCGTTGGGATATGCGGCGAGCAAATTGGGTTGGGTTCCGTGAAGCTTCCTTTACCGATGCCACCCTGGATTCCTTCGATACCGTTCATTCAGCGGTCTCATATTTTAAGATCCATATTTTCCAGGCTGCTGAGCGCTTTGTTCCGCGGAGGTGCCCTGTTGCGGGGCGCTATACTGTCCCCTGGTTGTGGAGATTGCGCGTCGGCTATTTCTGCCAATCAGTTGGCTCATTCCCGTTATAGGCGGAACCTTACCGTCTCGACTAGGGTTGATAGGAACCGGGCTCGTGACATCCGCCAGAGGACCCTCCTGTGTGCCCGCCGTGAGTCTTGGCGCCGGTACGTATCTTCCATCTCTTCGTCCACGTCGTTGACTCGGGTTTGGAAGCGTGGTCGCTACGCTGGTCATGCCATTTCCACTCTGGATATCGGAGGCTCGCTTGTGTCGGATGGTCAGTTCAGTGATGCTCTGACTGACCATTTTGCTTCGATGAGTAGCGCTGATAGCTATCTTGACGGTTTCTCGATCATAAGGCCGCTATAGTCTCGTATTTTAGATTTTACCACGTGCGCCACCTACTCTTATAATGCTCTCTTTTCCGTCTATGAGCTGCGGGATGCTGTATCTCACTGTGGTTCCATCTCCCAATGACGATTGCATCCACTACGACTTTTTCCGTCGTCTTCATCCCCACTCCGAGTTATTTTTGGTTGACTTTACAACCAGCTGGGCCAAAGGGATTTATCCACTCTCCTGGCGTGTGTGGGTTGTTCTACCCTTTCTCAAGCCCGGTAAGGACAGTTTGGACCTCAGTCACTATCGCCCGATTGCTCTTAAGAGCTTCCTCAATAAGTTATTCGAGAGGATAGTTCAACTTCGCCTTACTTGGCTTTTGGAGTCTAACTCGCTCCTCTCTCCATTTCAGTGTAGTTTTCGAAGAGGTTGTAGTACTCTTGACCACCTCATCTGTTTGGAAGACTCCGTTTTACGAGCTTTTTCCTCCTGGCATCGGGCATTGGCGGTGTTTTTCGATATTGTGAAGGCCTACGACACCCCAGGGGTGTGTTTTAAGTGTGACATGTTTTGGCGTTGCTATTAATAGTCTGGTGTCCACTCTTCCGGAGGGGGTTTCAGCTTCTCTTTTCGTGGATGACTTGGCATGGTTTTCTTCATCTTCTGGCTTGCCTTCTGCTGCCCTTCGATTACAGCTGTCAATTGATGCCGTGTCGCGTCGTGCTGTCTCCAAGGGTGTCCGTTTTTCGGTCACCAAAACGAAAGACATGCATTTTTATCAAGGTCGTGGTGTCCTTCGTTCCCCTCCCCTCTTTTTGGATGGCACGGCGATTGAGTATGTCCCAGTTTTTAAGTAGTGATAGGCGCACCTTGTGGTCGCTTTATTCGGCGCTGGTTGAATCCCAGCTGGACTACGGTTGCCAAGTGTACTCTTCAGCTTTGAAGTTACTCGACTCTGTTCGTTCGCTTGGGGCCCGTCTTAGTAGTGGAGCCTTTCGCACCTCGCCTATCCCTAGCCTTTTTGTGGATGGTGGCGTGCCATCCTTGCTGCAAGTGTGCCAACGATCCCTGTTTCGTGTTCAGCAGTACCCTTCCTTCCCTGTCCATGGGTGCCTTCAGCATCTTTTGATCGGCGGTCATCTCTACCCCGGTCTCTGGGGCTCCGGGTTGGAGACCATCCCACCTCCCTGGGTATTCCCGGGGTGTTGGCCCTCCCATTCCCGCCGTCTCCGTGTTGGAGCGTTCACCCTCCTAAAGTCTGTACTGCTTTCTGGCGTTTCGAGAAAGGGTCTACTGATCCCCCGTCTTTTTAAGTGCCTATTTCTTGAACATTCGTGTTCTCATGCGCACCAACGTTCCATCTATACTGACGGCTCGGGGCGTCGGTGTTGGGGCGGCCGTGGTGTCCTCTACGGAGTCCCTTCTGTCCATTCTCCCTCTTGTAGCATTCGTTTTTACCGCAGAGTTGACGGCCATTCTTTTGGCTTTTAATTTGATTTTATCACTCAATTCTTCGGATTATATTGTTTTTAACGATTTCCAGCCTGCTTTGGAGGCGGTTCGTTCTTTTGCGTCCACCCACCCTTTGGTTTTACGGATTCGTTCCTGGCTGGTTGGAAATACCTCCCATTACAGGATGGTGTTCTGTTGGGATCCGGCTCATATTGGGGTTCCGGGCAACGAGGAGGTCGATCGGCCACCCTCGAGGTCCCGGATGTCGCCCCTCTGCCCTTTAGGGTCTCCTACCCCGTAATCAGGGCGTATGTTTTTTGTTTGTGGCAGATAGAGTGGGATTCGTTCCTCTTTCTAAGTTGTCCCTTATTAAACGTTCTGTCTATCCCTGGTCCTCTAGCTCTCAGCGACTGCGGTCTCGGGAGGTTGCTCTTTGCCGGTTGCGAATTGGGCACACGGGACTCACCCATGGCTATTTTAGTTTCGGGTGGAGGTCGGGTCTCTCCTAGTTGTCCCTTTTGAGGTAGCGAGTTGTCTGTGGCTCACATCTTAGTAGTTTGTCCCCGCCTTGTTTCTTTTCGAAATTCTTGCTTCCCTATCCTTTCTGGCGTCGCCTCCCTGCTCGACTTCTCTTTCTTTTAGCAGGACTCCCTTCGATCGCCCTCCCTCCTTACATTTTTATCGCGAAGTGGTGTTTTATCTCTTTTGTAAGTTGCCTTTTGATTTATTGTTTTATCTCTTGTCTTGTACCCTCCCGTGTGGCTGGCGCATGTCGTTTGTTTATTACTCTAGCCGCCCTTGTTTTTAGAATGTGTGTCGTATGCCTGTAATTTAAGTGTGCATCTGTGTGTGCTTTGCCATCTTCTTTTAGTTCTTTGCTTTTCCCCGTTTTTATTGACTGTTTTCCACGCCCCTTGTGACCTTTTTCGGGCGACCCCATTTTATCAGTGCTTCCAGTGAGAATCCATTAGGATTGGGCGGCTGTCTTCTTGTTGCACTTCGATCTAGCAACCGTGGCCAGTCGAAAATAATAAACTAAAAGGAAAGAGTTTGAATGTGCTAAGTTCCGAGGGGATACATAAGGGAAGTGGCCAGGGTTGTGTTTCTGTGGTAAGGTAAAGACCGAACTTTTAATAGGAATACCTGCTAGTTAGAATCGTTGTAGATTACTTTTGATCATTTGTGAGTCCCCTTTGTTGATAGAGGGGTGTATGAAAAGAGATAATGAAAGAAATAAAGAACGAAAGCTGCGTGCGGAGAGTTGCGAAATTTCCTGCCTCCCCAGAACACCGTCGGCGAGCGGCGTAAGACTCATTCAAGCCAAGCTTTTAAATGCATCGTTTGCACTTCTCGGCACGCTACATCTTCAAGAATTAAGCATCCAGCAGTTTCCCACAAAGTCGGATCAGCGGGATTTGACGTCACTCAAACTATCTGCCTTTCCCACCCTTTTTATGCTCTATTAAACACAAAACTACCCATGATTGTTTCCATTCCGTAGGCGGTCCATAGTTATGGGATACTGTAGCATCCTCTCCAGTCATGGTTCATCCCTGGGCCAAAAGCCCCAAGCACCCTCTATCCATGCACATATACCATCCACTTGCTCTTGGGTCAGCCTTTTCTCAAACATTCATATACTTAATCAACCCACCTTTCACGCGGTCTTCCAACGATTCACACGAGCTAACACGCACTTTCGTATATTCTCTTCACAAATATATTTCATCCATTCTTCTTACATGACTCTACTATGTAAAAACACTTGGTAACAAGCGATTCTAGACCCTTCTTTACACTATATCATCTCTGACAAAGTCCTTCCTCAATTTTTTGCATATCAAGTATCCCCCTTTACACTGCTCTCACTCGTGATCTTTTCTTCTCGTCCCATACTATAGTCTCACTCCCATACCTTGTTTACACCAACATATTCTCATGCAGCTTCCTGACACATTCCACACTCATTCCACAGCGACACTCCTCCCTTTTAAAACCTTGTGCTCACAATCTGTTACCGCTGTACCACCATCAATTACAATGTACCTTAAATACTAAAAAAAATCGCTTTTGTTCATGGGTAATGACACCACGGACTCGGATATCACACCCCACCCCATTCTTAACTCCAAATATCATGGTTCACTTTTAGACATTTTTCCTCGATAGTCGTTTTAAGCTACGCTCAGGTCATCAGCAAACATCAACATAGAACCCATTTCTTTCATTTCCATATGTACTTATCTCAGTACTCCATCCATAAAGACATTAAAAAGACATGGCGACATCGCACAACTTTATCTTACACCCACAACGTGTCAAACCACTCACTACGGCACCCGTAGAGGGTGCGGCGGTTTTCCTGGACGCCGTGCAGACGGGACTCAGCTTACTCTCTCCTCCGGTCACTAACATCTGCTTTCTACACCAACTCTTCTCATCTCGCCGCATGGAGTATTTTACCCTCTCAACCTTTTGTCGAGGCTTAAGCACTTGACCAGCTACCTCACGCTTGCTCTGAAACCTCTATAAACGCTCTTTAACGCCTGCAGGTTGCGAGAGACGAGGATTTGAGAGGCCCATTAAGCGAGGATGTATTTCTTTTCAACTCTAGCCACCCTGTAAGGGAAGAAAATAGAGTGATAGAGTGGTCAGTAATTTCCGAGTGGATAGGACACGACCACTTCTTGAGTGGGACCACCCCACTTGGGTGTATCCGCGTGAGGTTAAGTTACAATTGTATGGACCACTAGCACAGGGAAGTGATATAAAATTCCTACAGCATGCTACAGCCTCACTCCACTCTAACCTGGTCCCACAGGACTAGGCACAAAGCGCGGCCCCACTTAATTGGGGTAACACTGATGGGGCCTACAGCATAGGCTGTAGGGTCAAAAGCTTTCTCCCTTCACCCCCTAGTGGTCGGAGGGAACGGAAGTCATTTGCTACCGGCGAGCAATTAACAACCACTCACTCCGGCTTTCACCCTAACTCATTCCTTCTCTAAATACTTCTGACACTAACCAACACTTTACAACACCTGGCGCACTGTCTTGCGGATGTCCTTGACTGGACAAAGACTACGGGGTTCAACCCCTAATGCAAAATCTGCTGTGGCGACCAGCACTAGGCCAGCGTTATTAGACCGACGACTCGGCAGTCTCCTGCAACACTAAACAATGGTTGGTCGTCTTGGATCATCTTGCCACCAGCCCAACTATGGAGTGTCAAGATGATGGGCTGAGGAATGCACACCCCCTTCCCTTCCCACTCTAAGCATCTTTTGTGCTTAGAGTGGACAACTAACTACTACCACTCACTCCGTACACTCTAGAACTCGTCATAATGCTTCTTCTCGGATCATAAGCCCTTTCTAACCCGATGAACCCGGAATACACTTATTATTATTATCCCTCGTTTTGTTTTTCGGCTAACTTTCTCAGTCCAAATACTAGGACAGATTCCACTGCGTTGTTGTTAATAGCTCCCGAGAAGGAGATGACCTCAACTCCCTCCGACCCCTTAAGGGAGAAAGCTTTGATCCTACAGCCTGTAGGGCCCCCGTCAACGTCCCCACAATTATGTAGGGCTGTCCCGCAGGTACCAGGTTAGAGTGGAGGGAGGTTGTTGCATGCTGTAGGAATTTTATAGCATCCCCCTGTTCGAGTGGTCCATGAAAGAGTTAGGAAGTGGAAGTTCAATTGCAACTTAACTTCACGCGGGATACATCCAAGTGGGGTAGTCCTGTCATATCCACTTGGAGATGACGAGACCACTCTACAACTTTTTTTCCTCCTTGCCCTATTTGGTGGTTAGTTTAAAAAATAATAACCTTGCCTGCTGGGAATGCTGCCTACCCAAGCAGTACAACCACATGCTCCCCTTCTCCATTCCTATCCCGACTCCAAAAGCAATGCCCCACCCAATTATCAACGAACTTACTCCTACCGAACCAGAACACAATAAAACATATATAACCCACTTCGCTTGCATAACACTTCATAACTATATGTACAATAAACCCTACTCCAAAATACTCAATCTGACATTCACCCATTCGAATCCACTCTTGATCACCGGACGAGATACTTTTGTCCTTCTACCGTAATGACAACCACTTCCTTACACGAATACACCCCCGACAAGACCCACTACAACCTCCAGCAATCCGAAAACATTACCCATCTCGTCCTAGCTTAGCCCACGTCCACTTTACGACTTCAAAATAATCTCTCTGGAGGACCTCTGAAAATGACCACACCCTGTGGCCTCATTCCCGAGTGCTTCCTGGTTCGGCTGAGCGAATAACTAAGGAGCCTATAATTAAGTTGGTGGAGTTTGAGAATTGGGGAGGGGGGCGATAAGGCAGTGATATTGCGGGAGAGAAAGGAGAGATGGTCAACCAACGGCTATGGGAAGGGGTATGGTTGATTGGATCATGGAGTGGAGCGACCGCATAGGCTGGGAAGGGGTAGGTAACCGGTTACTGAGTTCGAGTGGGGTTGGTGGCTTGGAGTGAGCCAGACAAATTTAGTCCTTGAGGGAAGCCGGGTCAGAAGCCATTACTGAGCCAACTCCATTAAAAAAAGAATCCATTATCGGTCCTCGAGACTCAAAATGGTATACGTGAAATTCGAATAAACGTTTAACTTTCCCCAGGAGCGCATAGGGGGCAAGCTCCATCTGGTCACGGCAGCACCGTTCATTGGGGAGTGCTGGCATGGTTAAAAGTCTTAGTCAGTGACCGACTAGGCTTCACATAGTTAGGACCTTGATGACCCAGAGCCCTTCAAACTAGGAGACAAGAGATGGGCAACGGCTAGCCTGTGGAAAAGCGGCTCAGAATGCGGGGTGGGCTGTGATAATATTTTTACACATCTCTGCATGATTAGTGTGCACAAAGTAGGCAAATGTTTTTGTTTGTATTTCATTTCCCCTTAATGATCGCAGCAAAGGAGAAATCAGTTATTTGTAATTAAACTTTTATTAAAAAAACAAGTGCAAATGGATGTCAAGAGGATTCGTCGATGGCATTTTCTTACACAAATTAATTTTATGTAGTGAAGTTCAACCAACATATATGGAGGGGAAAAATTAACTCCATATTAGAAACCATATGTAACCAAACATAGCCATTCTATGGTCCATAGTATAGTTCGTTTGACTACAGTCGACCATTAAATAAGTTATAAAAAATTTCAATAGGGTTTCTTTTCGTGACTACACGTGATTGCAGCCCTAGAAGTGACACGAGTAGAAACGCTGGACCAGGAACGTCAGATCAAGTTTGGGACTCACAGGCCTAGACACGACCTAAGGTAGCCGATCCAATTTCTCTTAACCTCCTTTACAATCATTGCGGATGGGCATGCATCAATGGCACAGAAGAGAGGAAAATGGGGGAAAATTTAAGGTAAAGATAAAATGGCTCGTCCCATGTCAAATAGGGGTCGTGAATCCTAGGCCTGTTCTAAGGTAATTTTGGACGCGCTCATGGTATTAAATGATACCGAGTGAGTTCCCAATCGAGTCTCCATCCATTTCACGAAATTCGCTCTGTTACCACAATAAGTGAATGCTTATCCTTCCCCATCATAAGGAGAGCTAGTATAAAAATAGGTACAGTATATGTAATTTAAATTTATAATCAGGACAATACCTTTGCAAGAAGTCAACAATTATTAAAAAATATATAATCGAAATATAATCAAACACTGCTTTGCCCAAGATGATTTTTTATAATTAATCTTATCACCTGCAAGTCATAAGATGAGACTAAGTGAAGGCAAGCAAGGATTGTAGTAAAATTGCTACTTTCTTACCAGTTCTCTTGAAAGGTTATATACAAAATAAACAATTATTATCTAAATAAATTTCTATCAGATCTGCCTCGAATATACTCAATAAGAGACTCGCCACCAAAACCGTGCAAAAAAATTGGGGACCTCACCATGTATCACTCAAGAAAAAAAGATGGCTCTAAAATCAAAGAATGAATAGTCAAAACTGTCTCAGATGCTGCTTCTTCCGGTCGGAGCGGTTATGCGGAACAGATAACAGCCATCTGCCATCAAGCGACTGTGCATATCAAAAAGATAAGATTAATTATTATTATTATTATTATGGAGCAGGAGAAATCGCAGCAGCAGTTCAAACAGACATTATTAGTAACGCAAAATTATATGGTCATCCCAGAGGTAATGCCGCTTTTTTATCATTATATGGATAATATAAAAAAAACAACAACATTCATTTAAATAAGTATTTATTTATTAATTTAATAAGTAATATAATTTGCAACAGTTTCTAAAACTGATCACCATTCTATTAATTGTTCAATACCACGTTTGCAAAAATTGTTTGACTTTGATTTTAAAAAGTTCTTCGACCTCCAGTTGTTGACTCTTCTTTCTCATCATGTGATCACTAAACTCTTTAGAAAGAGAGTAATCTGATGGGGCTAATAATTCTGGTGAGTTTCGAAGATGAGTCTTAGTTCCTAATCGAAATTGTTAGGCGTTTCTATGGTATCTCTTGCAATGTGAGGTCGCACGTTTTTTTTCTTCTTCAGTTCCATGTAAAGCGTCCTTTAAAAAAAAAAGTAGGAGCCTATCTGGCGACTGCCTACTTGGCCATAGGTCGCCGTACTCACTACAACCTAGGACTAAGCTATATTAAAAAATAAAATAAGTAAATAACCAATAATAAGAATAAAAAGATCATGGACTTAAAAAAAAACAAACAAAAGGGTAACAAGAAGGAAGCGGGTCCAGCGTCGGGACCTTCCTTCCGTGACATCACGACGCGCATTGAATGCTGGCGGATCAGTATCCCGGCTAGAGAATGCGGAGAAAGCGGTCGCCAAGGATTCCTACACGGAAGCGGGGTCCTGTGAGAACTTGGCTCGAATCCTTTTGACTCGCTTCCATACCTCTGCTAGAGGAGTCTTCTCATTAAGTGAAGACACGTATGCCCAACAAGAAGAGCGCCGGGTGTGCTTCGAAATATATCGGAACCTAACTCTAGCTCGGCGAAATTCAGCGACAGTGAAATCGTTCGGGCGGCGCTTATAGCGCATGTAGGCATAACGCTTCTGTATGAGGTCCGCCTAAGACTCGTCTGACCAGCACGGTAGTAGTCAGCGTGCAATTTCTTCTTTTTTTTAGGAGCCCATCTGGCGACTGCCTACTTGGGCATAAGTCGCCAAAATCACGACAGACTAGCACTAGGATACTTTAAAATAAGAATATGAAAACATACCAATGATAAAAATAGGAAAAACTTAACAATTAGGAAGCAATCTCCGAAGTCGGGGGAAGGTCCCCCTCACCCCAGCGCAGGAGCGTGCAACCTACAAAGAAAAAAATAACAAAAAATAAAAAAACTACTTAAATAAAGGGGAGAAGCCCGGCCTCCGCCCTAAAAGTCAACAAGTCCACCAGTCAATGTGCACGCACTCGTCACGAGTACAAGGGACAGGCGGTAGCGACCACGCCCATCCCGGTACCGGGACAGGTAACGTGCGCGAAGATCACCCAGACTGGGACATTCAACAAGAATGTGCCGAACAGTCTGGGGGACGACGCAGTCGTCACAATAGGGCGCAGGCGAGCGCTCCATCAAATAGCGATGCGTCACACGAGTGTGTCCGATTCGGAGACGACAGAAAGCGACCTGAAGCCGTCGCGGCATTGGGAGATAGGTCCATGGGAACAGTCGCGGCGCAATGGCACGCAACTTTAAGTTCCCTTCGACCGTCTCCCATCTTCTTTGCCAAGCAGTCCGAAGAGCTGCCCGTATTCCTGCCATGTAGAGCGAAACGCTGGTCCGGTCGCAGAGTCCTCACGGACTCTTTGGCGCGCTCATTCCCTGCAATTCCTACATGTCCAGGAACCCAGCAGAAGATAATCTCGACATCTGCCCGGCTCACCAAAACCGTGGCGTCACGGATATCGCGAACAGGAAATGCGCAGTTTGCAATGCCCCGAGAGCACTCAGGGCGCTTTGTGAGTCGCTATAGATCATAATCCGGACTCCGAACCAGGCATGTCACGTAATCTCCCGTACCCAGTGGTGTATTGCCACCAGCTCGGCCGTGAAGACAGACGCAGCGCCTGGCAGACCCCACTGACTTCAAAAAAAAGGGGATACGGAGTGGAAGCCAACCCCCTCTTTGGACTTGGAGGCACCCGTATACACTGGCACGGTTCCAGCGTGAAACGAGGGGGGCTCCAAAAAGGTCGAACGCAATACTTCCGGCGCAGTACAAGCTTTGGGAGCAGAGGCGTGGCGACAAATAGGCAAATTTGGTACCCTCCAGGGTGGCGTCCTGGGCAGAACCAGGGGCGCCACCGGACCGAGAGCTATATCTACCTCTCGAAGGAGTTTCCTGACCCTAAACCCAAAGGACTTAGGGTATGACTGGCGTCGCTCGGCGGCATAAACACTGTCGAGATCAGCTGCGGATGCAGTGAGAGCTGTTGACGACTGAGGGAGGCGCTGGGCTCGCACGTACAGGCGAGTAATGCACTTCACGCGGCGTAGAGCGAGTGGCATCTCCCCAGCATCGACCAACAGGCTCGCAATGGGAAAAGTGCGGAAGGCACCGGTCGCAAAGCGAAGGCCGGTGTGGTGGATCGAATCCACCTTCCCCAATAAACACTCGGCTGCGGATGCATAAAACTCGCATCCGTAGTCGAGCTTCAAACGAACAAAGGATCGATAAAAAAAGTAAGGCAGTAGCCCTATCAGCGCCCCAAGCGCTGAACGTAACGGAACGGAGAATATCCATGGTGCGGGTACATTTTTTGTTTTCAAGAGCTTATCTGGCGACTGCCTACTTGGGCATTAGTCGCCGTATTAAAACTGGCCTAGTTCTAGGCTACTTTAAAATAAAATTAAAGAGACAAAAAAAACACCCCAAAAAGGAGAAAAGGAAGCAAGCTGGTGCGTCGGGGGGAGGTTCCCCCCCCCCCCGGCGCAGGAGCGTGCAAATTCAAAAAACAAAACAAAACAAAAAAACAAACCCTGCTTAAATAATAGGGAGAAGGCAGGCCTCCTCCAAGAAGTCAACAAGTCCACCAGTCAATGTGCACGCACTCGTCCCGAGTACAAGGGAGAGGCGGTAGCGAACCCGCCCATCCCGGTGCCGGGAGAGGTAACGTGCGCGAAGATCACCCAGACTGGGACATTCGGCCAGAATGTGCCGAACAGTCTGGGGGACGACGCAGTGGTCGCAATAGGGCGCAGGCGAGCACTCCCTCAAATAGCGATGCGTCACACGAGTGTGTCCGATTCGGAGACGACAGAAAGCGACCTGAAGCCGTCGCGACATTGGGGGTTAGGTCCATGGGAACAGTCACGGCGCAATAACACGCAACTTTAAGTTCCCTTCGACCGTCTCCCATCTTCTTTGCCAAGCAGTCCGAAGAGCTGCCCGTATTCCTGCCATGTAGTGAGTATGAGGAAGAGCGAAACGCTGGTCCGGTCGCAGAGTCATCGCGGACTCTTTGGCGCCCTCATTCCCCGCAATTCATACATGTCCAGGAACCCAGCACAAGATAATCTCGACATCTGCCCGGCTTGCCAAAACCGTGGCGTCACGGATATCGCGAACCAGGGGATGCGGAGATTCCAATGCCCCGAGAGCACTCAGGGCGCTTTGTGAGTCGCTATAGATCACAATCCGGTCTCCGAACCGGGCACGTCGCGTAATCTCCCGTACCCAGTGGTGTATTGCTACCAGCCGTGAAGACAGACGCAGCGACTGGTAGAGCCCCGCTGACTTCAAACAGAGGGGATACGGCGTGGAAGCCGACCCTCTCTTGGGACTTGGAGCCATCCGTATACACTGGCACGGTTCCAACGTGACAAGAGATGTGCTCCAAAAAGGTCGAACGCAATACTGCCGGCGCCGTAACAGCTTTGGGAGCAGAGGCGTGGCGAAAAATAGCCAAATTTGGTAAGCTCCAGGGTGGCGTCCTGGGCAGAACCAGGGGCGCCACCGGCCCGAGAGCTATATCTACCTCTCGAAGGAGTTTCTTAGGGCCTAAACCCCAAGGGCTTAGGGTATGGCTGGCGTCTCTCGGCGGCATAGGCAACGTCCAGATCAGCAGCGGATGCAGTGAAAGCTGCTAGCGAATGAGGGTAGCACCGTGCTCGCGCGTACAGGCGAGTGATGCACTGCACGTGTCGCAGAGCGAGTGGCATCTCCCCAGCATCGACCAACAGGCTCTCAATGGGGGAAGGCACCGATCGCAAGGCGGAGGCCGGTGTGGTGGATCGAATCCATCTTCCACAATAAACGCTCGGCTGCGGATGCATAAAACTCGCAATCGTAGTCGAGCTTCGAACGAACAAAGGATCCACAAAAAAGTAGGGCAGTAGCCCTATCAGCGCCCCAAGCGCTGAACGTCACGGAACGGAGAATATCCATGGCGCGGGTACAAGAGACCCTAAGGCTGCGAATATGAGCCTCCCAGGTGAAGCGTCGGTTGAATACAAGACCAAGGAAACGGTGCGACTCAACCACATCCAGGCGCACCCCATTAAGAAACAAATCTTGGTAGGGGTGGAGACGTGGATGGCAGCAGAAATGCACCACCTTAGTCTTGGCCAAAGAAAACAGAAACCTGTGCGCTTCGGCATCGAGAGAGACGCGGTTTAATGCCTGTTGGAGTCGACGCTCCAGAGTTGGCATCTGGGCCGCGCCAAAAGAGATCGAAAGGTCGTCCACGTAGAGCGTAGCGAGAACATCTTCCGGCAGCACCGAGGTGATGCCGTTGATGCTCAGGGCAAAGAGTGTGACACTGAGGACGCTTCCCTGCGGGACACCCTCTTCCTGCTCCTTTGGGCCGGAGAGGGCTCCCCACACCCGTATGCGGAATCGACGATCTCGCAAAAATTCAGATATAAACATTGGGAGGCGTCCCCTCGCCCCCATTGTGTGTAGAGTCTCCTTGATACCGTATCGCCATGCGGTATCATAGGCCTTCTCCAGATCGAAAAACACCGTGGCGTAGTGCTGTCTACGGAGAAAAGCCTCGCAGACGGCATTTTCCATTCGGAGCAGAGCATCCAACGTGGAGTGGAACTTGCGGAAGCCGCACTGTGCAGAACACAGATGGCCTCCGCTGACCAGGAAAAAGGCTAGACTAACATTTACCAATTTCTCCATCAACTTGCACACGCAAGAGGTTAGAGGGATTGGTCGGAAACCGGTCGGAGTAGAGTGATCTCTTCCCGGTTTGCGAAAGGCGAGCACAGTAGCGATTCGCCAGGAGTCTGGGAGAAGACCCTCCACCCAGATCCTGTTGAACAAATCTAACAGAAAGGCCATGCCTCGTTCACCCAGGTGTCGAAGCATGGCGTAGGGGACATCGTCCGGACCATGGGCGGTGTCCGCGCACGAAGCGAGAGCGGAGCGCAACTCACTCACAGTAAACTTGTCGTTGAAGGGTTCCCCGCCTCTGGAGGTAAAGTCCAGCCGGCGGCCTTCTGCGACATCACGACGTGCATTGAATGCTGGCGGAGCTGCATCCAGCTAGAGAATGCGGAAAAAGCGGTCGCGAATGATTCCGCCACGGACGCAGGGTCCAAGATTGCGGTCCCATTCTCCTAGAGAACGGGAGGGGGGTCGTGCGAGAACTTGCCCCGAATCCTTTTGACTCACTTCCACACCTCAGCTAAAGGGGTCTTCCCGTTAAGTGAAGACACGTATGCCCGCCAAGAAGAGCGGCGGGAGTGCTTCGAAATATACCGGAACCTAGCCCTAGCCCGACGAAATTCAGCGACAGTGAAATCGTTCGGGCGGCGCTTATAGCGCATGTAGGCATAACGCTTCTGTTTGAGGGCCGTCTCACACTCGACCGACCACCATGGGAGTAGTAGGCGTGCAAAACGGCCAGACATCCTAGGAATAGTAGTCAAGCCCACGGCGATGACGTTGCCGGAGAAGAACTCAACGGCCTCATCTACCGACCTAAACTCCTCGACTGAGATAGAGAATTCAGTCATATCCTGAAATGCAGGCCACCGCGCCCGCGCCAAGCACCACCGAGGTGGGCTCTCAGGCGGCAGTTGCCCTGAAAATGATATTTGAATGGGAAAGTGATCACTACCATGGAGGTCATCGACCACCCCCCCAATCAAAATGAGGCTGTATATCCGAAGAGCACAAAGATAGGTCAAGGCAAGAAAATGAAGCCGTTCTCGGACAGTGATGCGTAAACCAATCCACGTTTAGGACACTTATCTCAAGCTCTTCGATCAGATCGGCAAGGACTTGTCCCCTGGGATTTATGGAGTAATCTCCCCAGAGAGGATGCCTGCCGTTCAGATCTCCAAGCAAGAGATAGGGCCTCGGCAACCGTGCCTCAACGCGGCGGAAGTCCCCGGCGTCGAAGTCAGCTGACGGTTGAATGTACGCAGAAATGATAGTATACCTCCTATCCAGGTGCACCTGCACAGCCACTGCCTGAAAGGAAGAACGGAGACATCATGCCGGGTGTAAACCGCGCATCCCCCAGACCGGCCATCCCGAGCTGGTGGGGTCGTCAGACCCTCATACCCCGGGAGGGCGGGCAGGGGGCACGCACCTAGCATGGTCTCCTGCAAAAAGATAGCTAACGGCGAACGGGACGAGACAAGCCTCCGCAGCTCCTCTCAGTTGGCTCGGAGTCCACGGCAATTCCATTGAAGGAATATGCCCTCCAGGCCTAGCTCGGAGGAGACGCGGGGGCCCTCCTCGAATTGAAGACCCTCACGGGAATGGTCGTACGCTTCCCGGGCGCTGCTGGCCGGGCAAAGCGCTGAAGGCGCTGTCGCCTTCGAGGACCTATTGGGCGAGGTTGGGCTCGCCATGCGAGTCTTTTCCTCCCTCCGCCTCGAAACCTTAGGCGGGCGTTGCGGCTTCGGAGGCGGGGGGCCCTCTTTTCGAGGAACCACCGTCTCCGAGCCACTCGCTCCACCTCGGGGCGTGGGCGAAGGAGCCGAAGCTCCTTTGTTGCTGTCCTCCTTACGGTGGACAGCTTTACGAACCCCGGAAGATGGCCTAGCAACCATCTTCAGGGGTGTTGCCTCCTGTGAGTCTAACGACTCGGTGGAGGCGCGTGGCCGTTTCGCCTTACGGGAAACGGTCAGGCTGGGGAAGCCCTGGTTTTAGCAGGGGCTGGGTGTGAACCCTTTTTGCCGCTAGCTTTACCAGAGGAGCGCCCGGCTTGAGTAGAGCCCGCAGAAGGGCTCCGAATGGGCGCGGAAAAAACCGTGCTCGTTTGCCTGGATGGGCCTTTCTAAATATTGAGGCATATGACGTCTCAGGCAGAGCCGGGCGCGCAAGGACCAAGTCCTTAGCCTCGAGGAATGAGAGTCGATCCTGGGCCTGAACGGCCAGGATTTCTTTCTCAAGGAGATATACACCACATTGCTTCGAAGAAGCGGGCTGCGGCTCTCCGCAATTGACACACTTGGCCACACACGATTTGGACTTATCGTGTGCGACCTTGGAGCAATTTACACAAACTTCGGGTGACCCCGACTTTGCACTTCCTGAACAACGATTCGTATGGCCGAAGCGGTGACAGTAATAGCACCGCCGCAGCAGTGGCACGAATGCTTTCACACGGTAGCGGTACCAACCGGCACGCACCGACTCAGGGAGCTTGTCACAGTCGAACGTGACGAAGAGTGTAGTGGTTGGTCTCGACATTCATCCCTGTTTTTTCATCACACGTTCGACCTTGACCGCCCCATGGTCGGCCAGCTCTAGGGTGATGTCCTCAATGGAGTAGTCAACGAGTTCCCTCGCATAAACTACTCACAAAGTTCATGGTAGAGTGCGGCGTCACACTCACCGGGGTGCCATGAAGTGTCCGAAGAGCACTTATCTTAGCCGCCTCGGCGGGATTCGCAGCATTCGCCAGAAGACTCGCGTCCGAGAAACGGGTCACCTTCGGCTCTCTACCAATTGCACTAGCTAATCCTCTCCTCTGATGGATCATGTTGCCTTTGGCCAACATGGTGCCATCAGTGGTGCGAATAACGAGGAAGCGTTTGATGCTAGCGGGCTCGAAAACGCCAGGTAACCTCTGAATGCGGGTCCCCGATGTTATCGAGGCTCCGCCTTGTGCACTTGTAGTCTTAGTCATAGTCACGGGCTCCACACACGGAGGACGGGGGGAGGGAAGTAGAGTGGCCGGATGTGCCGATCTTGGCTTGGTTGCTTGCCAAAGTGGCAGAAGACCCATCCGTCCCCGCAGCCCCGCGGATGGAGAGGAGCCCCGAGTCTTCTTAGTCTTTTTTTTTGTTCTTTTTCTTTTTGGTGAGAGGAGGGCGGGGAATGAACCCGCTTCTCACCTCCGCCGGTAGGAGCCCTCAAGCCAGGTCTTTCTATGAAATGGCGAAGCTTCTGGTGGTCGCAGGGGCACCGGTTCGAGGAGATCCCTCCCCTCCTTGTACTGTCTCTGAGACCCCAGCCGTTGGAGAAGGACCTTGCATAGGGGCGGATTCCCCTCCATAGAAAGCCCTACCGTCTGAGGCTGGGTTGCCTCAAGGACAGAGGTTCTCACAGGAGGGGCCTCGAGTTGGCCATCCCCTCGCAGGATATCGCAGGTCCCGTTGGCAGCGTCACCAGTCATGTGTGGGGAGGCACAGGCCTTGACACCAGCAAGGTTTAGTATTCTAGCCAGCAGGTCTTTTGAGGGAAGCGACCGAAGGGGCCTGGCTTCCAGCTCCCCCCTAAGGGGGTCTGCCCCTGAGCCGTTTCACTGGGGGGCGGTCGGTTATGAGCTGCCTGCTGGCTTTCTTGGCAGTCCCTTTGGAAAGAAAAGAGGGGACTGCCGCTGGTAAAAAGGGAGGTGCCCGAAAGCACCTCCAGAGAAGGGGGGGATTTTTTTTTTTCTTAATTAAGGAGCTATCTGGCGACTGCCGACTTAGGCATTAGTCGCCGTAAACAAACAGCCTAGTTCTAGGCTACTTTAAAAATTAAACAGGAAACAATAAAAAAATAAAATAAAATAACAATAACAATAAAGAAGCAATAACAAAAACAATAACAACAACAACAAACCGGGTTAAATGAAAGGGAGAAGGCCAGCCTCTCCCAAAAAGTCAATAAGTCCACTAGTCATGGTGCACGCACTCGTCCCGAGTACAAGGGACAGGCGGTAGCGACCCCGCCCATCCCGGTACCGGGACAGGTATCGTGCGCGAAGATCACCCAGACTGGGACATTCGACAAGAATGTGCCGAACAGTCTGGGGGACGACGCAGTCGTTGCAATAGGGCGCAGGCGAGCGCTCCATCAAGTAGCGATGCGTCACACGAGTGTGTCCGATTCGAAGACGACAGAAAGCAACCTGAAGCCGCCGCAGCATTGGGGGATAGGTCCATGGGAACAGTCGCGGCGCAATGGCACGCAACTTTAAGTTCCCCTCGACCGTCTCCCATCTTCTTTGCCAAGCAGTCCGAAGAGCTGCCCGTATTCCTGCCATGTAGTCAGTGTGAGGAAGAGCGAAACGCTGGTCCGGTCGCAGAGTCCTCGCGGACTCTTTATCGCCCTCATCGGCGCGCTCATTCCCCGCAATTCCTACATGTCCAGGAACCCAGCAGAAGATAATCTCGACATCTGCCCGGCTCGTCAAAACCGTGGCGTCACGGATTTCGCGAACCAGGGGAAGCGGAGATTCCAATGCCCCGAGAGCACTCAGGGCGCTTTGTGAGTCGCTATAGATCACAATCCGGTCTCCGAACCGGGCACGTCGCGTAATCTCCCGTACCGAGTGGCGTATTGCCACCAGCTCGGCCGTGAAGACAGACGCAGCGCCTGGTAGAGCCCCGCTGACTTCAAACATAGGGGATACGGCGTGGAAGCCGACCCCCTCTTGGGACTTGGAGCCATCCGTATACACTGGCACGGTACCAGCGTGACACGATGTGTGCTCCAAAAAGGTCGAACGCAATACTCCCGGCGCAGTACAAGCTTTGGGAGCAGAGGCGTGGCGACAAATAGCCAAATGTGGTACCCTCCAGGGTGGCGTCCTGGGCAGAACCAGGGGCGCCACCGGCCCGAGAGCTATATCTACCTCTCGAAGGAGTTTCCTGGCCCTAAACCCAAAGGGCTTAGGGTATGACTGGCGTCTCTCGGCAGCATAGGCACCATCGAGATCAGCTGCGGATGCAGTGAGAGCTGTTGGCGACTGAGGGAGGCGCCGGGCTCGCGCGTACAGGCGAGTGATGCACTGCACGCGGCGCAGAGCGAGTGGCATCTCCCCAGCATCGACCAACAGGCTCTCAATGGGGGAAGTGCGGAAGGCACCGGTCGCAAGGCGAAGGCCGGTGTGGTGGATTGAATCCACCTTCCGCAATAAACGCTCGGCTGCGGATGCATAAAACTCGCATCCGTAGTCGAGCTTCGAGCGAACAAAGGATCGATAAAAAAGTAAGGCGGTAGCCCTATCAGCGCCCCAAGCGCTGAACGTCACGGAACGGAGAATGTCCATGGCGCGGGTACAAGAGACCTTAAGGCTGCGAATATGAGCCTCCCAGGTGAGGCGTCGGTCGAATACAAGACCAAGGAAACGGTGCGACTCAACCACATCCAGGCGCACCCCATTAAGAAACAAATCTGGGTCGGGGTGAAGCCGTGGATGGCGGCAGAAGTGCACCACCTTAGTCTTGGCCAAAGAAAACCGAAACCTGTGCGCTTCGGCATAGCGAGAGACGCGGTTCAATGCCTGTTGGAGTCGACGCTCCAGAGTTGGCATCTGGGCCGCGCCAAAAGAGATCGAAAGGTCGTCCACGTAGAGCGTAGCGAGAACATCTTCTGGCAGAACCGAGGTGATGCCGTTGATGCTCAGGGCAAAGAGTGTGACACTGAGGACACTTCCCTGCGGGACACCCTCTTCCTGCTCCTTTGGGGCAGAGAGGGCTCCCCCCACCCGTACGCGGAATCGACGATCTCGCAAAAATTCAGATATAAACATTGGGAGGCGTCCCCTCGCCCCCATCGTGTGGAGAGTCTCCATGATACCGTATCGCCATGCGGTATCATAGGCCTTCTCCAGATCAAAAAACACCGTGGCGTAGTGCTGTCTACGAAGGAAAGCCTCGCAGACGGCACTTTCCAGTCGGAGCAGAGCATCCGACGTGGAGTGAAACTTACGGAAGCCGCACTGTGCAGAACACAGATGGCCTCCGCTGTCCAGGAAATAGGCTAATCTAACATTTACCAATTTCTCCATCAACTTGCACACGCAAGAGGTTAGAGAGATTGGGCGGAAACCGGTCGGAGTAGAGTGATCTCTCCCCGGCTTGCGAAAGGCGAGCATAGTAGCGATTCGCCAGGAGTCTGGGAGAAGACCTTCCACCCAGATCCTGTTGAACAGATCTAACAGAAAGGCCATGCCTCGCTCACCCAGGTGTCGAAGCATGGCGTACGGGACATCGTCCGGACCATGGGCGGTGTCCGCGCACGAAGCGAGAGCGGAACGCAACTCACTCACAGTAAACTTGTCTTTGAAGGGTTCTCCGCCTCTGGAGGTAAAGTCCAGCCGGCGGCCTTCCGCGACATCACGACGTGCATTGAATGCTGGCGGAGCAGCATCACGGCTAGAGAATGCGGAGAAAGCGGTCGCTAAGGATTCCGCCACGGACGCGGGGTCCGAGATTGCGGTCCCATTCTCCTGGAGAACGGGAGGAGGGTCCTGCGAGAACTTGCCCCGAATCCTTTTGACTCGCTTCCACACCTCAGCTAAAGGGGTCTTCCCGTTAAGTGAAGACACGTATGCCCGCCAAGAAGAGCGGCGGGCGTGCTTCGAAATATACCGGAACCTAGCCCTAGCCCGACGAAATTCAGCGACAGTGAAATCGTTCGGGCGGCGCTTATAGCGCATGTAGGCATAACGCTTCTGTTTCAGGGCCGTCTCACACTCGGCCGACCACCATGCGAGTGGTCGGCGTGCAAAACGGCCAGACGTCCTAGGAATAGTAGTCAGGCCCACGGCGATGAAGTTGCCGGAGAAGAACTCAACGGCCTCATCTACCGACCTAAACTCCTCGACTGAGATAGAGAATTCAGTCATTTCCTGAAATGCAGGACACCGCGCCCGCGCCAAGCACCACCGAGGTGGGCTCTCAGGCGGCAGTTGCCCTGAAAATGATACTTGAATGGGAAAGTGATCACTACCATGGAGGTCATCGACCACCCCCCCAATCAAAATGAGGCTGTATATCCGAAGAGCACAAAGATAGGTCAAGGCAAGAAAATGAAGCCGTTCTCGGACAGTGATGCGTAAACCCATCCACGTTTAGGACACTTATCTCAAGCTCTTCGATCAGATCGGCAAGGACTTGTCCCCTGGGATTTATGGAGTAATCTCCCCAGAGAGGATGCCTGCCGTTCAGATCTCCAAGCAAGAGATAGGGCCTCGGCAACCGTGCCACGACGCGGCGGAAGTCCCCCGCGTCGAAGTCAGCTGACGGTGGAATGTACGCAGAAATGATAGTATACCTCCTATCCAGGTGCAGCTGCACAGCCACTGCCTGAAAGGAGGTATCTAAAGAGAAAGGAAGAACGGAGACATCATGCCGGGTGTAAACCGCGCATCCCCCAGCCCGGCCATCCCGCGGTGGTGGGGTCGCAAGACCCTTATACCCCGGGAGGGCAGGCAGGGGGCACGCGCCTAGCATGGTCTCCTGCAAAAAAATAGCTAACGGGGAACGGGACGAGGCGAGACTCCGCAGCTCCTCCCAGTTGGCCCGGAGTCCACGGCAATTCCATTGAAGGAATATGCCCTCCAGGCCTAGCTCGGAGGAGACGCGAGGGCCTTCCTCGAATTGAAGACCCTCACGGGAATGGCCGTACGCTTCCCGGGGGCAGAACCCCGGGCGCTGTTGGCCGGACAAAGCGCTGGAGGCGCTGTCGCCTTCGAGGACTTATTGGGGGAGGTTGGGCTCGCCATGCGAGTCTTTTCCTCGCTCCGCCTCGAAACCTTAGGCGGGCGCTGCGGCTTCGGAGGCGGGGGGGGCCTCTTTTCGAGGAACCACCGTCTCCGAGCCACTCGCTCCACCTCGGGGCGTGGGCGAAGGAGCCGAAGCTCCTTTGTTGCTGTCCTCCTTTCGGGGGACAGCTTTAGGAACCCCTGAAGATGGCCTAGCGACCATCTTCAGGGGTGTTGCCTCCTGTGAGTCTAACGACTCGGTGGAGGCGCGTGGCCGTTTCGCCTTACGGGAAACGGTCACGCTGGGGGAAGAGGGGGGAGCCCTGGTTTTAGCCGGGGCAGGGTATGAACCCTTTTTGCCGCCAGCTTTACCAGGGGAGCGCCCGGATTGGGTAGAGCCCGCAGAAGGGCTCCGAATGGGCGCGGAGACAACCGTGCTCGTTGGCCTGGATGAGCCAGGAGCAGAGGGTGCCTTGCTAACTATTGAGGCATATGACGTCCCAGGCAGAGCCGGGCGCGCCAGGACCAAGTCCTTTGCCTCGCGGAATGAGAGTCGATCCTGGGCCTGAACGGACAGGATTTCTTTCTCAAGGAGATATGCACCACATTGCTTCGAAGAAGCAGGGTGCGGCTCTCCGCAATTGACACACTTGGCCACATACGATTTGGACTTATCGTGTGCGACCTTGGAGCAATTTACACAGACTTCGGGTGACCCCGATTTTGCACGTCTACATGATCGATTCGTATGGCCGAAGCGGTGACAGTAATAGCACCGCCGCGGCAGTGGCACGAATGCCTTCACGCGGTAGCGGTACCAACCGGCACGCACCGACTCAGGGAGCTTGTCACAGTCGAACGTGACGAAGAGTGTAGGGGTGGGTCTCGAGGCCCCTCCCTGTTTTCTCATCACACGTTCGACCTTGACCGCCCCATGGTCGGCCAGTTCTAGGGTGATGTCTTCAATGGAGTAGTCAACGAATTCCCTCGCATAAATTACTCCTTTCATAAAGTTCATGGTAGAGTGCGGCGTCACACTCACCGGGGTGCCATGAAGTGTCCGAAGAGCACTTATCTTGGCCGCCTCGGCGGGATTCGCCGCATTCGCCACAAGGCTCCCGTCCGAGAAACGGGTTACCTTCGGCTCTCTACCAATTGCACTATCTAATCCTCTCCTCTGATGGATCATGTTGCCCTTGGACAACATGGTGCCATCAGTGGAGCGAATAACGAGGAAGCGCTTGAAGCCAGCGGGCTCGAAAACGCCAGGTAACCTCTGAATGATGGGCCCCGATGTCATCGAGGCTCCGCCCTGTGCATTCTTGGTGTTAGTCTTAGTCAGGGGCTCCGCACACGAGGGGGTAGAGGGGCCGGATGTGCCGATCTTGGCTTGGTCGCCTACCAAAGTGGCAGCAGACCCATCCGTCCCCGCAGCCCCCGCGGATGGAGAGGAGCCCCGAGTCTTCTTCGTCTTTTTAGTCTTTTTAGTATTTTTCTTTTTAGGAGAGGAGGGCGCGGAATGAACCCGCTTCTCACCTCCGCCGGCAGAAGCCCCCATGCCAGATGGGCCGGCCTCAGACAGGTCCCTCTCTGAAATGGAGAAGGTCCTGGTCGTCGTAGGGGCACCTGTCGGAGGAGATCCCTCCCCTCCTTTTACTGCCTGGAGCCCTCGGCCGTTTGAGGGGGACCTTGCATAGGGGCGGATTCGGGTTCGGTGCTTGGCGCCGAGCCCGGATTCCCCCCCATGGAAGGCCCTACCATCTGAGGCTGGGTCTCCTCAAGGACCGTGTCTATCACAGGAGGGGCCTCCAGTTGGCCATCCCCTCCCAGGACATCGCAGGTCCCCTTGGCAGTGTCGCCAGTCTTGTGTGGGGAGACACAGGCCTTGACCCCAGCAAGGTTTAAAATTCTTGCCAGCAGGTCTTTTGAGGGAAGCGACCGAAGGGGCCTGGCTTCCCTCTCCCCCCTAAGGGGGTTTGCCCTACCGAGCCGCTTGCACGAGGGGCGGTCGGCAATGGGCTGCCTGCTGGCTTTCTTGGCAGTCCCCTTAGAAAGCAAGGAGGGACTGCCGCTGGAGATAGGGAAGTGCCCGAAAACATCTCCAGAGAAGGGGGTGAGGGGGAGTCCCCTACACCCGTAAGCGTAGGAGAGGAGTAAGCCTCCTCTCCGGTTTAAGAATTATGGAGGGTCCCTTGCGCAAGCACAAGGGGGGGGACCTCCATTTTCTCGGTGGAGCTGCCCGAGGGCGGCTCCGTTGATTTTCTTGGGGAAGTTGGGGGTTGGGTTTTTTTGTTTTTTGTGTCATACATGGGCATGGTGACCCTCTTTTTAATACGGGACGCAATAGCTCATCACCTCTCGCAGTTGCCCGCACTGCGAGAGGTGCTTACTAGCCCGGCAGAGCCAGGCGCCGCCATTCGGGACCACCCCTCCCGCCTGGTGGCCTGGCAGTCCATCGGCATGGCGGCTCCACCTTGGACACGGCGTAAAATTGATAGAATGTGAAGAGGAGAGGAAAGGGGATGTGAGGAAGGTATGGGTGGGGATGAAGCAGGTTGTTAAAAAACCCCATCCCGAACCGGAGCTGAGGGGTTAGGGAACAATGTCCCCTCTCCCCCCAGCCCCGATCCGGGGTGGTTGGCTTGAGAAGAAGGTCAGCATCTACCCTGTGAAATTAGAGGCTGACCAGAGAAAGTTGTGGGAGAGGTTGTATGAAAAGCGACGAGGTAGGGGAGAAATCAGGCTATCTGAAGGAAGGAAGAGAGGCTAAGCTGGGGCCGGACGGAGCCCTGGATCCCGTCAGCACGGCGGCCAGGATGGCAAATCGCCGCGCCCCTTACGGGGGAGAAGGGGGGGAGGGGGGAGTCCCTTACACCCGTAGGCGAAGGAGAGGAGTAAGCCTCCTCTCCGGCTAGAGAAATATGGAGCGTCCCCTGCGCAAGCACAAGTGGGGGACCTCCATGTTTTCTGTGGAGCTGCCCGAGGGCTGCTCCGTCGTTGGTATAGGGGGAATTAAAGGTTTTTTTTTTTACTCATCATTGGGCATGGTGACCCTCTTTTTATTATGCGATGCAACAGCTCATCACCCCTCGCAGTAGCCCGCACTGGAAGAGCTGCTTACAGGTCTGGCAGAGCCAGGTGCAGCCATTCAGGACCACCCCTCCTGCCTGGTGGCCTGGCAGTCAGTCCATCGGCATGGCGGCTCCACCTTAGACACGGCGTAAAATTGATAGAGTGTGAAGAGGAAAGGAAAAGGGATGTGAGGAAGGTATGGGTGGGGATGAAGCAGGTTGTTAAAAAAAAAACCATCCCGGACCGGAGCTCAGGGGTTAGGGAACATTGTCCCCTCCCCCTCAGCCCCGATCTGGGATGATTGGCTGAGAAGAAGGTCAGCATCTACCCTGTGAAATTAGAGGCTGAATAGAGAAAGTTGTGGGAGAGGTTGTATGAAAAGCGAGGAAACCGGGGCGGCGGAGGAAACACAAGTGTTTTGAAGGAAGTAGAAGAGGATAAGATGGGGTCGGACGGGGTGCTGAATCCCGCCAGCACGGCTGCCAGGATGGCAAATCGCCGCGCCCCTTACGGGGTCATTTCCTGAAATGCAGACCACCGCGCCCGCGCTAAGTACCACCGGGGCGGGCTGTCGGGCGGCAGCGGCATAGAAAATGATATTTGAATGGGAAAGTGATCACTACCATGCGGTCATCGACCACTCTCCAATCAAAATTGGGCTGTGCATCCGGAGAGCACAAAGATAGATCGAGGCAGGAAAAGTTGTTCTTGGGCAGTCATGCCTAAACTCATCCACATTGCGGACACCCATCTCAAGCTCGTCGATCATGTCGGCAAGGACTTGACCCCGGGGATTGATAGAGTAGTCTCCCCAAAAGGGGTGTCTACCGTTTAGATCTCCGAGCAAGAGATAGGGTCTCGGCAACCGTGCCACGAAGCGGCCGAAGTCGGCTGACGGTGGAATGTATGCGGAAATAACAGTATACCTCCTATCAAGGTGCAGCTGCATAGCTACAGCCTGAAAGGAGCTATCTAATGCGAAGAGAAGGACGGAGTCATCATGCCGCGTGTAAATCGCAAATCCTCCCGCCCGGCCCCCTTCCCGTCCTGATGGGGCCGCAAAACCCTTATACCCCGGGAGGGTGGGCAGGGAGCATGCGCCCAGCATGGTCTCCTACAAAAAGATAGCTAACGGCGAACGGGACGAGACGAGCATTTGCAGCTCCTCCCAGTTGGCTCGGAGTCCACGGCAATTCCATTGAAGGAATATGCCCTCCAGGCCTAGCTCGGAGGAGACGCGGGGGCCCTCTTCGAAGAGAAGATCCTCACGGGAATGGCCATACGCTTGCCGGAGGCAGAACCCCGGGCGCTGATGACCAGACAATGCGCGGAAGGCGCTGTCGCCTTCGACGACTTATTGGGGGAGTTTGGCCTGGAAACCTTAGGCGGGCGTTGCGGCTTCGGAGGCAGGGGGCCCTCTTTTCGAGGATCCAACGTCTCTGAGCCACCCAGCCCACCACTAGGCGTGGGCGAAGGAGCTGAAGCTCCTTTCTTGCTGTCCTCCTTTCGGAAGGTAACTTTAGAAACCTCGGAAGATAGCCTGGCGACCAACTTCAGGGGTGATGCCTCCTGTGAGTCTAACGACTCGGTGGAGGCACGTGGACGTTTCGCCTTACGGGAAACGGTCCGCTGGGAAAGGGAAGGGGAAGCCCTGGTTTTAGCCGGGGCTGGGCGTGAATCCTTTGTGCCACCAGCTTTACCAGGGAAGCGCCCGAGTTGAGTAGAGCCCGCAGAAGGGCTCCGAATGGGCGCGGAAACAACCGTGCTCGTTGGCCTGGATGGGCCAGGAGCAGAGGGTATCTTTCTAAGCATTGAGGAGTAAGACGTCCCAAGCAGAGCCGGGCGCGCAAGGACCAAGTCCTTCGCCTCGCGAAATGAGAGTCGATCCTGAGCCTTAAGGGCCAGGATTTCTTTCTCAAGGAGATATGCACCACATTGCTTCGAAGAAGCGGGCTGCGGCTCTCCGCAATTGAAACACTTGGCCATATACGATTTGGACTTATCGTGTGCGGCCTTGGAGCAATTTACACAGACTTCGAGTGACCCCGAATTTGCACGTCTACATGAGCGATTAACATGGCCGAAGGGGTGACAGTAATGGCACCTCCGCGTCAGTGGCACGAATGCCTTCACGCGGTAGCGGTACCAACCGGCACGCACCAACTCAGGGAGCTTGTCACCGTCGAACGTGACGAAGAGTGTGGGGGTGGGTCTCGAGGCTCCTCCCTGTTTTCTCACAAACGTTCGACCTTGATCGCCTCGTGGTCGGCCAGCTCTAGAGTGATATTTTCTATGGAGTAGTCAACGAGTTCCTTCGCATAAACTACTCATTTCACAAAGTTCATGGTAGAGTGCGGCGTCACACTCACCGGAGTGCCATCAAGTGTCCGAATAGCACTTATCTTGGTCGCCTTGGAGGGATCCACCGCATTCGCCACAAGGCTCCCCGTCCGATAAACGGGTCACCTTCGGCTCTTTACCAATTATACTAGCTAAAGCTCTTCTCTGATGGATCATGTTGCCCTTGAACAACACGGTGCCATCAGTGGAGCGAATAACGAGGAAGCTTTTGAAGCCAGCGGGCTCGAAAACGCCAGGTAATCTCTGAATGAGGGACCCCGATTCAATCGAGGCTCCGCTCTGCGCTCTAGCACTTTTGGTCATAGTCAGGGGCCGGATGTGCCGATCTTGGCTTGGTCGCTTACCGAACTGTCAGCAGACCTACCCGTCCCTGCCACCCCCGCGGATGGAGAGCAGTCCCCGAGTATTTTTAGTCTTTTTTTGGTTGTTTTTTTTTTCTTTTTAGGAGAGGATGGCGGGGAATGATCCCTCTTCTCCCCTCCGCCGGCAGGAGCCTCCAGGCCAGATGGACCGGCCTCAGCAAGGTCCTTCTCTGAGATTGGGAAGGTCCTGGCAGTCGTAGGTTCACCGGTCGGAGGAGGAGATCCCTTCCCTCCTTGTACTGCCTCGGAGCCCTCAGCCGTTTGAGGATAACCTTGCATAGGGGCGGACTCGAGTTCAGTGCTTTGTACCGAGCCAGGATTTGCTCACATGGAAGGTCCTACCGTCTGAGGCTGGGTTGCCTCAAGGACACGGTCTATCTCGGGTGGGGCCTCCATTTGCCCCCCTCCCCTAGGACATCACAGGTCTATTGGCAGCAGTGTCATTAGTCTTGTCTTGGGAGACACAGGCCTTGACTCCCGCTAGTTTTAGTATTCGAGCCAGCAGGTCTTTTGAGGAAAGCGACTGAAAGGGCCTGGCTTCCCTCTCTCCCTTAAGGGGGTTTGCTCTACCGAGCCGCTTCAATGGGAAGCGATCGGCTATGGGCTGCCTGCTGGCTTTCTTGGCAGTCCCCTTGGAAAGTAACGGGGGGGGGGGGACTGCCGTTGGAAAGAGGCAATTGAGGGGGTGTCCCCTATAACCGTAGGCGAAGGAGAGGAGTAAGCCTCCTCTCCGGTTATAGAAATTTGGAGGGTCCCCTGTGAAAGTACAGGGGGGGGGAGGGGGAGACGTTCCATTTTTTTTCAGTGGAGCTGCCCGAGGGCGGACGGGGGGTGAAAATTAAGGGGATTTTTTTGTTAGATTCATTATTGGGCATAGTGACCCTTTTTTATTCACGGGATGCAGACGCTAATCACCCTTCGCAGTAGCCCATTCTGCAAGGGGTGCGTACGGGGCTAGCAGAGCCAGGTGCCGCCATTTAAGGCCAACCCTCTCGCCTGGTGACCTGGCAGCCCTTCGGCATGGCGGCTCCACCTTGGCACCTTTGGCACGGCGTAAAATAATAGAATGTGAAGTGAGAAGGAAAGGGGATGTGAGGAAGGTATGGGTGGAGATGATGCAGGCTGTTAAAAACCCACCATCCCAAACCGGAGCTCAAGGTTCAGGAAACATTGTCCCCTCCCCCTCAGCCCCGATCCGGGATAGTTGGCTGAGAAGAAGGTCAGCATCTACCCTGTGAAAATAGAGGCCGACCAGAGAAAGTTGTGGGAGAGGTTGTAGGGAAAGTGAGGAAATAGGGGAGAAATACAGGCTGTCTGAAAGAAGGAGAAGAGGCTAAACTGGGGCCAAACGGGGCGCTGAGTCCCGTCAGCACGGCGACCAGGAAGGCAAATCGCCGCGCCCGTTATGGGTGATTTGTTGGACATCTTCTGAGAACGAATGGTTAGGAGAGAAACTGCCCCCTGAAGCTTCTTTTTTTTAATTTTAAGATCCCATCTGGCGACTGCCTACCAGGGCAAAACCCGACGTAATCACGTTACAGCCTAATACCAGGCTACATTAAAGAAACCCCAAGTACATAACAAATAACAAAGATAAAAAAACAGAAACAAAGTCTAAGAAACAAGTTGAGCAAAAAATAAGCAAGAAGGAACATATAATCATGAAATCACTCTACATACCAATTTAGAGATTCTAAGCCAAGTTACACAACTTAGTGGCCATCACTCGGTTGGTCCTGGTAAGCCATCAGTGAGTCAAACACCTTTTCACAATCTTCATCAGTTGAAATTCCCTTTTCTCGCACAAAGGAAAATGAAAGTAAAATTTTCTTCAATAGCTCAGGAATTATAACTTCGGCGGTGTAAACACGTACCTGAAATATATGTAATTCATATTTAAGAATTTATTTTCCCTTCTCAATATGTGGGGCAGAGGAGTACCCCTACCGTCTTCCGGCGTGGGTCGTAAAAGGCAACTAAACTCGGAACGCCGAAGTTAACCTAGGGAAATCATGTCCCTAACAACCCATTTTCTTGCGAAAGATATACAAGGTCAGGGGGAGTGAACATGCGTGGAAGGAGTATCGAAAAGTCGAGAAGTACGTTTGCAGAGTTAGAGGAGGTAGGAAAGGTCCCAAGAACCTGCAATTGTTAACCGAAGCGTCAGATGGTATACTGTCTTATGGTACAGAAAATTATCTCTTTCTCACATCAGAAATTATATCAAATGTGCTTCAACTTACTTAGGTAGCCCCTGGTTAGGGAATCTACCCTAGGCTGGCAACCACGAAAAAAAACGCCGATCGGAGAGGCTCTCACAGAGATCCCACACAAAGAGTGTCAGGAGGATTTGCCTCAGTTGTTCTTGGGTGGGGTATGCTGTAAATATATGTTGGACGGTGTCTGGTTCCTGATGGCAGTGTGGGGGAATAGTCGGAGAAGTAGCAAATAAAATTTAACAGATTTAATAAATGGAATGAAAGTATTAGGAAAGTTAGATTTTTTTTTTTAAGAGCTCATCTGGCGACTGCCTACTTGGGCATTAGTCGCCGTATTAAAAACTTGCCTAGTACTAGGCTACTTTAAAATCGAATTCAATAACACACAAAAAAAACAACACAAACACAACACCAAAAATTAAAAAAAGGGAAAAGGAAACGAGTAGTAAGCAAGCTCCTGCGTCGGGGGAGGTGACCCCGGCGCAGGAGCGTGCAAACTATAAGGGAAAAAAACAAAAAAAAAAAACCTGGTTAAATAATAGGGAGAAGGCTGGCCTTCCACCAAATTCTAAACGCCCACCGGTCAAAGTGAACAAATCAGTCCCGAGTACAATGGAGAGGCAGTAGCGACCCCGCCCATCCCGGTACCGGGACAGGTAACATGCGCGAAGATCACCCAGACTGGAACATTCAACAAGAATGTGCCGAACAGTCTGGGGGACGACGCAGTCGTCACAATAGGGCTCAGGCGAGCGCTCTATCAAATAGCAATGCGTCACACGAGTGTGTCCGATTCGGAGACGACAGAAAGCAACCTGAAACCGCCGCGGCATTGGGGAATAGGTTCATGGGAACAGTCGCGGCGCAATGGCACGCAACTTTAAGTTCCCTTCGACCGTCTCCCATCTTCTTTGCCAAGCAGTCCGAAGAGCTGCCCGTATTCCTGCCATGTAGTGAGTGTGAGGAAGAGCGAAACGCTGGTCCGGTCGCAGAGTCCTCGCGGACTCTTTGGCGCCCTCATCGGCGAGCTCATTCCCACCAATTCCTACATGTCCAGAAACCCAGCAGAAGATAATCTCGACATCTGCCCGGCTCGCCAAAACCGTGGCGTCACGGATTTCACGAACCAGGGGATGCGGAGATTCCAATGCCCCGAGAGCACTCAGGGCGCTTTGTGAGTCGCTATAGATCACAATCCGGTCTCGGTACCGGGCACGTCGCGTAATCTCCCGTACCGAGTGGTGTATTGCCACTAGCTCGGCCGTGAAGACAGACGCAGCGCCTGGTAGAGCACCGCTGACTTCAAACAGAGGAGATACGGCGTGGAAGCCGACCCCCTCTTGGGACTTGGAGCCATCCGTATACACTGGCACGGTACCAGCGTGACACGATGTGTGCTCCAAAAAGGTCGAACGCAATACTCCCGGCGCAGTACAAGCTTTGGGAGCAGAGGCGTGGCGACAAATAGCCAAATGTGGTACCCTCCAGGGTGGCGTCCTGGGCAGAACCAGGAGCGCCACCGGCCCGAGAACTATATCTACATCTCGAAGGAAGGAGTTTCCTGGCCCTAAACCCAAAGGGCTTAGGGTATGACTGGCGTCTCTCGGCGGATAGGCACCATACAGATAAGCTGCGGATGCAGTGAGAGCTGTTGGCGACTGAGGGAGGCGCCGGGCTAACGCGTACAGGCGAGTGATGCACTGCACGCGGCGCAGATCGAGTGGCATCTTCCCAGAATCAACGAACAGGCTCTCATCGGGAAAGTGCGGAAGGCACCGGTCGCAAGGCGAAGGCCGGTGTGGTGGATCGAATCCACCTTCCGCAATAAACGCTCGGCTGCGGATGCATAAAACTCGCATCCGTAGTGGAGATTCGAGCGAACAAAGGATCGATAAAAAAGTAAGGCAGTAGCCCTATAAGCGCCCCATGCGCTGAACGTCACGGAGCGGAGAATGTCCATGGCGCGGGTACAAGAGACCCTAAGGCTGCGAATATGAGCCTCCCAGGTGAGGCGTCGGTCGAATACAAGACCAAGGAAACGGTGCGACTCAACCACATCCAGGCGCACCCCATTAAAAAACAAATCTGGGTCGGGGTGAAGCCGTGGATGGCGGCAGAAGTGCACCACCTTAGTCTTGGCCAAAGAAAACAGAAACCTGTGTGCTTCGGCATAGCGAGAGACGCGGTTCAATGCCTGTAAGAGTCGACGCTCCAGAGTTGGCATCTGGGCCGCGCCAAAAGAGATCGAAAGGTCGTCCACGTAGAGCGTAGCGAGAACATCTTCCGGCAGCACCGAGGTGATGCCGTTGATGCTCAGGGCAAAGAGTGTGACACTGAGGACACTTCCCTGCGGGACACCCTCTTCCTGCTCCTTTGGGCCGAAGAGGGCTCCCCCCACCCGTACGCGGAATCGACGATCTCGCAAAAATTCAGATATAAACATTGGGAGGCGTCCCCTCGCCCCCATCGTGTGGAGAGTCTCCATGATACCGTATCGCCATGCGGTATCATAGGCCTTCTCCAGATCAAAAAACATCGTGGCGTAGTGCTGTCTACGAAAGAAAGCCTCGCAGACGGCATTTTCCATTCGAGCAGAGCATCCGACGTGGAGTGGAACTTACGGAAGCCGCACTGTGCAGAACACAGATGGCCTCCGCTGTCCAGGAAATAGGCTAATCTAACATTTACCAATTTCTCCTTCAACTTGCACACGCAAAAGGTTAGAGAGATTGGGCGGAAACCGGTCGGAGTAGAGTGATCTCTCCCCGGCTTGCCAAAGGCGAGCACAATAGCGATTCGCCAGGAATCTGGGAGAAGACCTTCCACCCAGATCCTGTTGATTTTTTTTTTTTTTTTTAATTAAGGGGCTATCTGGCGACTGCCGACTTAGGCATAAGTTGCCGTAAACAAACAGCCTAATTTAGGCTACTTTAAAAAATTAAACAGAAAACAATAAAAAGGAATAACAATAACAATAACAATAACAAAGCAATAACAAAACAATTACAAAAACAACAACAACAATTAAATCGAGTTAAATAAAAGGGAGAAGGCCGGCCTCCCCCAAAAAGTCAATAAGTCCACCAGTCAAAGTACACGCACTCATCCCGAGAACAAGGGACAGGCGGTAGCGACCCCGCCCATCCCGGTACCGGGACAGGTGTCGTGCGCGAAGATCACCCAGACTGGGACATTCGACAAGAATGTGCCGAACAGTCTGGGGGACAACGCAGTCGTTGCAATAGGGCGCAGGCGAGCGCTCCATCAGATAGCGATGCGTCACACGAGTGTGTCCGATTCGGAGACGACAGAAAGCAACCTGAAGCCGCCGCGGCATTGGGGGATAGGTCCATGGGAACAGTCGCGGCGCAATGGCACGCAACTTTAAGTTCCCTTCGACCGTCTCCCATCTTCTTTGCCAAGCAGTCCGAAGAGCTGCCCGTATTCCTGCCATGTAGTCGGTGTGAGGAAGAGCGAAACGCTGGTCCGGTCGCAGAGTCCTCGCGGACTCTTTGGCGCCCTCATCGGCGCGCTCATTCCCCGCAATTCCTACATGTCCAGGAACCCAGCAGAAGATAATCTCGACATCTGCCCGGCTCGCCAAAACCGTGGCGTCACGGATATCGCGAACCAGGGGATGCGGAGATTCCAATGCCCCGAGAGCACTCAGGGCGCTTTGTGAGTCGCTATAGATCACAATCCGGTCTCCGAACCGGGCACGTCGCGTAATCTCCCGTACCGAGTGGTGTATTGCCACCAGCTCGGCCGTGAAGACAGACGCAGCGCCTGGTAGAGCCCCGCTGACTTCAAACAGAGGGGATACGGCGTGGAAGCCGACCCCCTCTTGGGACTTGGAGCCATCCGTATACACTGGCACGGTACCAGCGTGACACGATGTGTGCTCCAAAAAGGTCGAACGCAATACTCCCGGCGCAGTACAAGCTTTGGGAGCAGAGGCGTGGCGACAAATAGCCAAATGTGGTACCCTCCAGGGTGGCGTCCTGGGCAGAACCAGGGGCGCCACCGGCCCGAGAGCTATATCTACCTCTCGAAGGAGTTTCCTGGCCCTAAACCCAAAGGGCTTAGGGTATGACTGGCGTCTCTCGGCGGCATAGGCACCATCGAGATCAGCTGCGGATGCAGTGAGAGCTGTTGGCGACTGAGGGAGGCGCCGGGCTCGCGCGTACAGGCGAGTGATGCACTGCACGCGGCGCAGAGCGAGTGGCATCTCCCCAGCATCGACCAACAGGCTCTCAATGGGGGAAGTGCGGAAGGCACCGGTCGCAAGGCGAAGGCCGGTGTGGTGGATCGAATCCACCTTGCGCAATAAACGCTCGGCTGCGGATGCATAAAACTCGCAACCGTAGTCGAGCTTCGAGCGAACAAAGGATCGATAAAAAAGTAAGGCGGTAGCCCTATCAGCGCCCCAAGCGCTGAACGTCACGGAACGGAGAATGTCCATGGCGCGGGTACAAGAGACCCTAAGGCTGCGAATATGAGCCTCCCAGGTGAGGCGTCGGTCGAATACAAGACCAAGGAAACGGTGCGACTCAACCACATCCAGGCGCACCCCATTAAGAAACAAATCTGGGTCGGGGTGAAGCCGTGGATGGCGGCAGAAGTGCACCACCTTAGTCTTGGCCAAACAAAACCGAAACCTGTGCGCTTCGGCATAGTGAGAGACGCGGTTCAATGCCTGTTGGAGTCGACGCTCCAGAGTTGGCATCTGGGCCGCGCCAAAAGAGATCGAAAGGTCGTCCACGTAGAGCGTAGCGAGAACATCTTCCGGCAGCACCGAGGTGATGCCGTTGATGCTCAGGGCAAAGAGTGTGACACTGAGGACACTTCCCTGCGGGACACCCTCTTCCTGCTCCTTTGGGCCGGAGAGGGCTCCCCCCACCCGTACGCGGAATCGACGATCTCGCAAAAATTCAGATATAAAAATTGGGAGGCGTCCCCTCGCCCCCATCGTGTGGAGAGTCTCCATGATACCGTATCGCCATGCGGTATCATAGGCCTTCTCCAGATCAAAAAACACCGTGGCGTAGTGCTGTCTACGAAGGAAAGCCTCGCAGACGGCACTTTCCAGTCGGAGCAGAGCATCCGACGTGGAGTGGAACTTACGGAAGCCGCACTGTGCAGAAGACAGATGGCCTCCGCTGTCCAGGAAATAGGCTAATCTAACATTTACCAATTTCTCCATCAACTTGCACACGCAAGAGGTTAGAGAGATTGGGCGGAAACCGGTCGGAGTAGAGTGATCTCTCCCCGGCTTGCGAAAGGCGAGCACAGTAGCGATTCGCCAGGAGTCTGGGAGAAGACCTTCCACCCAGATCCTGTTGAACAAATCTAACAGAAAGGCCATGCCTCGCTCACCCAGGTGTCGAAGCATGGCGTACGGGACATCGTCCGGACCATGGGCGGTGTCCGCGCACGAAGCGAGAGCGGAACGCAACTCACTCACAGTAAACTTGTCGTTGAAGGGTTCTCCGCCTCTGGAGGTAAAGTCCAGCCGGCGGCCTTCCGCGACATCACGACGTGCATTGAATGCTGGCGGAGCAGCATCACGGCTAGAGAATGCGGAAAAAGCGGTCGCTAAGGATTCCGCCACGGACGCGGGGTCCGAGATTGCGGTCCCATTCTCCTGGAGAACGGGAGGGGGGTCCTGCGAGAACTTGCCCCGAATCCTTTTGACTCGCTTCCACACCTCAGCTAAAGGGGTCTTCCCGTTAAGTGAAGACACGTATGCCCGCCAAGAAGAGCGGCGGGCGTGCTTCGAAATATACCGGAACCTAGCCCTAGCCCGACGAAATTCAGCGACAGTGAAATCGTTCGGGCGGCGCTTATAGCGCATGTAGGCATAACGCTTCTGTTTGAGGGCCGTCTCACACTCGGCCGACCACCATGGGAGTGGTCGGCGTGCAAAACGGCCAGACGTCCTAGGAATAGTAGTCAGGCCTACGGCGATGAGGTTGCCGGAGAAGAACTCAACGGCCTCATCTACCGACCTAAACTCCTCGACTGAGATAGAGAATTCAGTCATTTCCTGAAATGCAGGCCACCGCGCCCGCGCCAAGCACCACCGAGGTGGTCTCTCAGGCGGCAGTTGCCCTGAAAATGATATTTGAATGGGAAAGTGATCACTACCATGGAGGTCATCGACCACCCCCCAATCAAAATCAGGCTGTGCATCTGAAGAGCACAAAGATAGGTCAAGGCAAGAAAATGAAGCGGTTCTCGGACAGTGATGCGTAAACTCATCCACGTTTAGGACACCCATCTCAAGCTCTTCGATCAGATCGGCAAGGACTTGTCCCCTGGGATTTATGGAGTAATCTCCCCAGAGAGGATGCCTGCCGTTCAGATCTCCAAGCAAGAGATAGGGCCTCGGCAACCGTGCCACGACGCGGCGAAAGTCCCCCGCGTCGAAGTCAGCTGACGGTGGAATGTACGCAGAAATGATAGTATACCTCCTATCCAGGTGCAGCTGCACAGCCACTGCCTGAAAGGAGGTATCTAAAGAGAAAGGAAGAACGGAGACATCATGCCGGGTGTAAACCGCGCATCCCCCAGCCCGGCCATCCCGCGGTGGTGGGGTCGCAAGACCCTTATACCCCGGGAGGGCAGGCAGCGGGCACGCGCCTAGCATGGTCTCCTGCACAAAAATAGCTAACGGGGAACGGGACGAGACGAGCCTCCGCAGCTCCTCCCAGTTGGCCCGGAGTCCACGGCAATTCCATTGAAGGAATATGCCCTCCAGGCCTAGCTCGGAGGAGACGCGGGGGCCCTCCTCGAATTGAAGACCCTCACGGGAATGGCCGTACGCTTCCCGGGGGCAGAACCCCGGGCGCTGTTGGCCGGACAAAGCGCTGAAGGCGCTGTCGCCTTCGAGGACTTATTGGGGGAGGTTGGGCTCGCCATGCGAGTCTTTTCCTCCCTCCGCCTCGAAACCTTAGGCGGGCGTTGCGGCTTGGGAGGCGGGGGGCCCTCTTTTCGAGGAACCACCGTCTCCGAGCCACTCGCTCCACCTCGGGGCGTGGGCGAAGGGGCCGAAGCTCCTTTGTTGCTGTCCTCCTTTCGGGGAACAGCTTTAGGAACCCCGGAAGATGGCCTAGCGACCATCTTCAGGGGTGTTGCCTCCTGTGAGTCTAACGACTCTGTGGAGACGCGTGGCCGTTTCGCCTTACGGGAAACGGTCACGCTGGGGGAAGAGGGGGGAGCCCTGGTATTAGCCGGGGCTGGGTGTGAACCCTTTTTGCCGCCAGCTCTACCAGGGGAGCGCCCGGGTGTAGTAGAGCCCGCAGAAGGGCTCCGAATGGGCGCGGAAACAACCGTGCTCGTTGGCCTGGATGGGCCAGGAGCAGAGGGTGCTTTTCTAACTATTGAGGCATATGACGTCCCAGGCAGAGCCGGGCGCGCCAGGACCAAGTCCTTAGCCTCGCGGAATGAGAGTCGATCCTGGGCCTGAATGGCCAGGATTTCTTTCTCAAGGAGATATGCACCACATTGCTTCGAAGAAGCAGGGTGCGGCTCTCCGCAATTGACACACTTGGCCACACACGATTTGGACTTATCGTGTGCGACCTTGGAGCAATTTACACAGACTTCGGGTGACCCCGATTTTGCACGTCTACATGATCGATTCGTGTGGCCGAAACGGTGACAGTAATAGCACCGCCGCGGCAGTGGCACGAATGCCTTTACGCGGTAGCGGTACCAACCGGCACGCACCGACTCAGGGAGCTTGTCACAGTCGAACGTGACGAAGAGTGTAGGGGTGGGTCTCGAGGCCCCTCCCTGTTTTCTCATCACACGTTCGACCTTGACCGCCCCATGGTCGGCCAGCTCTAGGGTGATGTCTTCTATGGAGTAGTCAACGAGTTCCCTCGCATAAACTACTCCTTTTACAAAGTTCATGGTAGAGTGCGGCGTCACACTCACCGGGGTGCCATGAAGTGTCCGAAGAGCACTTATCTTGGCCGCCTCGGCGGGATTCGCCGCATTCGCCAGAAGGCTCCCGTCCGAGAAACGGGTTACCTTCGGCTCTCTACCAATTGCACTAGCTAATCCTCTCCTCTGATGGATCATGTTGCCCTTGGACAACATGGTGCCATCAGTGGAGCGAATAACGAGGAAGCGTTTGAAGCCAGCGGGCTCGAAAACGCCAGGTAACCTCTGAATGAGGGGCCCCGATGTCATCGAGGCTCCGCCCTGTGCACTCTTGGTCTTAGTCAGGGGCTCCGCACACGAGGGGGTAGAGGGGCCGGATGTGCCGATCTTGGCTTGGTCGCCTACCAAAGTGGCAGCAGACCCATCCGTCCCCGCACCCCCCGCGGATGGAGAGGAGCCCCGAGTCTTTTTCGTCTTTCTTGTCTTTTTCTTCTTTTTAGGAGAGGAGGGCGGGGAATGAACCCGCTTTTCACCCCCGCCGGTAGAAGCCCCCAGGCCAGATGGACCGGCCTCAGCCAGGTCCTTCTCTGAAATGGAGAAGGTCCCGGTGGGCGCAGGGGATTCATCCGGAGGAGATCCCTCCCCTCCTTGTCCTGCCTGAGAATCCACAGCCGTTTGATGAGGACCTTGCATAGGGGCGGATTCGGGTTCGGTGCTTGGCGCCAAGCCCGGATTCCCCCCCATGGAAGGCCCTACCTTCTGAGGCTGGTTTTCCTCAAGGACCATGTCTATCACAGGAGGGGCCTCCAGTTGGCCATCCCCTCCCAGGACATCGCAGGTCCCCTTGGCAGCGTCATAAGTCTTTAGTGGGGAGGCACAGGCCTTGACCCCGGCAAGGTTTAATATTTTTGCCAGCAGGTCTTTTGAGGGAAGCGACCGAAGGGGCCTGGCTTCCCTCTCCCCCCTAAGGGGGTTTGCCCTACCGAGCCGCTTGTACGAGGGGCGGTCGGCAATGGGCTGCCTGCTGGCTTTCTTGGCAGTCCCCTTAGAAAGCATAGGAGGGACTGCCGCTGGAGATAGGGAGGTGCCCGAAAGCACCTCCAGAGAAGGGGGTGAGGGGGAGTCCCCTACACCCGTAGGCGTAGGAGAGGAGTAAGCCTCCTCTCCGGTTAAAGAGGTATGGAGGGTCCCCTGCGCAAGCACAGGGGGGGGGACCTCCATCTTTTCTGTGGAGCTGCACGAGGGCGGCTCCGTTGTTGTTATAGGGGGAATTAAGGGGAGATGTTTTTTTTTTTCATCATTGGGCATGGTGACCCTCTTTGTTTTACGGGACGCAATCGCTCACCACCTCTTGCAGTAGCCCGCACTGCAAGAGGTGCTTACAGGCCCGGCAGAGCCAGGCGCCGCCATTTGGGACCACCCCTCCCGCCTGGTGGCCTGGCAGTCCTTCGGCATGGCGGCTCCACCTTGAACACGGCGTAAAACGGATAGATTTTGAAGACGAGAGGAAAAGGGATGTGAGGAAGGTATGGGTGGGGATGAAGCAGGTTGTTAAAAGCCAACCACCCCAGACCGGAGCTCAGGGGTTAGGGGACATTGTCCCTTCCCCCCTCAGCCCCGATCCGGGACGATTGGCTGAGAAGAAGGTCAGCTTCTACCCTGTGAAATTAGAGGCTGACCAGAGAAAGTTGTGGGAGAGGTTGTATGAAAAGCGACGAGGTAGGATAGGAATACAGGCTATCTGAAGGAAGGAAGAGAGGCTAAGCTGGGGCCGGACGGGGCGCTGGATCCCGTCAGCACGGCGGCCAGGATGGCAAATCGCCGCGCCCCTTACGGGGCAGATCCTGTTGAACAAATCTAACAGAAAGGCCATGCCTCGCTCACCCAGGTGTCGAAGCATGGCGTACGGGACATCGTCCGGACCGAGGGCGGTGTCCACGCACAAAGCGAGAGCGGAACGAAACTCACTCACAGTAAACTTGTCGTTGAAGGGTTCTCCGCCTCTGGAGGTAAAGTCCAGCCGGCGGCTTTCCGCGACATCACGACGTGCATTGAATGCTGGCTGAGCAGCATCACGGCAAGAGAATGCGGAAAAAGCGGTCGCTAAGGATTCCGCCACGGACGCGGGGTCCGAGATTGCGGTCCCATTCTCCTGGAGAACGGGAGGGGGGTCCTGCGAGAACTTGCCCTGAATCCTTTTGACTCGCTTCCACACCTCAGCTAAAGGGGTCTTCCCTTTAGGTGAAGACACGTATGCCCGCCAAGAAGAGCGGCGGGCGTGCTTCGAAATATACCGGAACCTAGCCCTAGCCCGACGAAATTCAGCGACAGTGAAATCGTTCGGGCGGCGCTTATAGCGCATGTAGGCATAACGCTTCTGTTTGAGGGCCGTCTCACACTCGGCCGACCACCATGCGAGTGGTCGGCGTGCAAAACGGCCAGAAGTCTTAGAAATAGTAGTCAGGCTCACGGCGATGATGTTGCCGGAGAAGAACTCAACGGCCTCATCTACCGACCTAAACTCCTCGACTGAGATAGAGAATTCAGTCATTTCCTGAAATGCAGGCCACCGCGCCCACGCCAAGCACCACCGAGGTGGTCTCTCAGGCGGCAGTTGCCCTGAAAATGATATTTGAATGGGAAAGTGATCACTACCATGGAGGTCATCGACCACCTCCCAATCAAAATCAGGCTGTGCATCCGAAGAGCACAAAGATAGGTCGAGGCAAGGGAAGGAAGCGGTTCTCGGACAGTGATGCGTAAACTCATCCACGTTTAGGACACTTATCTCAAGCTATTCGATCAGATCGGCAAGGACTTTTCCCCTGGGATTTATGGAGTAATCTCACCAGAGAGGATGCCTGCCGTTCAGATCTCCAAGCAAGAGATAGGGCCTCGGCAACCGTGCCACGACACGGCGGAAGTCCCCCGCGTCGAAGTCAGCTGACAGTGGAATGTACGCAGAAATCTGAGTATACCTCCTATCCAGGTGCAGCTGCACAGCCACTGCCTGAAAGGAGGTATCTAAAGAGAAAGGAAGAACGGAGACATCATGCCGGGTGTAAACCGCGCATCCCCCAGACCGGCCATCCCGAGCTGGTGGGGTCGTAAGACCCTCATACCCCGGGAGGGCAGGCAGGGGGCACGCGCCTAGCATGGTCTCCTGCAAAACGATAGCTAACGGGAAACGGGATGAGACGAGCCTCCGCACCTCCTCCCAGTTGGCCCGGAGTCCACGGCAATTCCATTGAAGAAATATGCCCTCCAGGCCTAGCTCGGAGGAGACGCGCGGGCCCTCCTCGAACTGAAGACCCTCACGGGAATGGCCGTACGCTTCCCGGGGGCAGAATGGGCTCGAAAACGCCAGCTAACCTCTGAATCAGGGGCCCTGATGTCATCGATGCTCCGCCCTAGCACTTTTCGTCTTTGTTATAGTCAGGGGCTCGGCACCCGGGGGGGCAGAGGGGCCGGATGTGCCGATCTTGGCTTGGTCGCTTGCCAAAGTGGCAGCAGACCTATCCGTCCACGTAGCCCCAAGTCTTTTTAGTCTTTTTTGTCTTTTCTTCTTTTTAGGAGAGGAGGGTGAGGAATGAACCCGCTTCTCACCTCCGCCGACAAGAGCCATTAGGCCAGATGGACCGGCCTCAGCCAGGTCCTTCTCCGAAATGGAAAAGGTCCTGGTGGTCGCAGGGGCACCGGTCAGAGGAGATCCTTCCCCTCCTTGTACTGCCTCAGGGGCCCCAACCGTTTGAGGAGGACCTTGCATAGGGGCGGATTCGGGTTCGGTGCTTGGCGCCGAGCCCGCATTCGCCCCCATGGAAGGCTCTACCATCTGAGGCTGGGTTTCCTCAAGGACCATGTCTATCACAGGAGGGGCCTGCAGTTGGCCATCCCCTCCCAAGACATCGCAGGTCCCCTTGGCAGCGTCACCAGTTTTTTGTGGGGAGGCACAGGCCTTGACCCCGGGAAGGTTTAAGATTCTTGCCAGCAGGTCTTTTGAGGGAAGCGACCGAAGCGGCCTGGCTTCCCTCTCCCCCCTACGGGGGTATGCCCTACCGAGCCGCTTCGATGGGAAGCGGCTGGCTAAGGGCTGCCTGCTGGCTTTCTTGGCAGTCCCCTTGGAAATAAAAGAGGGGACTGCCGCTGGAAAAGGGAGGTGACCGAAAGCAGCTCCAGAGAAGGGGGTGAGGGGGAGTCCCCTGCACCCGTTGGCGAAGGAGAGGAGTAAGCCTCCTCTCCGGTAAGAGAAATATGGAGGGTCCCCTGTGCAAGCACAGGGAAGGGGACCTCTATTTTTTTCGCTGGAGCTGCCCGAGGGCGGCTCCGTCGTTGTTTCAGGGGGAGTTAAAGGGGTTTAGTATTTTAAAGATTCATCCATGGGCATGGTGACTCTATTTGTGCTACGGGACGCAATAGCTCATCACCTCTCGCAGTTGCCCGCACTGCAAGAGGCTTACACGCCTGGCAGAGCCAGCGCCACCATTTGGGACCACCCCTCCAGCCTGGTGGCCTGGCAGTCCATCGGCATGGCAGCTCCACCTTGGACGCGACTCAAAAATATATAGATTGTGAAGAGGAGGGGAAAAGGGATGTGAGGAAGTTATGGGTGGGGATGAAGCAGGTTGTTAAAAACCAACCAACCCAGACCGGAGCTCAGGGGTTAGGGAACATTGTCTCCCCCCACCCCTCAGCCCCGATCCGGGACGGTTGGCTGAGAAGTTCAGCATCTACCCTTTGAAATTAGAGGCTGACTAGAGAAAGTTGTGGGAGAGGTTGTATGAAAAGAGGCTAAGCTGGGGTCAGACGGGGTGCTGAGTCCCGTCAGCACGGCGGCCAGGATGGCAAATCACCGCGCCTCTTACGGGGAAGTTGTGGGAGAGGTCGTATGAAAAGCAAGGAAACAAGTGTTTTGAAGGAAGAAGAGGCTAAGCTGGGGTCGGACGGGGTGCTGAGTCCCGTCAGCACGGCAGCCAGGATGGCAAAATCGCCTGCCCCTTACGGGGAGGGCAGGTTGGGGCGCTTATTCCCATCAGCATGGCGCCCAGAAAGGCCAATCGCCGCGCCCCTTACAGGGTAGCCCTGCATATTGATTCTGAGACCTTCCAGGAAGATAAAAGGGGAAATAATGTGGCACATTTCTGAGCCACTGTACACTCATAATCACAGCCTCACTCATCCAACTCTTTCCTGATCCTCTGCACCATCTTCAGAGATATCCACATTGGAGCTCCTGGCATAAAAACCCTAAAGTAGCAGATGCCTTTTTCAATTTTCTGGAGTATTGAATTAAGTCATAGTATTGCCCCCTCCATAGATGATGCACAACTAAACCTTCTATGATATAAAGAGAAAATTTATGCCAGACAAAAGTGCCCAAAATTCAGACTTCTCAATGGTGACAAATTACCCATCACACCCTAAGTTTGGATTTAGATTGGGATGACTTTGATAAGTCTCAGGGTTTTTTTTTCAAACTTAATTTTAATGTTAGGTTATGAAGGAAACCCTTGCCTCTACATAGTTACTAAATTCTTGTACATATTTTTAAGCAGCTTCTTTGTTTGTATTTGCAGGAGGCTCTTCATGTCTAATCATACTATGTATGCCACTTCTGTTAAAATTCTCAAGCCACCCTTTACTAAGTTTGAACACTATCAGCACTTTTACTAGAGGTTTACTTAATGAGTCATGTGATCAATTAGATGTTTTTTTTACAAATTATACTTTTAGAAACACTATTACCAGCAAATTGTTTCTCATTTCTTCAAATAAGCAATAATTTTTCTATTTCTCTAATTGTCTTTGATCTTTGTTTTGTAATAACTTTCAATTCTTTTGCAAAATCAGCTGTCTCAGTCACCTCTGTTTTTAAGTATGGTGCAGAGAGTCAATTTTGTAAGCAAGATCTGAGAAATGAAGGCCATTTTCATTTTTCAATTTCTTTTTTTCACTTCTCATTATGGAACAGGCACGATTCTTTTCGTTTTGATGCTATCCTATGCTTTGGTGCCATGGGATTTATTTAATAATACTGTACAGTAATTATATAAAAAAAAAACAACACAAAAGTTTCATAAAAAAGCACAGCAAATTTAAGCCAGTGTGTGGACTGAGCAGAAAAAGAAATTCTATTCATAAACTACTATGTTTTAAACCAATTTGTTCATAAAAGAGTAATTTTAAACTGATGATAAAATCTACACTAATTTTTTTTTTGTTATCTCCTTTTAGCATCTTAAATGCTCTTAAGTACCCTTCCATTCAAATTATTAGTGTTGACACAGCTAATTTTTCTTCTTGGTTTCTCACCCATTTCCAAAATCAATTTCTGCATCCCTCCAGATCCTCTTTTACTTTTCTTGCAAATGATTCATTTGTTGTTCTTTTACTCTGATTATTCATTCACTTTACTGCTTTTATTGTCTCTAGGAATACAATGAAGTCTTTGTGGTTAGTGTGTCACAATATCTCAAGCATTGTGTAACTTCTGTAGCCTCTAAGGTAACTAAATATGATTGCACACATCTATAATTTAAAATGTTGGGATGGGAACTCCCAAGTCCGCCTCCTACATTATTTACTAAATTCTGTTCCTAAATTTTCTATCTTTCATTTTCATCAACTAGTACAGATGCATGACTACACCCAGATTGTCAGTATGGTTATAAATAAAAATATAAGTTTAGAATAACATCAAACTCACTGAAAGGTGTTGATCCACCTGAGTAATTAGACTTTTCACTTCTTCTGAAACCAAATCAATAAGAAAATCACAATTGTCAAAAAGGCAATAAAACTTCTGTGAACTGAACCAAAATGCCATATTTGGTCCCATGCGAAGCTTCTGAAAGAAAAAAAGAAATCTTTATTTTTCTGCTCAAATGAGAAAAAGGAACGCTTGGTTAGTTGGTTGAAAGAGGAATTGAAGAGGTGTAAACAAGGGCATGTAACCTCAGGTAAAAAAGGGAAATGAAAATGGAGAGAATAAACAAAAAAGAAAGAAAATAATAAGGGATAAGAATGACAAAGACTTTAACAGCAAACTTCAGATGAGTTTACCCCTGACCATGGCCACTGTTCTGATGTCAGTGGCCTCAATAGACTGCAGCATAAGACAAGGTTCTCCCATAGATCCTATATCTGTAGGCAACACCAGCTTTAGGATATTTTGAGCTCTATAGAGACTATTATACTATATGTGTCTCCCATGACACAAGTCAAAATTGTTTTCCAATGCTAGTAATTTTATTTTAGTTGATTGTTAACATATAAAGGGTGGTACAAGATACTTCACATTTTTAAATATTAATAACATAAAAAAATAATTAAGTTATAAATTGGGTGACATATAAAATGAAAGAGATCTTTAAGTTTTATTATTTAAATACAATATCCTTCAAATATTTTCCATTATTGTTAAAACAAAGGCAGACTCTTTGTACTATATTTTCCATGACATTTTCCAAAACATTGAGGCCATATCATTCTTGCAAAGGTACCAAGGTTCAGAGAATTTGTGCAAAATGCATGTGTCATTCAAAATGTGTTAATCAGTGTTCAAAACAGTCACTTACATCAACTAGGATATATTTCAGTCAATTAGGATCTTTTCCAATATAATTGCAATGAATCCTAACAATATAAGCAAAATTTCATACATACAGAATGCAAATAACTCAACAATTAAATGTTGCAGACTATCAAAAAAGAAGAAACTTTCCATGCACATTTTTACAAGTAAGAAATGATATGAATTTTACCTTGTGCCTAGTAATGTCCGATGGAGCCCATTTTTATATTACTGGTTATGTTAATAAACAAAATTACATATTCTGGTGTGCTAAAAACCCCATTATAATTCATGAGAAAGTTATATCTGGTGCAGCCTAACCAGTTGAGAATCATTGGTCTCTAATTCTTTGAAGATGCTGATGAAAAAACTGTGACAGTAACTGCCAGATTTGGATATGCACGATATGTGGTTTCAATAAGATGGGGCAACACCACACAGTGAGAGAAATCATGGAAACTCTAAGAATAGCCTTCACTGGTTAGTTAATTTCACATTTAGCTGATGTTTCTTGGCCACCAAGATCACTTGATTTTACCCCTTGATTTTTTCCTGGGCCACCCTTTAAAAATATACTATAGAAAATATTTGGTAATTGCAAAAAAGGTTGACCATAAAAATGTATCAGGTTTTGAACAGTCATCTATCATTAGTCGATGTTAGAAGAATGGAATAAATATATTTAAAAGACAAAATTCTGAAGTTATATTTAATTGCATTTTTTTTAATGATCTTTACACGCTATATACAATGATTAAAGAGCAAATTTTCAATGACATTAAAATATTAACCTTAATAGAAGCAATGGTGTATTTCATGACTTTTTCTATGACAAAACACAAGAGAATAAAGTCACGAGGGGACAGGTAAGTAATCTAGCTAGCAGGAGAGACACTGATAATGTGATATTACTCATGGAACCAATTCTTCAGGCATATTATGGATCGAGAGGTTACTGGTATGCTGAAACCATTCATTTGGTATTTCATTTAAATATAATACAGAGTATACTAACATATCTTTCAATACTAACTTTGCTTGCCTGTTTCAGAATCTTAAAAGAAAGTATGGTCGATAAATCATATTCCTATTCTATTTATACCAGACTGTAAAGGGGCAAGTGCATGATGAATAAAAATTTCAAATACAAAAAAGGTTATAGGCTAAGGTTATTCAAAACAGTCACTTAGACTGGATAAGCCTAGTTAGGCTGTTATAAAACTTCCAACATGTCCCTTTAAATTTTTTTTTATTTTCTACTAGCTTTAAAGACATGATATCATGACTATTCATATTTAAGGGAGGGGGAGCTATTTTGGCAACTTCTTAAATGATCACAAATTGTAGAAAAAATATCTGAGACTATAAATTAGCCTGCATGAAAATAAACAAAGATATAAAAAAAGAAAAAAAGCGCACATCCAGCGACTGCCTACAATGGTATGTCACTGTCAATGGGGTTTAAGGAGGGCTTGGCTCCCTCCAGCACCTCCGTGCCAACTGCCTTACTTGGGCATAAGTTGCTGTAATTCTACCAAAGTCTAATGTTAGGCTAGATTAAAAACAAAAAAGGGCGAAAGTAAAAATAAAAAAGAACACTACCAAAGAGAGTGAAATAAAAGAGTAGGCCAAACTCCTGAAAAAATGTCAGATAGTGCACAACTCTGTTTGCAAGAATCCGTCCCAAGTATGTACAAGGGACAAGGCGGAGCAACCCGGCTCATCCCGATCGTGTGACAGGTAATATGCAAGAAAAACGCCCAGACTGTGACATTCAACAAGAATTTGCCGAACAGTACGGGGAATAACACAGTCGTCTCAGTACGGCGCAGGGGAGCGCTCCAGCAAATGGCGGTGCGTCCCGCGAGTGTCCCCAATTCGAAGACGACAGAAACTGACCTGTAGTCATTTGGCCATTGGAGGGTAGGTCAATGGGAAGTCACGGCGCAATGGCACGCAACTTTAAGTTCCCCTCGGCCGTCCACCTTCCTGCCATGTAATCGATGTGAGAAAGGGCGAAACTCTTATCTGGTCACATGTCCACTATTCAGCAGAAGATACTTTCGACATCCACCCGGCTCGCGTGAACCGTGGCGTCACGGATAACATAGGACAGTAATATTCCCATCAAAAAATGCTTAAAATGTACACGTCATGAAATGCAAATAGGACAAAAACCCTAGTTAAAGTTCACGTGGTGTAAATATCTAGGGCCTACACATTAAAAACAATCCAAAATAGGTGGAGGTATTAATATTTATTAGGGCTACCCTACTTAGAATCAACCAGTAAATTAATGTAACAACATAATGTTGTGAAATTTACGAACTTCTGCAGCGTTTTCGAAGATTATTATTATCAACACATAGTAAAATGAGTACGAAATATATTACTACGTCAATCTATACATAGCACTCGTATTCTCAAAGAACAACACATAGCACACATAGGACAACTAAACATCGTCCTAATTCGTCTTTTAAACTAAAACGTTTTCTATCACAATTCACAATTAATTTCTTTCGTAAATACGAAAGAAAATTGTTTATTGAGCGTAAACTTAAATAATAATAAAGTTATATTAAATTACCGGTAATTTTTTATCGGTTGCAACCCTAGTCTTGGCCATGGAACATCGAAACCTGTGCCCTTCATCAGGAAGATGTGGTTCAATGTCTGTTGGACGCTACAGAATTTGCATCAACGTCGCACCAAAAGAGAGAGAAAGGTCGTCCACGTAGAGCGTAGTGAGAACATCTTCCGGGCGTGCTTCGAAACAAACCGGAACCTAGCCTTAACTCGACGAAATTCACCCACTGTGAAATCGTCCGTGCGGCGCCGAGAGCACATATAGGCATAACGCTTCTGTTTGAGGGTCATCTAACACTTCGCGTGACCAATCCGAGGAATAGTAGTTAGGCATACAGCAATGATGTTAACACAGAAGAACTAAACGACCTCATCTACCGACCTAAACTCGTCGATTTTTTCCATAGAAGTCATCGACCACCTCCCACCCAAAGTCAGGCTATGCATCGGGAGAGCAGGAGGATAGATCAAAACAGGAAAACGAAGCGGTTCTCGGGCAGTAATGCGTAAACTTTTCCACATTTAGGACACGTATATCTAGCTCGTTAATAAAGTCAGCAAGGACCTGACCCCTGGGATTGATCGAGGGGTCTCCACAGAAGGCGTGTCTATCTACCGTTCAAATCGCCGAGCAAAAGGACCTCGGCAACTGTGCCACGATGCGGCGCAAGTCCTACTCGTCGAAGTCGAATGACGATAGAATGTACCCAGAAATAACAGTATACCTCCATTCCAGGTGCAGCTGCACGGCTACTGCCTGAAATGAGGTATTTAAAGCAAAGAGAAGCCGGAAACATCATGCGGGGTGTAAATCGCGCATCCTGTGGTGGTGGGGTCGCAAAACCCTTGTATCCCGGGATGGTAGGCAGGGAAGAAGAGCCCAGCATGGTGTCGTGCAAAAAGATAGCTAACGGGGAACGGGAGGAGACGAGCCTCAGCAGCTCGTCCCAGTTGGCCCGGAGGCCGTGGCAATTCCATTGAAGGAATATGTCCTCCACGCCTATCTCGGAGGAGATGCAGGGGCCCTCTTAGAAGAGAAGAGCCTCATGGGAAAGGCCGTACGCTTCCCGAAGGCCTCACTCCGGGCGCTGTTGGCCGAACAATGCGCTGTCGCCCCCGAGGACTTATCGGGGGAGGTTGGGCTCGCCATGCGAGTCTTTTCCTCCCTCCGGCTCGAAACCTTAGACGGGCAGGGCGATTTCGGAAACGGGGGGCCCTTAAGAAGATCCACCGTCTCGAAATCACCTAGTACACCCTTGGGTGGGGAGGTAGGAGCCGAAGCTCTTTTGGTGCTTTCCTAATTTCGGGTTTCAACTTTAGGAACTCGGGAAGAGGGCCTCACGAAAGCCTTCAGGGGTGTTAACTCTTGGAGTCCTAAGACTAGGAGGCGCGCGGCCCTTTCACCTTCGGGGAAATGGTCATGCTGGAGGAGGGGTGGGGAGCCCTGGTTTTAGCCCTTTGTGCCGCCAGCTCTACCAGGAAACCGCTAGGGGTGAGTAGAACCGGCAGAAGGGTTCCAAATGGACACACAAACCACCGTGCTCGTAGGTCTTGAGGGGCTAGGAGCAGAGGGTGCCTTTTTTTAAAAATGAGGCATAAGTCGTCTCAGCTAGCCCCGAGCGCTCCAGGACAGTCTTTAGCATTGTGAAATGAGAGACGATCCGTACCCGGAACGGCCAGGAATTCTTTCTCCAGTAGATACGCACCTCATTGTTTCGAACAAGTGTGGGGACGCTTTCTGCAAAATACCAATTGGCCATACACAAGAGGGACTTATTGTATACGGCCATGGAACAACTTACAGATTTGGGGTAAACCCGAATGTGTACGTTTACATGAGCGATTCGTATGACCAAAGCGGTGGCAGTAGTAGCACCTCCGCGGCAGTGATACGAAAGCCTTCACGCGGTAGCGATACCAAACGTCACACAGCGACTCAGGGAGCACATAGGGGTGGGTGTCGAGGCCCCTGTTTTCTCATCACACGTTTGACCTTAACCGTTCTAAGATGTCATCTATGGAGTAGTCCACGAGTTCCTTCGCATAAACCACTCCTTTCACTAAGTTCATGGAAGAATGTGGCGTCACACTCAACGGTGTGCCAACAACTGTCTGAAGAGCAGTAATTATGGTGGCCTCGGAGAGATCTGACGCATTCGCCAGAAGGCTCCCGTCCAAGAAACGGATCACCTTTGGCTCTCTACTCATCAAACTAGCTAATGCTCTCCTCTGATGGATCATGTTGCCCTTGGCCAACATGTTGCCATCAGTTTATAGCAAATAAGCAGAAAGCGTTTGAAGCCAGTGGGCTCGAAAACGATAAGTTGTCTCTCAAAGAGGGGCCCAGACGTAATCGAGGGTGGGCTCAGCGCATTTGTGACTTTGGTCTTGGTTTATGCACCCACCCGAGGGCGCCTCGGGGCAGGACGTGCGGAACTTGGCCTGGTTTCTTGCCAAAACGGCAAAGGACCCATCAGTTCCACAAGCCCCGGCAGAGGCAGAAAAACCTACCTATAGCTCTCTTTGTCTTCCTGATCCTTTTCTTTTTGGAGAGAGAAGGATAGGGATTGAATCCGCTTCTCTCGAGCCACCGGAGGAGCCCCATAGGCCGGACGAACCAGCAAGATCCTTCTCCAGGATCGAGAAAGTGTTAGCTGTTAAAGGGGCACCAACAGGGAAAGAAGCCCCTCCTCTCCTAAGTCCTTGTGGCACCATGTCCAACTCAGGGGGTGCCTGCATGTGGCAGCCATCCCCCCCTCCCCCAAGGCAACACAGATCCCAATAGAAGACCCTGTCTCATTTTTTGTTGACCCCTGCAGGCTTAAATGTGGGACTGCAGGACATTAGTTGGCATGGACTGATGGGCGGTGCTCTCCCTTGCCCTCTTAAGGAGGTTGGCCCTATCAAGCCGCTACAACTGGGAGTGGTAAATTTTTTGCCGCTAGCCTTCTCTCTTGGCACTCCCCTGTGAGAGGGAGTGCCGCTGTTAAGGAGATGGAGTCAACCGGGTGTGCTTCCAAGGAAGGGGCTGAGGGGGAAGCCACCACACCTGTAGAAGAGGGTTGGAGGGGCCCCTGAGAAAGCACTTGGGGAACTGCCTCCTTTTCAGAGGTGGAGCTGCCTGAGAGCAGCTCCAAAGATGGTAAAGGGGAAGCCCATTCACCACATGGTGATGGTGAGAGTGGAAGCCCTCCACTGGTCAAAGGAGGTACCTCAGTTTTCCTCATCCTCCCCAACACCTAGAGAGGGTGAGGCCACGCTTGGAGGAGGATCTACATCCTTTTGTAACCAGGATCAGAAAAAAGGGCTCATGGAAAGTAGAGAAACGTCTCCATAGGATCTGAAATTCCAGAATATGATCATTTACACCTAATAGGTCCTAATGCAGCATTGATTGGCTTTGCAAACCCAGCTCACCATTTAAGTGAAATTGTCCTGGAAATTTAACCATAGAGGATGGTGCGGGCGTAGCCACCTTATATGTGTATTGGAGGAATGTGAACAGAGTCGATAGCCCAACATACACTGTACCGAATACTTGTCCTAGCTAGCGACTTTCGACCCTCGCAGCATTTAGGGACCTCACAAAATACACTGCTACTTGAATAAGGCTCATAAGAGGTTGAAAGTGAGCTGCGCAACCAGAACCTCTGTGAATAGGAGAGCAAGTTTGGAAAGGGATAGAAAGATATGTAATAATGAGAAGTAGAGATAGGCATGTCCACAAACGAGTAGGTTGAGCGATTACCTATTATTATCATACCCTAGGCGATCCCAGGATGGCATGCAGTCCATCAAGGCACTATGGCTACTGGACCAAACTCCGTATAGGTGGAAACACTCCTCCTGGAACAAAGTGTGGGTAGAAAAGGTTGAGGGGATAGTCATAATGATAATAAATAATATTAAATAATAACATACTAATAATAATTAGTAATAATCATAATAATGAATAATACCAAAGTTATACCAAATAATACTACTAATAAAATAATAAGAATGATAACAATAATGCTAAAAAAAAGGTAAAGTAGTTCTGAGTTGGGGCAATGAGAAAGTGCACCAACAACTTTCCCAGGCCCCATCACAGAGTTCAAATCAACCCAGTGACACAACTTCCCTAATTTGCACTAGGCCAGGAGGATGTGCAGCTGCTCCAGCTACCAAGTGTACCCCCCTGTGGGGTACTGTCAGTGACATCATCTACACAAATCATATTAACTTCTAATACTGGGGCTGAGATGTCATATTTTAAACCAACAGGAGCAGGTTTATAAAAACAGCTCAAGCACTCAAAAGTACAAACTTACAACTTTGCAGGGACAATTCCTCAATAACGTGAATTTGAATTCATTGACAAAACATCTTATTATGAGGGTTCAAAGGGGTCTTACCTGATTTCGAGCATTGAAAATATTTTCTTTTACAACATTTTTGAAATGTGGCAAATTCTGCCGAATGTGTACTTTGAGCTCTTCATGAGTAAGCCTTTTGAGCTCTTCTTTAACAGTTTGAAGAAAAGCTCCCTCATAATTTGCTTTCACTGAAAAAAGAAATCTGAACTAAGTAATATAAAGCAGTCGACCTTAAGGCTAAAGAAATGAAGAGAGCTGAAACATGGTGGAAAAATCTGAGAGAACCACCACACAAGGGGAGTTGAAATAAGGAAAATGCGACAATAAATGCAAAATAAGGTTGTAATAGTGTAAACCACTCCCACATAAAGAGAGAGAGAGAGAGAGCATGGGGTCTTACATTTTTTCAGGTGAAAAAAAAAGTTTTAAGGAGGGGAATGCAACAAATATCCAGAAGCACTGATACCTGTAACAACTAATTAATAATGGAACTTGGTAATGATAATGAATAAAGGTCAATACACTGATTTGTGTGGTTCTAACAACCACCTAATATGCTTTTGTATGGGGCCCAATATTTTTTCCAGATCACTTCATTGCTTTTTTTTTGGAATTAATCACTCATAAGTTCTTTTGTAAAGGTTACTTTTTAAAAATGAAAATATGTATACAGTTAGATGAATTTTCTTAAAAAATGTGGAGAGCAAAAAGAAGAAATACTTGAAAATACAATAGGGTGGATGAGGATGTGAGAGTGATGGAGGGTGAGAGCATATGAGGGAAATTGAAAAGTGATTAATCAAAAGAAGCATTTAGATGGAAAATGAGTATCCTGATATGGATAGGAACAACAGCTATTTTGAAAGGGAGTAAGAAGTCAAGAGAACAATAGATGTGAACTTCAAGGACAAGGATGGCAGGGTATATATGAGGAGTTTTTTTTATTAAGTGGTCATAATCATGCAACATCCTGATACTAGATTAACCAACTAACAAAAAAACATGCAAAATCCAAATCACATTAGAAATAAAAAAAAACAAAAGCAAACAGAACATAAACAAAAAATGCAATAAGAAGGAAAACCTCCAGTATCAGGGATAGGCCCGCCTACCCCCAGTGCAGGTTTTTTTTTTTTTTTCCTTTTAAGAGCTGATCTGGCGACTGCCTACTTGGGCATTAGTCGCAGTATTAAAACTGGCCTAGTTCTAGGCTACTTTAAAAAAAAAATAAAGAGAGAAAAAAAAAACAACACCCCAAAAGGGGGAAAGGAAGCAAGCTGGTGCGTCGAAGAGAGGTCCCCCCGGCGCAGGAGCGTGCAACTAAAGGAGAAAAACAAACAAAAAACAAAACAAAAAAACAACAACAAACAAACCTTGCTTAAATAATAGGGAGAAGGCCGGCCTCCCCGAGAAGTCAACAAGTCCACAAGTCAATGTGCACGAATCTGTCCCGAGCACAAGGGACAGGCGGTAGCGACCCCGCCCATCCCGGTACTGGGACAGGTATCGTGCGCGAAGATCACCCAGACTGGGACATTCGACAAGAATGTGCCGAACAGTCTGGGGGACGACGCAGTCGTTGCAATAGGGCGCAGGCGAGCGCTCCATCAGATAGCGATGCGTCACACGAGTGTGTCCGATTCGGAGACGACAGAAAGCAACCTGAAGCCGCCGCGGCATTGGGGGATAGGTCCATGGGAACAGTCGCGGCGCAATGGCACGCAACTTTAAGTTCCCTTCGACCGTCTCCCATCTTCTTTGCCAAGCAGTCCGAAGAGCTGCCCGTATTCCTGCCATGTAGTCGGTGTGAGGAAGAGCGAAACGCTGGTCTGGTCGCAGAGTCCTCGCGGACTCTTTGGCGCCCTCATTCCCCGCAATTCCTACATGTCCAGGAACCCAGCAGAAGATAATCTCGACATCTGCCCGGCTCGCCAAAACCGTGGCGTCACGGATATCGCGAACCAGGGGATGCGGAGATTCCAATGCCCCAAGAGCACTCAGGGCGCTTTGTGAGTCGCTATAGATCACAATCCGGTCTCCGAACCGGGCACGTCGCGTAATCTCCCGTACCGAGTGGTGTATTGCCACCAGCTCGGCCGTGAAGACAGACGCAGCGCCTGGTAGAGCCCCGCTGACTTCAAACAGAGGGGATACGGCGTGGAAGCCGACCCCCTCTTGGGACTTGGAGCCATCCGTATACACTGGCACGGTTCCAGCGTGACACGATGTGTGCTCCAAAAAGGTCGAACGCAATACTCCCGGCGCAGTACAAGCTTTGGGAGCAGAGGCGTGGCGACAAAATGCCAAATGTGGTACCCTCCAGGGTGGCGTCCTGGGCAGAACCAGGGGCACCACCGGCCCGAGAGCTATATCTACCTCTCGAAGGAGTTTCGTGGCCCTAAACCCAAAGGGCTTAGGGTATGACTGGCGTCTCTCGGCGGCATAGGCACCATCGAGATCAGCTGCGGATGCAGTGAGAGCTGTTGGCGACTGAGGGAGGCGCCGGGCTCGCGCGTACAGGCGAGTGATAAACTGCACGCGGCGCAGAGCGAGTGGCATCTCCCCAGCACCGACCAACAGGCTCTCAATGGGGGAAGTGCGGAAGGCACCGGTCGCAAGGCGAAGGCCGGTGTGGTGGATCGAATCCACCTTCCGCAATAAACGCTCGGCTGCGGATGCATAAAACTCGCATCCGTAGTCGAGCTTCGAGCGAACAAAGGATCGATAAAAAAGTAAGGCGGTAGCCCTATCAGCGCCCCAAGCGCTGAACGTCACGGAACGGAGAATGTCCATGGCGCGGGTACAAGAGACCCTAAGGCTGCGAATATGAGCCTCCCAGGTGAGGCGTCGGTCGAATACAAGACCAAGGAAACGGTGCGACTCAACCACATCCAGGCGCACCCCATTAAAAAACAAATCTGGGTCGGGGTGAAGCCGTGGATGGCGGCAGAAGTGCACCACCTTAGTCTTGGCCAAAGAAAACAGAAACCTGTGTGCTTCGGCATAGCGAGAGACGCGGTTCAATGCCTGTAAGAGTCGACGCTCCAGAGTTGGCATCTGGGCCGCGCCAAAAGAGATCGAAAGGTCGTCCACGTAGAGCGTAGCGAGAACATCTTCCGGCAGCACCGAGGTGATGCCGTTGATGCTCAGGGCAAAGAGTGTGACACTGAGGACACTTCCCTGCGGGACACCCTCTTGCTGCTCGTTTGGGCCGGAGAGGGCTTCCCCCACCTGTACGCGGAATCGTCGATCTTGCAAAAATTCAGATATAAACATTGGGAGGCGTCCCCTCGCCCCCATCGTGTGGAGAGTCTCCATGATACCGTATCGCCATGCGGTATCATAGGCCTTCTCCAGATAAAAAAACAGTGGCGTAGTGCTGTCTACGAAGGAAAGCCTCGCAGACGGCATTTTCCAGTCGGAGCAGAGCATCCGACGTGGAGTGGAACTTACGGAAGCCGCACTGTGCAGAACACAGATGGCCTCCGCTGTCCAGGAAATAGGCTAATCTAACATTTACCAATTTCTCCATCAACTTGCACACGCAAGAGGTTAGAGATATTGGGCGGAAACCGGTCGGAGTAGAGTGATCTCTCCCCGGCTTGCGAAAGGCGAGCACAGTAGCGATTCGCCAGGAGTCTGGGAGGAGACCTTCCACCCAGATCCTGTTGAACAAATCTAACAGAAAGGCCATGCCTCGCTCACCCAGGTGTCGAAGCATGGCGTACGGGACATCGTCCGGACCATGGGCGGTGTCCGCGCACGAAGCGAGAGCGGAACGCAACTCACTCACAGAAACTTGTCGTTGAAGGGTTCTCCGCCTCTGGAGGTAAAGTCCAGCCGGCGGCCTTCCGCGACATCACGACGTGCATTGAATGCTGGCGGAGCAGCATCACGGCTAGAGAATGCGGAAAAAGCGGTCGCTAAGGATTCCGCCACGGACGCGGGGTCCGAGATTGCAGTCCCATTCTCCTGGAGAACGGGAGGGGGGTCCTGCGAGAACTTGCCCCGAATCCTTTTGACTCGCTTCCACACCTCAGCTAAAGGGGTCTTCCCGTTAAGTGAAGACACGTATGCCCGCCAAGAAGAGCGGCGGGCGTGCTTCGAAATATACCGGAACCTAGCCCTAGCCCGACGAAATTCAGCGACAGTGAAATCGTTCGGGCGGCGCTTATAGCGCATGTAGGCATAACGCTTCTGTTTGAGGGCCGTCTCACACTCGGCCGACCACCATGGGAGTGGTCGGCGTGCAAAACGGCCAGACGTTCTAGGAATAGTAGTCAGGCCCACGGCGATGACGTTGCCGGAGAAGAACTCAATGGCCTCATCTACCGACCTAAACTCCTCGACTGAGATAGAGAATTCAGTCATTTCCTGAAATGCAGGCCACCGCACCCGCGCCAAGCACCACCGAGGTGGTCTCTCAGGCGGCAGTTGCCCTGAAAATGATATTTGAATGGGAAAGTGATCACTACCATGGAGGTCATCGACCACACCCCAATCAAAATCAGGCTGTGCATCCGAAGAGCACAAAGATAGGTCAAGGCAAGAAAATGAAGCGGTTCTCGGACAGTGATGCGTAAACTCATCCACGTTTAGGACACCCATCTCAAGCTCTTCGATCAGATCGGCAAGGACTTGTCCCCTGGGGTTTATGGTGTAATCTCCCCAGAGAGGATGCCTGCCGTTCAGATCTCCAAGCAAGAGATAGGGCCTCGGCAACCGTGCCACGACGCGGCGGAAGTCAGCTGACGGTGGAATGTACGCAGAAATGATAGTATACCTCCTATCCAGGTGCAGCTGCACAGCCACTGCCTGAAGGGAGGTATCTAAAGAGAAAGGAAGAACGGAGACATCATGCCGGGTGTAAACCGCGCATCCCCCAGCCCGGCCGTCCCGCGGCGGTGGGGTCGCAAGACCCTTATACCCCGGGAGGGCGGGCAGGGGGCACGCGCCTAGCATGGTCTCCTGCAAAAAAATAGCTAACGGGGAACGGGACGAGGCGAGCCTCCGCAGCTCCTCCCAGTTGGCCCGGAGTCCACGGCAATTCCATTGAAGGAATATGCCCTCCAGGCCTAGCTCAGATGAGACGCGGGGGCCCTCCTCGAATTGAAGACCCTCACGGGAATGGCCGTACGCTTGCCGGGGGCAGAACCTCGGGCGCTGTTGGCCGGACAAAGCGCTGGAGGCGCTGTCGCCTTCGAGGACTTATTGGGGGAGGTTGGGCTCGCCAAGCAAGTCTTTTCCTCCCTCCGCCTCGAAACCTTAGGCGGGCGCTGCGGCTTCGGAGGCGGGGGGCCCACTTTTCGAGGAACCACCGTCTCCGAGCCACTCGCTCCACCTCGGGGCTTAGGCGAAGGAGCCGAAGCTCCTTTGTTGCTGTCCTCCTTTCGGGGGACAGCTTTAGGAACCCCCGAAGATGGCCTAGCGACCATCTTCAGGGGTGTTGCCTCCTGTGAGTCTAACGACTCTGTGGAGGCGCGTGGCCGTTTCGCCTTGCGGGAAACGGTCACGCTGGGGGAAGAGGGGGGAGCCCTGGTTTTAGCCGGGGCTGGGTATTAACCCTTTTTGCCGCCAGCCTTACCAGGGAAGCGCCCGGGTTGGGTAGAGCCCGCAGAAGGGCTCCGAATGGGCGCGGAAACAACCGTGCTCGTTAGCCTGGATGGGCCAGGAGCAGAGGGTGCCTTTCGAACTACTGAGGCATATGACGTCCCAGGCAGAGCTGGGCGCGCCAGGACCAAGTCCTTAGCCTCGCGGAATGAGAGTCTATCCTGGGCCTGAACCGCCAGGATTTCTTTCTCCAGGAGATATGCACCACACTGCTTCGAAGAAGCAGGGTGCGGCTCTCCGCAATTGACACACTTGGCCACACACGATTTGGACTTATCGTGTGCGACCTTGGAGCAATTTACACAGACTTCGGGTGACCCCGACTTTGCACGTCTACATGAGCGATTCGTATGGCCGAAGCGGTGACAGTAATAGCACCGCCGCGGCAGTGGCACGAATGCCTTCACGCGGTAGCGATACCAACCGGCATGCACCGACTCAGGGAGCTTGTCACAGTCTAACGTGACGAAGAGTGTAGGGGTGGGTCTCGAGGCCCCTCCCTGTTTTCTCATCACACGTTCGACCTTGACCGCCCCATGGTCGGCCAGCTCTAGGGTGATGTCCTCAATGGAGTAGTCAACGAGTTCCCTCGCATAAACTACTCCTTTCACAAAGTTCATGGTAGAGTGCGGCGTCACACTCACCGGGGTGCCATGAAGTGTCCGAAGAGCACTTATCTTGGCCGCCTCGGCGGGATTCGCCGCATTCGCCAGAAGGCTGCCGTCCGAGAAACGGGTCACCTTCGGCTCTCTACCAATTGCACTAGCTAATCCTCTCCTCTGATGGATCATGTTGCCCTTGGACAACATGGTGCCATCAGTGGAGCGAATAACGAGGAAGCGTTTGAAGCCAGCGGGCTCGAAAACGCCAGGTAACCTCTGAATGAGGAGCCCCGATGTCATCGAGGCTCCGCCCTGTGCACTTTTGGTCTTTGTCATCGTCAGGAGCTCCGTACCCGGGGAAGCAGAGGGCCCGGATGTGCCGATCTTGGCTTGGTCGCTTGCCAAAGTGGTAGCAGACCCATCCGTCCCCGTAGCCCCCGCGGATTGAGAGGAGCCCCGAGTCTTCTTCGTCTTTTTCTTTTTTGGAGAGGAGGGCGGGGAATGAACCCGCTTCTCTCCCTCGCCGGTAGAAGCCCCCAGGCCAGATGGACCGGCCTCAGCCAGGTCCTTCTCCAAAATGGAGAAGGTCCTGGTGGTCGCAGGGGCATCATCCGGAGGAGATTCCTCCCCTCCTTGTACTGCCTGAGAATCCACAGCCGTTTGATGAGGACCTTGCATAGGGGCGGATTCGGGTTCGGTGCTTGGCGCCGAGCCAGGATTCCCCCACATGGAAGGCCCTACCTTCTGAGGCTGGTTTTCCTCAAGGACCCTGTGTGTCACAGGAGGGGCCTCCAGTTGGCCATCCCCTCCCAGGACATCGCAGGTCCCCTTGGCAGTGTCATAAGTCTTTAGTGGGGAGGCACAGGCCTTGACCCCAGCAAGGTTTAATATTTTTGCCAGCAGGTCTTTTGAGGGAAGCGACCGAAGGGGCCTGGCTTCCCTCCCCCCCTAAGGGGGTTTGCCCTACCGAGCCGCTTGTACGAGGGGCGGTCGGCAATGGGCTGCCTGCTGGCTTTCTTGGCAGTCCCCTTAGAAAGCAAAGGAGGGACTGCCGCTGGAGATAGGGAGGTGCCCAAAAGCACCTCCAGAGAAGGGGGTGAGGGGGAGTCCCCTACACCCGTAGGCTTAGGAGAGGAGTAAGCCTCCTCTCTGGTTAAAGAGGTATGGAGGGTCCCCTGCGCAAGCACAGGGGGGGGGACCTCCATCTTTTCTGTGGAGCTGCACGAGGGCGGCTCCGTTGTTTTAGGGGGAATTAAGGGGAGATGGTTTTTTTTTTCATCATTGGGCATGGTGACCCTCTTTGTTTTACGGGACGCAATAGCTCATCACCTCTTGCAGTTGCCCGCACTGCAAGAGGTGCTTACAGGCCTGGCAGAGCCAGGCGCCGCCATTTGGGACCACCCCTCCCGCCTGGTGGCCTGGCAGTCCATCGGCATGGCGGCTCCACCTTAGACACAGCGTAAAAAAATATAGGTTGTGAAGAGGAGAGGAAAAGGGATGTGTGGAAGGTATGGGTGGGGATGAAGCAGGTTGTTAAAAACCAGCCACCCCCGACCAGGAGCTCAGGGGTTAGGGAACATTGTCCCCCACCCCCTCAGCCCCGATGCGGGACGGTTGGCTGAAAGGAAGGTCAGCATCTACCCTGTGAAATTAGAGGCTGACCAGAGAAAGTTGTGGGAGAGGTTGTGTGAAAAGAGAGGAAACAAGTGTTTTGATGGAAGGAAGAGAGGCTAAGCTGGGGCCGGACGGAGTGCTCAATCCCGTCAGCACGGCGAATTGCCGCGCCCCTTACGGGGCCCCCAGTGCAGGTACATGCGACCGCCCTACAAGCGTCATTTTTTTTTGAGGGAGCCCATCTAGTGACTGCCTGCTTGGGCATAAGTCATTGTACACGACACAGACTACTACTAGGCTATTTTAAGAAACAAATAACAAAAAAAACAACAACAATAAGACAAATAATAACACTAAAAGGGGCAAGGGCTAAAAATAACAACAAGAAAACAGAGCAAAAAAGAAAGGAGGCGCGCTCCGGCATTTGGGGTCGGCCAGCTTCCCCTCTGGCACAGGAACATGCAACCTACAAAAAAACAACAATAGTCAAATAAAGGGGAGGAGGCCAGCCTCCTGCAAAGGGTCATAAAGTCCAAAAGTCAGTGTGCACGAATCTGTCTCGAGTACAAAGGAGAAGCGGTAGTGACCCCGCTCGTCCTAGTACCGCCCAGACTGGGACATTCAACAAGAATGTGCAGTGTGCTGAACAGTCTGGGGGACAACACAGTCTTCACATTAGGGCGCTGCATTGCAGCATTGGAAGGTAGGTCCATGGAAACAGTCGCGGTACAATGGCACGCAACTTTAAGTTCCCCTAGACTGTCTCCCATCTTCTTTGCCAAGCAGCCCGGAGAGCTGCCTGTATTCCTGGCGACAAATAACCAAAGGTGGCATCCCTGGGCAGAACCATGGGTGCTACCGGCCATTTCCTAGCCCTAAACCCAAAGGGCTTAGGGTATGACTGGCGTCTTTCAGCGGCATAGGCACAGTCGAGATCAGCTTCGGAAGCAGTGAGAGCTGTTGGCGACTGAGGAAGGCGCCGGGCTCGCGCGAAAGCGAGTGGCATCTCCCCAGCATAGACAAATAGGCTATCAATGAGGGAAGTGCGGAAGGCACCGGTCGCCAGGCGAAGGCAGGTGTGGTGGATAGAGTCCACCTTCTGCAATACACGCTCTGCTGCGGATGCCAATATGGGCCTCCCAGGTGAGGCATCAGGCAAATACAAAAACAAGGAAACGGTGCGAGTCCAACGGTTTCAGGCGAACCCCATGTAGAAATAATTCTGGGCCAAGGTGGAGCCGTGGATGGCGGCATAAGAGCACCACCTTAGTCTTGGCCAAGGAAAACCGAAGCCTGCGAGCTTCGGCATAGTGAGGGACGCGGTTGAATGCCTGTTGGGATCGATGCACCAGAGTTGGCATCTGGGTCGCGCCAAAAGAGATCAAAGGGTCGTCTACGTAGAGCGTAGAGGACACTTCCATGCAGGACCCGCTCTTCCTGCTACATTGGGCCGGAGAGGACTCCGCCCACCCGTACGCTGAATCGATCAATTAGCAAAGATTCACATATAAAGATTGGGAGGCGTCCCTTCGCCCGCATCGTGTGGAGAGTCAACACGATACCGTATGCCATGCGGTGTCATAGGCTTCTCCAGATCGAAAAACACCGCGGCATAGTGCTGTCTACGAAAAAGTCCTCGCAGACGGTGTTTTCTAGTCGGATCAGAGCATCTAACTTGGAATTTGCAGAAGCCGCACTGTGCAGAAGACAGGTGGCCTCCGCTACCATTAAGAAAAAGGCTAATCTAACATTTACCAATTTCTCCATCAAGATGCAAATCCAGTAATGTAAAAACCGACCGGGATAGAGTGATCTCTACTCAGTTTGCGAAAAGCGAGCACAGTAGCGATTCACCAGGAGTCTAGGAGGATACCCTCTAACCACATCCTGTCGAACAAATCTAACAGAAAGGCCATGATTCGCTCACCCAGGTGTCGTCGAAGCGTGGCTGACCACCACAGAAAAGGTCTGCGCGCAAAAAGGCTAGACGTTCTAGGAATAGTAGTTAGGCCCACGGCAATGCAGTTGCCGAAGAACTACTCAACAGCCTCATCCACCGAAATAAAAACACCTAGACTGAGACATCAGTCATTTCCTGAAATCCGGACATCCGTGCCAAGCACCACAGGCGCGGGCTCTCAGGCGGCAGCGGCCCAGAAAAGGATATTCGAATGGGAAAGTGATTACTACCAAGGTCATCCACTACCCCCCACCCAAATAAGGCTGTGCATCGGGAGAGCACAGAGTAAGATCAAGACAGGAAAATGAAGCAGTTCTGGGCAGTGATGCGTAAACTAATCGACATTTAGGGCACTAATCTCCAGATCATCCAACAGGTCGGCAAGGACCTGACCCCTGGGGGTAATCAAGTTGTCTCCCCAGAAAGGATGGCTACCATTCAAATCTCCGAGCAAGAAAAAAAGCATCAGCAACTGTGCCACGACGCCGCAGAAGTCCTGCGCGTCGAAGTTGGCTGACAGTGGATTGTACGCAGAAGTAAAGGAAATACCTCCGATCGAAGTGCAGCTGCACAACTACTACCTGTAAGGAGGTATCTAAAGAAAAGAGAAGAATGGAGACATCATGCCGGTTTTAAATGGCCCATCCACTAATGGTGGTGGGGTCGAAAAACCTTTATACCTAGGGAGGGTGGGCAGAGATAGCTAAGGAAAAACGGGAGGAGACTAGCCTACGTAACTCCTCCCAGTTGGCCATGATTACAAGGCAATTCCATTGAAGGAATATGCCCTCGGAGGAGATGCGGGCGCCCTCTTCGAAGAGAAGACCCTCATGGGAATGGGCGTACGCTTCCCAAAGACAGAACTCCGGGCGCTGTTGGCCGGACAATGCGCTGAAGGCCTTGTCGCCTTCGAGGACGTAGGCTCTCCATGCCAGTCTTTTCCTCCCTCCAGCTCAAAACCTTAGGCAGGCGGGGCGGAGCTCCCTCTTTTGGAGGGTCAACCGTCTTTGAACCACCCAGCTTACCACTGAGTGTGGACATAGGAGCTGAAGCTCCTTTAGTGCTGTCCTCCTTCGGTGAGCATCTTTAGGAACCCTGTAAGTTGGCCTCACAACCAGCTTCAGTGGTGTTGCCTCCTGTGAGTCTACGAGTCGGTGGAAGCGCGCGGCCGTTTCGCATTATGGGAAACGGTCACGCTGGGGGAATGGGGGGGGGGGGGATGGGCTGGTCTTAGCCTGGGCTAGGTGTGAAACCTTTGTGCCACCAGCTGTATTAGGGAAGGGGGTTATAGCCCGTAGAAGGGTTCCTAATAGGCTCGGAAGTGACCACGCCGGGCGCGCTACGAGCAAGTCCTTAACCTCGCGAAATGAGAGACGATCCTGGACATGAATGGCTAGGATTTTCTTCTCAAGGAGATACGCACCACATTGCTTCGAAGAAGCGGGGTGCAACACTCCAAAATTGACAGACTTGGCCCCACACCATTTGGACTTATTGTGTGCGACCTTGGACCAACTTACACAGACTTTGCAAGTCTCCAGGAGCGATTCGTATGGCCGAAGCGGTGGCAGTATGGTCGGCCAGTTCTAAGGTGATGTCATCTATGGAATTGTCCAGGAGTTCCCTCGAATACACCACTCCTTTCATGAAGTTCATGGTAGAGTGCTACGTCACACTTCCCGGCGTGCCATCAAGTGTCCGAAGTGTACTCATCATTGCCACACCAGAGGGATTCGATGCATTCGGCAGAAAGCTCTCGTCGGAGAAACGGGTCACCTTCGGCTCTCTACCAATCCCGCTAGCTAGAGCTCTCCTCTGATGTATCATGTTGTCCTTGGCCCACATGCAGCCCTCAGTGGAACGAATAACGAGGATGCATTTAAAGGCAGCTGGCTCAAAAAGACCAGGTAACATCTAAATGAGGTGCCTGAATGTAATCGAGGCTCTGCTCTGCGCAGTTGCAATTTTGGTCTTTGTTAAGGACTCCCCACCCAGGGAAGCACCGGGGGCGACGTCCTGATCTTGGCTTGGTCGCTTACCGAAATGGCAACGGACCCGTTGGTCCCCGTGGAGGAAGAGGAGCCCTTAGGCTAGATGGACCAGCCTCGGCAAGATCCTTCTCTGAAATGGATAAGGTCTTATCAATCAGAGGGAAACCAGCTGGGAGCGGAGATCCCTCCTCTCTTGAAGCTTTGGGCCCCAAGCCATCTGAAGAGAAGCTTGCACAGGGGTGGACTCATGTTCTGTACTTGGCACTGAGCCCAAGTTCATTCCTATGGAAGAACCTACCGTCTGGGGCTAGGTCACCTCATGGTCATCCCTCTCACAAGACATCACAGATTCCATTTGAGGTTCCTTTTTTTTGTCTAATGCTGGCGAACCCACATTCATTGTGGAAGAGAGAGAAGCAGGTACACTGACCCCCTGTAAACTTGTCATGCATGCAAGCAGGACATAGGGGGCATGGGCCAACATATCCCTTGCTCCCTAAGAAGGTTGGCCCTATTGAGCCACTCCCAGTTGGTCCATTATGCCCTCTTGGCAGTCCCCTGCAAAGCAAAGGAGGGACTGCCACTGTAGAAGAGATGGAGTCGCCCAAGGTACCTACATAGAAGAGGGTGAGGGAAGGTCCCCTGCACCCATACGTCTAGGAGAGGTGTAAGCCTCGTCTCCGGTAAAAGAAGTTTGGAGGGTCGGCTAAGAAAGCAAGGGGGGGAGGGGGGTTCCTTTCTACTGTGGAGCTACCAGAGGGTGGCTCGAACATTGGTAAAGGGAAAGCGGAGATAGTTTTTTTTTTTTGGGGGGGGGGATAAAATCAATTAGTATCACAGAACGTGAACACTAATCACCCCCACGCAGTAGCCCATTCTGTGAGGGGTGAATACAGGGCTGGCAAAGCCAGCTGCTGCCATTTAGGATCACTCCTCCCATCCAGGGGCCAAGCAGTCCTTCAGCATGGGTATGTGAGGAAGGTAAGGCAGGCTGTTAGTTACCCCCCCCCCACACCACACAAACTGGATCTCAGGGGTCGGGGGTGGGGGCATTGTCCCCTCCTCCTGATCCAGGATGGTTGGGTGAGAGGTTGTAGGGGAAGTGAGGAAGCAGAGTAAGAAGACAGGGTGTCAGAAAGGAGAAGAGGCTAAGCTGGGGCCGGCCGGGGGTCTGAGTCCTGTCAGCATGGCAGCCAGGAAAGCTATCGCCATGCTCCTTACAGTGAGGCAGCCCTTGAGCATGGCAGTTCCACCTTGGGCTGGGCGTAAAATTAATAGACTATAAAAAGAAAAAGAAAGGATATGTGAGGCAGGTTGTTAAAAACTCACCACGCCAAACCAGAGCTCAGGGGTGGGATTGGGGGCATTGTCCCTTCCTGCTGATCTAGGATGGTTGGGTGAGAGGAAGCTGGTTGGTGTCTACCCTGTGAAATTAGAGGCTGACCAGAGAAAGTTGTGGGAGAGGTTGTAGGGAAAGTGAGGAAGCAGGGTAAGAAAGGAGTAGTAATATCTAAGCTGGAGCCGGACATGGCGCTGAAACCCGTTGGCCAGCAAAGCAAATCGCCGTGCCCCTTATGGGGAGCCCAAACCTCAAAAGGCTTAGTGTATGAGTGGCGTCTATCGGCGGCATAGGCACCGTCGAGATCAGCTGCGGATGTGGTGAGAGCTGTTGGTGACTGAGGGAGGTGCCAGAATCGAAATGCACTGTACCCAGCGTAGAGCAAGTAGCATCGACAAGTAGGCTCTCAATGGGGGATGTGTGGAATGCACTATTCACCAGAGGGAGGCCAGTGTGGTGGATTGAGTTCACCTTCCGCAATACACGCTCAGCTACGTATGCATAAAACTTGCATCCATAGTCAAACTTCGAACGAACAAAGGATCGATAGAAAAGCAAGGCAGTAGCCCTATCAGCTATCCAGGAGCTGAATGAGACAGAACTAAGAATGTCCATGGTGCAAATCCACCACTTTCAGCCAAGCTCTGTTTAGGAATCAATGATCTTGCAAAAGCTCAGAGATAAAGATTGGGGGCGTCCCCTCGCCCCCAATGTGTGGAGAGTCTTTATGATACTGTATCACCATGAGGTATCATAGGCCTTCTCCAGATTGAAAAACACAAAAACATGGAGTAGTGATGTCTACAAAGGAACGCCTAACAGACAGCATTTCTGAGTCGGAGCAGAGCATCTGACAGAGTGGAACATGCGGAAGACAGGTGCCCTCCGCTGTCCAGAAAAAAAGGCTAATGTAACATTTGCCAATTTCTCCATCAACTTGCACACCCATGAGGTTAGAGGGATTGAGCAGAAACTGACGGAGTTCGAGTGATCTCTCCCCTGTTTGTGAAAAGTGAGCAGAGTAGCCATTTGCCAGGAATCTGGGAGGATACCCTCTAACCAGTTCCTATTGAACAAATCTAACAGAAAGGCCAGGCCTCAGTCATCTAGGAAGGCATGGCATAAGGGCCAGTGTCCACTTACGAAGTGAGAGCAGAACACAACTCACTCAATGTAAGCATGTTGTTGAAGGGTTATCTGCCTCTGGAGGTAAAGTCCAGTCTGCGGCCTTCACGATATCACCAAGTGCATTATGGAGCAGCATCCTTACTACAAAAAGCAGTCACGAAAGATTCCGCCACAGGCGCGGGGACCGAGATTGCAGTTCCATTCTCCAGGAGAACAGGAGGGAGATCCTATAAGAGCTTGCGCCAAATCCTTTTGACTTGCTTCCACACCTCTGCTAAAGGGGTCTTCCTCTTAAGTGAAAACACGTATGTCTGCAAAGAAAAGGAGCGGGCGTGCTTCAAAACATACCAGAACCTAGCCCTAGCTCGACAAAATTCATCGACAGTGAAATAGTTCGGGCAGTGCTTAAAGCGCAGGTAGGCATAACGCTTCTGCTTGAGGTCTGTCTCACAGTCAACTGACCACCACGGAAGCAGTAGGCCTGCAAAAAGTCCAGACGTTCTATGAATGGTAACCAGGCCCACAACAATGAAGTTACTGGATAAGAACTCAACGGTCTCATCCACTGACCGAAACTCCTTGACTAGGACAGTGAAATCAGACATTTCCTGAAATGCGAACCACCGCACCAAGGACAACTGGGGGAGTCTCTCAGGTGGAAGATTCTACTGTCTATGACTGGGTCACTTCCGGGACCCTGTTCATCTCAAGGGGGATGGATGGGTCTCTATGTGGCCATCCTGCCCCAAGGCATCACAGACGCCATGCTATACTCTCAGTCACACTCACTTCTTTGGTCAAAGGGGTACCTCAATTTTCCCCATCCACGCTTAGAGGCAGATCTCCATGTGCTTTCCCACTCTTGCTTACAGTTGTCACCATGATTATATTAAAAATATAAAAAGGGGTCTCATGGAAAGTAGATACTATGAGTGGGTAGGTTGATAGAAAAGTATCCATATGATCAGAAATTCCAGAATATGAAAATTTACACATATAATTGTCCCAGTGTGGTGGAATGAATGTGAGAGTGATTGTAGGGCCATTCTGCCACCCCTTTTCCAATACCTTCTCCCTCCCTCTGTAAGAATGTGTGCGAGTGGGAGATGTTTTTTTTATATAATATATATGTATTTGATTTCATGTTGTATTATAAAATGTTTTTGTTTCTCTTTTAAGGAACCATATTCTGAAAAGAGTGTGTAGTTTTGACACAATGCAATATATTTAAAACAAAAAGCCACTCCATGATAGATAAAGATGTGGGCAGGGGAAATGCACTCTCACTCTAAGCCTGGGCAGACTGGTCTCAGCAAGATCTTTTTCTGAAATGGATAAGGTCTTATTTGTCTAAGGGACATCAGGCAGGGCAGGAGTTCCCTCTTCTTGTAATTCTTTGCAGGCCCAAGCCACATGAGGGGAAGCAAGCAAAGGGGTGGATTCAGGTTCGTTATCTGACACCAAGCACAGGTTAACTCCAATGGAAGATCCTGCCATCTGTCACTGGGTCATATCTGGGATTAGGTTTAGCTCAGGGAGGGCCTAGATGTGGCCATCTGCCCCTATCCCAGGCATCACAGATCTGAACCAACCTGTATCAGGAAAGAGAGGGAAGCAGGCACGCTAACCCCCCCCCCCTGCAATGTCAAAATACATGACTGTAGGAGGCACATCCCAACAGGCCCCACTTTCCTTTGTCACCCTTAAGGGGGTTGCTCCTATTGAGTCACTCCCAATGGTAGTGGTCAATTTTTGTCCTTCTGCCTGCTCTGCTCTCATAGCAGTCCCATGTTATAGAAAGGGGATGGGGGGAGCTGCCATTGGTAAAAAAATGGAGTAATCCGTAGACAACTCCACAGAACGGGGTGAGGGGGACACCTGCAAACCTGTAGGCCTAGGAGAGGTCTAAGCTTCCTCTCCAGTAGAAGAGGGTTGGAGGGCCCCCTGAGAAAGAAGAGGGGGGCTCTTTTTCAGAGGTGGAGAGACACAAGAGCAGCTTCAAAGGTGGCAGAGGGAAAGTCCCTTTGCCACATATGAATGGTGAGAGGGGAGCACTTCTACCAGTTGAAGCGGTGTCTTGTGTTACCTTGTGCTCCCCAATACCTAGGGAGGGCAAAGCTGCACTTGGATTTTTTAAAAAAGACTAAAAGAACATCTGCGACTGCCAACTTAGGGAAAAGTCACCGTACTCACACTACAACCTAATACTAGGCTAGCTTAAAAAACAAATAACATGAATAACAAATAAAAAGATTAAAGGAATAAAGGGTAAGAGAAGCTATGAAAAAGAGAAAAAGGAACAACATTGAGGCAAAATTGTCTTGGAGTTTTGATCATAACGGAGGGTGCTGATCTAGCCACCTTATATGTGTACTTGTAGGCAGTGAGCAGATTCAATGGCTTGCCACACCCTATGCCTAATACTTGCCTCAGCTGGAGGGCTTTCAGCCCTTGCACTAAGTAGAGACTTCATAGATTACAGTGCCACATGACTAAGGAGTAAGGACACATAAGAGAATAAAAGTGCGCTGTGCAACAGAAACCTCTGTGGATAGAAGAGTATGCTTGGAAGGGGGTAGGTGGGTATGTAATAAAGAGCAGTAGAGATAGTCGGGTCCACTAAGGAATAAGGAGAGTGATCACCTATTATTATCATACACCTGCTCTAGGTGATCCCGAGATGGTGTGCAGTCCATCCAGACACCATGTCTAGCGAACTTAACTCTGTTGAGGTGAGAAAAATTCCTCCTGGTACAAAGTGCAGGTAGACAAAAGGTTGATGGATAGTCATAATAAAAAATAAAAATAATAATCAATGAAATAAAGATAAAGTAGCATTGGAAGGGAGTGCAGAGGAAGAGTACCAACTACTTTCTCAGTCCCATCAGAGTTTATATCAACCCAATGACAGGGCCTTCTTAATTTGCACTAGGGCATGGAGATTGTGCAGCTCTTCCAAGTACCAAGTGTAAAAGGCTACATAGAGTACCCCTCTGCAGGGCGTTTTTGTGTTGAGTGAAAGACATGTATGTCTAGGGCAGTGATTCACACTGGTGGGTCATGGGTGTGGGATCCCCAAATATTTTTTGACAAAGTGTATCCATTTTTTTGTTTTTTCTTGCTAAATGGCAACTTGACAGGCAACAAGTATATGAAGTAAGATAAAAATTATTTCATTAGCTGATTTAGCTGTCACTTCAACTTGTTTGTTATTGGCATCAGTAGTAAGTTGAGGAAGACAAGTCAGATCTAAAAATTCACCTCTACTAATAAGTTATCTAAAATATAAGAATAAATAATGACCAGCAAACAAACATGAAAAATATAATACTCACAAGGACATAGTAGACGACTCAAAGACTCAAAATTAGAGCTGTCTTCCATTGGTTCACTTTCCTGGTTAAGGTCAAAAGATGTAGTGGATAGTGTTTCAGGAAGAGACTCATGAAGATCACTGGTATTAATACTTTTCTTTACTCTACTTTTTTTAATTTTCTTTGCTGATTTCATTTTTTGACTAGAACATCTTTTCTGATTACTCTGCAAACATTTCACCTGTTTGATTTTGCTTTTTTGTCGGTATCCTTCTTGGAGTAGAAATTTTTTATCACTTGAACAAGGAACCCTCAAATCTGGTAAGTCAGGAATATCTTGTAGTGCCAAATTATCCACTTCCTTTTGCTTCAGAGATTTGCTTTGCTTGCCCAAACTATTTCCACTTGAAGTATCTTTGGTCAATTTATTAGCTGACCTTGAAGATGCTCCATTTCTTTTTTTACTTTTCTTGAAATCATTGCCATTGCAAGAACTTTGAAGTGTCTCTCTCCTGGGGGAAGTTGGTACACTTTTCTTTTTCTTGGTGAAGTATCTGAGAGGAAGAGGAAGAGGCAACTCTGTTTCACCTACAAAGAAATATTTTTTTTAGATAAAAGGCCTCGCTTCTCCCAAGAAACTCCTAGGGAGCTTTTGCAATGAGATTAAGATTTTATTGCAATTTGTATTTTAGGTAGGAGCTTAGAATGGAAATTGCAATTTTTTTTTTTTACTATAAGTGGTACTTCAAAATATATATATGTATTTGTATTTATCTAACATCATTCAAATCATGCTTTATTGAGGAGGGGCATAGACAAGATTTATACTTAGATTAGATCTCAATCTTGAACACAAGCTCCTATGTAGTTAAGAATAAGCAAGAACACTGCCTTATGCTCTGTGTAAAAGTCACAGTGTAGGGAAGACAAGTTAATGTAAAGAGGGAGTAGAAGTTAAAAGAATAAGCCTTTACAAGCCCAAATTATGGGAGGTAATTATTTTAAGTTTCCAGCACTGAAGGAGAGGAAACTTTTATTGGAAGGAATGGCAGGTTTAGAAGAGATACATGCATTCTGGTGCCTAAGTGCCCCAAGGTAGTTCAGGCAGAGATGTGAATGTTGGTTTTGCTTTTTAGTTTAAGGTAAATAATAGTGTACATTACCATGATCAAGTATGTGGTCCAAGGGAGGACAGGAACCTCAAGGCAATCATGAGTAAGACCAAAACTAGAGATTATTTAAGTGGCATCATTGGTCAATAATGTGCCATAGTATTAGACTGTGGAAGGTTATTCAAAATTATATATTGAATCCAAAATACCATCCACTCTTCCGCCACTGTGTACATCTAGATTGGTTTTTAAATTTAATGCTTTCTTTAACTGCTTTAGTCTAGGCTAATATAAACAACTAAAAAAACAAAATGGCAACAATCAAAAATGAAGAAATATCTATAAGACACTCAGGTGCTGGAGGAGGCCTACCTCCTCTGAAGTCAATTACACAAGGGTCTGGTATGCAGGAGTCCCTCCTAAGGATTATGAGATTTTTTTTTTTAAAGGAACCCATCTGGTGACTGCCTACTTGAATGAAAGTCGCAGGAATCACCTTAAAGCCTAATAATAGGCTAGATTAATTTTTTTTTGGCCAAAACCAAATAAAAAAGGCAATAAACAAGCAAACAAAAACAAATTAAGAAGTAAACAAGGTCTGCTGGGCAAAGTTGCGTGCTCTCATTTATTCTGATTTATGACCTCACGACCTTCAAAACTTTCAATAATTCCCAGACTAACCTTGGAAGGACCTAGGCAATTAGATCATTCTAAAATGAATTGGCTAAATAGTTATGATGTTATTGGCAAATAATTCCTGGATTTTGTTAGAATCAGCAGAATAGTTACAATGTTACGAGGGGCAGTCAATAAGTTGTGCAATTCGGATATAAAGAAACGAGATATGAGGAAAAGTGTTTTATTATTTTTCAATATAACTACCCTCGACTTCAATGCACTTGCGCCACTTGTCCCTGAGGCTTTGAATTCCCCAAAACCAGAAATCTCCCGACTGCTGTTCAATCCACTCATGGAAGGCGAGCTGGACATCTTCATTGTCCCCAAACCGGCATCCACGCAGTGCAGCCTTGAGCTGGCGGAATAAAAAGTAGTCGCTAGGAGCCAGATCTGGACAGTAGGGGGGGTGGTTGAGCTCCTCGAATCCGCACTTGCGCAGGGCAGCTTGTGCAACTCTGGCCTTGTGGACTTTGATGACATTGAAGTCGATCATGGGGCGTGAGGTTTCTAGGGACCCAACGGGCAGAGACCTTGGTCATGGCCAAATTGTCGTGGATGATGTTCATAACACTTCCATGTGATATTCTAAGTTCTCGCTCGATTTCTTCGACCTTCACCCGTCAAATTTCGAGGATCGTCCTCTCCACATGGGCCACATTGTCCTTGTTTGTCACGTCTGACGGGCGCCGTGTACGGGGGTCATCTTCAAGGGACTCACGACCATGGCGGAACTCCCTATTCCAGCGAGCAATGGTTGCATAGGCAGGGGCGGTGTTGGTGTACACTGCAACCATGCGTTCATGGATCTCTTTTGCATTCTTGCCTTGCTTGGTAAAAAATTTGATCACTGCGCGGTGCTCAACCTTCTCCATTGTTAAAAAATTTGTGACTGACGATCTGCGATCAGTTACTGCTTCTTAAATAGACGAGGCAGGAGCGTGCGGCTACAGGTCCTGACTTGTCATAACTTGTCCTAACACCCCTACAAATAGCCCTCCCCCTTCCCCTGTTTTGCCATACCGATTCGGAAAAACTTATTGACTGCCCCTCGTCTATACTATTATTGTTTATTTTTTATATGCATGAATGATTACTCTCTTTAAATTTATATAAGTAAAGTATAACTATTATGAAATAATGAGGGAAATGGCTTTTATAAATTTTTTTGGGAAAAAATGGAAATACTTTTTCATGATGTTGGCAGCAGCAGTCATGCTGACTCCGCGGTTAAAGGGTTAATGGTGAAAGATGGGAAATAATGAGATGAATGTTTGGAAAGAGTACTTTAGGTATATAATATGATGGCATATAAGGCCACTGGAATGTCACCATGTAAGTATTTGATGAATTTTGAAAGAATGATTAGGCCATGTATGGGACTTAATGATATTGTGAGTTATGGAGAAAAGGGAATGAAAGCTTCAAAAGATTTTCAGTTGGAGATAAAGTGCTGAAAGAGATTGAAACAAAAGGTAGACTGAATGTGGATAAGTTGAAAGAGAAGTTTGAAGGTCTGTTTTGTGGTAAGAAAGGTTTGGTCAAATGGGCTAAGTTATGTGATAGTTCATGAAAGAGAGGATGGAAGTTTGGATGAATGCAGAGTGCATCAAGGTCCAGTTACAGAAGTGGCTTGAACCTCCTGAATATTTAGTGCAACATCCGGTGAATAAGATTCTGTTAGAAAGCATGGAAGACTGTGAAAGGATGGATGATAATAGCTAGTGCTTCAAAGGGAAAGCAGTTAGTGTTAGGCAAACATGGAAGGGAAAAGCATCAGAAGCAATGGTTAAGGAAGGATGAATAGATAGAACAGTTTGGCAAGGGTGAGGTGCGATTTAAAAAAAAATTTAGGAGCCTATCTGGCGACTACCCACTTGAGAATAAGTCACCGCAATCATGACAGCCTAGCACTAGGCTAGTTTAAAATAAGAATATGAAAAAACAACAATAAAAAGGGAAAATGCCAACAAATAGGAAGCAAGCTTAGGTGTTGGAGGAGGTTCACCTCTCCCCGGCGCAGGAGCGTGCGACATACAAAGAAACAAAACCAAAACAAAACTTAATTAAATAAAGGAGAGAAGGCTCGGCGCCCCCCAAAAGTCTATAAGTCCACCAGTCAATGTGCACGAACTCGCATCGAGTACAAGGGACAGCCGGTAGCGACCCCGCCCATCCCGGTACCGGGACAGGTAACGTGTGCAGAGATCACCCAGACTGCGACATCAACGAGAATGTGCTGAATAGTCTGGGGCAGAACGCAGTCTTCACAGTAAGGCGCTGGCGAGCGCTCCATCAAATGGCAGTGCGTCCCGCGAGTGTCCAATTGGGAAAGGTCAGAAAGCAACCTGAAGTCTTTGCGGCATTGGGGGGTAGGTCCATGCAAACAGTCGCAGCGCAATGGCACGCAACTTTAAGTTCTCTTCGACCATCAAGAAGCCCGAAGAGCTGCCCGTATTCCTGCCATGTAGTCGGTGTGAGGAAGAGCGAAACGCTGGTCCGGTCGCAGAGTCCTCGCGGACTCTTTGGCCTTTGGCGCCCTCATTCGTCGCAATTCCTACATGTCAGGAACCCAGCAGAAGATAATCTTGACATCCGCCCGGCCGCCAAAACTGTGGCATCACGGATATCGCGAACCAGGGGATGCTGAGATTACGCCCCGAGAGCACTCAGGGCGCTTTGTGAGTCGCTATAGATCACAATCCGGTCTCCGAACCGGGCACGTCGCGTAATCTCCCGTACCGAGTTGTGTATTGCCACCAGCTCGGCCATGAAGACAGATGTAGCGCCTGGCAGAGCCCCGCTTACTTCAAACAGCGGGGATACGGCGTGGAAACCGACCCCGTCTTGGGACTTGGAGCCATCCGTATACACTGGCACGGTTCTACCGTGACACGAGATGTACTCCAAAAACGTCGAACGGAATACTTCCGGCGATGTACAAGTTTTGGAGCAGAAGGATGGCGACAAATAGCCAAATGTGGTAGCCTCCTGGGCAGAACTAGGGGCGCCACCGGACCGAGAGCTATACCTAGCTCTCGAAGGAGTTACCTGGCCCTAAACCCAATGGGTTTAAAGTATGACTGGCGTCTCTCAGCGGCATAGGCACCGTCAAAATCAGCTGCGGATGCAGAGAGCTGTTGACGACTAAGGAAGCCGCAGGGCTCGCGCGTATAGGTGAATAATGCACTGTACACAGCATAGAGCGAGTGGCACCTCCCCAGCATCGACTACTAGGCTCTCAATGGGGAAAGTGCGGAAGGCACCGGTCGCCAGGCGAAGGCCGGTGTGTTGGATTGAGTCCACCTTCCGCAATACAAGCTCGGTTGCGGATGCATAAAACTCGCATCCGTAGTCGAGTTTCGAACCTACAAAGGATCGATAAAAAAGTAAGGCAGTTTCCCTATCAGCGCCCCAAGCGCTGAACGTCACGGAACGGACAATATCCATGGCGCGGGTACAAGAGACCCAAAGGCTGCGAATATTAGCCTCCCAGGGGAGGCGTCGGTCAAATACAAGACTAAGGAAACGGTGCGATTCAACCACATCCAGGCGTACCCCATTAAGAAACAAGTCTGAGTCAGGGTCGAGCCGTGGATGGCGGCAGAAGTGCACCACCTTAGTCTTGGCCAAGGAAAACCGAAACCTGTGCGCTTCGGCATAGCGAGAGACGCGGTTTTATACCTGTTGGAGTCGACGCTCCAGAGTTGGCATCTGGGCCGCGCCAAAAGAGATCGAAAGGTCGTCCACGTAGAGCGTAGCGAGATTTTTTTTTTTTTAATTTTATGGAGCCCATCTGGCAACTACCCACTTGGGCATAAGTCGCAGAAAAACACGACAGCCTAGAACTAGGCTACTTTAAAGTAAAAATATGAAAACTTAACAATGATATAAATTGGAAAAACTTAACAATCGAAGCAATCTCCGGCAGCGGGGGGAGGTCCCCCTCACCCCGGTGCAGGAGAGTGCAACCTACAAACAAAACAATAACAAAAAAAGGAACCTTAAATAAAGGGGAGAAGGCCGGCCTCTCCCAAAAAGTCAATAAGTCCACCAGTCATGGTGCACGCACTCGTCCCGAGTACAAGGGACAGGTGGTAGCGACCCCGCCCATCCCGGTACCGAGACAGGTATCGTGCGCGAAGATCACCCAGACTGGGACATTCGACAAGAATATGCCGAACAGTCTGGGGGACGACGTAGTCGTTGCAATAGGGCACATGCGAGCGCTCCATCAAGTAGCGATGCGTCACACGAGTGTGTCCGATTCGAAGACGACAGAAAGCAACCTGAAGCCGCCGCGGCATTGGGGGATAAGTCCATGGGAACAGTCGCGGCGCAATGGCACGCAACTTTAAGTTCCCTTCGACCGTCTCCCATCTTCTTTGTCAAGCAGTCCGAAGAGCTGCCCGTATTCCTGCCATGTAGTTGGTGTGAGGAAGAGCGAAACGCTGGTCCGGTCGCAGAGTCCTCGCGGACTCTTTGGCGCCCTCATTCCCCGCAATTCCTACATGTCCAGGAACCCAGCAGAAGATAATCTCGACATCTGCCCGGCTCGCCAAAACCGTGGCGTCACGGATATCGCGAACCAGGGGATGCGGAGATTCCAATGCCCGAGAGCGTAGCGAGAACATCTTCCGGCAGCACCGAGGTGATGCCGTTGATGCTCAGGGCAAATAGTGTGACACTGAGGACACTTCCCTGTGGGACACTCTCTTCCTGCTCCATTGGGCCGGAGAGGGCTCACCCCACTTGTACGCAGAATCGACGATCTCGCAAAAATTCAGATATAAACATTGGGAGGCGTTACCTCGCCCCCATCGTGTGGTCTTCATGATACCATATCGCCATGCAGTATCATAGGCCTTCTCCAGATCGGAAAACCCTGTGGCGTAGTGCTTTCTAGACGGCATTTTCTAGTAGAACTTGTGGAATCTGCACTGTGCAGAGGACAGATGGCTTCCGCTGTCCAGAAAAAAGGCTAATCTAACATTTACCAATTTCTCCATCAACTTGCACACACAAGAGGTTAGAGAGATTGGGCGGAAACTGGCTGGAGTAGAGTGATCTCTCCCTGGCTTGCGAAAGGCGAGCACAGTAGCGATTCGCCAGGAATCTGGGAGGAGACCCTCCACCCAGATCCTGTTGAACAAATCTAACAGAAAGGCCATGCCTCGCTCACCCAGGTGTTGAAGCGTGATGTATGGGACATCGCCCGGCCAATGGGCGGTGTCTGCGCACGAAGCAAGAGCGGAACGCAACTCACTCACAGTAAACCTGTCCTTGAAGGGTTCTCCACCTCTCGAGGTAAAGTCCAGTTGGCAGCCTTCCGCAACATCCCGACGTGCATTGAATGCTGGTGGAGCAGCATCCCGGCTAGAAAATGCGGATAAAGCTGTCGTGAAAGATTCTGCCATGGACGCGGGATACGAGATTATGGTCCCATTCTCCTGGAGAACGGGAGAGGGGGGTCCTGCGAGAACTTGCCCCAAATCCTTTTGACTCGCCTCCACACCTCTGCTAATTGATTTGAGAGACTTTTCGATTATTTTTATTACATGTTCAGTGATCTTATTTGAAGTGAGGAAGTTGTCGGAATTGGAAGTGAGAAAGAAGTGTGAGCTGGACAGTTATCCAGGTAAGAGTCAGTGTTAATGATATTTGAGTATGGCAATGAATCTGTGAATGAAGATGCCTTGTCCTTTTCAGCTCTTTGATACCAGCTAGTCCAACAGCATCTGACTTTGAGAAACAGCAGCAGTCAGCCTTGACTCACATTCTGTGACTGAGAAAGGACTGTCCTGAAGCGTGGGTTGTTGAAACTAGTGCCTCCCTGTCTCCACTGCAGTAATTGGAATTAGCACCTCCCAGTCTTCAACAAAGTGGTTAGAACCCATGCGTCCCATTTCCCTGACCATGGAACACCCCAGAAATTCCTAGAAGAAAGGGAGCATGCCTCTCTTTTCCTCTCTCTTCTCCACTTACTGGTAACAGTTACTAGAGAAACTGTTGCGACAATCCAATATATATTTTCAATTTTGCATGTAACTTAAATCTATATGTTTGCGTTAACTGATATATCCTGTAAGGTCATATATATATATATATATATATATATATATATATATATAAGATAATGGTAAACCACGATATTTGAATCAAGATTTTATTTATAACTATCAACTAATAATGAAGAAACTAGGCAAGGAGCACAGTATATATAAGGTAAGAGACATCCTAAACAAAATGAAACAGCAGGAAACAATCTGAAAAAAAAAACCCAAAGTGAATCTGACGTGAATGACAAGCTAAACAAAAATGAAATAGAACTGGAAACAATCTGGAGAGTTGCTAATCTTTGAGATGCATTGTGTCTGGGGGCTTATAAATACGATTGGCAACTCTATTCATTATATATTTGTTAAATTTGTATTGCCCTTCAGATAAATAGAAATTATCAACTTTGTTGATGATGGATTCCTGCAATTCTCCTCTCAATATAATTGAGGTATCCCATTACGCCAATCATCTCTTGCATTGGCTCCCATAGTTATAACTATTCAAATGGCTGGCTGAAATCTTATCAAATGCAGTGGGAAAAATCTCTCACTCAAATATTATCCACTCATTGGATCTTATTTCCAAAATTAAAAATCTTGACCTCAGTGGTAAAAAGTGTTAAGCTTTGACGTAAATAAAATAATTTGTTTACAAAAGTCCCGGTCGATGAATGCTTGACGTGTTATCAAAATTTCTTCCCAATTTAGATATTAACCTACCTTTACCGATCCCTAAAATTATTAAATTAATGCGCTTATGTGTAACGAATAATGTATTTTCAACTGAAGATAAGTTTTTTCACCAAAAATATGGCCTAAATATGGGTAACCCCCTTTTCCCCATCCTATGCAATCTATTTATGGAAAACTATGAAATGACCCTCCTTCCTAGGATCCATTCTCAACGTTGTACATGAACAGGGTTGCAAATGACTTGCCAAGAACTAATAACTCCATTGAAGGCTGGCATAATGCCTTTAATAAAGGAGTGGTGATTACTCATCCTAAGGAAGTGAAGCTGTTGAGAAAAATTTGCATGGAACAAGCCAGTGTTGAAGTGCTTTTATAGCAAATGCGACAAGGCCAAGATGTTACAAGAAAATATAAAACTGTAAATCAGACTCAAAGCCATTTTTAATAGATACAACACCAATGACGGATTGGGATTTCTCAATGCAATTGCTCACAATTTTTAATTATTCCTTTGTAGCATTTTTTCTTAATTAAAACGTTTGTTCTTTCATTGCATTTTCAATTTTCCTTTCATTTATTAGTATAGAGAATGGTTGCCAGATTATAATTGATCAAAAAGGTCAAAACATTTGGAAAAAGTACATTCAATACAAATTTCATTTATGTACAAAAAGGACTAGGATTTATATAACTATAAATTATTATAGCATCCTTTATATGGCTACAAGTTTTAACCTAGAAAACAAAGGAAGCAAATAAAAAATAACTATCCATACATTTTAAAATTATTGTGAAATAATTTGCACTTTGGTAATTTTTTAAACAAAGTGTGAATGGAGTATACAGATTTGTAATGCGTTATAAGCAACATAAAGGGAGTATTTAAAATCTTGTACTAGTAATCTGGTAAAAAAAATAATAGAAAAGTTATTAATTAAGCGCTTTGTCCATCGACACCCCTTTGACGCTTTTCTAGGCCCCATCCAGAGTTCATGTCAACCCAATCACAGGGCTTCCCTAATTTACACTCAGGCCAGGAAGATGTGCAACTCTTCCAGGTACAATGCTATACAGTGTTACCCCGTGTCGGGCATAGGGGGTATAGTTGTAGATAAAAGTAGGTGCTGGGGACTTGCCTATTTGCATTTAGGTGCCTGATGACTAGTTTCCATCTAGTTTGAGACTGCTGAGAGGTGGGAGGCACTGGGGCTGGGAAGATGTGCCACTCTACCAGGTACTAGGCATAACAGTCTACATATAGTAACCCACTGTAAGGGAGGAGAGTACATCCAGTATAGCAGAATCCTTACATTCTCAGAAACTGCTCTAGTAAAGGCCATTATTCCTACCTACTTAATATTTGATCCACCTTCACAAATTTTCAAAATCTTTCTTCCCATACAAATCTCATCTGTTAATAAACCACTGAGATCCATCACATCTAACACTATATCCCCAATGAGCTTCAATTAATTTACCTCAAAGTTTCAATAAAAAAATCATTTACCTGCTCTGTTATTTGCTTTAACTTTTGACTTCTTTTCTTTTTTACTGCAGACCACTGAGGATGAATTGGATCTTTTCTTTTTTGCCTTCCTTGATGCGGCCACACTTAAAAAATGTGAGGTTTCAAAAGAAGAACCAGAAGAATTAATCAAAATATTTTTCACCTCATTTCTTCGCTTCACTTTTACTACAGGCTTACCACCCAGGAAACTCCTTTTGGCTGGTGAACCTTCTACTTTCTCTTTTTGAGAAAAATATTTATTAATGAGAGGCTGTTTTAATGATACAGGTGTACTGGATAAAGGAAAATTATCATGAGTGAAAAGTAAATCATCCTCTTTACTTTCATTTTTAAATTCAGATTTTAACTTTGAAGTATTCCTATTTTTTTGATAATTTGTTGATATTCCATCATTTTCATTATCTTTGAAAGTTCTTTTAATATTACTGTCAATAATTCTAGACAAATATCGTTTTGGTTTGGGAGTATACTGGCATTTTTCTTTCTTATCCAACTTGGTGCTGGACTTGGCCACATATTTGACAGGGTCTTGAAGCTCTTCTTTTTCTGAAAAAAGAGGTTAATTTAATGTGAATTTCAACTTCAACTACATTTTTCACAAGGTGGGGGTTGATGTGCTTTAACACTACCAAAACTACTCAGCTCTCCTAACCCCTTTATGCCTTCTCAAACACAAAGCTACCTGTGATTTTGTCCACACATTTATGCCCTTCAGAGAGATGGTGTACTGTAGCATCTCATCCAGTTAGGGTTCACACCTGGGCAAAATGCCCCAAGCAAGCCCCCTAAAACCCCCCCCAAAACATTTGCAATTATCATATGCAATAATCATTGACTTTCTCAGCCAATCCTTTGTCTCTGAAACACACATCTTTTTATACACTTTTCCAACCCTTCTCACACTTGACACTCAATTTCATATAGGCTCTTCAAGTCTATTTCCATCAAAACTTCATGCAAATATATACCACACCAGAATCCTTTTCAGTCACAACCTCAACATCTCTTACCCAAGTCATTCTTCATTTTATTCACCTTTCACCTACCAAGCAGTCCTCTCACTTGGCATCTTTCCTTTTTCTTCCATGCTATAGTCTCACTCTGATACACTAATGGTTGTACTAGCATACTCTCATGCAGATTCCACATTGAAAACTCTTGCATTTACTAACTCTTTAATTACCTGAGACTTTCCATCCTATACAATGACTCTAAATTTAGCACTGACACCGCATCATTGGCAATATGCTAACATAGAACCAATCCCTCATTCCTATAGATACTTCTCTCAGAATTCAATTCATAAAGATATAAAGCAGCTATGGAAACGTCACACAACCTTGTCTACTCCATCCCCCATGTAGGTCAAGCCTTTCACACTCCAGCAACTTCGACCCTAATGCACACCTTACTTCAAATTCAAATACTCCACACTATTCAAACTTTATCACTCAATTCATACATCCTTAGCACTGGCCATAATGCTTCTCTATCTAGACACATGATTATAAGCTTCCTCCAGATCCATTAACCCACTTATCACTTGTTTTCTCAGCTAGCCATCTCAATGGAAAAGACCTAATCCACACACACTGTAACCCCTCTAAACTACCCTTTTGGCAATCCCCTATAATCTCTGTTATCTGTCTTAATGCCAAATAAGACCTGTTCAGCAGGAGGGCATACAAACTCTTTTATGTCTCTTGTCACTGTTCCGAGGAAACTGTGAGTGAAACATAAACAATAAATGGACCACATCCAATCAGCATTTCTTCTTCCCTACTACCATAATAATTTTTACATAATTCACATACAATACTCGCCTGATCCCTCTGTAGTTTGTGCATACCTTTTCCCCATTATCCTTATACAATTGCCATATTACTGCACTCTTCCAGTACAGCCACTAAACCCATTACCTAACACAATCACCACCACTTTTTAGCATCTCAGCCAATATATTATCTACTCTAGCTGACTTCTCATTTTTAAGACCTCTCACAGCAATAACAACCTCTTGTATACTTATCTCTTTCATACCTTAATACAGCACCTAAATTACACCAATGAAGCCAATCATATTTACATTTGTCTCATTCATCTCATTTCTTTCCAGAATAGTTTCCATAGTAAGCCTCATTCATCTTTTGTCCAAATGCCTCATTTGCCGCTTTCCTCTTTATTTAAACCCTTGTATCACTTTCCTTTTCATCTCCTTGTATGTATTTAATCACCTCTTCTTGAAATCCTCATCTACACTATTAAGCATTTGCACATATGCCTCCTTTTTGCTTTTGGGAAGTCAATCAAGGTCAATGAAGACGGATCCCCACATATATGAACCTCCACCACCAGACAGCTCCACTTGAAGATTTTGTTTCTTTCCAATTCCATCCGGCACATCCAGACAGCTTTTCCACTTCTTAAGATTTATCCTACAATTGCTCTATTTTCCATGCTCACACTTATTTCCTCTCTCCTATTCTTAACATTCTCACATAGACCCCCCTTTTTTGATTGAATAATCTTTCCCTTCCTTTACCCTTTCCTCACATCTTATCATCCAATCAATTTAACCTTACTGGGCACTGTCATGCGATCAGATAATTCATCATACTCTTACCTCATACAACTTTTGCATTAATTAAGTCCTGCAGCATATTATTTCTTACTACGCAGAGATCAATCATAATCTTAAGTTCTCAACTTCTCCCCGCTCATTCTGTCACCTATTCCTCCATTCATATCTCCTACAATACTCATTCCCAATTTCATTCACCACTAGTGCCAAGTCATTCCAGAACCTCTATCAACATCACTTCTATCATTACTTGATCTATAGACTACAACCATGCACATCTTCATATGCTACCATTGCATCAGGCCACTCCTCACTTCAAATCACTGCCACACCCTCTTTACTCTTACCACCCTGATCTACCCAATCACACAAAATCTATTTTCTTTCATGTTTGCCTCATATAGCCCCCTTCTGCCATCTGGGGTAGGGGGGTCCCTGTAGCCCTCCCCCCCAAGGCATTACAGGTCAAATTCACGGTATCTTTCGTTATAGTCAAGTCTCTGACCAGCAAACTGACCAATTGGGATGAGGGGGGGCAGTTGCACCCTGACCTCTGCAATGTCAAGATGCAGGATTGCAGAACAGCAAGGGGCACTGCTTGACACATCTCACTTTCCCTTGCCTCCCTAAAGGGGTTGGCACTATCAAGTTGCCTCCCATGTTTTATCACTTGCTTACTCTCGTGGCAGTCCTCTGTGATAGAATAAGGGGAGACTGCAATTTTTCCAAAGATGTAGTCATCAATGGGCACAGAAGGGGATGAGGGGAAAACCCCTGCACCCGTAAGCCTGCTCTCCAGTAGAAGATGGTTGGAGGGGACCCTGAGGAAGCACAGGCTCCAAAGATTGCGATGGTGAGAGGGAAGCCTCTCCATGAGTCAAAGGGGTGCCTCGATTTTCCCTTCCTCCCCAACATCTAGGGAGGATGAGGTCATGCTGGAGGCGGATCTCCATGCAGCTACAGTCACCCACTCTTACATTCTGTTTTTACCATATTGTCAGTAAAAAAGAAAAAGGGGGCTCATGGAAAGTAGATACTATGACCTCCCTCTGAGTGGAGAGGTTAAGAGAAAAGTCTCCATAGGATCATAAATTCCAGAATGTGATCATTTACACAGTCAGTCCTGGTCCAGGATTGATGGGATTTGCCAACCAGGCCCACCATTTAAGCAAAATTGTCCTGCAACTTTAACCAAAAAGGATGGTGCCAACATAGCCACTTTATATGCATATTGGATGAAGATCAGCAGAGTCAACGGTCCAGCAGACCCAGTACATATTACTTGCTGTAGCCAGCAGACTTTTTGTCCTCACAGTATACATTGTCACTTTATTAAGGCTCATAATAGGACGAAAGTGCACTAAGTAGCCAGAACCTTTCTGAATATGAGAGCAAGTGTGGAAAGGGGTAGGGGGGTATGTAATAAAAACAAGTAGAGATAGGTTGGTCCACTACTGAGTAGGGGGGTGATCACCTATTATTATAATACCCTGGTGCTAGGTGATTTCAGGATGACATGCAGTCCACCAAGGCACTATGGCTACCGGACTGAACTCTATACAGGTAGAAACACTCCTGCTGCAAAGTGCAGGGAGAAAAGATTGAGTTGAGAGCCATAATGATAATAATAATACTTAAAATAAATAATAATAACATGATAATAATTTAAACTAATCATAATTAATACATAATATATCAATAAATGCTAATAACAAATAATATAAAAATCATACTAAATAATAATAAGTAATAAAAATTATAATAATAATGCTAATAATAATAAGGTAAAGTAGTGCAGAGTGTAGGCTAGGGGTAAGTGCACCAACAACTTTCCCAGGCCATATCCTAGAGGACATGTAGCTTCTCCTGGTACCAAGTGTAAGAGGCTGCACAAGGTAACTTCCTGTGGGGCCTTCCCACTCAAAGAACTTGTTAAAATCTAGCTTATCTACCACAAAAAAATTAAAAGTTCAATCATATCCCCTCCCTCTCACACACCTTTCAAATGAGAACATATTTACCACCCTCAACCTATCTACATATCCAAGGTGCTTCAGGGAAGGTACCATCTTTACTGCTCTCCTTTGCACTGACTCTAGCAGGTTGCTATCATGTCTACAAAAATATGGCATCCCTAATGGGGATAGCCAGCTCTTCTATTCTTTTTACTGAATGGACATGAATATAATATATGCTTATCTTGAATAGTCCATAGTTAATGTTCCTTCCCCCAACTTTAATTTTTGTCACACAAGTATTGGGCTTTCAGAAAGCATTAGAAGAATTGAGAAACCCTAATAACCCTGCCATGTTACCTTTACCTAAAAGACTATTTTCAAACTTAAGGCAACCTACTCTAATCTTAGTTTCCTCTTCTGTTTTTTCTCAATGATGCATGTCAATGCCTATGTTTAGGAATGACAATTTCTGATACTAAAATTTTTAGAAACTTTTAATCTCACAATAAGTCAATACATACCAGAGCAAATACTTTTTGCAACTGTCTTAGAATTTTCATTTTGGGAGCATGGCTTCTTTACAGGTGAGGGGGATATTTGTTTGGTAGAGTAAGTAGATTGAACATCTTTCAAATGAGATGAGGTGTCATTGAATAATTTCATAAAGCTCCTAGTATAGTGGCCTCTTTCTTCCAATTTCTTCTTTTCACAAGATGAAGGAATTTTTTGGTCATTTTGAGATGTTTTTAGTTCCTTTTTCTCTTTTGGTGGTGACTCAACTTCTGACAGAATATTTTTATCTTGTAAACCTTTTTGCTTGGTACATTTAGTTAGAGATTGAGAAGGAAATGGTTTATCTGATAATGGACTAGTTGAATATAGCATCAAATCAGGTAGAGAGTTGTTGCTCAACTTTTCAATTGATTTGTTCTTATCCTGAATACTGTCATTGTTGCTCAACTTTTCAGTTGACTTGTTCTTATCCTGAGTATTGTCATTTGGAATTTTTTCTAGCAAATTATATTTTGAATTTTTAGATGCTCTCTGGTTTTTACTGATGTCTTTTGATAAGCCGTGGAAATAATGTTTAATGCACAACTTCTTCCTTTTATGAACATTAGGTAGGCTTTTATTTTGCACAACTGATCCTGGGGTGGATATTGGAAGATGGGCAGTAGACTCTTGTTGCTTTCCATCATCTGTAAAATTTAAGTGGTTTGTCTAGTCACTCTTATTCTAGTTTTTTTTTCTTAATAGTTAATAACTAAATAGTTATATAATTTTCTATATTTATGTAAAAATTGAGATCAGAAAAAAAAGTGATCTAATTACTACTCAAAACAACCCATTGTCCATTCATGAAATATAAAATGGACATAATAAATACTTAAAAAAAAGTGAGAGTATGAATCGATGAATAGGTGATAGGGTGAGTTTTGTTAGACCTGACAATGAGAATGGGTTGTTAATAACTGTGCTAAGATAAATGTATATATGGTAAATATTCTTCAAGCATAAACATAGGCGGCATAAATACATACTGGGTTTTGCAAAGGTTCTGTTACACGCATTTTAAAAAATCTTTTGAGAGGTTTATGTGTGATAGAAAAAGTTCCATCAAACAAACTTAAAGTTCTACTTTTGCATTGTGGGCAGGTGTCTCAAGATGGAAGTGAAAAGAATCGAGATCTCTGCTCTCCTACATGCGGGCCACAACAAGTCAGGCATTGCTAAGCGGCTCATCATCAGCAGGATGACTGTCCACAGAGCGGCAGAGAGGCTCAAGAATGAGGAAGACCTCAAGTTGTCAACCGTTTGGAGGTAAGAAGGGACTTCACAAGCAATCCGTAGCTCAAAATGACTGCAATTGTGAAGAACATCTTGGTGGCCATGGTTTCCAGAGCCATCAAGGAGGAGGGCACCAAGAGCTTGGGGTGCTTGGAAAGGCTTTTGCCCACCAACCATATTTGAGAACAATGGTGGGAGTGCTATTGTCACCTTTTCAATGACTTTGAAGAGTCATGGGAATCAAATTCTCCTTTTTTTCTGATGAAAAAACCTTCACAGTCAATTCGGTCATCAACAAGCAGAACAACTGGATGGTAAGTTTTGGCAGGACGTCTTGATGCCCACTACATGTCCATAAGCAAGCGCCAGGCATCTGTGATGATGCGTGGCATCATGGGTTCGAATTGAGAGATGCCGCAGGTGTGGTTTGGGGTTGGTTACAGGCTCACCATGGCTAATTACAGGGACATCTTAGCAACAAAAGTCCTGCCTTGGATGAGAAAGTTCATGAAGAAAGTGGACCAAGTTTTTCAGTAGGACCATGCAAGAGTGGTTAAGGTTAAACATGAACTTCTAGTCAAAGGAATTTTGAATGTCACAGTCCCCCTGAACCTAAATCCCCTTGATGAGAGCATGTGGGTACATGTCAAATACAAGGCCTGCAAGGTCCACCACGGCAATGTTGATGAGATGAAGTTCTCTGTCAACCTTGTGTGGGCCAGCATGAGGAAGGATTTCGTCCACATTGTGTATGTGACATTCAGGTCTTGCTTGGAGCACGTGCTCGCCGCCAAGAGCAGCCACATTGATTAATATTACAATTTAAACATATTTTATATGTTAAACAATAAGAATATATCAAACTGCATCAAAACTATTATTGTGTCCTTTGTTGAGAGTGTGGTAATGACTGTGACAGGACTTTTGCAATACCCAATATAGTTAAGGCAATGAAGAGGTGGTGAATATAAGAGTATGAGTTGTTATCTGCCTCTGTTGGGAAGAATATGTTGATGGAGATGTTTAAAGTGATAACTATGATTGGCATGAGTATTGCCATATCTGACAGCATGCAAATGGTTGGCAAGGTTATATTTGCCGGTGAGTGGAGCTGAGCAAGATGGCAAGGAAGAGTAGAAGGGGAAGACTGTTAGATGAGGGACAAAGGAAAAAAAACTAGGAAAGTTGAAGTATGGAACAAGTTTAAGGATGAGATAATGGACAGTACAAAGGAAGAATGTTGGAGTTCTAGAACTGGGGAGAGGAAATGAAATGTTGAATAGTAGAATATTAAAAAAAAAATATAAAGCCAACATGGAAATGGTGAATAAATTTGAAACATGAAGAGAAAGTGGGAAGCAAACTTGCATTCTTTATTTGTCACAAGAGATCATCAAGAAAAAAAGGAAATGGCTGACTTTTTATTTTATGACTAATCTGCACTCTTTTGGAAGGGCATTTTATTTCCCAGTGGGTATCCACAGTTTACCATGAGCCAAACCATTGATATTTACAGCATATGGCAGCAGTTGTGAAGGTGACCCAAAATAGGGCACCAATTGGCAACTGCTACACTTGATGTGGCTTAACGTTGCAGTAATCTGAGGCAATATTTCCATTTGGCTAAACTATAGAGATATGTGTGGTATAGCGAGAAGTAATTAGTTTTATTTTAAATCAGAAGTAATAGGTTAAAGTGACTTCAGCAGATGGGGAGTACTAAAGTAAATTCTTAACTTTGGATGCATCTACTCATGATGGATATTGTTGGAAGTTTTCAAAATATCTCAATCTAGGATGTGTCACAATGGCCACCTGGGCAGAGAAGCCACATCCAAGAAACGGGCACCTTCATTTTCTTACTGAGAAGTCTGGCTAATGCCCGATACTGATATGCTATGTCTTTTGGACAACAAACTTGAATTAGTCGTGCAAACTATCAAGAAGCACGTTTGAAGCCAACAGAGTTGAAAATGTGGGGTAATCTCTCAAAGACACGCAATATCCAGAACATCAACAAATCGTAATATGTAAGAGATATGGGAATACATGAAATAATCAGCCATGATATGGTCTGTATGGTTACAACTACTTTTCTCTGTGCAAAAGACCATATGGTGTAGCATAATTCCTGAGGGCTTCTGGGGTTGATTGAAGAGAACATAGGGGCAATAAAGTAAACTCAATGGGGAGCTACAGTTTAACATAAGGGTCAACTTTGTGGCTGCTGCCATATGCTCTAAATACCCATGGTTCAGATCCAACATGAAAATAGGCAATCACCATCGAGAAAAGGTTATCAAATGGAATGCAGATTGATGGTAAAATTACTATCCAATTTTTTAAGGATAAAACTAAAAAGGATATCAATAACAAATTTTATTAATCCTGAATACTAGCGGAGAAAGGGTGTTTAAAGATCACCAAGAACAAATTCTTAGTATGGATATTAGTGAGTAAGAAGCTCGTTGAAGGAAAATTGAGATCAGAAAATAATAGTTTTACTACCAGCCTGGACTCTTTATGAGGCCTTTTAACATACAATCTAAAAATTTAAACATGACTCCAAGAAAGGTGCAGTTTTAAGGAAACCATACAAATATTATTTTACTTAAGAGGTTTAGGAAGTAGTGACTGGCTGAGGCCTTTTAACATACAACTAAAATATTTAAACATGAATCCAAGTAAGGTGAAGTTTTAAGGAAACCGTACAAATATTATTTTACTTAAGAGGTTTAGGAAGTAGTGACTGGCTTACATCATCATTTCAAAAATAATAACAGAAAAGGTTAAAGGCTTTGACTTTATATAGAGGGCGCAGTGGGTAACTTGTCCCATAACTTTAATAAAAAAGAAACTAATAAGGGTAGGTGTCAGAACCTGCTGCAGGCCTCCTTGATGCTCCCCTCTTTAACTGGGTGGAAATTGTGGTGATCCTGGAGCTAAGATGCATTTTTTTTAAGGGGCTATCTGGCGACTGCCCACTTGGGCATAAGTCACCACAATCAAACAGCCTAGCTCTAGGCTACTTAAAAATAAAAATATGAAAACAAAACAACGATAAAAAGGGAAGATGACAACAAATAGGAAGCAAGCTCCGGCGTCGGGGGGAGGTCCCCTTCCCCCCACTGCAGGAGCGTGCGACCTAGAAAAAACAACAATAATCAAAAAACAAAACAAAACAAAACCTAGTTAAATAAAAGGGAGAAGGCCGGCCTCCCCCCAAAAGTCTATCAGCCCACCAGTCAATGAGCACACACTCATCCCGAGTACGAGGGACAGATGGTAGCGACCCTGCCCATCCCGGTACCAGGACAGGTAACGTGAGCGAAGATCGCCCAGACTGGGAAATTCAACAAGAATGTGCCGAACAGTCTCGAGGACAATGCAGTCTTCACAGTATGGCGCTAGCGAGCGCTCCATCAAATGGCATTGTGTCCCACGAGTGTACCCAATTCAGAGACATTAAAAAAAAAAAAATTTAGGAGCCGGGAAGATCGTAACAATTAGGAAGCAATCTCCGGCGTAGGGGGGAAGGTCCCCCTCACCCCGGCGCAGGAACGTACGACCTACAAAGAAAAACAAAACAAAAAATAAAACCTAGTTAAATAAAGGGGAGAAGGCAGCCTCCCCTCAAAGTCTATAAGTCAACCAGTCAGTGTGCACGCACTCATCCCGAGTACAAGGGATAGGCGGTAGCGACCCCACCCATCCCGGTACCGGGACAGGTAACATGCGCGAATATCACCCAGACTGGGACATTCAATAAAAATGTGCCGAACAGTCTGGGGAACGACGCGGTCGTCACAATAGGGCGCAGGCGAGCGCTCCATCAAATAGCGATGGGTCACACGAGTGTGTCCGATTCGAGACGACAGAAAGCGACCTGAAGCCGTCGCGGCATTGGGGGATAGGTCCATGGGAATGGTCGCAGGGCTATGGCACGCAACTTTAAGTTCCCTTCGACCGCCTCCCATCTTCTTTGCCAAGCAGTCCGAAGAGCTGCCTGTATTCCTGCAATGTAGTCAGTTTGAGGAAGAGCGAAACGCTGGTGGGGTCGCAGAGTCCTCGCAGACTCTTTGGCGCGCTCATTCCCCGCAATTCATACATGTCCAGGAACCAAGTAGAATTTTTTTTTTTAAGAGCTCATCTGGCGACTGCCTACTTGGCCATTAGTCGCCATATTAAAAACTTGCCTAGTACTAGGCTACTTAAAAATCGAATTTAATAACACAAAAAAAACAACCCAAACACAACACCAAAAATTTAAAAAGGGAAAGGAAACGAGTAGTAAGCAAGCTCCTGCATCAGGGAGAGGTCTCCCCCGGCGCAGGAGCGTGCGACGTATAAGGGAAAAACAACAACAAAAAAACCCCTGGTTAAATAATAGGGAGAAGGCCGGTCTCCCCAAAAGAGTCAACAAGTCCACCATTCAATATGCACGCACTTGTCCCGAGTACAAAAGACAGGCAGTAGCGACTGCACCCATCCCAGTACCGGGACAGATAATGTGTGTGAAGATCACCCAGACTGGGACATTCAACAAGAATGTGCCGAACAGTCTGGGGGACGACGCAGTTAGCGCAGGCGAGCGCTCCATCAAATAGCGATGCGCCACACGAGTGTGTCCGATTCAGAGACGACAGAAAGCGACCTGAAGACGTCACGGCATTGGGGGATAGGTCCATGGGAACGGTCGCAACTTAAGTTCCCTTCGACCGTCTCCCATCTTCTTTGCCAAGACTCGCCAAAACCGTGGCGTCACGCATATCGCGAACCAGGGGATGCGGAGACTCCAATGCCCCGAGAGCACTCAGGGCGCTTTGTGAGTCCCTATAACGGGCACGTCGCGTAATATCTCGTACCGAGTGGTGTATTGCCACCAGCTCGGCCGTGAAGACAGACGCAGCGCCTGGCAGAGCATTGCTGACTTCAAACAGAGGGGATACGGCGTGGAAGCCGACCCCCTCTTGGGACTTGGAGCCATCCTTATACACTGGCACGGTTCCAGCGTGACACGAGGTGTGCTCCAAAAAGGTCGAACGCAATACTCCCGGCGCTGTATAAGCTTTGGGAGCAGAGGCGTGGCGACAAATAGCCAAATGTGGTACCCTCCAGGGAGGCATCTTGGGCAGAACCAGGGGTGCCACCAGCCCGAGAGCTATACCTAGCTCTCGAAGGAGTTTTCTGGCCCTAAACCCAAAGGGCTTAGGGTATGACTGACGTCGCTCGGCGGCATAAGCACCGTCGAGATCAGCTGGGGGTGCAGTGACAGCTGTCGGCGACTGAGGGAGGCACCGGACTCGCGCATACAGGCGAGTAATGCACTGCACGCGGCGTAGAGCAAGTGGCATCTCCCCAGCATCGACCTAAAGGCTCCAATGGGGAAAGTGTGGAAAGCACCGGTCGCAAGGCGAAGGCCAGTGTGGTGGATCGAGTCCACCTTCCGCAATAAACGCTCGGCTGCGGATGCATAAAACTCGCATCCGTAGTCGAGCTTCGAACGAACAAAGGATAAATAAAAAAGTAGGGCAGTAGCCCTATTAGCGCCCCAAACGCTGAACGTCACGGAACGGAGAATGTCTATGGCGCGGGTACAAGAGACCCTAAGGCTGCAAATATGAGCCTCCCAGGTGAGGCGTCGGTCGAATACAAGACCAAGGAAATGGTGCGACTCAACCACATCCAGGCACACCCAATTAAGAAACAAATCTGGGTCGGTGTGGAGCCGTGGATGGCGGCAGAAGTGCACCACCTTAGTCTTGGCCAAAGAAAACCGAAACCTGTGCGCTTCAGCATAGCGAGAGACGCGGGTTCAATGCCTGTTGGAGTCGACGCTCCAGAGTTGGCATCTGGGCTGCGCCAAAAGAGATCGAAAGGTCGTCCACGTAGAGCGTAGCGACAACATCTTCTGGCAGCACTGAAGTGATGCCGTTGATGCTCAGGGCAAAGAGTGTAACAATGAGGACACTTCCCTGCGGGACACCCTCTTCCTGCTCCTTTGGGCCGGAGAGAGCTCCCCCCACCCGTACGCGGAATCGACAATCTCGCACAAATTCAGACATAAAGACTGGGAGGCGTCCCCTCACCCCCATCGTGTGGAGAGTCTCCATGATACCGTATCACCATGCGGTATCATAGGCCTTCTCCAGATCAAAAACCCTGTGGCATAGTGTTGTCTACGAAGGAAGGCCTCACAGACGGCATTTTCCAGCCAGAGCAGAGCATCCGACATGCGGGGAAAAAAAGAAATGATGAAATAAGAGATTCAAATTGGCAAAGAACATCACTCTTAAACTTTACCGGCTTAAGTTACTAAACAATCGAGAATTTCTAAGCTCATAGGGTGGCCTAATGGATTTAAAGAAAGATAAAACCATGTGTGTTTAATGGCTATATCAATATGATCTTTAAATTTAGAACCAAGGCCTAGTCTACGTAGGATGGTCCAAATTTTACTTATATTGTTTAATTCTAAGCATGTTAAAGGTAGAATGCTGTTAGATTTTAATTACTTCTTACACTTCACAATAATTTTTTCGTCTTAGCTAAAAGAAAAGTATAAGCCCATATTAAAATATGCGAAAATGAGATTAATTCGCACTCTGAATGCCACAAGACATAACACATTCTTGAACGTTTTTGACTGACAAGACAGGTTTAAAACTTGGTTCACACCTGAAAAGTGTATGTAATTTTACTAATTTATAATAAAATTCAGAGTGACAAACCTTTTTTGGTACGTTTAGGTAGTTTCATATAACATCAGTCTCATATAATGTGAAGAATTTAATTTATCATAAAAGGAAAGTTTAAAATAAGATAAAAGTAAAGTTAGCTGTTAACAACCCAAATTTGACTTTGCTTAGTCTAACCTTTTCATTATGTTTGTGACTTTGAAATTCATAGTGCATCAAAGTCATGCCCAGCTCTGCCTATCAGACACATGTAATTTACTAATTCCATCTCCTTTTTTAGTAACATAGAAAAAGGCAATTAAATTGAAATACTTGATACTAAAATCATATAAGGTTCTTGAAGTCAAAATATGATGAACATTGCAGCACTTGCTTTTACTGTCCCTCCAATACCATGATATGCATTTTTACCATAGTTTATGGCAAAGAATTTCAATTCAGCTTTAACACTGAAGTCTTGTTCTTAGTAGCAGAGATTAAGGAAATTAAATCTATTTTTATATTGTCCATCACAGCCAGCAGAAAAGTAAAAAATCTTTCCTTTATATCTTTAATCTAAGACCATTAAAAAGTATAAAACTGCTGAAGTTGAGTGCTCAAGACAGTCACTGATAATGCAATAATTAATGTACTTTAATTCATCATTCTTATAATAGACCACAAATCAATGGAGTGTTGCTTGATCATTCATCCAATGAAAACTGAGGGGTACCCTGATTAATGAAGGAATAATTTTCAGCAAAATCCACAAGTGAAAGCATTTCATTGGTGTGTAGATTCTTTTTGATGTCGTTGAGTTGAATTTTTTCTTGAGATCATTCATTACCATCTCATACCTGTTTGAAAGAAGAAAAATAGATTTGTTACATACAAAATGAGAAAAAATAAAAATATGTAATGTTGCATAAGAAATAAGTGGTTTGATTTTGAATTTTGTATAGTATAATTATAGCTAACTAATTTTAAAATTTTCATCCATACCTTGTAATTTCTTTCTCTATAAGAACTTTAATGGAAGGGCCAATATCATTTTCCAATGATACAGAAAAGGAATCATCTAGGTTCCTTTTAAGAGATGAAGCTTTTTGGAATTTTTCAGATGCAAGTCTTGATTCTTGATTGACTGGGACTGATGGGGCCATTTGAAAAAGATATTGTAAGTTCTACTATCAGCTACTTTTATTTTGAGTAGGTAAATTAATTAGAGATGGGATGATTCTAAAAAGATTTGCAATTCTGATTCATAGTCCGATTCGAGTTATAAGTTTCAATTCCTATGCCGATTCCTTCACAAAATAGAATATTGATTCATAATTCCTTCCATGTAATAATAATACTTGATACTTCAATAATAATTAAGAAAGTTAGTTGTTACATAAACTAAAAAGAATATAGTAAACAAATAAATGTAAGATGAACATTGTGCCTAAGTTTACATAGTATCCACTAACAATTAATCTTTTGATATAGAGCCTTAATGCTGTAAGTTCGGTATCATCAGTCGTTTATATGGAAATTGTAATTAAAATCAGACTAATTTGATAATATAAATAATAATGACTAATGTATTAAATACTATTAATATTCAGCTATTATGATATTGTTACTCAACTTTTAACATAGGTTGGAAGTAGGAAGTGTATGCAGCATAACATACATCTACGGTGGCTGTTAGTCAACTGAATAACAGGGCTGCCCGCTGCTGAAAGAATTTTAGCAATAGTTCAAAACTTAGTCTGAAAATGTAACAAAATTGGTAAAATCGTACCAAATCTGATTAAAACAAAAGTAAAATGCTATAAAAAAGTGTTTCTTTGCGGCAAAAAGGTACCAAATTTGTATGACTCATGGTATCAGAAGTGTTTTTTATGGAAAAAAGTTACCAAATTTGTATGAATGTGACAACTTCTCCAGCGATGCTGAACAAAGCTCTAAAATCTTAGAATTGCATCAGCTGTTATAGATGACACCTGAGCCCTGAGCAGGCCTTCATTTCAAGCATATAACAATTAAACATAAAATACTTTCTTAGTCACTATTAAATAGTGATGCATTCTTGTCGACTAATCTAAATCTATTAGTAAATAACTTATTAACGTTATAATTTCACTGAATAATAGGACAGATGAATAGATACATAACTTGATTGACACCAACGGGAAATAAAGAATGTTTAAAATTTTGATTCAGATATTTGGCAAGTAGGAAAGAAGATTAAAAACTTAAAGAAACACTGTTGAGAGAGTCTCTGTACTGAAATTTTGAAGGAATCTTTTTTGAAATCGGAAAACTGGGATTATTTTTAGCGATTCCAATTCCCCCCCAAATGAACGATTCCCAATTCTGATTAATCGTCCCATCTCTAAAATTAATGATACAAATATATAATATAAAAGGTTTTATCAGTACTTACTAGGTACATAAACGAGGTTTAGATAATTAAATAATTTCAATGGTGTAACATCATGACATTCAAGAGTTTGCCGAACTGTTTCCTTTGAAGATAGGGTTCTTTAGTGTCTATTTGCTTGGAGGTTGTTTCTGGTGAAATTGAGGTGTAGATGCATTACTTCCTGAACTTTCTTAACCAAATATTCATTGGCTTTTATCAAGTTCATTTATTTTCTTCAAACAATTTGTACAAATGCATCATAACTTACTGAAGCCTGATGTAGAACAACTCTTGCATGAGGAGTGATTTCAAATTGTTCACAATGTTTTTTGAATGGGTTACAGCAATGATAGGTGTCATTTTTTTTTTTAATAAATCTAAGTAGAGTAGTTACTGCGAATATCTGAACAGATGTACAGGAACTTAAAAGGTAAATATCTAGATTAGGACCCAACCCAAGAATGCGATCTAAAAATTATAGGCATAACCACATTTACTTCATTGTTTTGACTCGTTATTTTGTTTCAAAATGGTGGGCTTCACTCCCATACCCCGCAACTTAAAAAAAAACCTTGTAATATTCTTAATTGGAAAGCCAAACATGAGATTTGAATGCAAAAGTTGAATGCTAAATGTGATTATGCCTGATAAAAAAAATATTGGAACATGAATATTTCATTTGTCTTCTGTTTTTTTTTAACTACGGGTAATTAGCTTTTGGATCCTAAACTAGATATTGAAACTATGTTGGGTACTAAAATAGATATTAACCCTTAAAACAAACTGACATAAGTAATTGGTAATACACTGACACATGCGCATATTGGTCAAGATTAAAGAGCATGAAAAATGCCTAAATAAAATGCATTGCTGAATGGGTGACTAAGAAAAATGCATAATAATGTTTAAGTGTAAAATAATTTTTTTAGTGAAGTTATCAATATTCAATTCCAAAAGTGCACAATTTAAACCAACATACACACTGTTTATTGCAAGTTAGTTATATAAATAAGGTTGTAGCTTAATTTAATAAAAAAACAAATAAAAATTTATTTAGGTGATGGGTAAAAACACCCCTTTAAATATATTTAAGTGATTATAACTTTTTATTCATTAACTTTAACATTTATAAAATTATCTTTTGCATGCACTTTAAATCACTATTCTAGCTCAATTAGGAACAAAGATACAACAATTTAAAATTCTTTGTATCCCTCCCTTTCAAAATGGGCGGGGAGGTATAGATGAATCCCTTCTTGAACTTTCTTTAATGAATATCCATTGGTTTTATCTAGTTTATTTATTTTCATTGCCACAAGCCTTGGTAAAAATGCATGGCATGGTATTGGAGGTATAGTACAAGGGGGTGTGGTGTTGAATCTGTGCATATAAGAGAGACTAGAACATTTTATCAAGAAGTGTAAAAAGCTAGAAAATATCAGAAGAATATATAATATAGAAAATTTAAGCATAGAAAAAATATTAATGTTTACAGAAACTCAAGAAGTGAATGAAGATAAATTTTAAAAATACTTAAGAAATTTGGAAGGCAAGAAAAAGACTTCTAGAAAGAGCATGGTGGCATGAAGCATATACTGTAATTCACTGATAAAGACGGGGGAAGACTTCACTATTTACAATGATTAGTAAAGTATAGGGAGGCATAAATGAGGGCTAGGGGAAACTCCCTATATTCACCCCCTTTAAATAAATTTCTCTGTAGAACAGTACCCCACACACTACCTTTTAAGGAGAGGCTCAATCTTGGGCATTCATACAAAAATATTTTAACTCTCTTTAACAGTCACAGTTACATATTTTCCCCATGTATAGTATTGTAAATTAATGTATTTATAAAAATGTTTAAGATGATGAAAATCTGAATACTTATTAATGGAAAACAAAATTGTAACCTATAATATGTACCATGACTGAATTGATAATTAATTATGATACAGCTCTAAGATAGAGTAGATTGATAGATAAAAGAAAGGGGTATTTCTGTTTTTAAATAGAAATATAATTAGAGGTGCCAAAGTGAAGGCAATACCTCAAACCATGAAACTTAACTGATATTTTGTAATGGAATGCACCATATGTGTGTCTTTTAGGTATTGCTATGTCTGTATATATATATATATAGATTTTATTTTGGCTTATAAAAAGCCCTCTGCTTTATACTTTTTCTCTCCTTTTTTAAAAAAAAGTTTTAACAGCTAGTATACATACATATAAGGTGAAACCCTTTAACCTTTTCTCTCATTATTCTTGGACTGTTGATGAAAGGCAGTCACTTCCAAAACCTGTCTCTTAAGTAAAGAGTTATATGAAGTTTTTATAAAACTGCATCTTTCTTCAGATTTGAAAGCTTAATACTGAGTAAGAAATATTTAAAGATAGCAGGAACTACTACAAAAGAAAAACAAAACCTAACATCATGAGATGTTATGTATGACACTATCTAGCAACTAAAAGCAGGGAGTGGGATAACATGGATTTATAAATTTAATTAGTGTGATCCCAAGTAAGTTGGTTATAATAAGAACAATTTGATATAATAGAGGTAATAAACACAATATTTAGTGTTAGTAATATTAGGAGTTATATGCAAGGCGTAAGTTTGATCCCCACAGCAAATGTAAACTGAACTTATTTTTATATCAAGCTAGGTAAATTCACTTTCTTTAATATAGCCTTAAAAGTTGTGTAATCCCTTTAGTAAGAGTCAAGTAAAATACTATAGAACTCTCTTCAAAGATCCTATATTGTATATCTCCATGAGGGAAGAGGAACTTGCTTGTGAAATTAGCAGGGTACTATCACAAGAATTTTTAATTGACAAAAGATGTAGCAAACTTTGAAGCAGCAATAAACAATATATAGAACTTTTTAACAAAACCTTGCTTGCATCTTTGAAAACATGACAAACAACTTTCCCAATTTCTCTACCCAGTAAGGGCTCTTGTCTTTACTGGCAACTGCCAGAAAGAAGAGATCATTAACTTATTTTTAATTCCAAGAGAGGAGCATAACTTTTGAAGTTTGGCTTTACTTTCAAAGTAGGTGATTAAATAAGAGAATCATACAATACCTTGGAGGGAGCTAGTCTTCTCAGGCTCATGCATTGTTGAGTTCAGAAGGCTGGTATTCTCTCCAGGAGACAAGGAATTGGTTATCTCACATGAATGGGCAAATTGATCATTTTTCAAAGGACATGAGAATTGGAGAATGCGACTACAACTTCTAGTACAGATTTTTTTCGCACAATTACTATTTGAGCTTTTTGTTTTATTTATAGAATGATCTAACAAATGATATTCATGAGGTGAAACCTTTTCATCTCTTTCAGATGCGTAGTGAACCAAATTTTTTTTTTTATCTAAAACTTTGTTGGTGGAAAGGGGTATTACTATATCTGGTAAAGTATGATCAAATCCTGAATTGTTCTGTGACAAATCATCTAAGTTGCTTACAAACATTTCACTACTTTCATTTTTTTTACCACTCACAAGATTTTCATCTGATAATGAGCCAGTGGCTTGAGATATCAAATTTGATAAAGAAACACTTATTCCCAGACTATCATCCATTTTGGTTTCATCTTCAGTTTGACTTTGTAGCTGACTAGTGTTTTCACTTGTCATACTCTCTAGCAAGCGATTTGATGAATTTGTAGATTTTTCAAAGTCTTCATTTGAAAGTTCGGTGGTAAATGAAAGTGTTTTCAAATTTAGTAAAGAGCCATTGCTATCCAAATTACTCATTTTAGCTTCCCTATCAACTTTTATCTTTGAGTCAGTATTTCCAGTAGTAGGTGAAAGTTTCAAAGCTTTCTCTCCAATGCCACTGATGTTTCCACTAAATGGAGTCACAAATTCACTTGAATTGGCACACATTTCAACATTTTTATCATCATCTATAACAGAGAATTTATCACATTTTGGGGTGGCATACCCTAAAGAGACCCTGATGAATACAGCTCCTGTTTTGATTAGCATCTCACCAGTATTTTGACTCAGTGCGCTCCTTATTAAAAGATTTGAAGAGTTGTCTGAAATTTTGCTATCTTCCTTTTGTAGAAAGTCAGAATTTGAAGTTAAAGTAGCTGTAGGAGTTATCAAATTTGATTGAGAGTCTTTGATCTGAAAATTACTCCCTTTTTTATTTTCTTGAATGGGAATTTTGGACTCATTTGCATCTGTAAGATTCTTTATGAAATCATCCAAAGAGTTTACAGATATTGCAATGCTTTTTGTGTCATCTTGCAACCAGTCTGTTGAAGTCTCTACTAATCTGAAACTTCTTAATTGAAGCTGATTTTGTGGAGTAGTGTCTTTGTTTTGATTGTAAGTCTCAGCCATATGGGTGGTAGGGTCTTGAGGCATTTCCATAGCTGAAAGAAGATATTTTTAGGAAAAAATCCCCCCCAGGAATTCAAGAGACCTTGAATGAAGATATCACTCTCAATATAGAAAAAGGGAAAATGAAAGAATGGATAAGAGGATAAAAATAATTGGCAATAAAAGTAAGGATGATGATAATAGTGTGATTATAATTAGGGGATAAGCTAATTTAAAGAATTTTTAAAACTAATACAGTGAATGGAGAAAAATTATATAAATCTGGTGGATATTGAAGCCATTCTCAACCTCTCTTTGTTTGATTTTTCATTATTTTGCCTTAGTGCTTCAGTTTTTGCCATTGTTTCTTTATGTATTGTCTTTATGTGTCAATGAAGTTTTATTTCAGATTTTTTATGGGATGAATTTTTTTTAAGGGCTGAATGTACCTGCATTCTAAATTTATTAAGGAAAGCATATAGCATTTTTTTTTTATATAACCATTTTATATTAGCCTCATGAATTGCTGCTGATAGATTGAGCTTTACATGATGCTTATTATTAGGGTGAGTGTAAAGTCTTTTTTCTGCATTTTTCTTGCAGTGATGAATGAGCCTTAGCATTGTTATACTGGGCTATTCAAAATCAAGAGCCGAAAGGTCTGGGGGAAAATGAAGTCATGGCAATAAATTTGGCACAAGTGTGCCCAATTCAATAGTATTTTTTTTTTAAATCTCATCTGGCGACTACCTTCTAGGGCATAAGTTGGCTTATTCAAGCTAGCCTAAATCTAGGCTATATTAAAGGCCAAATTAAAAAAACAAAAATATAAACAAAAAGCAAAAGAAAAACAAACAAATTGAAAAGATATGGAGCGAGCTCAGTCGATGAAGGAAGGCCCGCCCTCCTCCGCCGAAGAAGACCACGATCCATAGTTGAATATTAAATAATGGGGAGAAGGCCAGCCTCCTCCATAAAGTCTATAAGTCCACTGGTTGGTGTGCACGAACTGTCCCGAGTACAAGGGACAGGTGGAAGCGACCCCGCCCATCCTGGTACCGGGATGGGTAACATGTACGAAGATCACCCAGACTGGGACATTCAACAAGAATGTGCAGAACAGTCTGGGGGAAGACGCAGTCGTCACAATAGGGTGCAGGTGAGTACTCCATTAAATGGCAATGCATGAGAGGAGTGTACCCAATTTGGAGACGACAGAAAGCGACTTGAAGCCATCACGGATATGGGGATAGGTCCATGGGAACAGTCGCGGCGCAATGGCACGTAACTTTAAGTTCCCTTTGACCGTCTCCCACCTTCTTTGCCAAGCAGTCCGAAGAGCTGCCCATATTCCTGCCCTGCCATGTAGTCGGTGTGAGGAAGAGCGAAACACTGGTCTGGTCACAGAGTCCTCGCAGACTCTTTGGCGCGCTCATTTCCCGCAATTCCTGCATGTCCAGGAACCCAATAGAAGGTAATCTCGACATCCGCCCAGCTCACCAAAACCGTGGCATCATGGGTATCATGAACCAGGAAGGATTCCAATGCCACGAGGGCACTCAGGGTGCTTTGTGAGTCGCTATAGATCACAATCCGGTTTCCGAACCGGGCACATTGCGTAATCTCTCGTACCGAGTGGTGTATTGACACCAGCTCCTCCGTGAAGACAGACGCAGCGCTTGGCAGAGCCCTGCTTACTTCAAACAGATGGGATACGGCTTAAAGCCGACCCCCTCTTGGGACTTGGAGCCATTTGTATACACTGGCGTATGGGACATCGTCCGGACCATGGGCGATGTCTGCACACGAAGCAAGAGCAGAACGCAACTCACTCACAGTAAACTTGTCGTTGAAGGGTTCTCCGCCTCTGGAGGTAAAGTCCAGTCGGCGGCCTTCCGCGACATCCCCATGTGCATTGAATGCTGGCAGAGCAGCATCCCAGCTAGAGAATGTGGAGAAAGCGGTCGCGAAGGATTCTGCCACAGACGCGGTCCCATTCTCCTGGAGAACGGGAGGGGAGGTCCTGCAAGAACTTGCCCCGAATCCTTTTGACTCGCTTCCACACCTCTGCTAGAGGGGTTCTTCCCATTAAGTGAAGACATGTTTGCCCGCCAAGAAGAGCGGAGGGCCGCCTCGGAGGGATTCGCCGCATTCGCCAGAAGGCTCCCGTCCGAGAAACGAGTCACCTTCGGCTGTCGACCAATTACACTAGCTAAAGCTCTCCTCTGATGGATCATGTTGCCTTTGACCAACATGCTGCCATCAGTGGAGCGAATAACGAGGAAGCGTTTGAAGCCAGTGGGCTCGAAAACACCAGGTAACCTCTGAATCAGGGGCCCCGATATTATCGAGGCTCCGCCCTTGGCACTTTTGCTCTTAGTCAGCAGCTCCGCACCCAGGGGGGCAGAGGGGCCGGATATACCGATCTTGGATTGGTTGCTTACCGAAGCAGCAGACCCATCCGTCCCCGCGGATGGAGAGGAGCCCCAAGTCTTTTTAGTCTTTTTTCTGTTCCTTTTCTTTTTATGAGAGGAGGGCGGGGAATGAACCCGCTTCTCCCCTCCACTGGCAGGAGTCCCCGGGCCAGATGGACCAGCTTCAGCTAGTTCCTTCTCCGAAATGGAGAAGGTCCTGGCAGTTGTATGGGCACTGGTCGGAGGAGATCCCTCCCCTCCTTGTACTACCTCGGATACCCTAGCCTTTTGAGGAGGACCTTGCATAGGAGCGGATTCAGGTTCGGTGCTTGGCACTGAGCCCGGATTCCCTCCCATGGAAGGCCCTACCATCTGAGGCTGGGTTACCTCAAGGACCATGTCTATCTCAGGGGGTGGCCTCCAGTTGACCATCCCCCCCCCTCCTAGGACATCACAAGTCCCGTTGACAGAGCTGTCTCTGGTCATGTCTGGGGAGGCACAGGCCTTGACCCCGGCAAGGTTTAATATTCTTGCCAGCAGGTCTTTTGAGGGAAGCGACCGAAGGGGCCTGGCTTCCCACTCCCCCCTCAGGAGGTTTGCCCTACCGAGCCACTTTAATGGGGACTGGTTGGCTATGGGCTGCCTGTTGGCTTTCTTGGCAGTCCCCTTGGAAAGAAAAGGGGGGGACTGCCGCTGGAAACAGGGTGTCCAAAAGCACTTCCAGAAAAGGGATGAGGGGGGAGTCTCCTACACCCATAGGTGAAGGAGAGGAGTAAGCCTCCTCTCCGGTTAGAGAAATTTGGAGGGTCCCCTGTGCAAGCACAGGAGGGGGGGGACCTCCAATTTTCCTGTGGAGCTTAAAAAGGTTGTTAAAAAAACACCATCCCAAACTTGAGCTCAGGGGCGATGGAACATTGTCCCCTCCCCTATCAGCCCCAATCCGGGACAGTTGGCTGAGAAGAAGGTCAGCATCTACCCTGTGAAATTAGAGGCTGACCAGAGAAAGTTGTTGGAGGTTGTATGAAAAGTGAGGAAACAGCGGGGAAACACAAGTGTCTGAAGGAAGGAGAAGAGGCTATGCTGGAGTCGGATGTAGGAGGGGGGAGGTCCCTCTCCCCCCAGCATGGGAACATGTGACCTACAACAAAGAACATGTTTACACAAACATGTCCAGAGTACAAGGGACTAATGGTAGCGACCCCTCTAGTCCCGATATAGAGATAGTTTAATGTCTGCAAAGATCACCCAGACTGGGACATTTCAACAAGAATAGGCTGAAGAGTCTGGGAGACAAAGCAGTATTGCAATAAGATGCAGGTATAAACTTCATCAAATGGCGATGCATCACGCGAGTGTGCGCAATTCAAAGATGACAGAAAGTGACCAGTTGGGAGTAGTTCCATGGAAACAGTTGCAGCGCAATGGCATGCAACTTTAAGTTCCCCTCAGCTGTCTCCCATCTTCTTTGCCAAGCAGCCCAGATTCCTACCATATAGTCTGTGTGAAGAAGAGCCAAGCGATGATCTGGTCGGCCAGTCCCCGTGGACTCTTTGGTACTCTTATCAGCACGCTCATTCTCTGCAATTCCCACATGTGCAAGAACTCAGCTCTAGATAATAATGATATCCACCCGGATTGCAGCAACTGTGGCATCACAGATACCACAAACCAGGTAATGTGCAGATTCCAATGCCCTGAGAGCACTCAAAAGCGCTTTGTTAGCTGCTATAAATCACAATCCAGTCTCCAAACTAGGTACGACACATTATCTCCTGTAGCAAGCAGTGTATTGCAACTAGCCCTTGTCATGAAGACAGGCATAGCACCTGGTAGAGCCCAGTCGACAGGCAGAGAACGGTGTGGTGGATCGAATCCAACTTCCACGATACATGATTGGCTGTAGTCAAGCTTTGAATGAGGGGCTCCAGAGATGGCAAAGGGAAAGCCACTTTGCTGCATGGGGATGGTTAGAGGCAAGCCCCTCTACCAATTGAAGGGGTGTCTCATGTTAGCTTGTCCTGCTCGACACATAGGGAGGCCAAGGCCACATTGGAGGTTGCTCTCCATGCATTTTGAGTCACCCACTATTCCTTTGTGATGTAGAGTTGAAGATTGAGAGCTGCTTGGATGTAGAATGTGATGGGGTTGCACAGCAGGGTATCATGAGGAAAAGGGTAGGGAAGTGTGAGGATTTCTGCTCGACTCTTATGCATGTAGTGTGTTCATGATACCTTGCTAAACTATATTACTTGAATTGTGCTTGCCTACCTGTAAATAATTGGCAAGCCCTTTTATACGGTTGCAGTCAAGTGTGCTGTTTAGTAATATGTTGATGATGTGTGTGCATACCATATTGAGGCTTTGCTTTTGTGTATTTTTGCCATTACTGTCCTGAGTTAGGATGTGAGTTACCGAAGCCTTCTTGTATGAAGTGGGTGATGTCGGAAGTACAGCAGTTGAGTGCAATGTGTAGAAACCATGGTGTCAGGTTTCTAGTGGGATGTGGGGGTTTATAATGTTAGAAATAGACATTCCATGATTTTAGAGGAGATACAGGTTAGTGAGGTTGGGTGGTATGATGAAGGGTCAGCGAGTGGTTTGTTTTGCTTGAGGCTGGGCAGGATGTGAGATTTCCATACATTTACAATCATATTATTTGAAGATTTGTGTGAGGGCATCGATGCCTCTTGAACTAAGGTGTTTTAGGTGAACATTTTATATGTTGACAGGTGCAGAGATGCGAGAGGATCTCACTAACCATAGAGCCTGGGATATCATTTACTTGGTAAATTGTCTGGGCATGTTGTGGTCAATTTAAAGTGAGTGTAGGTGTTTGTTTGTGGTTCTGTGAAAAGCCAGTTCTGTCGCTGATATTTTGCCTGGTTATGGCAACCAGTTTTGCAGATTTTGATTAGGTGCACACTTTACAGAAAAGTAGCCTATTTCCAAGGCAACCAGTGTCACAGGGTGCCCAAGGAAAATAAGATGCACTGCAGCTATGTACAGTTTACTAATTATGCGACTTTATAATAGCTGCTTAGTTGCTCTAAAAACGTATCTTTGTGATGAAGCAGACACAAAAGATAAGCAGTCAAGGACAGAAAGAAAAATACAGTATACATTAGTGAGTTGGCAATGAGTGCAGGAGGAAAGTGGAATGGGGGTGAAGTGAGTCTCTCTTCTCTTTAAAGCACCCTTGAGTTGGGGAGCCAAGTTTGAACTGATTCAGTAAGAGCTGCATCAGCTTGTCTGGGGAAGTTGAGCCTGTTTACATCCATGTAGTGCTAATAATCCCATAATAGTTTTACAGAATCTTTTCTGGTCTGTTTTGTAGCTTAAAGTGTCCAGGCAGAGTTAGCAGTGTTTTCTTTGTTGTTGATGTTGGATCAGTTATTGGGTGTTTTGTGTTGTTTATAATGTAAGAGGTGTTTTAGACTTGTGGCTGGTCTTTGTAGGCTGACCGTACTTTTTGTGATTTCTGATTTCTGGAAAAGGTTGGGATATAGTGTCTTATATTTCTCTGCAGGATATATTTGTTAGTGGGTGCTGAGAGAATGTTGGTAAAGTGGTGTAAACCTTGTTTAATTTACTAAGATGGACAAAAGAGAAGCTTCAGAATTTTTGTGCATTATAGTTGGTGAAGAGGTGCCAATGAGCTTTGTTTTAGTTTGTGTAAATGTGTGCAGTTGGTGAAGGTATGAGCTTCTAAAGGGATATTTGAATGATGATTGAAAGGTGGTCAGAGGATAGTAAGTGTGGCGTTGCTGGGTTGTTTTCATGGCTAGGTTGTCTCAGCAGAGGGTGATGTCCAGGAAGCCATGTTGGATTGAGTGTCCAATATTGCTGATATTGTAAATGGAACATTTACACAATCATGTATATTGGACATCCTGATATTCTGTATGCTAAGGAAACTGAAAGACCTTCCTTTATCTTAACCATAATAACCAATTAACTGGATGTTGTCAGCCATCAATGTTATATGGAACATGATTAGGAGGTAGAAATGATAAAATTTAAAAGACCATAAGAGGGAATAGGTTGCTTACATGCAGATTGGGGCCAGAAAATCAATGAATCCAATCCAGAGTGCAGATATTACTACTGCATAAAATGGTGTCTACTTAAGTAACAATTATCTTTTATGATATGCAGCAGAAACCATAGTGGTGGTAATGGTGTTTTATTCCACCACCACCTACAGATACACAATCAAAAATAATAATACAAATAAAAAAAAATATATGATCTACCTGGGTTCTGAGTCTCAGTGATATTCAAATTTTCATTTAATCTATTGTTGTTAGCCATTGGAGAATGTGAAAGAGGCAGTTCCTTTTCAAAATGAGTATCTTGAACTTTAAAAGCTTCAGAAGATGAAGCAGAAGAACTATCAAACAAAAGGTTGCTCTCATCAGTTGATTTCTTTGATATTTTCCTAGAATGCTTAAGCTTTGAGAGTACCTTTTGATTTCCTAAGATCTCTTCTTTGGTTATATTTTTCATCTTTGTTTTTGATGTAGCTCTTTTTTCTTTCAAAGATTCTTTTATTGTTAAGCCTGTCAGTTGTCTAAGATCAGTTAAATAATTTGGACTACTGGATTGGCATTTAGAAGGATGAGGTGAGGAAATTGTCAACTTAGAGGAACTTTCATGATTTTCTTTAACCATAGCCATTTCTTTATTACTATTTTTGAATAAGTTATTTGGTGTATCACATTCGAACAATGAAATAGGAGACAAACGGCTATTGATACTGAACATAGATTGATCTTCTTCATCAAAACCCAGGAAAGAATTTTCCTCATCATGATTCAATATGGAATTTGAACTTTCTTCAGATGAGATACTTTCTTTTTTGCAGTCAGGAGTAGCAACATTCCTAAAAATATATATAATTTTACTGATTCAATGATCAGTTGTTTACTTAGAATTACAAAATGTACATTCTACACCAACTAGCCAGATACTCTGCAAATCACAATCTTAAATTTTAATCAAATTTGGCACACAAGTTTGAGACTGAGGATCACAGTTACCAAAATACATGTTTAGCTGCTTCCTGTGTAGCCATAAATGGCTTCATAGACCCAAAGAAGAATTTTCTTATACTATTTTTTGTGTAGATTTCAGAAATCAGGTCCATTTAACTGTTAACTGTTCTTTCAAATGTCAACTAAAAATGGGAACAAATTCTCAGTGTCACCAAGTGCACCAAACTTCATTGCCTTACAGCCTGGAAACTGACAAATTTACATTTGCTGTTTTTGGCAGTTTGATTTAGGTTATATAGAGAGTACTAATTAAAGAGAGTTCATTTGCTCACAGTTAAACTGCTACTCCACACAGGTTTGAAGAAGCCAGGAGGAATCAAACAACTACAAGCAGTCAAACTCAACAGGCTATCAGTACAAAAACCACTACATTTCTTGCCTCAGCCCTTTAGCATTGAGGCACGGCCCTCAGGCTGCCATTCAAGCTGGAGATTGGGTGCAACAGGTTCCCATCCAATTTTCAAAGCTCCCTTCTTTCTTTGAATCAAGATTACCAAGATCTCCCTACTCTTCTCCAAATGGCTAGGGACAGAGAACTCAACCCTGCTCTCCCACCCCTCATGCTAAACCTATCACCACAAAATTCACAGAAGCAGGTCTCTATAAAATGCAACAAATACAAACACTGGATACACACACAATACTTGAACATTCCCTCCATAGATCAATACACCACAAGCTATAATTTACTAGATGTTCACACATAGAACAAAACACCCACAGATATTAAGCCACTAGAAAAACACACCCTTAACTTCCTACAACAAGATTAGCTCCATCTCCCACAAACACAGTGAACTACAAGACTTCCTACACAAATACAGCATCTATACTACACTCATTCAAGAAACAAACCTAAAACCAAAACAAAGACTTCAGCCTTTCCACCAAGAGAGCACCCCAAGAGGCCATAACATATAGATACTCATATTTTTTTTTGAGAGCACATCTGGTGATCTCCTACTAGGGCAAAAATCATTGTACTCTCTTCTTTTAAAGAAAAATTTAGGAGCCCATCTGGCAACTACCTACTAGGGCAGAAGTCGCTGTAGTAACACACGAGCCTACTACTAGGTTATATTAAAGAAAAATATATGTAAATAACAATGATAAAATGTACAAAGGTTAAACAAAAACAACAAAATAGAAAGGTAGGTCCATGGGAACAGTCGCAGTGCAATGGCATGTAACTTTAAGTTCCCCTAGACCATCTCCCATCTTCTTTGCCATGCAGCCCATATTCCTGCAATGTAATCTGTGTGAGGAAGAGCAAAACGCTGGTCTCGTTACCCAGTCCTTTTGGACTCTTAGGCACCCTCATTCCCCACAATTCCTACGGGTCCAGGAAGCCAGCACAAGAAAATTTTGAAAGCTGCCTGGCTTGAAAAAAACCTGTGACATGACTGATATCAGGAACCAGGGGATGCAGAGATTACAATGCCCCGGGGGCACTCAGGGCACTCTCTGAGTCACTAAAAATCACAATCCAGTCTCTGAACCGGGCATGTTGTGGTGGACCGAATGTGAGTGTGTGTGTGAAGGGCCATTCTCCCACCCCTTTCCCAATACCCTCTCCCACCCTCTGTAAGAATCTGTGTGAGTGGGAGATGTTTTGTTTTTTATATAATATATATGTATTTGCTCTCATGTTGTATTATAAAAAATTTCTCTATCTTTCCAGGAGATATATTCTGAAACGAGTGTATTTAATTTTGACATAAGGCAATATATTTAAAACAAAAAGCCACTCTATGATAGATAAAGATTTGCAAAATTTTATCTTTCCTTTTTTCAAAGAGTGGCAATAAGTTATTGTAAGTCCTAGCTGGACAGGAGGTTTTTCTTTGATAGCCTCAGGACGCGACCAGATCACACTTGAGATGCCAATAGCCACCTGGGTAACATGTGAGGCCTTTCTTCTTTTTTTTGGTCCGCTAGTTTGCTTTAGGCCTCTTGTTATTGACTTCTTCGTTTACTGTGTTATCGGTTGGTTGATATTGCCCTGGCAGATATTTTTTTGTTGTTTGACTTTGCGTATCTTCCTTTTGTATATATAGTCTAATTGAATGTTGTTTTTTTTTGTATAAATTTTGATTGGTATTCATCAGATATTAATTGTGTATATAGGAAAATTAGCTATCTATATTTTTGGGTGCATAAGTAACGAGATCCCTTGTAAATATTTACCCTATATTTTTGTAAGTAAAGGACTGTACATACAATCCATTTCATTTCATTTCTCCCTCAATTTCTTGCGTTCAAATTAGTGTAGGAAGTGGGTTGGATCGATTGGGGTTAGAGTCTAGATTTTCGGCCCACTACAATATCTCGTTATCGCCTGTACCGAGCGGTGTGTTGCATCCAGCTCAGCTGTGAAGACATGCAGCACCTGGCAGAGCCTCACTGACTTCAAACAGTGGGGATATGGCATGGAAACCAACCACCCCTTGGGACTTGCAGCTATCCATATACACTGGCACAGTATGAGCATGACATGAAGTGTGCTCCAAAAAGGCCAAACACAATACTCCCAGCTCTGTAGAAGCTTTGGGAGCAGAGGCATGGTAACAAATAGTCAAAGGTGGTACTCTCCAGGGTGTCATCCTGGGCAGAACCAGGCGTGCCACTAGCTCGAAAGCTATACTGAGCTCTAGAAGGAGTTTCATAGCCCTAAACCAAAAGCGCTTAGGGTATGAATGACATCTCTGGCGGAATAGGCACTGGCAAGATCAGCTGCAGATGAATGAGATCTGTTGGTGACTGAGGGAGGCACAGGGTTCGTATGTAAAAGCAAATGGCATCTCCCCAATATAGACAAGTAGGCTCTCAATGGTGGAAGTGCAGAAGGCACTGGTTGCCAGGTGAGGGTCAGTGTGGTGGATCGAGTCCACTTTCTGCAATACACCTCGGATACGGATGCATAAATCTCGCATCCATATTTGAGCTTCGAGTGAACAAAGGATGGATAAAAAAGTAAGTCAGTAACCTAGCAGTGCCCCAGGAGCTGAACATCACATATCAGAGACAATCCTGGGCCTGAACGCCAGGATTTCCTTTTCAAGGAGATACGGACCACATTGATTGAAGAGGCAGGGTGCAGCTCTCCACAATTGACACAGTAGGCCACACACGATTTGGACTTATCATGTGTGGCCTTGGAGTAACCTACACAGACTTCAAGTAACCCCAACTTTGCTCATCTATATGAGCAATTCGTATGGCCGAAGGAGTGGCAGTAGTAGCACCTCCGTGGCAGTGGTATGAAAGCCTTCACGCTTTAGACAATAAAAACCGACATGCATCGATTCAGGGAGCTTGTCACAGTCGAATGTAACAAAGAGTGTAGGGGTGGATTTCGAGGCCCTTCCCTGTTTTTTCATCATATGTTCAACCTAGACCACTCCATGGTCAGCCACCTCTAAGGTGATGTCATCTATGGCCAGTGGCCAGGCAGGCTTTGGGTATGGCAGCTCCACCATGGAAGGGGCGTAAAATTGTTTAGCAAACCAAACTCTGTCCAGGTAAGAACAGTTCCTGGTACAAAGTGCAGGTAGATAAAAGGTTGAGAGGATAGTCTAAAATAAAAAATAAAGATGAAATAGCGCTGAGAAGAAGTGAGGTGGCAATGCACCAACAACTTTCCCAGGCTCCATCACCAAGTTCATGTTAACCTTGTGAGAAGGCTTCCTTTATTTGGTCTCAAGCTATAAAGAAGTGCAGCTCTTCTGGGTACAAAGAGTGTAACAGGTTACACACAGGAGTCATACATGCCTCAGGATGGGTGGGTTATAGGAGCCTCTTCTCTCTTTGGCCATTACCTCCTGAGCCACCTGGGACACCACCAGCCAGTGGTAGGCTGTAATTCCACCCACCTAATATGCTTTTCAATGTGCAGCATACACAGTTTATCAGAAAAAAGAATTGTGTATGCAGAGAAATTACTCTTGCCTCCCATTGCCTTTAGATGTATAGGGAAAGCCCCCATCCAGACTTGGATTTGAGGAAGGATGTACTTTGTCAACCTGAATAAATTTGCCCTAGGGTTTTGTCTCATATAGAATGGGGCTGGTATAGTCAACTGACCTGTGCACTGGAAGTGGTGAAGAGAGTCATCAACCCATTATACTCCTTACCTCATACATTCACCAGTCATTAGATTTTCAGCCCTCCCAGTAGGTAAGAACCTTCTGGTGTATTCAAATATAAGGGTGGAACTAGATGCACCCAACCATGAGAACCTCTCTAAAGAGAGAAACAGTTGAGAGGCATAGAGTAGGGTAGGTAATAATAAAGAGGGATAGATGGGTTCACTAAGAAGTAGGGTGGGTACTCACCCTAACCTCAGGGACACAGGATATGAGGGTATGGCAGGTGTAGCCTTCTACAAGCGCCACCGCATTGTGAGATAAAAGATAATATGGGGGAGCAAGCTCCACACTAGTAAAGGAGAAATTTAAAGGCAGCTCTCTCTAGAGGAAAGGGTGGTAGGGAGGGGGTATTTTACCACATAAATAGGGTCATACTTCTTTTAAGTTACTTTTGATGGCCAAGTTGTCTGTCTGGGTATTTAATTTTAATAATTTATCAATGGACACAGTTACCCATGGTTTCTGAGGGGAAAGAAATGATTAATAATCCAAGAGCACACTGCATATGGCGCCAGTTGGACATCATTATGGACCTTTACCACTAAGTGTTCTCTGGCATGACAACATCACTGGGATTTGTGCATAAAAGGATAGAAGAAAATAAAGATGGGGCAGTAGAAAGGGTGAGGTGAGGTTATGTTGAAAACCTACCCCCCTAAGCAGAGCCACCAGAGAAGGTGGGTGAGACCCCCATTCCTGAGTCAAACTTGGGTTGAATGGATGAAGTTAGTCAGTGACTAGCCATCAGACATGAGAGATAGGTGTGAGGAAGCTTGTAAAGAAGTTGATGAAAAAAGGTTAAAATGAAAATGTCTGGAAGGAATACAGCCCAGGTAGTCTCAATCTTGTTTGAGTGCCAGGGGGACTGGTACTAGGAGATACCGCTCCTGGAGGTACCAGGAATAACAATCTACATAGGGGCAGGGTGACTTTAAGAGAAAAAAAAATCCTGTATCAGATTTATCAGAAAAAAAATAAAATCTTACCTTTTCTTTGATATTTTAGTATCATAAATTGGGACGGATGAAGAAAAAACATGAGATTTTGAAATCACATCTGATAAATACCCAATCTCACTCTTCATCTTCAATTCCAATTCATGAATAATACATTGGGATAATCGTTCAATTTGAGACACACCGAAGGCAATCTGATATTTATATGATATTGATTTCTTAGGACAAACACTTACAATCAGTGAGTGTGAAGAAGGTACAAAATGAGTTTTTCTTTTTCCTGAAAATAAGAAAAGCAAAATATTACAAAGTATTAATATAACCTTACAGTAAACTTTTTAAAGTTAAATATTTTATATCATTTAACCTTTTTCAATGCAATGTAATCTCAAATTAAATATTATGAACTGCCAACTATTAAATAAGATTCTACTTTCTTTAACATAAATCTCATCTACTCAGGTAGATGACCACATCCAAATAGAGACATTAGAGACCATCATTGCAAACTAAATGTTGACAAGTTTCAATTGCAGCACTCAATATAAAGACATTTTTTATTTTAGATGTTTCTAATGAGACTAAGATTTAGTTATAGTAAAGGAGAGATCAAATTTTCAGCTTTCATGAGGATATATTTAGGGTGCAATATATATAACATGAGTATTGAAGTATGAGGAAACCTGAATCAAGGGTTAGTACAGAAACAAAATTTGCCTTTTCTAAAATCAAATTAGCTAGTTTTAGGCAGCTTAAGCTTGCACTTGGAGGTAAGTCTAACACAGAATGTGTATTGTTTTCCTCAACTCTCATTGCACCCACATAAGGTTCTCCAAGGTTCCACAATGGCCACCTACTCAGCCAATGGGAGCTTAGCAGCAGAAAACCAAAAGAAGACTATTTTCCCACTAGCCTTTCAGGGGTGGTTAAGGCCATCATCAACTTTTAATCTAAAACTAGGCTACATTAGAAACCACAAATCAATAAAACACACACAAAAAAAAACTGCAAGTAGAAGGAAGCATGCTCCAGTGTCAGAGACAGGAGCATGTGAATGACACCCAAAAATTGGAGACCAGCCTCCTCCAAGAAGTCAATATCCAAAAGTCTTTGTGTATGAACATTAGGCCATAGCATCGATAAACATATTTCAGCAAATCAACATGTATATTTCAGGTTTTTTACACTTGAGTAGACAATTCAAAGGTGGAAAGTTTTTTTAGAAATATTTGGAACACCCTCTTTTTTTTTAGCTCAAACCTGCTTCTTTTTTTTTAGTTTTGAGCCAGAAAGATATACACCATCAGAGTTGTTGGTTTGTTGTTATAACTGCTTCCAAATACATTAGAGTTGAGTTTAAACTGAAGGATAATGACAAACAAGTGAGGAGCTCAACTTTTATTATCCAACTGATACATACTATTTGTCAAATGATGGCATGAAGACAGGATTTTAGTACAGCCCAAATGTAGCCATCCCTTGCTTCTTTCCATAAACTTCGCCAGAAGCTTCCATCACCATTCACACACACTGCTCCACATTTTGAGAAAGGCATGGAATATTAATAGAGTGGCTCATCAACAATATTTTGCAGGTCGGCATTAGATGCATTGTAAGTGTTGGCTCAAACCTGCACCCCTCTTCAGGGGAAAGTAGATCTGTTAGATTCTTAGCAGTTTTATCTATTTTTGGTGGCCTGAAATCACATATCTCTTACTCATACATGTTAACTTCTCAGATCTTCTTGATTCTGTCAATAGCTAATTTCTTGTTGGTCTGCAAGCATTGCCAAAAGGATGTTCTCACAGGATGGGCCCAGTAGGAATTCCTTTGGATTGTTTGCCATGCTATGGCTTCACTGGAAGGTTAGCGTATTTGCAGAAGATTTATCTGTTCCAGGAGATGTTTAGATTTAGATCCCTCTGTGCATTTCAGAGAGAATTTGATGTGAAACCAGATGGTCCCATAATGACACACAACAAACTTTGTGAGGATATACAAGTCATTATTAGGTTATTCTGGTGCTACATAAAGTAGACATTCTGCTGGCAGTGGTGAGCGATCTGGCATGAGATATAGGCCCTGGTTTCATATGTACGCGATCATTGTCAATTAGACGTCTAATAGCACTGATAATTCTGTACAGGTAAGCTTGGTCCTGACTAAGCTCATTCACATCTACATCTGGAAGAGGAGCTCCTTTAGCAATACATTGAAAACCATTTGGTGATACTGGAAGAGTTTCACAGGTGGTTAAGGCTTTACCAAGTGGTCCTTTCCATTGAGTTCCACTTTCTGTTGGACCAATATATTTCCTGCACAGGTGCCTCAAAAGAAGCTCATTTAGATGCAAACTCAAAATGATTCACTGTAAAGGATGATGGAATTGACATTCTAGCCCTCTTATGGCTCGATTCTTGTAGCCAGTATTAGTTGCCGTGCTGTTAGCAGCTGATGGGTCCTATCTTCCATCTCCCCCCTAAGGCCATTTGCCCTACCAAGCTGCTTCAATGGGGAGCGGTTGGTAATGGCTGCCTGCTGGCTTTCTTGGCAGTCCCCTTGGAAAGTAAAGGGGAACTGCTGCTGTTAAGAGGGAGGCACACGAGGGCACCTCCAGACAAGGGGGTGAAGGGGAGTCCTCGAAAGTTGTATGCAAAGGAGAGGAGTAAGCCTCCTCTCTGGTTAAAGAGATTTGGAGGGTCCCCTGTGAAAGCACAGGGGGGGGGGGGACCTCCATTTTTATAGTTGAACTGCCTGAGGGCAATTCCGACAGTGGAAATCAAGGGGTTTTTTTGTTAGACTCATCATTGGACATGGTGACCCTGAATTATTCACGGGATGCAGATGCTAATCACCCCTCACAGTAGCCCACTCTGCAAGGGGTGCGTATTGGGGTGGCAGAGCCAGGTGCTGCCATTTAAGGCCACCCCTCCTGCCTGGTGAAGTGAGAAGGAAAGGGGATGTTAGGAAGGTATAGGTGCAGATGAAGCAGGTTGTTAAAAACCCACCATCCCGAACCGGAGCTCAGGGGTTAGGGAATATTGTCCCCTCCCCCTTCAGCCCCAATCTGGGATAGTTGGCTGAGAAGAAAGTCAGCATCTACCCTGTAAAAATAGAGGCCAATCAGAGAAAGTTGCGGGAGAGGTTGTAGGGGAAGTGAGGAAGTAGGGGAGATATACAGGCTGTCTGAAACAAGGAGAAAAGGCTAAGATGGGGCTGGATGGGGTGCTGAGTCCCGTCAGCACGGCGGCAAGGAAGGCAAATTGTTGCACCCCTTACGGGGATTTAAACCAGAAATTTCAACCAATATTTACATGTACATGTTCTTTTAGCTATTTTCATAAACAATATTAACTAGTTACCTAAAATAATATTTATTTTGTTTAAAATCTATGCTACATGAACATTTGCAGCTGGCATTGACTTATCAAAGGAAACTTTTTGAAATATTATAAAAATTTGTTTGGGGGTTTTTTTTTTTCATAAGTATAGTTCCACTCAGGACCCACCCAAAGCGAACTTAGAAATCTAATAAACTTTATATAGTCAAATTCTAAGCCTGTGCATTTAACTATATTTTTCTTTTCATTTTTAAGATTATTCTATAAAAAAAACTTTACAGTTACAAAGATAATATAAAATTACTAAAATTATAATAATGCTAATTCAGTAAAAAATTTATTTGACTGTCCATTGATGCCACTACTGAAATTGTTTCATCCAATATCTTCATTTCTTTCCAAATTTTGAGTTTCCAAGCATTTTTTTCTTTTAATTTATTCTATTTTCTTCTAGATTCATCTTTTTTAAGTTTTCTAAATGTTATCTTCTTCTAGAAGCTTGATAACAATAGCTCATCATTTTGTTATCAATTTTTATATCATGAAAATTGCCAGCAGTTTTATCACTGAGAGCTTGGTGAACAAGAATTTGTGAGATAATTGATCTCTCACTTGTTATCTTCTAGTAAATGTTTATTTTTATTGATTGAGAAGCCTCTTTCAGCTTCTGCATTACCTGGAGATACTCGTATCAGCAAAGTTAACTTGAATATTTTTTTTGCAATTCTTGTATGTTTCTGAAGAAATATAGTTTGAATAGAATGTATCTAATCTTTGTCCACTAAAAACTTTCACTTTGTTTTTGAAAATTGTGTTCCTCAAAATCTCAGCCCATTGGCTAGATCCAATATCAGCTTCTAATATTAAAATTTGACCACAATCTAAAAGACATTCACAGAAAATCTTCATTTTTCCAAGGCTTGTATTATTGGTTCCTTTAATTGTAAATGAATATAAGAAACTTAAGCTTTTAGTTGCAGCAAACTTATTGTAGCTTTGTATAACCTAAATTTAATGAAATATTTTTGATCAGAGCTTTGATACTACAATGCTTTCTTAGCCTCAAAACCAATGTCTATATTTGTAGATTGAAGTAGAAAATATATTTTTAAAAATATCAAATCTACATAGGTCATCTCCTTCTAGCTTATCAATAATATCAGGTTTACAACTCCTTTTTAATAGTTTTTTTTTAGCAGCAAAGTTTTGTCTTTTCATATACATATGGAAAAAGAGGCATATTTGATTGGAACTCTGTTAAAAATAGTTCAAAATTATTTGCTATTACTGCAAAAAATTCCAATTTTGCTTGAATTACAGGAACAGAGATTAAATTACTTGAAAGAATTGAAAAACCTTTGCTAGCAGAGTATTTATATATTTTCTGTTTCATACATTCAATAAATTTTTTAAAATGAGAAAGAAGGGGAATTAAATGCAAAGCTCCATTTCTGCCCTCCAGCCACATTATTCCTGTGAAATGTTGAGGAAATTTCCCTCCTTTAGAGACTTCTCGGAAGCCTTCTCTTCTTGCTGGGCTATTTTTAAAAATGTTATAGGCTGCTCTCATAATTGAAGAGATTTTCAAAGATGATTTCTTAAAACCTTCTTTAAAGGCTCCATTTATTAGGTTGAGGAATAAGTTCATGCATTTTTTTTTAATGTGTTGATTTAAGTTTTGTTGACATGATTTGTGCACATATTAAGAAACAATAATAAATAATGAGAGCAAAATTTGCAAAGGTTAGGCTACGTCTCTTAACAGCATAGACTATTAGGCTTTTGCTTAGGCTACATCTTGAAGATGAGTAATAAGTCATTGCGGTTTATTTAAAAGTTGTGTTAATTTAATTTTTGTTCTGTACCCTCAAAATGGAATGTCAAGTTGAAAGAAAGGCGCATTTTCGACACTTGTTGTTATTCACTTTCAATCGAGATGGGAACAATGCAAACGCAGCCAAAGCTCGTAGCTATATTCGTGCTGCGTATGGAGAAAATGCTTTATCAGAAAGGACAGCTCAATGGTGGTTTTCAAGTTTCAAAAATGGTCATTTCAATCTTAATGAAAAAGAACATTCTGGTCACCCCATTAAGTTGGATGGAGATCGATTGAACAACCTTAATGAAAATCCTTGTCAATCGACTAGAGAATTGGTTGTACAATTGGTGTATGATCAGAAAACTATAGTGAATCACCTTCATTCGATGAGCGAAATCAACAAACTTCAATGCTCCACGATTACCGCAGGTTTGCTTGCTTGTCACAAGGCTACTTGTGGATATAAAGACAGATTTCTTCACCGCATCATCACTGGCAATGAAAAGTGGTGTGTTTATGTCAACATGAACCATCAAAAACAATGGCTTAGACCCAATAAAAAAACATTTCCGCAACTAAAGCAAGGACTTCATCCACGAAAGACGATGCAGTATGTGTGGTGGGATTGTGAAGGCATCATTCTTTATGAGCTCCTTGCGACAATGAGATTGTCAATGCAGAACTCTACGTTCAACAAATGTATCGACTCGCTGAAGCTATTCGTGAAAGCAACCTCATCGACATTATGGAGTCCTTCTGCAACACAACAATGCTCATCCTCACATTGCCAATATGACAAAAGATGCCATACAAAGCTTAATTGGAAAATCCTGCCGCATCCTCCATATTCGCCAGACTTGGCTCCATCAGATTTCCATCCGTTCCGATCACTCTCCTACAATTTGCGCGGTATTTTGTTCAATACTGAAGTCGAATTAAGAATCTGGTTAGATGAATTCTTTGAGTCAAAATCCAGAGATTTTTATTGCAGAGGCATCAAAAAACTAGTTGAATGTTGGGTAGAAGTTAATATTATTGCATATTGTTATCAATTAATAATGAAGTTTTTCTAAAATTGTTAATGGTAATGAATAAATTTGATAAAACTGCAAGAACTTATTCCTCAACCCAATATGATATTTAATCCACAGGACCCAATATTAATCAATTTTTTTTTAAGCTTCTTTGTAGGTATTCAATCAGCTTCCAGGTGACATGAAGAACTTTTGATATATACTTTTAATCCTTCAGGCTTTCAATAAATGCTTTGTAAAGGTTCTGAGCTGATGCATGCCCCAGGAATGCCGAAGTCAAAAATTTGGTATGAATAATGCCAAATTAATCAGCATAAGTTAAGTGAATGCCCATTTGTCCTCTTTTGAAAATTTTATTTAAAGATTCATCAAAATTTATCACTACATAGTCAGCTGTTCTTACTATGTTATAAATCATAAAACATTCTTTTATATAAAAAAATAAAGCACTTACTAGCTAATTGTTCTAGAGCATTAGAGTCTGATCATTGGATGTTGTTGAAAAATTTGACTCTTGTTTATTCTTGAAGGTTTTTTTCTAAACTGATATGCTTTTTCCCTCTTGCATTTCCTATTCTTTTTTTGCTATTGAAAATTCTACCTGCCAATGCTTGCATTTTGCCTTGTTTTTATCAGAAACTACTTCAAGCCAATTTCTAAATTCATCAAAATTAATCCAATTAATTTGAAAACGATATTTACCAGGCATTGTTAATACACTATAAAATAAGTATTAGAAATTGCTTTCAGAATAATATAGGACTTTTAATTTTGCATAACATTTCGACTATACTTCCATAATGTAATTCTAGCATTTCATTGTTAGTCTCTCAAAGTGAGGCACCAACATGAATTTAGAGAAATAACAGAAAATTGACTCACATTAGGTATATCTACTAAAATTAATGAAGAAACAACACTTAATTTGCAGGGTTATAGATAGGTATTCAATGAGTTCTTGTATTTATTTTTTGTACTGAGTTACTGTTTTAGCATAAGCACTAAAATAAACAGCAAAATATTTAAATACCTACCTTAAAAATTTGACACATAATACTGATCTGCTTCCATGGCAATTGTTGGTATTGGTATGATTTTGTTTTCTGTTTTCACAAAGACTTGCTTCCATTCATCATCAGAAGATGAGGTTTCTTCATCCAAGGCTTCGTCTGAAATTGTAGTTTTCTCTCCCCTCTTCTTCTATTCTTTCCTGAATTTGATCTTCTGTGATTTACTTTTTTTTAATCATTTGACTTGTATTTACATCCACTCATCTAATTTTCATGTGACACCCAGTTCTTTGGTCAATAAGAAATTCATGCTCTCTACATGGCACTTTCATGTTCTTTTCACACTTGGAATCGAAGAGATCAGCACACTGGCAGCCTACTATATCAAAAAGTTGACCCAATGATGAGATAAACTCCTTACTCTTAGTGGCATTCATTCCTTGTTTTGATATGACAGGCACTTCTTCCACCAATCAGAGCAATTTGGTTTTAGCCTTTTGATCAGCTGAACTGGAATACTGGCTTTTTTCCAAATCTCATTAAGGGCCTCGGATACTTCAGGAATAATATGCTTGTTCCTCTTGTATTTATTGTCTTTTACATATCAATATATCTTCCAACCTGTTGTTTTGTTGACAGCTCATAATGAGAAAGTTCTGGAAATGGGGAGCCAAAGACACTGTGACTTGTTGATGTTCTAGTTTTTTTTTACTTATCTTAGCCCTGAAAATGAATAATAGAAAGACCCATTAGTATAAAACAGAAATAATACATATGATGAGTGAATCTATAACATACATTCAAAAAGGTGAAGCCATATCCCTCCATAGGAAATACTCTGTAAATATCTCGCAAATTCATCACATATCAATTAATTTATAGTATCCTCCGAGTAGTTTACAAACAAGGAATTCCCCAATTTAAAATTGCCTAAACCTTAGATAAATAAGGAGTTACAGTGCAAATTTTCTTCCTGTACAAAAATTACCCATTTCTAGCTTAATAGACGAGAACTATAATAACTGAATACAACCAGCCTCATCCTACAGAAAAGAGAATTTTTAAGCAAAATTTAGCCCCAAAAAGGGGGTGTTACGATTTTTTCAGATTTTTTTTCATCTTCATTTGAAAATTTGGGATGGTCTGCTCTACAAAACCTAAAATGTGCCTTAAAATTGGTTGTGACACTATGCCCTAATGAACAGGTCCCAAGTATAAAGAACAAACAGTATGACACCTGCTTGTCCAGGGGTTATTACCAGGATCACTTGTATGGGGATGTGACAGGTAATATACATGAAGATCACAGGACTGAGACATTCAACAAGAATAAGTCAGGGGAATTTTTTTTTTTTTAATAATAGCCAAATAGCAACAGCCTACTTGTAGATAAGTCACCATAATTCTTTCAAAGACAACTGTTGGCTTAGATTAAAAACAAACTTGCAAAAGGCACACAAAAGCAAAAAAACAAAAATCAGCAAAAAAACAACATGCTAAGAAAAGCAAAAAATAGTCAAATAAGTTAGATAATCCACAAATCTGTGTACACAAACCCGTCCCAAGTACAAGGGCCAAGCATTAGTGACCCCACTCATCCTACTGAGATGGGTAATGTGCACAATGATCACTCAGACTGGGACATTCAACAAGAATGTGCAGAACATTCTGGGGGACAAGGAAATGATAAGTGGAGGCAAGCACTCGATCAAATGTTGGTGCATCCTGTGAGTGTACCCAATTCATAGATGACAAACAGCAACCTAAAGAACATGTGGCATTGGGGGTATGTCCATGGGAACAGTTCCCCTCACCCATATCATATTTTCTTTGCCAACCAGCCTTCCGGAGGGCTGCACAAATTTCTGATGTGTAGTCGGTGTGAGGAAGAGCGAAATACTGGTCTGGTCACCAAGTCCTCGCAGACCCTTTGGTACCCTCATCAGCATGCTCATTCCTCATATTTCCCACATGTCCAGGAACCCCATCAGAATATAATCTCAACCCAGCTCATAGTAACTGCGGCATCAGGGATATTGCGAACCAGGGTGTGTGGAGATACCAATGGCCCAAGAGCACTCAGATTGCTGTGTGAGTGGCTAAAGAACACAATCCAGTCTCTGAACCAGGTACAACGTGTTATCTCCAATACCAAGAAGGGGTATAGAAATCAGCTTGGCCTGTTTAAGCCACACTAACCGACACACTCCTTGTACTTGAACCTTCCATATACACTGGCACGGATCCAGTGTGACACGAAGTGTGCTTCCAAATGGCCAATGCAATATTCTCAGCAGAGCCAGAGGTGCCACCAGCCCGAGAGCTACACTGAGGGCTTGAAGGAGTTTCCTAGTTGTAAACCCAAAGGGTTTAGGGTATGAGTGGCATCTCTTGACAGCATATGCACCGTCGAGATCGGCTGCTGATGAAGTGAGAACCATTGGCGACTGAGGGAATTGCGGGGCTCGCGTGTACAGGTATTTAATGCACCTTGCACTGTGCAGAACCAGTAGCATCTCTCCAGCATCAACATGTAGGCTCATAATGGGGGATGGAAGTAACACACCAGTCTCCAGGCAGAGACTGGTGCGCTGTAGTGAGTCCACCTTCCGTAATACATGCTCAGCTGTGGATGAAATAAAACTTGGATCCATAAGCAAGTTTTGAATGAACAAAGAATCAAAGGAAAAGCAAGGCACTAGCCTTATCATCACCTCAGGTTCTGAACATAAGCAAATGAAGAATGTCCATAGTGTGGGTACAAGAGACCCTAAAGCTACAAATATGAGCCTCCCAGGTGAGGCATTGGTTGAAAACAAGATCAAGGAAATGGTGTGAATCTACCACTTCCAGAAGAAGCACTTTTAGGAAGAAGTCAGTCTCATGGTGGAGCTGTGGATGGAGGCTGAAGTGCACCAATTTAGTCTTAGTCAGGAAAAACTGAAACCTTTGAGCTTTGGTATAACAAGAGATGCGGTTCAATGCCTGTTGGAGTCAATGATTTCACAAAAACTCAGAAATAGAGAATAGGAGGGGACCCCTCGCCCCCATCATGTGTAGTCTCCATGATACTATATTTCCATGTGGTATCATAGGCCTTCTCTAGATCGAAAAACACTGTGGACTAGTGCTGTCTATGAAGGAAGGCCTCTCAGATGGCATTTTCCAGTCAGAGCAGAGCCTCTGACATAAAGTGGAACTTGCAGAAGTGGCATTATGTAGAAGACAGATGGCTTCTGCTCTCCAGGAAAAAGGTGGGTCTAATGTTTATCAATTTCTCCATCAATTTACACACGCATAAGGTTAGAGAGGTTGGGCGAAAACTGGCAGCAGTAGAGTGATCTCACCCAGTTTGCGAAAAGTGAGCACATTTGCCATTTATCAGGGTTCTGGGAGGATACGCACTGTCCAGATCCTGTTGAACAAATCTAAGAGAAAGATCACCATCCACTACAATGATTATGACAAAAAGAATTATACCTGGAATGTTGATATAAGAAGGTTACACTTCAAAGCCAGAGTGACTTCTTACTTGTCAAATAATCTCAGGTTCAAAAGTTTATAAATATTAAAAATCATAACAGTTAAATATTTGGTAAAAATTAACATTCTAATCGATAATAGAAAAATGAAAAATAAATTGCTGTTTTGCCACTGATCTACACTTATTTTAAGATGCCATATATTTATCATTGAAATGCCATATGTGTATTGGACAATTTAGCCAGCATGCTTGATTGACACCAGAGGTAACTAACTAAGATATGGTGATTTTATAGGTTTCTTGACAAAGCTTAATATACGCTTAAAATACAACATAAACCATGAAAAGTAATAATAAATATTAACAGATAGAAAGTAATACACTTCTAAATCCAGCTCTTCATCTCTCTAAAACTATAATATATTGTCTCAAAACTTTTGGCCATGACCATATATATGCCACAAAGGTAGACTAGCTAGATAGCATACTAATGAGACCTGTACAAAGCCTACCAGATTCAAAACTAGCCAGGATTCACAGATACAATTAATATACATTTAAAGCAGGGGTTGTTTAAATTTTATTAATCTACTTAAAATTCTAGTGACATGTATACCATAAAAATAGAAGTGACAAACTAACAGCTTTCTGGTAATTTGAGCTTTCTAGAAGCCAGGAAAATAATCTAGTACCTCTACTCTTAAAGTCCTGGCAATTTGTTATGGTTATGCTAAAGTTTTCAAAAGTAAATACTGCAATTAATAATACTTATTATAGCCTACCTTTTTTTTTGGTAGCTTGAAAAAGAGTAAACTCCTCCATACAATCATTTAAATAATCCGTTGAAATTCCTTGATATGGTGTGAACCGATACCTGCAGAAAATGAGGATATTTATCACAGGAGATTTATGCAACTATGACAAATACAGCACTAATAAAGTATTAAGTGACTTTTAGCAGTAAATCATATATCATAACTAATGAATAAAAAAAAAAACATTGGCCTTTAAGGTCATCCATCAAAACTGTCCACAAATCCAAAATCATGCTCCTGCAGCCTATTTCAGTTAAAAAAAATCATCAACAGATGACAAATACCATAAAGCCTTAACTTGCTCATAAAAGGTTGATACTCATCATAATTTTTCAAGTCCTAATTTGATTTGACTATGTAGTTTGATTTATGACAATAATATTTTTGTTTTTATTAATTTTCTGTTCTGAATATAAAAGTAGGTTTTCTGTTGTTTTGTTGTGATAGTGCACAGTTGTTTATGATCAGCACTCATCTTACTAGATACCCAAGTTAGTTCATAGTATGAATTAGTGTGCTATTTTCAGATCTTTAAAATGTTAATTAGTGTGCTGCTCTTTCACTCTTGTGAGTGTATCTATTCCTGTTTTTTATATAAATCATTGAGATTTTTAGATATTAATTAGGTGTAAAAATGGCTGAGTGCAGAATTGAAAGGTGGAGGACTGAGGGTGAGTGTTAGGATGAAATTGAGTGTGAATCTTGGGAGGTTTGTGCTAGACAGGAAGTGATAGGAGTAGAGGCTGGTTGCATTGTATGTGGGCTGTGAGAGTATGGAATTAAATGATTTTTTTTTTTAATTTGCCCATCTGATGAGTGCCTTCAGAGGCATAATTAAATGTAATTAAAATTCTAGCCTAGTACTAGGCTATTCTAAAAATTGCCAAAAAAACAACAACAACAACAAATAAAACTTCAAACAAGGAAAATGGCAAAGGAGAAACTCCCTTACTACAGTCGTATGAGTGGAGGGCAACCCCTCCACCAGTCAAAGGAGTGCCTTGAGTTGCCTCATCTCCCCTGGCACAGAGGGATGATAAGGGTGTGCTTGGAGTTGCAAGCAAGGTAGATACTATGAGTTCCCAGTGCCTTGGAAGGTTAAGGAAAAAGTCCACACAAAATCAGAAAATTCCTCAATGTGATCATTTACACAGACTCAGCCTACAGATTCAAGCTAAAGTGTGACTTAAGAATCCAACCCGCAGTAATAGCAACTTTGTCCTGGCGAGCTTTCAGCCATCACAACATGTAGAGACCTCATGGTATACATTGACACTGTGATAGGTTATGATAAGAGGATAAAAGTACACAGAGCTGTGTCAGAACCTCTTTGGATAGTAAGGCCTAAGATGAAAGGGGGTATACGTAGGTATGTAGTAGAGAAGTAAAGATAGGAGAGTCTACTAAGGAAAAGGGTGAATGATCACCTATTATTATCATACTCAAGAACTGGGTTATCCCTGGAGGATGTGCAATCCCTCCAGGTACCATATGTAGATGTTTTTTGTTTTATTTTTTTTAAGTAAAGGGAATAGTCCTAGATAAAAGTGAGTGCAGGGAAGGGAAAGAGGGGACTTATCAGCTTTACCCAGAACACATCATAGAAGTCAATCCAGTGACAGGGGCTTCCATTTGGCACTCAGGCTGGGAGGATGTGCTGCTCTTCCAGGTTCCAGGTGTAAGTCTACACAGGGCACCCCCATGTGTGGCATTTGACAAGAATGAGCCACAGGCTGAGGGACCAAGCAGTCATTGCATGCATCAAGGTGCCAGGGAGCACTCCATTAGATGGCGCTGTATCCTGCAACTGTGCCTGATTTGGAGGTAACAGAAAATGGCCCGAAGGCGCTGAGGCATTGGAGGGTATGGGAGGTCAGTAGGAATATTTGTAGCACAAGGCACACAACTTTAGATTTCTATTGGCTGCATCTCATTTTCTTTGCCATGCAGCCCAAAGGGTTCACCTGATTCCTACCATGTAATCAAAGTAGGGGATGATAAAGCACTAGTCCAGTTGCCTAGTATTTGCATACTGTTTGGCACCCTCATGAGCGCACTCATTTCCTGTAATCCCTAAATTCTACGAACCCAGAAGATAATCTAAACATCCTTCCACCTCACAGCAGCCATGAGGGCATTGTGGATACTGAAACCAAGGGGGCAGGGAGATTCCAATGCCTCAAAGGCATTGCTGCACTCTTTGATTCTTTAAAAATCACAATTTGGTCACTGAACTGGGCACAACACATCATCTCATATAGTGAATGGTGTATTGCAACCAGCTCAGCTGTGAAGACAGATGAAGCCACTGAAGAGCACCACTAGCTTTAAACAATGTGGAGAAGGCATGAAAGCTGACCCACTTCTTCAGATTAAAAAGGTGCAAATGAGAATCCACAAGGAAGCACCAGTTTCTCTAGGCAGAGACTGCAGTAGTGACAGTTCCCATCAATGTCTTCACATTCCTCCCAGGAGATGGGACTGGGAAAGCACAAGGTCCTCCAAATGTTGGAATGGTTGCCCATGCAACAGCTGACGCCCCCTGGTGCACTGGGGCTGGGAGAGCATGCTGCATCACCAGAGGGCAGGTATAACACACTATACAGGGTACTTACTCCCTTGCAAGTTGGATATAAAGTATATATGGACAAGTCAAAAACTTGATTGACTAGTTTTTGTATGAGCTCCAAGAATATACCTAATAATAGTGATAATAAGAACTTTAGACTTAGAACCCTTCAAGCAATTTTGACCTTTACAAAGTATGGTTGAATATTAATGGAAATAATTGTGCAGCTTACCAGCATAACAAATCCAGGAGACATTGCATTAGATATACAATCCGGACTCCGAACCGGGCACGTCGCGTAATCTCCTGTACAGAGTGGTGTATTGCCACCAGCTCGGCAGTGAAGACAGACGCAGCGCCTGGTAGAGCCCCGCTGACTTCAAACAGAGGGGATACGGCGTGGAAGCCGACCCCCTCTTGGGACTTGGAGCCATCCGTATACACTGGCACGGTTCCAGCATGACACGATGTGTGCTCCAAAAAGGTCGAACGGAATACTCCTGGCGCCGTACAAGCTTTGGGAGCAGAGGCGTGGCGAAAAATAGCCAAATGTGGTACCCTCCAGGGTGGCGTCCTGGGCAGAACCAGGGGCGCCACCGGACCGAGAGCTATATCTACCTCTCGAAGGAGTTTCCTGGCCCTAAACCCAAAGGGCTTAGGGTATGACTGGCGTCTCTCGGCGGCATAGGCACCATCGAGATCAGCTGCGGATGCAGTGAGAGTTGTTGGCGAATGAGGGAGGCGCCGGGCTCGCGCGTACAGGCGAGTGATGCACTGCACGCGGCGAAGAGCGAGTGGCATCTCCCCAGCATCGACCAACAGGCTCTTAATGGGGGAAGTGCGGAAGGCACCCGTCGCAAGGCGAAGGCCGGTGTGGTGGATCGAATCCACCTTCCGCAATAAACGCTCGGCTGCGGATGCATAAAACTCGCATCCGTAGTCGAGCTTCAAGCGAACAAAGGATCGATAAAAAAGTAAGGCAGTGGTCCTATTAGCGCCCCAGGCGCTGAACGTCACGGAACGGAGAATGTCCATGGCGCGGGTACAAGAGACCCTAAGGCTGCGAATATGAGCCTCCCGGGTGAGGCGTCGGTCGAATACAAGACCAAGGAAACGGTGCGACTCAACCACATCCAGGCGCACCCCATTAAGAAACAAATCTGGGTCGGGGTGAAGCCGTGGATGGCAGCAGAAGTGCACCACCTTAGTCTTGGCCAAAGAAAACCGAAACCTGTGCGCTTCGGCATAGCGAGAGACGCGGTCCAATGCCTGTTGGAGTCGACGCTCCAGAGTTGGCATCTGGGCCGCGCCAAAAGAGATCGAAAGGTCGTCCACGTAGAGCGTAGCGAGAACATCTTCCGGCAGCACCGAGGTGATGCCGTTGATGCTCAGGGCAAAGAGTGTGACACTGAGGACACTTCCCTGCGGGACACCCTCTTCCTGTTCCTTTGGGCCGGAGAGGGCTACCCCCACCCGTACGCGGAATCGACGATCTCGCAAAAATTCAGATATAAACATTGGGAGGCGTCCCCTCGCCTCCATCGTGTGGAGAGTCTTTATGATACCGTATCGCCATGCGGTATCATAGGCCTTCTCCAGATCGAAAAAGACCGTGGCGTAGTGCTGTCTACGAAGGAAAGCCTCGCATACAGCATTTTCCAGTCAGAGCAGAACATCAGACGTGGAGTGGAACTTGCGCAAGACAGATGGCCTCCGCTGTCCAGGAAAAAGGCTAATCTAACATTTACCAATTTCTCCATCAACTTGCACATGCAAGAGGTTTTTAGAGATTGGGCGGAAACCGGTCGGAGTAGAGTGATCTCTCCCCAGTTTGCGAAAGGCGAGAACAGTAGCGATTCGCAAGGAGTCTGGGAGAGGACCTTCCACCGAGATCCTGTTGAACAAATCTAACAGAAAGGCCATGCCTCGCTCACCCACGTGTCGAAGCATGGCGTACGGGACTTCGTCCAGACCATGGGCGGTGTCCGCACACGAAGCGAGAGTGGAACGCAACTCACTCACAGTAAACTTGTGGTTGAAGGGTTCTCCGCCTCTGGAGGTAAAGTCCAGCCGGCAGCCTTCCGCGACATCACGACGTGCATTGAATGCTGGCGGAGCAGCATCACGGCTAGAGAATGCGGAAAAAGCGGTCGCTAAGGATTCCGCCACGGACGCGGGGTCCGAGATTGCGGTCCCATTCTCCTGGAGAACGGGAGGGGGGTCCTGCGAGAACTTGCCCCGAATCCTTTTGACTCGCTTCCACACCTCAGCTAAAGGGGTCTTCCCGTTACGTGAAGACACGTATGCCCGCCAAGATGAGCGGCGAACGTTCTTCGAAATATACCGGAACCTAGCCCTAGCCCGACAGAATTCACCCACAGTGAAATCGTTCGGGCGGCGCTTATAGCGCATGTAGGCATAACGCTTCTGTTTGAGGGCCGTCTCACACTCGGCCGACCACCACAGGAGCGGTCGGCGTGCAAAACGGCCAGACGTCCTAGGAATAGTAGTCAGGCCCACGGCGATGAGGTTGCCGGAGAAGAACTCAACGGCCTCATCTATCGACCTAAACTCCTCAACTGAGATAGAGAATTCAGTCATTTCCTGAAATGCAGGCCACCGCGCTGGGCCAAGCACCACCGAGGTTGTCTCTCAGGCGGCAGTTGCCCTGAAAATGATATTTGAATGGGAAAGTGATCACTACCATGGAGGTCATCAACCACCCCCCAATCAAAATCAGGCTGTGCATCCGAAGAGCACAAAGATAGGTCAAGGCAAGAAAATGAAGCGGTTCTCGGACAGTGATGCGTAAACTCATCCACGTTTAGGACACCCATCTCAAGCTCTTCGATCAGATCGGCAAGGACTTGTCCCCTGGGATTTATGGAGTAATCTCCCCAGAGAGGATGCCTGCCGTTCAGATCTCCAAGCAAGAGATAGGGCCTCGGCACCCGTGCCACGACGCGGCGGAAGTCCCCTGCATTGAAGTCAGCTGACGGTGGAATGTACGCAGAAATGATAGTATACCTCCTATCTAGGTGCAGCTTCACAGCCACTGCCTGAAAGGAGGTATCTAAAGAGAAAGGAAGAACTGAGACATCATGCCGGGTGTAAACCACGCATCCCCAAAGCCCGGCCATCCCGCGGTGGTGGGGTCGCAAGACCCTTATACCCCGGGAGGGCAGGCAGGAGGCACGCACCTAGCATGGTCTCCTGCGTACCAATATTAAAGAATTATGCAATACTCATTAAGTTCAAATTTCCCATTAAACTTTTAAAGGTAAGATATTTATTTTCTAATTTTCATGTCTTATTTCGATTACATTAGGTTAAATGTCAATTGTGGTTAATTTTGAAGTGCTTTCCATATAATTAAGTATTTATATATATTAGGTTGAGGAATAAGTTCTTGCATTTTTCTAATGTTGTGTTGACTTAAGATTTGTTGAAGCGATTTGTGTACATATTAAGAAACAATAATAAATAATGAGAGCAAAATTTGCAAAGGTTAGGCTACGTCTCTCAACAGCGTAGACTATTAGGCTTTTGCTTAGGCTACATCTTGAACTTGAGTAATAAATCATTGAGGTTTATTTAAAAGTTGTGTTAATTTAATTTTTGTTCTGTACCCTCAAAATGGAATGTCAAGTTGAAAGAAAGGCGCATTTTTGACACTTGTTATTATTCATTTTCAAACAAGATGGGAACAATGAAAATGCAGCCAAAGCTCATCAAGATATTTGTGCTGTGTACGGAGAAAATGCTTTATCAGAAAAGACAGCTCAATGGTGGTTTTTACATTTCAAAAACGGTCATTTCAATCTTAATGACGAAGAACGTTCTGGTCGCCCAATTAAGTTGGATGAAGATTGATTGAACGACCTTCTTCATGAAAATCCTTGTCAATCGACTAGAGAATTGGCTGTACAATTGGCGTGTGATCAGAAAACTGTAGTGAATCACCTTCATTCGGTGGGAAAAGTTAAAAAACTCGGTGCATGGATTCCACACGCTTTGAGGGAAAGCAACAAACTTCAACGCTCCACGATTGCCACAGGTTTGCTTGCTCGTCACAAGGCTACTCATGGATATAAAGACAAATTTCTTCACCGCATCATCACTGGCGACGAAAAGTGGTGTGTTTATGTCAACATGAACCATCCAAAACAATGGCTTAGCCCCAATGAAAAACCACTTCCGCTATTAAAGCAAGGACTTTATCCACGAAAGACAATGCTGTGTGTGTGGTGGGATTGTGAAGGCATCATTCTTTATGAGCTCCTTGCGAACAATGAGATTGTCAATGCAGAACCCTACGTTCAACAAATGTATCGACTCGCTGAAGCTATTCGTGAAAAGCGACATCATCGACGTGATGGAGTCCTTCTGCAACACAACAATGCTCATCCTCATATTGCTGATATGACAAAAGACGCCACCCAAACGCTTAATTGGAAAATCTTGCCGCATCCTGCATATTTGCCAGACTTGGCTCCAGCGGATTTCCATCTGTTCCGATCACTCTCCTACAATTTGCGCGGTATTTTGTTCAATACTGAAGTCGAATTAAGAATCTGGTTAGATGAATTCTTTGAGTCAAAATCCAGAGATTTTTATTGCAGAGGCATCAAAAAACTAGTTGAATGTTGGGTAGAAGTTAATATTATTGCATATTGTTATCAATTAATAATGAAGTTTTTCTAAAATTGTTAATGGTAATGAATAAATTTGATAAAACCGCAAGAACTTATTCCTCAACCCAATAAATTAGATTATATTGGGGGGCCCTAATTGCTATCTAGAAGCAGCTTCTAGATAGCAATTAGGGCAACACTATCATAAAAAGGTTGAAAACCACTGCTCTAGCATAAAAGGATTTGAATCACAAGCTATTGGAATAGCAAGGCATCTTAAGCCTGTATTATAGCTGAAACTAATAAGCTACAAAGGCACTATAAGCTTCTCTACACCGCTTTACTTAATGATAAATTAGTCATGTTATTTTGCAAAAAAAGATGCTAGAGTAAAATGTTTGTTGGACACTTACTTTACTTACTTTGTTGGATAAAAATGTTACGGCTTAAAGTAAACATAAACAAATAATCAAAAACTTACCTCATTTTAACAGATTTCCCTTCACATGTCTGTATTTTGGTTGACTTTAAAATTTTAGAACTAGTTTTATATTCTTCTGTGATATTAGCTAGGAGCAAATAAACTTCCTGTAAATAAATGCAAAAAAACATAAAAGGCAAGCCAAAATAGTGGATAAAATATTTTAAAAAATATAATCACTATTGATTTTTTTATAAAGTGGCATGGGAATACTTATTTGAATACTGATTATGAAGATTATTTTACTAATAAATTTTTAATTAAACTAATTGTTATTAATCTCACTTTTATATCATATATTTTAGAAATTACATATGATTGTTATCTATATATCTTTGAGTCATAAGGCAATATCCAATGGCCCTCCATGAAAATTGAAAGCAAATAAAACCTTTTAAATGGTAGAAGTAGCAAATTTCCATTATAAAATACTTTATTGATATTTTAATGTCTCTAGTTTTAAATCACTCTATAATAAAATCATGAATATCGAGTAGTCAGAAAAGGAACTCTCATGCATGCTTTATAAGGGCTGCAAATTTCATTGATCTCACTATTGTAGTTTCATCAGTCATCTCTGTGCGCAGAGATAGCTTATGTGTAAGATCATAAAGTAAAGTGATTTTGTTTAGTTTTGTACTAAAATACTTAGGTCATGGTGCTGAGAGAAAGTGAGAAAATCATCAGAGAAGCATGCTTCAAGGAGAAAGGTTGAAATGGAAATAGGATTGTGAATTTTAAACTATGAACTGAAGTAAGCAAAGATAAAAGCAGCCTTTTAAATAACCATGGAATATTTTGAGACTGAACTCCTTCCCACAATTTCTCCCCCTAACTTTATATGGTTAAGGTACATTGACGATGTATTTTCTGTATGGCCTAGTGGCCATGATTTTGATACCTTTTTTAATAATTTGAATAATTTGCATGTCTCCATCAAATTTAAATATGAATGGGAATATGATAATAGATTACCCTTTTTAGATGTCCTCATTAATAAAGATCCCCATGAATTAAAACTTGACGTGTATACGAAACCAACCCACTTGAATGCCTATATACATTATTTTTCGTTTCACGATAATACTGTTAAAAAATCGGTAATTTCTAACCTTTTCCTTAGAGCATACAAAATATGTCATCCTTCCTATTTAGATGAAGAAATTATCATTATCAGGACCATTTTTTCTAATTTGTATTACCCCGATTGGTTCATATCGTCTGCCCATTTTGCAGCTAGGAAAACATTCTATGGTAATAAGCCTTCCCGTACTAACGACTTCAACAAATGTATAACATTGCCATTTAATAATAAATTAAATAGTTTAAAGGACATATTTGGAAAAGCGGGTATCAATCTAGCCTTTAAATATAATAATTCCTTAAACCAATTAACCAATTGATGATGGGCAGGAAACCCAAAGAACATCATAACATAGGAGTATATGCAGTACCATGCAACGATTGCCATAAAGTTTATATAGGGCAAACAGGGAGAAATCTAGACAAGAGATTGTACGAACATAAAAGAGATATTAGAGTGGGCAGCGAAAGTAGTGGAATATTTTGCCATGTTAGAGACAAGAATCATACGATCGATTTCAATGGAAGTAAAATGTTATTTAAATCGGCTAACTATGATAAGAGAAGAATCGTAGAATCGAGCTTGATATCGTCAGTTCCTAATTTAAATCTATCTGAGGGTCAATTTTCTTTTAATCCTGTAATAAGATCGCAAATAAACAAAATAGTAAAATGCCAGCCCTTCAATATGTTTAGGCCTACCCCCCCCCCCCCAGATTAGCCACAAGTAGTGGATTGGGGGAAAAAAGAGGGGATCTTGTGTTATGCTTATATGCATTTCTCTTATATTTTCTGCCCAGTTTCAGTTGAAAAAGGGTGTGAGATACACCGAAACTGTTCTGAATTAAATTGTCTTCGGAGAATGTGGTTTAATTCGTCATATATATATATATATATATATATATATATATATATATATATATATATATATATATATATATATGAATGAAATAAACCACATTGAAAGAGAAAACGGAATAAATTTTTCTTATAGTAATATTCATTACCTTTTTGCGAAAAAATCCATACAGGAAAGCGATTTGAACCATGGACACTGAGGCAGCGAGCACCGCTTTGATCACAGTTAAAAGTATGCAGTCAGTACACTATGGTAGCATAGTGTACTAACGGCATACTTTTAACTGTGATCAAAGCGACAAAGATGAAAGTGGACATTATGGGCTAGATCCATGGTAACAGTCACACTGTGATAATGGGGAACTTTTTGTTCTCATCAACTGTCTACCATCTTCTTTGTATCCTACCATGTAGTCAGTGTGAGGAAGAGTGAAATGCTGGTCTGGTCACCCAGTCCTCACAGACTCTTAGGAACCATCATCGACACACTCATTCCCTGCAATCTTCACATGTCTAGGAACCTAGCAGAAGATAATTTTGATATCTGCCTAGCTAGCAGCAACTATGGCATCACCATTGCCACAGACCAGGGGGTACAGAGATTCCAATACCCCAAGAGCAGACCTGAGACTTTGTGAGTCATTAGTGATCCCAATCCAGTCTCTGAAACAGGCAGGATGCATTATCTCCCATACTGAGTTGTGCATTGCAACCAGCTCATCCCTAAATACAGAAGCAGCGCCTGGTAGAGCCCTGCTGATTTCAAACACAGGGAATAGAGCGTGGATGCCTACCCCCTATTCAGACTTGGAGCCATCCACGTACACTGGTATAGATCCAGCCTGACAAAGTGTGCTCCCAGAAGGTTGAATACAATACTCACCCACTGTGGAAGATTGGGAGCAGAGAACTAGCAAAAATTAGTCAATGGTGGTACCCTGCAATGTAGCATCCTGGGCAGAACCAAGGTAGGAACCAGACCCAGAGCTACACTGAGCTCTCAAAGGAGTTTCCTAGCCCTAAACTGAAGGACATAGGGTAGATGTGGTGTCTCTTGGTGGCATAAGCACCGTCAAGATCAGCCCCAGATGAGTGAGCCATTGGCAATTGAGGGAGAAGCCAGGCATATACACATGTACAAGGGCATATTACATTGTGTATGGTAGAGAGCATGTGATATCTCCTTTGCATCCACAAGTAGATTAACAATGATGGACAAGCAGAAGGCACTGGTCACCATACAGAGAGATCAGTGTTGTGGATCAAGTCCACCTTCCCTAATCAGATATAGATGAATAGAAATTGCATCCATAGTCAATCTTCAAACAACAAAGAATTGGTATAAAAGCAAGGCAGTAGCCTTATTAGCACCCAAGATGCTGAATGTCAGAGAATAAAGAATGGCCATGGAGCGGGTAGAAGAGACCCTAGGGCTGAGAATATGGGCCTCCCAGGTGAAGCATAATCTAAAGCAAGATCGAGGAAACTGTGCGAATCCACCACTTTCAGGTGAACCACATTTATGAACAAGTCTGAGTGGAGATGGAGCCATGGATGGCAGAAGTAGTGCACTACCTTACTCTTAGAAAACCAAAACATTGCAGGCTTTAGCATAGGAAGAAATGAAATTTAATGCCTGTTGGAGTCAATGTTACAGTTGGCATCTGGGCCACACCAAAAAAGATCCATGAAGAGCTTAGTGAGAACATCTTCCAGCAGCTGCTCACCAGGGCAAAGAGTGTGAAACTGAGGACACTTGCTGGCAGGATGCCCTCATTCTATTGAGTCAGAAATGGAACTCTCATAGGATTTCAGAAATGAAAACTGGGAGGTATCGTTTCACCTCTATCATGTGAAAGATCTCCATGATACTGTATTGACATGTAGGATTGAAAACCAGTGTAACATAGTGCTGTTTACAAAATAAGGCCTCACAGATAGCATTTTCCTGCCGGAACAAATCATTGGATGTGGAGTGGAACTTGTGGAAGCCACACTATGCAGAAGATGCGGCATGACACAGGTCAGGATAAAGGTTAATCTAACATTTACCAATATTTTCAACAAAATTGCACAAGCAGGTAGTTAGAGAAATTGGGGAGAAATCAGCCAGGGTAGAGTGATCTCTCACTCATCTGCTGGGAGGGTACTCTCTGTCCAGATCCTGTTGAACAAATTTAACAGAAATGCCATGCTTCGCTCACTTAGGTGTCAAAGCATGGCATATAGGACATCATCTGGGCAGGGGCAGTGTGTGGGCATGAAGCGATAGCAGAATGCAACTCACTGATTGTAAACCTGTCATTGAAGGGTTTCCAACTCTGGAGGTAAAGTCCAGTCAGCAGCCTTCAGTGACAGCACAATGAGCAGGAAATGCTTGAGGAGCAGTATACAGCTAGAGAATGTGACTAGGGTAATCGCAAAATATTCTGCCATAGATGTCAGGGCCAAGATAGTGGTCCTGTTAACCTGGAGAATGGGACCCCTATGCAATAGGGGTCATGCCTTTAAATGAAGACAGGTATGCACACCGGGAAGAGAGGCAGGCATGCTTCCAAACATACCGGAAACTATCTCTAGATGGACGTAATTCACCAATGGTGAAATCATTCAGACAGCAGTTATAGCACATGCAGTCATATTGCTTCTGCCTGAGTGGTGGTGCCTTCCACTTGGTTGATGTTCTAGGAATAGTAGTTAGGGCCACGGCGATGAAGTTTTAGGTGAAAAGGCAGCCCAGAAAATGATCGATGGTAGTGAAAGTGGTCATTACAATGAAGGTTATAGCTCCCACCCCAAATTAGGTTGTGTTGCATGGAGAGCACAGGCACAGAATGAGACATCTATCTCCAGCTCTTTAATATAGTCGACAAGGACTTGACCTGGGAAGTGACTACCATTCACATCCCCAAGCAGGAGAAAGGACATTGACAATATGCCAAAATGCATGGAAAATCCCTGCAGACAGTGGAATGTATGCAGACATAACTATACTAACTATCCAAGGTGTGGCTGTACTACCACTGACTAAATGGTGATACAGCCACTGTGCAAAAAATCTTGGGAGCTACCTGTGCTTTTAACATGAAAAAAGTGCTCCAAGATTTTTCATGTTTCTTACACTGAGGTAAGATTTATCAAGGCATTGAAATTTAGTAACTTATCTTGTAGGCTACACTAGTTCATATAAACCTATACCTGGTAAGCCACAGAAAACAGCTATGACTACAGACAACTTGCTATCATGACATGACAAAATGTCATAGTAAAAAATCTCATCCTAAGGTGCAAGGCAGGGTATTCCAAAGTCTTGAACATTCCAAGTAATCTACCTATTTGGACTACAAAATTTATCGTTTTTTTGTTTTTTTTTGCTTTTAAGCTCAAAGTAAAAAAATAAAATTAGCATGACTAAAGAAATTTAGTATTACTGAATACTCAAAGTATTAGCATTCTGATAGCACTACAGTCAAATAAATCATTTCAACATTCATCTAAGTATAATATAAAATAAAGCTAACTTGTAATGAATCTCTTCCTAAAGTCCTTGTAATGATTTAGGTATTGCAGCAATGAATAATAACAGAAATTTGAGTCCTTAGAAACTTCTGACTCTTGAAGCAGTTTATAAAATTAAAACTATAAATTTTTATATATATTCTTGGGTTATTGCTTTGATCATTTCACTATAGTTAATCAGAATTGGGAATCGTAATAATCATTAATTTGGGGTAAATCGGCATCGCTAAAAATAATCCCAGTTTTATCAAAATTTTAAACATCGTTTATTTCCCATTAGTGTCAATCAAGTTATGTATCTACTCATCTGTCCTATTATTCAGTGAAATTATAATGTTAATAAGTTATTTACTAATAGATTTAGATTAGTCAACAAGAATGCATCAATATTTAATATCAATTAACATTGAAGATCTGATTGTAGAAGAAATGTATTGTATATTTAATTATTTATATGCTTGAAATAAAGGCCTGCTCAGGCATCATTTAGAACAGCTGATGCAATTCTAAGATGTTAGAATTGCCAAAGTTAGCACGTTCATACAAATCTGGTACCTTCTTGCTGTAAAGAAACCCTTCTGATACCATGATTCGTACAAATTTGATAAATTTTGCTGCAAAGAAACACTTTTTTATACCATTTTACTTTTGTTTTAATTAGATTTGGTACGATTTTACCAATTTTGTTACATTTTCAGAGTAAGTTTTGGTACTATTGCTAAAATTCTTTCAAGAGCGGGCAGCCTTGTTGTTCAGTTGACTAACAGCCATCATAGAGGTAAGTCATGTTGTGCGTGCTCCCTACTCCCAGTCTATTGTAAATGTTGAGTAACAATATCATAATAGCTGAATATTAATAGTAATTAATACATTAGTCATTATTAGTTGACATTATTGAATTATTCTGATTTGAATTACAATTTCCACATAAACTGGGCATTATTTGCTATCAAAGATCTAAATTCACTTGGTTGTGATGACTGACAATACCAAACTTCCAGCATAAGGCACTATATCAGAAGATTAGTTGTTAGCAGATACTATGTAAACTTAGGCACAATGTTCATCTTACATTTATTTGTTTACTATATTCTATTTAGTTAATGTAACAACTAACTTTATTAATTATTATTGAAGTATTATTATTACACAGAAGGAATCATGAATCGATGGTACATAAAGAAATTAAATATTCTATTTTGTGAAGGAATCGGAAGAGGGCATTGGAATCAGAATCGTAACTTATACCTGAAATTGGACTCAGAATCGCAAATTTGGGGGAATTGTTCCATCTCTAATTACAACTGACAGTTAATGACTTATTTAAACAATAATTTGTTACCATTATTTTTTCAGAATGTTACTTAGGTAGAAGCAGTTATCATTATTATAAACTCACTTGCCAGACATGAAAATTCATCCATTTTGTTGTCATATATCTGTGGTTCTGAAAAACAACTGGTATTTGCAATGCACGAATCTCAGCAACCATTATTTGAGACTTTCCAATCTGTAAAGCAAAATCTATCAGTATTTACTTTTAAAAAATCTTAGAAATTATTTGTAAAAATAAGAATGATAGAAAGCCTTATTGACTCTTAAAAGTAAAATTTGAGTTTTCAAAGATTTGGGCAAATTTATAACAAAATGAACCTATATCTGTTTCAGTTACTGATTAAAATTATTCAGAAAACATAAGACAAATATTTTGACCTAGAGCCAGGGAGGGTATCAGAAGATTGGAAGGTTGTATGGAGATAGAGAACAGCAACTGAAAAATTCTAGTTTAATGGTTCCATTTACTTTATTTTTTTTTTTAGCCTTCACATGTACTTATCTGACAGCCACCAATGAAGGTATAGCCAAAAAAATAAATAAAATAAAAATACACAGTAGATGAATATTCCACCTCCCATGGTGCTGTCTCCTTTTGGTGGAAAATCTTAGAATCTCCATAAACAGTTTCAAGACAACCTTTGGGGGATATTGCCTCCTGTGTCTAATGATTTGATGGAGGCTTGTGACTGCTTTGCCTTATGGCCAGCAGTCATGTGGGAAGGAGTGGGAGACCAGGTTTTATCTAGGGTGATACATGATCCTCCAAAAGCTAAAACACCACAATCTGATGTACAGAAGCCAGCACCAGGGACAAGCAGTAGCAACACCAGTCATCATGGTAACATGACTAGTATGGAGCCCAAAGATCCCCAGACTATGACATTCAACCAAAATGTGGGAGATCAACAAGCAGTCTTCATGCAGAAAGGCTCAGGGAAGAGCTCCATTAGATGGTGCTGACTCCCATGAGTGGTGTCAATTCAGAGACAAAAGAAAATGACTCAATACCATTAAGGCTTTGGGAAATGGTATGCAAGTTCCCCTCAACCATCTCTCCATCTTCTTTGACAAGCAGCCCGGAGAGCTACCCGTATTCCTGCCATGTAATTCGTGTGAGGAAGAGCAAAACGCTGGTCTGGTCACCCAGTCCTAGCAGACTGTTTGGCACCCTCATTCCCTGCAATTCCTACATGTCCAGGAACCCAGAAGATAATCTCACATCTGCCCGGCTCGCCAAAACTGTGGTGTCATGGATGATATCGTAAACCATGGGAAGCGGAGATTACAATGATTTGAGAGCACTCAGGGCATTTTATGAGTCGCTATAAATCGCACATCGCATTATCTCCCATACCAAGTGGTGTAATGCCAACAGCTCGGCTGTCAAGACAGATGCAGTGCCTGGCAGAGCCCCGCTGACTTCAAAAGAGATACATTGTGGAAACCAACCCCCTCTTGGGACTTCAAGCCATCCATATACACTGGCACAGTTCCAGCATGACACAAAGTATGCTCCAAAAAGGATGAATACAATACTCCCAGCGTTATAAAGCTTTGGGAGCAGAGGCGTGGCGACAAATAGTCAAAGGTGGTAATCTACAGGGTGGCATCCTGGCTAGAACCAGGGGCACCACTGGCCCGAGAGCTATACCTAGCTCTCAAAGAGATTCCTAGCCCTAAACCCAAAGGGCTTAGGGTATGACTGGCGTCTCTTGGCGGCATAGGCACCATCGAGATCAGCTGCAGATGCAGTCGCTGTTGGCGACTGAAGGAAGTGCCAGGCTCACACATACAGGTGAATAATGCACTGTGCACGGCGCAGAGCGAGTGGCATATCCTCAGGAAGCTTTAAGAGGAAAGGCAGGAGGACAAGCTATCATAAGTGGTATCCTTGGCAGAACCATGGGCATCACTGGATCAAAAGTTATGCTGAATTCTGGAGTTTCCCGATTATTAATCTGCAAGGTTTCGGGCATGATTGCCATCTCTCATCTGCATAGGCATAGTAGAGATCAGACACTGATGAAATGATGAGTGATAGTAGTGACTGGGGAAGATGTTGAACCTATGCATACAGGTGAACTGTTCATGGCAACCCCTCGCCCCCTTGCATCGATAAGGAGACAGGGGATGTACAAAAGGTACTGGTCACCAAACAAGGAATAGGGTGGTAGAGAGAATCCACTTAATGTAGTATATACTTAATGTGAAGTAAATCTCATAGCCATCATTGAGCTTTAAGCAAACACAGGGATGGTAGAAGTGGAGCCCTATTAGTACCCCCACCCCCCAATATTGAATGCAAAAGAGCAAAGAATGTCCAAAGTACAGTTATAAGAGACTAGTCTACTGATGTGCATAACATGTGGTGTCGGCCAAATACAAGACTTTTTGATTTTTTTAAAAATTTTAGGAGCCCATCTGGCAACTGCCTACTGTACTCGACCCAGCCTATTACTAGGCTATATTAAAAAACAAATAATATGTAAATAATTAATAACAAAGGCTAAAAAAGAATTAAAAAACAAACAAACCAAGAAGGAAGCGTGCTCTGGCATCTGGGCTAGGTACCATAAACATTCAAATAAAGTGGAGGAGGCCAGCCTCCTCCAAAAAGTCATAAAGAGGCAGTTAAAAGACTGATGGAGCAGCACTCCACTAGACTATCCACCAGCAAGATGCAAAGAATGTCAGAAAGTCCACAAGTCAGTGTGTACAAATCTGTCCTGAGTATAAGGGTCAAGCGGTAGCAACCCCACCCGCCCCAGTCTTGGGACAGGTAAAGTGCGCGAAGATCACCCAGACTGGGATATTCAACAAGAATGTGCCAAACAGTCTAGGAGACAATGCAGTCTTCACAATAAGGGGCAGGTGAGCACTCCATTAAATGGCCATGCATCTTGCAAGTGTGTCCAATTAGGAGATGAGTAAAAAACAAGAAGGAATCAGTGCAAGTCCATTACATCTAGGCAATCCACATTTAGGAACAGGTCCAGGTTAGGGTGATGATGCCTGTGAAGGAGGCAAAAGCATACAACCTTAGTCTTGACCAAAGAAAACAAAAGTGCATTTCAGCATAATGAGGCAGTTAAAAGCCTGATGGAGCAGCACTCCACTAGACTATCCACCAGCAAGATGCAAATAATGTGATGCTGAGGACACTTCCCTGTGGGATACCCTATGGGCTCAGAGAGGATTTCCCTACCTATGTTGAAATGCTGATCTTGTAATAAATCAGGAAAATAGGGCACCATCCTCTCCTTGGCTGTCCAGAAAATCAGCCAATCTACATTTAACATTTTCCCTATCAACTTAACACACAAGAGATAGAGAAATTGGGTAGAAACCAACTGGAGTGGAGTGATTTCTTACCAGCTTGTGAAAAGCAAGCACAGAAGCCATTCACCAGGAATCTACAAAGATACCCTATAACTAGATCCTGTTGAACAAAGCTAAAAGCCAATTCTCACTCACCTAGGTGTTCAAACATGGCATAGAGGATATCATCCAGACCAGGGGCGGTATTTGTGCAAGCAGCTGAAGACAACTCAATGAAGGGTTTCTTGCATTTGGAGGTGAAAGCCAGTTGATGACCTTCAGTGAATGAGCAAAAAGCTTGGAAGTTGTTGGAGCAGCACCCCGGCTGAGAATATTGAGAAAGCAGTTGTGAAGGATATAGGCATTGATGCATGATCTGAGATGGTGATCCATCTTCATGGAGAGCATGAGAAGGATCCTGTGAGAACAGACAGACCCAAATCCTTTTGATACACTTCTATACTTATGCAAGAGGGATCCTCTCTTTGAGAAGACATGTATTCTGTCATGAAGAGCAGCAAGTGTGCCTAAAGATAAAATGGAATCTGGTTTGGCCAGCACTTGATGCAATTTACATAATGTAAAGTCATTCGGATGTCACCTACAGTGCTTATAGGCATATTGCTTTTCTCGGAGGCCAGTTTCAAATTTGGCCAATCACCAAGGAAATGGAAGACATGCCAAATTTCCAAAAGTTAAAGGATTGTATGTTCAAGGGCAGCATGCTAAATGAACAGATATTTGATGAATACAAGTCAAGGTCCATGGGGATGAAGGTGGTATAAATGTAATCAACAGACATCAACCAACCTAAACTCTCCAATTGAGATAGAGATTTCAGTCATTTCTTTAAATTTGAGTCACTGGTCAAACCAAGCACCGCCAAGGCAAGACTTATCAAGCAAAAGTTACTCGGCAAAAGATAATTTGAAATTGAGAGTGATTGATAAGAAAGAGATCATCCAAAATGTGTTCACAGGGACAAGAAAAATGTTTTTCTGCTTGAATTCAAAGAGCAATGAGGCTGATATCACACAGTTTACAACCTGGAAGATCTGTAAAGAAAGTGAAGCTAGACAAAGTCAATGTGTGTGCAAGATAACCACAGATCATTCTGCTGACATTGGGGCCAAGGAGGACAAACTGTGGGTGTTGGGGCCAGAAGGGCACATGTCTAGATGTCATGTAACATCCCTTTGCAGGTTAGCAACAGGTCAAGACAGGAAAATGAAGTAGTTCCAGGATAACGATCTGTAAATTCTTCCACATTAGTTAATTACCTACTAGAGAAAGTCAAGTGACATCTGAAGCTTTGTGTGCCGTCCTAGCTCCAAGAGCCACAGTTTGCTATACACCTTCTACACATTTTCACTTTTCATAGCTCCAAATTTATTTACAGATCTCCCATCATAAAAGTCCTTCATGATGCAGCCTCATTGCTATTGTGATTTAAATTTGAGAAAAAGATGTTAATTATGCCATCCAACCCATTTCAATTATGAAGGCTATCCCACAACTGGAAATGACATTTATAAATAGATCAGAAAGTGGAATTGATGATCAAGCCATAGGACACCAGAGACTGACTCTCATTTATGGGCAAAAGTACAGAGTCATAGTATTGTATTTTGCCACCAAGCAGTTTTTTGTGGGGTTTTTTAACCCTTAACACATGGGTATAGTCCGGTTTTACGCACCTGCCAAACGCAAATAAAATGAAAAAAATAGAATTTTTTTGAATGCATGCTTGTATTCATATTTTAGGTCTGGTATATTTTGAGGGTCATGGAAACATTATCATGGTCATAAACACATTATCAGGGTCATAGACACATTATCAGGGTCATTGAAATTTTAAAAAATTTTCTTCAAAATTTATAAAAGCTGTTAATTTTATTAACTTATGTTATCTTCATTTTGTATGCTAACCTTAAGGCAAATTCAGGTGATGATTTAAAAAAAATAACTATTGTTTATGATCCTCTTTGAAAAGATTTTTGTGATCAAGAAATTTAAATGATCGGAATCATTTAGAGCTGTACCTAGCAGAATTCACTTATAGAAAGATGTTTAGTAATTTATCTGAAATTGAATTGTTTGAAAAAATAGTTAAAATAACTTGATTAAATATTCCTAATTTATTTATTTTTTTTAAAAAATTTAAATTTCCATGACCCTGATAATGTTTCCATGACCCTGATAATATACCACACCCCATATTTTTTTATTCTACCATTTAGAAATGAAAGAAACTAAGTACAAATAGTATTACTTACCTATTTCTCTTGAATAATAATAATAATAATAATAATAATAATAATAATAATAAAAAAATATAAAATGCATGTTTGTATTACTGTAATACTTTTTACTCTACCATTTGGAAATGAAAGGAACTAAGTACAAATATTATTACTTGCCTATTTATCTTGATTTTCCTTGCTTTTTTGATTTTAACAACTTTTTCATGTGTGGTAATCTTGGAAGCAAGCTCCAAGACAAAGTCCACACTGCACTCCTTACACCACATTGTAACGACTTAAAATTTTTTGCGTGTGTGGTAATCTTGGTAGCAAGCTCCAAAACATTATTTTTTTTTTTCAAGGGGCTATCTGGCGACTGCCCACTTGGGCATAAGTCGCCGCAAACAAACAGCCCAGTTCTAAGCTACTTTAAAATAAAAATTTTAACAGAAACAATAAAAAGGGGATAACAATCAGGGAGCAAGCTCCGGCGTCGGGGGGAGGTCCCCCTCACCCCGAGTACAAGGGACAGGCGGTAGCGACCCCGCCCATCCCGGTACCGGAACAGGTAACGTGCGCGAAGATCACCCAGACTGGGACATTCAACAAGAATGTGCCGAACAGTCTGGGGGGCGAAGCAGTCGTCGCAATAGGACACAGGCGAGCGCTCCATCAAATAGCGATGCATCACACGAGTTTGCCCGATTCGGATACGACAGAAAGCGACCTGAAGGAGTCGCGGCATTGGGGGATAGGTCCATGGGAACAGTTTCGGCGGAATGGCACGCAACTTTAAGTTCCCTTCGACCGTCTCCAATCTTCTTTGTCAAGCAGTCCGAAGAGCTGCCCGTATTCCTGCCATGTAGTCGGTGTGAGGAAGAGCGAAACGCTGGTCCGGTCGCAGAGTCCTAGCGGACTCTTTGGCGCGTACAGGCGAGTGATGCACTGCACGCGGCGCAGAGCGAGGGGCATCTCCTCTGCATCGACCAACAGGCTCTCAATGGGGAAAGTGCGGAAGGCATCGGCCCAAGGCGAAGGCCGGTGTGGTGGATCGACCCACCTTCCGCAATAAACGCTCGGCATCTGGCCCGCGCCAAAAGAGATCGAAAGGTCGTCCACGTAGAGCGTAGCGACAACATCTTTCGGCAGCACCGAGGTGATGCAGTTGATGCTCAGGACAAAGAGTGTGACACTGAGGACAATTCCCTGCGGGACACCCTCTTCCTGCTCCTTTGGGCCGGAGAGGGCTTCCCCCACCCGTACGCGGAATCGACGATCTCGCAAAAATTCAGATATAAACATCCCCTCGCCCCCATGATACCGTATCGCCATGCGGTATCATAGGCCTTCTCCAGATCGAAAAAGACCGTGGCGTAGTGCTGTCTACGAAGGAAAGCCTCGCCGACGGCATTTTCCAGTCGGAGCAGAGCATCCGACGTGGAGTGGAACTTGCGGAAGCCGCACTGTGCAGAAGACAGATGGCCTCCGCTGTCCAGGAAAAAGGCTAATCTAACATTTACCAATTTCTCCATCAACTTGCACACGCAAGAAGTTAGAGAGATTGGGGGGAAACCAGTCGGAGTAGAGTGATCTCTCCCCGGTTTGCGAAAGGCGAGCACAGTAGCGATTCGCCAGGAGTCTGGGAGAAGACTCTCCACCCATATCCTGTTGAACAAATCTAACAGAAAGGCCATGCCTCGCTCACCCAGGTGTCGAAGCATGGCGTACGGGACATCGTCCGGACCATGGGCGGTGTCCGCGCACGAAGCGAGAGCGGAGGGCAACTCCCTCACAGTAAACTTGCCGTTGAAGGGTTCTCCGCCTCTGGAGGTAAAGTCCGCGACATCACGACGTGCATTTAATGCTGGCGGAGCAGAATCCCGGCTAGAGAATGCGGAAAAAGCGGTCGCTAAGGATTCCGCCACGGACGAGGGGTCCGAAATTGCGGTCCCATTCTCCTGGAGAACAGGAGGGGGGTCCTGCGAGAACTTGCTCGAAATCCTTGTGACTCGCTTCCACACCTCTGCTAGAGGCGTCTTCCCGTTAAGTGAAGACACGTATGCCCGCCAAGAAGAGCGGCGGGCGTGCTTCGAAATATACCGGAACCTAGCCCTAGCCCGACGAAATTCACCCACAGTGAAATCGTTTGGGCGGCGCTTATAGCGCATGTAGGCATAACGCTTCTGTTTGAGGGCCGTCTCACACTCGGCCGACCACCATGGGAGTGGTAGGCGTGCAAAACGGCCAGACGTCCTAGGAATAGTAGTCAGGCCCACGGCAATGAGGTTGCCGGAGAAGAACTCAACGGCCTCATCTACCGACCTAAACTCCTCGACTGAGATAAAAAATTCAGTCATTTCCTGAAATGCAAGCCACTGTGCCCGCGCCAAGCACCACCGAGGTGGGCTCTCAGGCGGCAGTTGCCCTGAAAATGATATTTGAATGGGAAAGTGATCACTACCATGGAGGTCATCGACCATCCCCCAATCAAAATCAGGCTGTGCATCCAAGAGCACAAAGATAGGTCAAGGCAAGAAAATGAAGCGGTTCTCGGGCAGTGATGCGTAAACTCATCCACGTTTAGGACACCCATCTCAAGCTCTTCGATCAGATCGGCAAAGACTTGTCCCCTGGGATTTATGGAGTAATCTCCCCAGAGAGGATGCCTGCCGTTCAGATCTCCAAGCAAGAGATAGGGCCTCGGCAACCGTGCCACGACGCGGCGGAAGTCCACCGCGTCGAAGTCAGCTGATGGTGGAATTTACGCAGAAATGATAGTATACCTCCTATCCAGGTGCAGCTGCACAGCCACTGCCTGAAAGGAGGTATCTAAAGAGAAAGGAAGAACTGAGACATCATGCTGGGTGTAAACCACGCATCCCCCAGCGGTGGGGTCGCAAGACCCTTATACCTCGGGAGGGCGGGCAGGGGGCATGCACCTAGCATGGTATCCTGCAAAAAGATAGCTAACGGGGAACGGGACGAGACGAGCCTCCGCAGCTCCTCCCAGTTGGCCCGGAGTCCACGGCAATTCCATTGAAGGAATATGCCCTCCAGGCCTAGCTCGGAGGAGACGCGGGGGCCCTCCTCGAACTGAAGCCCCTTACGGGAATGGCCGTACGCTTGCCGGGGGCAGAACCCCGGGCGCTGTTGGCCGGACAAAGCGCTGAAGGCGCTGTCGCCTTCGAGGACTTATTGGGGGAGGTTGGGCTCGCCATGCGAGTCTTTTCTTCCCTCCGCCTCGAAACCTTAGGCGGGCGTTGCGGCTTCGGAGGCGGGGGGCCCTCTTTTCGAGGAACCACCGTCTCCGAGCCACTCGCTCCACCTCGGGGCGTGGGCGAAGGAGCCGAAGCTCCTTGTTGCTGTCCTCCTTCCGGGGGACAGCGTTAGGAACCCCGGAAGATGGCCTAGCGACCATCTTCAGGAGTGTTGCTTCCTGTGAGTCTAACGACTCATTGGAGGCGCGTGGCTGTTTACCAGCTTTACCAGGGGAGTGCCCGGGTTGAGTAGAGCCCGCAGAAGGGCTCCGAATGGGCGCGGAAACAACCGTGCTTGTTGGCCTGGATGGGCCAGGAGCAGAGGGTGCCTTTCTAACTATTGAGGCATATGACGTCCCAGGCAGAGGCGGGCGCGCCAGGACTAAGTCCTTAGCCTCGCGGAATGAAAGTCGATCCTGGGCCTGAACGGCCAGGATTTCTTTCTCAAGGAGATATGCACCACATTGCTTCCAAGAAGCAGGGGGCGGCTCTCCGCAATTGACACACTTGGCCACACACGATTTGGACTTATCGTGTGCGGCCTTAGAGCAATTTACACAAACTTCGGGTGACCCCGACTTTGCACGTCTACAAAAACGATTCGTATGGCCGAAGCGGTGACAGTAATAGCATCGCCGCGGAAGTGGCACGAATGCCTTCACGCGGTAGCGGTACCAACCGGCACGCACCGACTCGGGGAGCTTGTCACAGTTGAAAGTGAGGAAGAGTGTAGGGGTGGGTCTTGAGACCCCTCCCTGCTTTCTCATCACACGTTCGACCTTGACCGCCCCATAGTCAGCCAGCTCTAGGGTAATGTCCTCAATGGAGTAGTCAATGGAGTAGTCCCTCGCATAAATTACTCCTTTCACAAAGTTCATGGTAGAGTGCGGCGTCACACTCACCGGGGTGCCATGAAGTGTCCGAAGAGCACTTATCTTGGCCGCCTCGGCGGGGTTCGCAGCATTCGCCAGAAGGCTCCCGTCCGAGAAACGAGTCACCTTCGGCTCTCTACCAATTGCACTAGCTAATCCTCTCCTCTGATGGATCATGTTGCCCTTGGACAACATGCTGCCATCAGTGGAGCGAATAACGAGAAAGCGTTTGAAGCCAGTGGGCTCGAAAACGCCAGGTAACCTCTGAATAAGGGGCCCTGATGTCACCGAGGATCCGCCCTGTGCACTTTTGGTCTTTGTCATAGTCAAGGGCTCCACACCCGGGGGGGGGGGGGGCAGAGGGGCCGGATGTGCCGATCTTGGCTTGGTCGCTTACCAAAGTGGCAGCAGACCCATCCAGCCCTGCAGCCCTCGCAGATGGAAAGGAGCCCCAAGCTGAGTCTTTTCAGTCTTTTTCTTATTTTTTTTTCTTTTTAGGACAGGAGGGCGGGGAATGAACCTGCTTCTTCCCTTGGTTGGCAGAAGCCCCTAGGCCAGATGGACCGGCCTCAGCCAGGTCGTTCTCCGAGATAGAGAAGGTCCTGGTAGTCCCCGGGGCACCAGTTGGAGGAGATCCCTCCCCTCCTTGTACTGCCTTGGAAACCCGGGTCATTTGAGGAGGACCTTGCATAGGGGCAGGGAATCCGGGTTCGGTGCTTGGCACCGAACCCGGATTCCCCGCCATGGAAGGCCCTACTGTCTGAGGCTGGGTTGCCTCAAAGACCATGTCTATCTCAGGAGGGGCCTCCAGTTGGCCATCCCCTCCCAGGACATCGCAGGTCCCATTGGCAGTGTCACCAGTCATGTGTGGGGAGGCACAGGCCCTGACCCCAGCAAGGTTCAATATTCTGGCGAGCAGGTCTTTTGGATAAGCGACCAAAGGGGCCTGGCATCCCTCTCCCCCCCTAAGGGGGTTTGCCCTACTAAGCCGCTTCACTGGGGAACAGTCAGCTATGAGCTGCCTGCTGGCTTTCTTGGCAGTCCCCTTGGAAAAAAGAGGGGGGACTGTCAGTGGAAAAAGCGAGGTGCCTTCGAGGTGCTGAAAGCACCTCCAGAGAATGGGGTGAGGGGGAGTCCCCTATACCTGTAGGTGAAGGAGAGGAGTAAGCCTCCTCTCTGGTTAGAGAAATATGGAGGGTCCCCTGTGCAAGCACAGTCGGGGAGACCTCCATTTTCTCTGTGGAGCTGCCGAGGGCGGCTCCATTGATGAGCAAGGGGAATTGGGGAGAGATTTGGGTTTTTTTATATTTTCATTCATGGGCATGGTGACCCTATTTGTTGCACGGGAAGAAATAGCTCATCACCCCTCGCAGTAGCCCACTCTGTAAGGGGTGCGACAGGACCTGGCAGAGCCAGGTGCCGCCATTTCAGACCACCCCTCCCGCCTGGTGGCCTGGTGGCCTGGCAGTCCCTCAGCATGGCGGCTCCACCTTGGACACAGCATAAAAAAATTAATAAGAGTGTGAAGTGAGAAGGAAAGGGGATGTGAGGAAGGTATGGGTGGGAATGAAGCAGCTTGTTAAAAACCAACCACCCCAGACCGGAGCTGAGGGGTTAGGGAACATTGTCCCCTCCCCCCTCTGTCCCGATCTGGGACGGTTGGCTGAGAAGAAGGTCAGCATCTACCCTGTGAAATTAGAGGTTGACCAGAGAAAGTTGTGGGAGAGGTTGTATGAAAAGCGATGAAGTAGGGGAGAAATACAGGCTGTCTGAAAGAAGGTGAAGAGGCTAAGCTGGAATCGGATGGGGTGCTGAGTCCTGTCAGTACGGCAGCCAGGATGGCAAATCACCGTGCCCCTTACAGGCCACCAAGCAGTGAGCAGGAAGCCCCTTATTACTGAAGAGGGAGGGGGGCATGTGTTCTACACCTGGGGAGTATGGAAAAAGTGTCTCCATCAGTTTCTGTAATCTAGGAATGGGCCAATGAATATGTAATCAGCCATATTGACAATTTTTACTCATTACTCAGTTATTGGCTTATTTGTTTGTTTTTATAATCTGTCATTTGCTAGTTCACTATGTCCACTATCTGTTTAGTTAGAAGTAAGGGAAATCAGATAGTGCACTAGTAATCTTCTAGATTAGGGTGAAGGGATGACTTTTATCCTTCTCCACAACCTTCAGAAAGGTCTATCATTTAAATTACAGTGAATGTCTAGAGTATTTTAAGTTTATTTTGCTAAAAATTTCTGCAAATCTTTTGTGATGTTACAGCGTGTGTTTACACATAGAGCAATACCCCCGTTTAGTCCGGGTTTCACTATAGTATGGTTTTTCATTTAAAGACCCTTTTAATAAAATCCACCATTTACATGTGAAAAGAATAAAACATTAGTTCATAGCACTGCCACATGCCTTTGCAGTCACGCGGTTCTACTCACCTACCTCAGTAAATAGCGAGCCACATGCGAGCGAAGACATGCTCATCATCATTTCTAAAATTATAAACACCCTTTTATAAACATGAGCGCAAAAAGGAAAATGAGCGAGTGTTTCTGTGCCTAAGAAATGAAAGTCGCTAACATTAGAACAGAAGCTCGATATAATAAAGCTTCATGAAGAAGGTGCATCACATGCCAAAATCGCACACAAGAAACATAATGACGAATCATCAGTTCAAAAAATTATAAAAAATAAAGATCAATATAAATCGCATGGAATGGCTACAGCATCTTATTTATCAAAATATATAACTAAAAACAGAAGCTCATTAATGGTAAACATGGAGCGACTATTATCAATATGGGTATAAGATTTAAATAAAAAAATAAAAAATTCCACCAAGTGAAATGGAAATTCAAGCGAAAGCGAGGAGTCTTTACATTGACTTGAAAAAAGAAAATGGAACAGCAGAAAACGAAGAAGGGGAGGGAACTAGGGAAAATTTTAATGCAAGTCATGGCTGGTTTTATCGTTTTAAAAAACAAACTGGCCTTCATAATGTGTGTATTGTAGGTGAAAGTGTGAGTGCAAATAAAGAGGCTGCTTTAGAATATCCTCAGGAATTAAATGATATTATTGAAAATGGTGGATATAAAGATGAACAAATATTGTTTTGGAAACAGGATTGTTTTGGAAAAGATTGCCAACACGCACTTTTATATCAACAAATGAAAAGTCATGCCCTGGATATAAAGTTTCAAAAGATCATCTGACACTTTTATTGGGTGGAAATGCAGCAGGGGATTTTAAATTAAAACTGATGCTTGTATACCGCGCAGAAAATCCTCGAGCCCTTAAAGGTTATTAAAAAAATACTCTCCCAGTATTGTGGCGTGCAAATAAAAAAGCGTGGGTCACAAAAGTTTTATTTGAAGATTTGTTCACCAACTATTTTTGCCTTGCAACAGAGAAATATTGCACAGAAAATGGTTTAGATTTTAAGATTTTATTACTGTTAGATAATGCACCAGGTCATCCTATTGGGCTTTCAAATTTAAATGAACATGTAAAAATTTCTTTTCTTCCACTAAATACATCATTAATTCAGCCAATGGACCAAGGTGTCGTTGTAACTTTTAAGGCTTATTACTTACCCCGAACATTCACGCAAGCCATACAAGCTACAACGGGAGAAAATGCACTATCATTGACTGAATTTTGGAAGACATATAACCTAAAAAATGTTATTGCAAACATAGGTAAAGCATGGTTGGAAGTTACGCAAAGTAACATGAGGGCTGTATGGAAACATATCATACCACATTGTGCAAATGATTTTGATGGTTTCCAAACTAATTTTGCAGAAGTCACCAATAACATTGTTGAAATAGGAAAAGAACTTGGTTTTAAAGAATTAGATTCAGATAATGTGATTGAAGAACAATGAGCATGTGAAGAAGAGGACATCAACTTGAGTGATGATGCAGAAATAAATGAAATCCCTACAAAAGAAATTACATATGAACAACTTGCAAAAATTATCAGCCAAATTGAAACTTTGTCCGATGAAATTATGGATATTGATCCCAATGTTGAACGGAGCACTAAAATTTGCCAAAATCTTAAAAATGATATTTGATGCTACAAAGATACGTACAAAGAAAAGAAACCAAAGAAAAAATTAGTTCAGACAACATTGGTACAATTTTTCAGCAGCAGAAAGAAATAAAGTCGATCTATTTTTTTGTTCAATTATGTATGCAAATTTTTTCTACATATTTCTTTGTTCTGTTCAATTGTACAGTTATAAATAAATTTGTATACATTCAGCTTGTTTTATTATTCATTATTTGTTACTTTAAACACGGAAATAATCATTGTTACATCGATAATAAAATAAAAGATGTAGTAAAAAATTTCCTTCATATATGTATTACATGCTCTCGAACAGTCCGGATTCAAACAGTCCATGTCCGTGGAACCAATTACCCGGACTGTTTGGGGTATTGCTGTATTAGGAGTTTTGTTAGAGTGCAGATAAAAGTAGGTTGATGGTGTTTGGTGTATGATACTACTAGTGTCTGTGGTGTTACCTTTGAAAAATGTGATACAGTATTTTAAGTATCTAGGATGTATTGCAAATGATAATGGTGCAGATGTAGCAAATTGCAACTGACAGGTTTTGAATGGTAAAAAAGTTTCAAGGGCAATCAAACCATTAGTGAATGCTAAGACTATGGACAGTCTCTAGGGCGATCAAACCATTAGTGAATGCTAAACTATGAGTGGAGAATATGTCAGAAAGCTGCAGGAGTGAATGCTGGTGCCAGTGCTTGTGTATAGGACGGTGCTATAATATGGAAGAAGGAAAGGTCTCCCATGAGAGCCGTGCAAATGGGCAATTTGATTTTTTTTTTTATTTAGATTTGATCTGATGGATACCACTGAGGGTAAAGACAAAAAAAAATGCATGCCGAGAAAGGTAAGGCCATTGGAAAAAACATTGAGACTTTAAAAAAAATTCTTTTTTCTATTTTATTTACCATATAAGAATAAAATGTAAATACTATAGAAGAAAACCATGCTTTATTCTACAATTTTATTTGTAAATAAAAATCAGTGGTGTGGAGCCAGATGTCTTTGGAGGAGCCGGAGCCACTAAAATATCACCTGCTTCAGCTCCAGCTAGAAATCTGGACATGAGCAAAAATTGCAAATTCTTTAAGGCAATTACATATACAACTTTCTCAGCAGATTGAAACTGCTGGTATTATACCAATACATCAAATACTTAGCTCACACCAGAACTGTGCAGCCACTTTTATGACAATCACAATTCACAATAATTATGAGTATAGCATTAGAGGAACTAAAACAGTCATGGCATCTCTTTGCTCTAAGCGAGTGGGAACGATCATGGCAAGAATAATTCTTATGAGACTGATCAACAGCATAGCGGGAGATGTGCTTCCTGGAGGGTCAGTATGGTTTCATAAAGAACCGGAGCATGGTAGGCATGGTCTTTGTGGCTCGACAGCTACAGGAAAAGTGTATAGAGCAGCATCGTGCCCTCTCCATGGTCTTTGTGGATTTAACTAAGGCATTAAGCATTGAATCGTCCCTTACTCTGGGAGGTGTTGTGAAAGTTTAGATGCCCACCCAAGCTCCGTGTGATGGTTAAAGACCTGCATGAAAGAGCTATGTCTTGTGTGATCAGTGAAGGAATCAGGTCTGACCCCATCAATGTTTGTACCGGAGTGAGGCAGGGGTGTGTCATTACACCTATCACCTTTAACCTGTTTATGGCTATTGTATTTAGTGTTGCCAAACTGAATATGAATCTGGATGATGGAGTACTGTTGAACCATCGCTTGGATGGTAGCTTGTTCAATCTGAGTAGATTGCGTACAACCACAAAAACATCACAGAAACATCAATGCAGTTGAGAGAGCATACACACAGGCAGGCTTGACTATAAACATCAATAAGACTGAGACGCTCTCACTGGTTATGAATGAAGAAAATCTCGCTACCTTCTACATGAACGGCATAGCACTGAAGAACATTGACAACTTCACATATCTTGAATCAGTACTAAATGCTGATGGGAACATCACTGACAATGTGCAGCGGAGAATCTGTATTTCAATAAGTTGTCACAAAACTAGTAATTTTATATCTTTGCACTGAGTTGTCACTGAATTGTCCAGCGCAGATTCTTTGGCTAAAAATTGTCCTGCATAGAACTGTCGTCTCACACTTACAAGAAGAGTGTTTCAGAACAGAAACCTACATGTGGGTACAAAGGTGATGGTATACAGGGCCGTATGCTGGGTTGCTTGCAGTAGGCATCTGAAGAGCCTTGAAAGATTCCACATTCAAGTGTCTGCAGCGCATCCTGGGGATCAGATGGTGGCACTGCATGCTGCATGTGGAAATTCAGAGAGTAGGGATCGAGCCACTTGAAAAAAGAAATCCTTGTTGGCAGACAATTGCGCTAGGCCGGACATGTGAGAAGAATGCCTGAGAACAGGCTCCCATGACGCATATATTATGGAGAACTCGCGGTGGATCAGAGGTCTCCGGGTGGCCAGAGAAGGCGTCATAAGGATGTACTGGCAGCACACTTGAGGAAGTGTAATCTGAACATACGTGACTTTGAGTGGCTGGTGGGAGACAGAGTGGCCTGGGAGATTGCTTGTGCGATGGGTCTGACCAAGCATTGATGGAATTTCGATCTGGAAACTGAGGAATGTCAAGCCCGTCGGCCCTGGCCTTGGACTCCAGCTGAGCAACATGTTTGCATCACCTGTGGATGTGTATGCAGTTTGCGCATCAGACTTGTCAGTCACCTGCACCAACCTGAGAAGTGACTTCATCATCAACAATGATGGACAGCTTTAATCAAGTAAACAGAGGAACTAAAGTACATTTGCAGAAATATAATTGTAAAATTTTTAAAAGGAATTCTTAATTTGTCTTAAATTTTGTTCTAATTTATTGTTATCAAAACTCAAAATTATATACATATTTATGTTTATAATTTCAACAAATATGTATCAAATTAAGGTTATTTCTCTGATATTGACTCATAATTCATCTCTCTCACAGGTTAAGGTTATCATGGGTACCCACAATTCTCGATCAGTTCTTACTATAATATAATTATTAAACTAATTAATTATTAATATTATAAAAATAGATATCTATTCTTTTTCTATGTTATTCTAATGCTTGTAGCATTTGTTTTGGGGAAAAACCTGAGATTTAAAAAAAAAAACAGAATAAAACCCGAGTTTGGGGGCTTTTTCAAAATTTGGTATTTTTCTTTGCCAACCCTGAAAGGGAGAGGGAGTCATACCAGATAATAATTCCATGTGGTCATTATGTTTTTCCTGTCTTCCAATAAATCTTTTATGTGTTGCCTATACTTATTCATGCAACAGTATTAGACCTGTTCAAAATGTCACATGTTGCAAATACTTTTGGGCCACATGTTTTTGTTCCACTAAAAAAGTAAAAGATGTGCCAAATTTGATTGTAATTGGACATTGCTTAGGGGTCCCCCATGAAGCAACAATTTTTCAAAAACAAAACAAAAAAGCAAACAAAAAGTTAGAAAATATGAAAAAAGTTCTAATATATTTCCTTTTGCATGCAGAGTACAAATAGAATGACATCACTGAGAACTGAAACCAGACATAAAACAGTTCCAAAAGGACCTCCTTGCTTTATTCAAAGTCTGATTGCTCGGGCTTCAGTAGGACTGCCTTGGAGGTCGTGGGGCACTCCCTCCTGGCCTTGGCCACCACCTTCATAATGAACTGCTTCTGAGCTTCTTCCCGGGAGATGACCATGTTGAAGGTGGTCATCAGGGCCACTCTCAGTTTGGCAACGTCATTGACCAACTTCACCTGATCAATTGCCCTCTTCATAGTGAAGAAGAGAGGTTCTACCTTCCAACTGGCAGGTCTCTTAGCCAAGAGTGTGGCCAGTTCCTCTCCTTGTCCTGGGAGCAGGAGATCCAGCACCTTTCTCAACCAGGAACTGAAGAAGCCTGAAAGAGGCTTATTGGGATTGAAGGCCTTTCGTCCAAATGTTTCAGTCCCTTCCCCTCCCTCTTCATGTTCTGGACCATGGAGGCCTTCTCTTCCTTTGTAACTTTTCGTCTAAGAGAGAGAGAGAGAGAGGCACCAAGTCTTATGACATGCAGCAGAGATGGCACTTGAATGCCTTTAGGGACACTTCAGCAATGTGCTTATTGGGGATTCTTCTGCAAAGTTCCCTCATGAAGAGGAGAACGTTGTAGGGAGCATGGGAAGGAACCAGGGCCTCATTCTACAGAATGGCATAATGGGGGCAATGAAGGGGGACACCTGTTCCATGGCTCGAAGTTCGTGAGAGGTCAGCCAAAACTGAGACCTGAAGAGGAAAATCTTGAGAGCGGAGATTCCCTTTGACATCTATCTCTTGATGAAACGCTCCTGGTGCCCTCATCTTGAAAGTCATCCCAATATCGCCTCCCAGGAAGATGTAGGAGAGAACCAAGAACTCCTTGGAGTCATCTCTTTGATGGCTTTCTTGTCCAATGGCACTCTTGAGCTCGCTCAAAGCTGTCTCCCTTGTATCAGACAGCTTGCCTGTCAGGAGAGGAAGGAGGCTTTCTTCATCCATGGAGGACATCCAAGATTTCTGTACAAGGAAGTCCCACTGGTCCTGGAACCAGACGAAGAGAGGGACGTTAGGACCAGCAGATGGTCCATAAGTGTTTGAAAATATTAACAAGGATCACTTCCAGAATGTGGTGCCTGCACGCTAACCAGAGGAGATTCCTTCCCAGACCCTACTGAATCTTGATGCAGGTTCCTTCATTGGGACCCATGTTTGAGGCAGTAGCGTCAAACACGATTCCTTGAATGTGCGCCTCCAGTCCAGCGTCGGATACCGCCTTGAGAACAGCTTCTACCATGTGATGCCCAGTGCTTTGGGGGATCTTGGCTGCTTCCAAGAGATACTCCTTGTCCCCCACCTATTACGTGAATCGCGAGCCTCTCAACGCGTTCATGTCCCCCAGCGATGTCAGGCAGCTGCTAGGCATCCTATGGTGTCAGATGGATCTCGTATTGAGCATGATGCTGTCAATGTTCTGACTGGTTTCCTTGGCCATGGCTCCGACCACAGCAATCACAGCTGGATCTGAGACCTTGAAGCGGTCAAGTTTGGTGGTCACTTCCTTTGACAGGATCATGGCAGACTTCTTTCCAGCTCTTCTCTTAGGAGGACTTAGGCACTTGAACTCAGAATCGTTTCCATTAATTTCCTCATGAGAGAACGAAGACAATGAGACAACCTGGTTTGAAGGTACAACACTTAAGGCAATCTTTTCCTCCATCTCTGCAGCCTGTTTCCGTTTCACCTCCACTTCCGCATTTTCTCTTGGAGCCTCGCTGACACAGTGCCCAGTGCAGTCATGGAGGAAGTCGATCGATCCTCTCTTTGGCTGATGAGGAAGGCCCTGTCCTCCTCGTTTGTGGTCTTCTCAGGGGCATCTCTGTGTGCCTTATCGAACAAGCCATCAAGGTCCCCTTGAAAGATCTCCTGATTCATCCTTGCCATTTCCGGAGCTTTTTTTCTTGTGCTTCTGAAGACCCCGTAGGCCTCCACTAACTTGAGCAGTTTCGCCTTGCTGTAATGCAGTGTGGAGGTGAGATAGGGAGACCTGCCTTCTCCCAAATCCCCAGGACTCTCTCTACGCTCTCCTTGGCAGCCTCCACCTTTGTTTTCTTTTCCAGACCATGGTGGAAGTGGAACTTTTGGAGCACTTGCCCCTTTGAGGGGAGACGGCTCTGGGTAATCGATCAACCACCACTGTTTGCAAATAGAAACCATCACACCTGTGAAAGGAAAAATGGGAGTATTGAAGTTCTCTGTTCTGTTAGTGACCACAACTGAAAATGATAACTTTCAGTTCCCCAAACAACAAGTAATGTTCGTACCAATTTAGCACCAAAAGAATGAAGAAGTTGGTGACCTCTAGACACCAAACAAACACTTCCAAAGGCCAATCCATTTGATTAACTGCCAACATCACCTCAATAATGGACCAGGTGGCAGCTGCATGGAGGGAAAGGAGAATGTGTCACTCTGGGGGACCTTTATATCTTATCCGATCGAGTTTAAATTTTATGTGCACCTATACAACCCCAAGTGGAACAAGAACAACATGTGGCCTGAAGTCTCCCACAATTTTATATTTTCACAATATGAACTTGAACAGCCCTAAACTGTATACACTTCCCCAATATAGGGGTCTATCTTTCCTTTGAATGATATCAAACTAGAGCTATTCATAACATTTCCAGGCAAAGATTTCCAAGAATCAATGACTATTAGTAAAATATATTTCCTCAAAAAAATATTTAATGAAATAAGCTTACAATATAATTTTTTGGCCTGGAATTTGATAACAATTTTGTTGAGTTTGTTTACATAGTATATTTTCAAGCCATTTGGCAGCAGAATGCTGATCTGGCAAGGATCAGTAATTTTGGGCATAATGATGGAAACAGTATAAGTGAAAGTAATATTATAGGCACAATACAATGAAAGAAACAGATTATTAATAATATTAATCAGTAATATAAAATATCTCAAAATATGGCATGATGATGATGATGATGATGATAATAGTAATAATAAAATACTAGTAGTGGATTGGAATCTAACATAACATATTCCATTTTAGTTTTGATATAGCCAAATCTTACCTCAATAAATTCAAAAGTTTTCCCAGGTAGCAGCATGATTCAATTTCAAGATAAACTAGAATATTTCCTTAATATGTAACGTCAACAAAAAATAAAGCTTTCCACTACTATATTATGGTCTTCTTTTAGTAGTGAAGCTGTAGTAAATATTACTCTGCAAAAAAAAAGAGCTTTAAGTACAAATAAAGCCTGACAGAACATTTAAAACCTACTGATTCAAAGATCTTTCTACTTCTAACTACACAAATCTCAGGAACTTAAATCCCAGACAGAATAACTTTGTCAGCACAATCTTTAAATATTCATTCCCTGTTTCTTTGTCCAACATGATTCAGAGCTGGAATTAAAACTCATAGCTGCATATATATTGGGGTTCCCAATCAGGAAGTAGTTTGCCAGACTCAACCATTGGAATATTGAACTTTCTAGCAATAGAATTCTACAGAACTTACTTAATCTACAAGACATTACATCTTACTGAATGCCATAGATTAAATTAAATATATTTCCCTTTTTTCATCTAGAAAAAAGTACAACCTATTGCCCTCTCACAGCTGGATTTTATGGATTATGTAACTAAAGAATTAGATAATGGAGTGTGTCGAGGTCATTTACTCAGATTTTAGCAAAACTTTTGAGAAGGTTCCACATAAGAGACTAGTTCACAAATTAAAAATGCATGAGATATATACGACTGTTTTGAAATGAATAGCTGAAATACAAGAAACAGAGTGGTATGAATGGGGTGAGGGTTACAGTGGCGTACCTCAGGGATCAGTTCTAACTTGGGCTAAGAAGTGGCAGATGACTTTTAACCTTAAAAAATGCAAAGTTATTAACATGGGAAGGGATAATAGGAAATTTAGCTATGAAATGGATGGGCATTGGCTGAAGCAGAGTATTGAGGCAAAAAATAGAGCAAACCGGTTTCTAGGGTATATTAAGAGGAATATTAGCAACAAGAGTAAAGAGGTTATGCTTAAACTCCACAACTTGTATGTCAGGTCACATTTAGAGTACTGTATACAAGCATGGTCACCAAATTTTAGGCATGATATCAACCTGCTAGAGTCGGTACAAAAGAGAGCAACAAAAATAATACCTTCCCTGAAGCACCTTGAATATGAAGATAGAATGAGAGTACTAAATATGTTCTCATTTGAAAGAAGGTGTGTGAGGGGCGAAATGATTGAGCTTTTTTAAATCTGTTCTGGTATTGATAAGTTGGATTTTAGCCTTTTTAAAATCTGTTCTGGTATGTATAAGTTGGATTTTAGCAAGTTATTTGAGTTGTGAAAGATAGTAATAGGACTAGGGGTCACTATTGGAAAATTAAAAATCAGAGGTGAGGGTTGGATGCATTTTTCTATTATTGTATATTATGGGTGATTTTGATTTTGATGAGCCTTGATGGTAGTGTTTTTTTTTGTTTTTGACACATTCCTGTGGATGGTTTGAATTGTACAGTGGTACCTTGATTTACGATGAAACAACTAATGAGTTTTCTGAGGTACAGGCTGTTCAGTTGATTTTCTGCTTTGTGGTATGAGCCAAGATCTGAGGTACGAGTTACAAGTGAGTGACCAAGCCTCACATACACCGCAACTAGGCAGAGCAGCGAGTGCTCTGCCACATTCACCCAGTCTTGTTCAGTTCACGTGGTTACCTTGCTGCGAAAACAGCTCTGTCCTATCACTGTTGCTTTTTCCTTATGTTTTTTCTGCTTTTTGTATGGTTATTTCGTTTGTATAGTATTACCCATGGGTCCTATAAGAAAGTGAGTATCAAGGCCAGTGGTGAGAAGAAAAGGATGATGTCTTTGGAATTAAAGCCAAAATCATCAAAAAACATGAGTGAGGTGTGTGTGTTGTTGACTTGGCAAGGCAGTACAAGCATAGTACATCTACAATATGTACACTTTTGAAACAGAAGTCGATAAAGGGTATAACCCAGCCAAAGGCATTAAGATCATTTCAAAACTCTGGACCTCTGTCCATGAAGAGATGGACAGGTTACTCTTGGTGTGGTCGACAGAGTAGCAGCTCCCAGGAGATACAGTGACTGAGAGCATCATCTGTGAGAAGGCATGAGCCATTTACGGGGATTTGGTGCAGCCGACCGCAGGAACATCAACGGGTGAGGCATTGGAAGAATCATTCAAAGCCAGTCAGGGATGGATCAATAATTTTAAAAAGAGGACTGGCATTCAGGCATGGTGAGGTGAAGGCAGCAGAGGATTTTATGAAAACTTTCACCGAACGGGACAAGGACATTTATTATGGACCTCTACCTCCCAGCCAACACCACCCCTATCCTGCAGCCCATGGACCAGCAAGCAGGTGATTTCAAATTTCAAGAAGCTCTTCACCAAGCACCTGTTCTGCTGCTGCTTTGGGGTTACAGAGAGTACTAACCTTATCCTTTGAGAGTTCTACTTTACCACCATATCCCATGCATTTTTAATTTGTGAACTAGTCTCCTATATGGAACCTTATCAAAATCTTTGCTAAAATCTAAATAAATTACATCAACATTCTCTCGCTTATCTAATTGTTTAGTAACATAAGCCATAAAATCCAGCAAATTTGTTAAACACGATCTACCTCTTCCAAACCCATCCTGATTACCATTTATTAACCTACCACTCTCTAGATGATCAGAAATCCCCTTTTTTAAGTATCTTCTCAAGGATTTTACAAACTATAGAAGTTTAGCTTACTGGCCTAAAGTTATTCGGGTCCTCTTTACTTCCCTTATTAAAAATTGGCACTAAATTCACTAATTTCCAATCATTAGGTATTTCTCCAAACTCTAGTGATCTAATATATAATCTTCTCAAAATATATACTATCTACTATATACTATATATATATATATATATATATATATATATATATATATATATATATATATATATATATATATATATCTGGATTCTCTTCTGTAAAGACTCAAGAAAAAAATCATTAAGAACCTCTACTATTTCCATCAGATTCTTTCAAAACCTCTTCATATCTAATAGGCACTATTTTATCACTGTTAAGATTTGTTATTAATTTTATAATAGCTAAAGAATTTTCTTGGATCTTTATTATTATTTTGAGCTAATTTAATTTCTGCCACCCTTTTGGTCTTCTTAATAATCTTATTTACCTCATTTCTGGTCGACCTATAATGATTTAAATTGTCAAAAGTACTTACTCTCTGTAATCTCTGGTATGCCCTTTTCTTCTCTGAAATTTTCCTATCTATCTCCTTAGACCTGACAATCGACATCCTCGTCTTTTAAAAGAATGTGCTTCTGAGTTTGCTAATCCTTTATCGATCATCTTTAATCTATCTATGAAATCTGGTTCTTTACCTCATTCCTGGAAACTATCTCATGTATCTCTAATTTACAAGAAGGGGTCTCGGGGTGATCCTTTGAACTATAGGCTTATCAGTCTAAATCCTGTCCCTTGTAAAACCATGAAAAGCATTATTTGTAAGACTTTATTTGGCCATGATCATATAGTGGTTAGAGAATGATGACATAGTATTCCTGAATAGAATGATAGTGAGTCAGGAATTGACCAAGGTACCATTTATTTATTTATTTTTTTATAGAGCCCATCTGGCAACTACCCACTTGGGCATAAGTCGCCGAAAAACACGACAGCCTAGAACTAGGCTACTTTAAAATAAAAATATAAAAACTTAACAATGATATAAATTAGAAAAACTTAACAATCAGGAAGCAATCTCTGGCAGCGGGAGGAGGTCCCCCTCACCCAGGTGCAGGAGAGTGCAACCTACAAACAAAACAATAACAAAAAAAGGAACCTTAAATAAAGGGGAGAAGCCCGGCCTCCCCCAAAAAGTCAACAAGTCAATGTGCACGAATCTGTCCCGAGTAAAAGGGACAAGCGGTAGCGACCCCGCCCATCCCGGTACCGGGACAGGTATCGTGTGCGAAGATCACTCAGACTGGGACATTCAACAAGAATATGCCAAACAGTCTGGGGGACGATGCAGTCGTTGCAACAGGGCGCAGGCGAGCGCTTCATCAAATAGCGATGCGTCACACGAGTGTGTCCGATTCGGAGACGACAGAAAGCAACCTGAAACCGCTGTGACATTGGGGGATAGGTCCATGGGAACAGTCGCCCGTATTCCTGCCATGTAGTCAGTGTGAGGAAGAGCGAAACGCTGGTCCGGTCACAGAGTCCTCGCAGACTTTTTGGCGCCCTCATTCCCCGCAATTCCTACATGTCCAGGAACCCAGCAGAAGATAATCTCGACATCCGCCCGGCTCGCCAAAACAGTGGCGTCACGGATATCGCGAACCAGGGGATGCGGAGATTCCAATGCACCGAGAGCACTCAGGGCGCTTTGTGAGTCGCTATAGATCCCAATCCGGTCTCCGAACCGGGCATGTCGCGTTATCTCCCGTACCGAGCGGTGTATTGCAACCAGCTCGGCCGTGAAGACAGACGCAGGGCCTGGTAGAGCCCCACTGACTTCAAACAGAGGGGATACGGCGTGGAAGCCGACCCCTCTCTTGGGACTTGGAGCCATCCGTATACACTGGCACGGTTCCAGTGTGACACGATGTGTGCTCCAAAAAGGTCGAACGCAATACTCCCGGCGCAGTATAAGCTTTGGGAGCAGAGGCGTGGCGACAAATAGCCAAATGTGGTACCCTCCAGGGTGGCGTCCTGGGCAGAACCAGGGGCGCCACCGGCCCGAGAGCTATATCTACCTCTCGAAGGAGTTTCCTGGCCTTTGGGTTTAGGGTATGACTGGCGTCTCTCGGCGGCATAGGCAGCATCGAGATCAGCTGCGGATGCAGTGAGAGTTGTTGGCTACTGAGGGAGGCGCCGGGCTCGCGCGTACAGGCGAGTGATGCACTGCACGCGGCGCAGAGCGAGTGGCATCTCCCCAGCATCGACCAACAAGCTCTCAATGGGGAAAGTGCGGAAGGCACCGGTCGCAAGGCGAAGGCCGGTGTGGTGGATCGAATCCACCTTCCGCAATAAACGCTCGGCTGCGGATGCATAAAACTCGCATCCGTAGTCGAGCTTCGAGCGAACAAAGGATCGATAAAAAAGTAAGGCAGTAGCCCTATCAGCGCCCCAAGCGCTGAACGTCACGGAACGGAGAATGTCCATGGCGCGGGTACAAGAGACCCTAAGGCTGCGAATATGAGCCTCCCAGGTGAGGCGTCGGTCGAATACAAGACCAAGGAAACGGTGCGAATCAACCACATCCAGGCGCACCCCATTAAGAAACAAATCTGGGTCGGGGTGAAGCCGTGGATGGCGGCAGAAGTGTACCACCTTAGTCTTGGCCAAAGAAAACCGAAACCTGTGCGCTTTGGCATAGCGAGAGACGCAGTTCAAAGCCTGTTGGAGTCGACGCTCCAGAGTTGGCATCTGGGCCGCGCCAAAAGAGATCGAAAGGTCGTCCACGTAGAGCGTAGCGACAACATCTTCTGGCAGCACTGAAGTGATGCCGTTGATGCTCAGGGCAAAGAGTGTAACAATGAGGACACTTCCCTGCGGGACACCCTCTTCCTGCTCCTTTGGGCCGGAGAGAGCTCCCCCCCACCCGTACGCGGAATCGACGATCTCGCAAAAATTCAGATATAAGCATTGGGAGGCGTCCCCTCGCCCCCATCGTGTGGAGAGTCTCCATGATACCGTATCGCCATGCGGTATCATAGGCCTCGTCCAGATCGAAAAACACCGTGGCGTAGTGCTGTCTACGAAGGAAAGCCTCGCAGACGGCATTTTCCAGTCGGAGCAGAGCATCCGACGTGGAGTGGAAATTGCGGAAGCCGCACTGTGCGGAAGACAGATGGCCTCCGCTGTCCAGGAAAAAGGCTAATCTAACATTTACCAATTTCTCCATCAACTTGCACACGCAGGAGGTTAGAGAGATTGGGCGGAAACCGGTCGGAGTAGAGAACTTGCCACGAATCCTGCCGTTTCGCCTTACAGGAAACGGTCACGCTGGGGGAAGAGGGGGAAGCCCTGGTTTTAGCCGGGGCTGGGTATGAACCCTTTTTGCCGCCAGTTTTACCAGGGGAGCTCCCGGGTTGGGTAGAGCCCGCAGAAGGGCTCCAAATGGTTGCGGAAACAACCGTGCTCATTGGCCTGGATGGGCCAGGAGCAGAGGGTGCCTTTCTAACTATTGAGGCATATGACGTCCCAGGCAGAGCCAGGCGTGCCAGGACCAAGTCCTTAACCTCGCGGAATGAGAGTCGATCCTGGGCCTGAACGGCCAGGATTTCTTTCTCAAAGAGATATGCACCACATTGCTTCGAAGAAGCAGGGTGCGGCTCTCCGCAATTGACACACTTGGCCACACAATATTTGGACTTATCTTGTGCGACCTTGGAGCAATTTACACAGACTTCGGGTGACCGCGACTTTGCACGTCTACATGAGCGATTTGTATGGCCGAAGTGGTGACAGTAATAGCACCGCCGCAGCAGTGGCACGAATGCCTTCACGCTGTAGCAGTACCAACTGGCACGTACCGACTCAGGGAGCTTGTCACAGTCGAAAGTGATGAAGAGTGTAGGGATGGGTCTCGAGGCCCCTCCCCATTTTCTCATCCTACGTTCGACCTTGACCACCCCATGGTCGGCCAGCACTAGGGTGATGTCCTCAATGGAGTAGTCAACGAGTTCCCTTGCATAAACTACTCCTTTCACAAAGTTGATGGTAGAGTGGGGCGTCACACTCACCGGGGTGTCATGAAGTGTCTGAAGAGCACTTATCTTGGCTGCCTCGGCGGGATTCACCTCATTCGCCAGAAGGCTCCCATCCGAGAAATGGGTCACCTTCGGCTCTCTACCAATTACACTAGATAATCCTCTCCTCTGATGGATCATGTTGCCCTTGGACAACATGGTGCCATCAGTGGAGCGAATAACGAGCATGCGCTTGAAGCCAGCGGGCTCGAAAACACCAGGTAACCTCTGAATGAGGGGCCCCGATGTCATCGAGGCTCCTCCCTGTGCACTTTTGGTCTTAGTCAGGGGCTCCGCAACCGGGGGGAGAGAGGGGCCGGATGTGCCAATCTTGGCTTGGTCACTTGCCAAAGCGGCAGCAGACCCATCCGTCCCCACAGCCCCCGCAGATGAAGAGGAGCCCCGAGTCTTCTTAGTCTTTTTCTTTTTCTTTTTTGGAGACGGGCGGGGAATGAACCCCCTTCTCCCCCCCTGCCGGTAGAAGCCTCTAGGCCAGATGGACCGGCCTCAGCCAGGTCCTTCTCTGAAATGGAGAAGGTCCTGGTGGTCGCAGGGGCACCATCCAGAGGAGATCCCTTCCCTCCTTGTACTGCCTCAGAATCCCCAGCCATTTGAGGAGGACCTTGCATAGGGGCGGATTTGGGTTCAGTATTTGGCGCCGAGCCCGGATTCCCCCCCATGGAAGGCCCTACCGTCTGAGGCTGGGTTTCCTCAAGGACCATGCCTATCACAGGAGGGGCCTCCAGTTGGCCATCCCCTCCCAGGACATCGCAGGTCCCCTTGGCAGTGTCACCAGTCTTGTGTGGGGAGGCACAGGCCTTGACCCTGTCAAGGTTTAAAATTCTTGCCAGCAGTTCTTTTGAGGGAAGCGACCGAAGGGGCCTGGCTTCCCTCTCCCCCCTAAGGGGGTTTGCCCTACCAAGCCGCTTACACGAGGGACGGTCGGCAATGGGCTGCCTGCTGGCTTTCTTAGCAGTCCCTTTGGAAAGAAAAGAGGGGACTGCCGCTGGAAAAAGGGAGGTGCCCAAAAGCACCTCCAGAGAAGGGGGTGAGGGGGAGTCCCCTGCACCCGTAGGCGGAGGAGAGGAGTAAGCCTCCTCTACGGTTAGAGAAATATGGAGGGTCCCCTGCGCAAGCACAGGGGGGTGGGACCTCCATTTTTTTGGTGGAGCTGCCCGAGGGCAGCTCCGTTGATGAGCAAGGGGAAGTTGAGGGTTGTTTTTTTTTAAGTTGTGCATCATTGGGCATGGTGACCCTAAATTTTCTGCGGGACGCAATAGCTCATCACTTGCAGTTGCCTGCACTGCAAGAGGTGCTTACAGGCCTGGCAGAGCCATGCGCTGCCATTTCGGACCACCCCTCCCACCTGGTGGCCCGGCAGTCCATCGGCATGGCGGCTCCACCTTGAACACAGCGTAAAATTGATAGAATGTGAAGGGGAGAGGAAAAGGGATGTGAGGTAGGTATGGGTGGGGATGAAGCAGGTTTTTAAATACCAGCCACCCCAGATGGAGCTCAGGGGTTAGGAAACATTGTCCCCCCTCCCCCCCACCCCGATCCGGGACGGTTATCTGAGAAGGTCAGCATCTACCCTGTGAAATTAGAGGCTGACCAGAGAAAGTTGTGGGAGAGGTTGTTTGAAAAGCGACGAAGTAGGGGAGAAATACAGGCTATCTGAAGGAAGGAAGAGTGGCTAAGCTAGGGCCGGATGGAGCACTGGATTGGCAGACCTTTTTAATTTTGATAATAATAACAGAACTAGAGGCCATAACTTTAAATTAAAGAAAATTAACTACAATAGTGATACCAATTCAAAAGTCATATTGTGAATCTTTGGAACGAGCTGCCAGAAACAGTAAATTCAGCACCCTAGAGGTCTTTCAAATCGAAGCTGGATAAATATATGGACAGTAAAGGCTTTGTGTAATCAGAGCCACCTACATATTATCAATGTATGCTGCGCATATATATATATATATATATATATATATATATATATATATATATATATATATATATATATATATATATATATATATATATAAATATAAATATATATATATATATATATATATATATATATATATATATATATATATATATATATATATATATATATATATATATATATATATATATATATATATATATATATATATATATAATAGTTTGATGTATAGTTAATTCTTGTTTGTTGAAAATATATACTATATATTGATAATAATTATTCATAGAAAAAAGAAGTGCCAATCCCTATGCTATATTTCTGAACATTCTGACCCGTTAGCATATATGCTTCTTTAGGTTAACTCTCATGCAGATTAGATGATTATATGGGAAGGGAGGGTTAACTTTGGGGGATAATCTGGACTCATTCCTGTGTATGCAGTTTTTTTTATTATTGTATAATATGATTGATTTGGATTTTGATGAGTCTTGATGATGATGCTCTTTGTTTTTGACACATTCATGGGTACGGTTTGTATTGTATATTGTAGATGCATGATCGGACACAAGCCTATGGATTATTTAAATTGTAGATGCATGATCTGACACAATCCTATGGATGCATTTGTAGGTGGGAATACTGGATGATCTGAGCAGTGGTAAAAATGTGGATGTAGTGTACCTGGACTTTGCGAAAGCCTTCAACAAAGTTGATCACAGAGTGCTACACACCAACTGAAAATGACTGGCATCACAGGAAAACTGAGACTTTGGATACATGAGTTCCTAAAAGACAGAAACCAAGAAGTTGTGATTGAGGTTACACACTCAAGAAAGTCCCCAGTTATCAGCGGAGTACCACAGAGTTCAGCCCTATTGTTCCTAATAATGATGATAGGAGACATCAACCAGGAAGTTAAATCATCCAGATCAGCACTATTGTTCTTAATAATGATTGGAGACATCAACCAGGGAGTTAAATCATCCAGATTCTCCTCATTCGCTGATGATACCAGGATATCCCATGAAATTACCTTCAAGGATGATTCTGAAAGATTACAAAATGACCTGGAATTTATTTACAACTGTGCAAACAGAAACAATATGAAATTTAACAACAAAAAGTTTGAGGTAATTAAGTATGAAACAAACGAAAATCTTAAAGACTATAGATACAAGGCAGGAGAAGACAAGATAGAGGTCAAGGAGACACTGAGGGACCTGGGAGTGTGGATGAGTAACGACTGCAGTTTCAAAGAGCATATAATCTACACCACCAAGACAGCCAGAAAAATGAACGGTTGGATCCTCAGGACTTTTAAAACCAGAAAACCTGAACATCTCTTGCCCCTGTGGAAGATGCTAATAATGTCAACAATGGAGTACGGGTGCCAACTATGGTCTCCATACAAAATTAGAGACATTCAAGAACAAGTTCAGAGAGCCTTCACAAGGAGGCTAGTCAGTGACACCCTGAATTATTGGGAGAGACTTAAATATCTTAAACTCTACTCCTTGCAAAGGTGGAGAGAAAGATATAATATCATATATGTCTGGAAGATCCTGGAAGGGGCACTGTACCAAATCCGACACACAATGAAGGAAATGGCATCACAGGGCAACAACATTCATGATAATATTATGGAACATTTTGATGCAATAAAATATAACAAAATTATAAAAGATAACCAGAGAAATATGGTAAAAATAGTAATTGAAGAACCTGAAGAAGTTAAACTTCCTTTTGCTTTAGAAGACCATGCTGACATGCTCAGTCGGATATCATACAAAACCCCTAAAAATATGATACCATTAGAATTTGGAAAATCAATAATTGTGGATTCATTAAAAAATCTGAAGACTAAAAAAGCAGCACGTCTGGATAGCATTAAGACTGAATTTTATAAAATCCTCTTAAAAACAAATAAAGGAACAGATATTCTAACACACTGTTTTAATCAAATAATAAGAAACCATGAAGTACCTGAAAGATGGAAAATTTCAAAAACAAAACTAATCCCTAAAATAAGCAAACCTACAGCTCAAGACTTCAGACCTATAGCGATTTTGAATCAATCCTATAAGATATTTATGAATATCTTAAGGAAAAAAAATGGAAGAACATATGATTAGCATTAAAACAAATAATCCCCTACAGAATGGATTTACAAAAGTTAGAAGAACCATGGACAACCTGTTTAGTTTGAAGCACTGTATTGACACTAGCTTAAAAAAAAAGAGCTTGATTGTCATAGCAATTGATTTCAAAAAGGCGTTTGACTCTATTAAAAGGGAGAAAATTATAGAAATGCTATTTAAATACAATATAGACCCCAATATTATAAAAACAATTGCAAACATATATACTGGGGATACAACCAAATTATTTATAAATAAAAGATGTATCCAGGAAATCAACATAACGAGTGGAATCAAACAAGGTTGCAATGGATCAACATAACATAACATAACATAATTACACGGATGACAAAAGCCACAAGGGCCTATCAAAGGTCATCCGCCTCCGTCAAAACCCACCCACAAAAAGCACCATCACCAGGGGAAGACAAAATCAAAGTCCCCCACAATATAATATAACGGATGACAAAAGCCACAAGGGCTCATCATAGGTCATCCGAGTCAAGCGGCCTCTTTTTCAAGGCACCCAAACTCCCAGGAAAACTACATCCAGAGGATTGCATCCAGAAACAAGGGTATCACCAATCAAGGCTTGTCAAGAACTAAATCATGCAGCTATAGATATATACAAACAATATTAATATATACAAAACTTAGGAACCATCACAACCTTCCCTTCCCATAAACTCATCCAACCTACTCTTAAATACATTTAGATTTGGACTACCTACTACCCTCTGCGGCAATTTGTTCCAGAAGTCTACCACTCTATTGGTGAAAAAATATTTTCTTAAATCCAACCTACACCCTTGCTTTTTAATTTTCAAGTGGTGACCTCTAGTCCGATTTCCATCATCTAACTCAAAAAACTTGCTAACATCCAATTTATCTATCCCGGAAAAAATTTTAAACAGCTCAATCATATCCCCTCTCACACACCTCCTTTCGAACGAGAACATATTTAATACCCTCAGTCTTTCTTCATATTCAAGGTGCCTCAGGGAAGGAATAATCTTTGTTGCCCTCCGTTGCACTGACTCAAGAAGGTTAATATCGTGTCTAAAATGTGGGGACCATGCCTGTATACAGTACTCTAGATGTGGCCTAACATGGTTTTGAGAATGTTGATATGAATGGTTATTTTGAATTCAATACTGGTAACACAAGAACAAATACCTATAAATTAAGGAAGACTGAACATATCAGAATTGTTAAAAGAGCAAATGCATTTAGTGTTCATGTTGTCAATCCCTGGAATGATCTCCCAGAGTATGTTGTCAGTGCTCCATCAATAAGTGCCTTCAAGAAGAGACTTGACAATCACTGGAACCACAGTAACTAGTCATATGAATGATACTGGGAATGTCTTGATTTAGTGATATGTGAGCAGAGTGAAAAATATTTTTCTATTTTTATTTCTATACAGAAACAAATCATTATATAATGATAATAACTAGGATCAATGTGACCGATGAAAAGGAAATTTTACATGCGGACCTGTAACGGTTAAAACTGACATAATTTAAACTACTAATGTCCAATACTTTGTAAAATAAGTTGAGGTCAGACCCAAACAAGACAAAATCTTATTCTCCCACTAATATCAAATAGGTAAGAAGATGAAGACTATTCAGGCAGAGACCTTCATTAGTGCTGGTCCAAGACTCTTCAACTGTATCCCTAGGGATATAAGAGATCTGATGGGAGTGAGTACTGAAGCCTTCAAGAGGAAGCTGGACACATTCCTGGCTACAGTACCAGATGAGCTTCCAGTCCCACATGGCCCAAATTCAAGAGGAGCGGTAACTAACTCCATCATTGACCAGCTCCAATACATGAAAATTAAGCAATGGTGTGGCAGTGGTGGGTCCCACATAATATAACATAACATAATTTCACGGATGACAAAAGCCACAAGGGCCTATCAAAGGTCATCCGTATCCATCAAATCCCACCCACATAATGCATCCATAGGATTTTGTCAGATCATGCATCTACAATATACAATTTAAACAACCCATAGGATTATGTCAGACCATGCATCTACAATATATAATTTAAAGCCTCCATAGGAGTCTGTCAAAAACAAAATCAAAGTCCCCCCCAAAAATATACAATAAAAAGAAACTGCATCCACAGGAATGAGTTAAGAAACATACCCCCATACCAAAAAGTAAGAAGTTAACTGACTTGGACCTGTGACTTAAATCTCATTTCAGTCTGTTGATTTATTTTTCGGATTTTTCTACAGTTTTTCACCACAGAATCAGCGAAAGCTAAGTTGCTCTTTTTTTTCTTATTACTACTTAAGTTCTTTCATTGTTTGAATAAGTGATGGAGTTCGGGGATGAAAGTGAGCATGAGTGTCGGAATGTATGCATTGGTCGTGGTTTAGTTGGTGAGGGGTATACATGTGTTGTATGTGGGCTAGGGCTGGGAATAGGTTAGGTGGTGAGGTAGGCCAGATAGATGTTTCAGGTGAAGGTAGAGGGCCGGTGGAGGAGGTAGGATAGGATAGTTCTAGCGATAGTGAAGTTAGCCCCCTTAGATTAGTTAGAAATAGGCCTAGTGAGGATGGGGGACAGTGGAGAGTGGTTAAGAAATGTGTAGCTAGGGAGGCTTCTCCTGTTCTTTGTGAGAATAGGGTTGCCTCCATTGAGGTGATTAGCCAGGGAGAGAATAGGTGTGTGAGTCAGAGGGACACAGAACCTATTAGTTTGACTAATAGATTCAGGGCCTGAAGAGAGGAAGTAACTGGAAGTGATATGACTGATGGGGGTGGGGGTGGGGGTGGAGGTAGAGTGACTGGTAGTTTGAATGAGAATAGGAGTGGGGATGGAGTTAGGTCTGTGGGGATTAGGAATAGGAGTCTGACTGAAGTGCTTGTGATGGGTGATTCGCGAGTTAGATATTTAGATAGGAAGTTGAATGCAAGTAGATTGAATGGTTTGAGGGTGTGTTTGCCGGGTGTTGGAGTGAGAGATCTGTCTGATAGGTATGAGGAGCTGGTGTCTGGCTGTGCAAGGGATGCGGTTGTGATTACATATGTAGGAGTGAATGATGTGAAGAAAGTGGGTGCATGTGAGTTACGTGAGAGGTACAAGAGGTTGATTGAAAAGGTGAAAGAAAGTAGAATGAAAGGTGTTGTGACAGGTGTGCTTCAAAGAATGGATGTTGGGGTAGAATGGATGTCTCGTACGATTGGGCTGAATGATTATGTGAGGAGGATGTGTGAGATGGAAGGTGTCATGTTTGTGGATGGATGTGTGGGATAGGTTTGTTGGAATGAAAGAAATGTATGCAATGGATGGACTGCATTTGAGTAAGAGGGGGGTAGATGTGTTGTGGGAGGAGTATGATCGTGTTATTAGGTCTTTGCGGGCGGGAAACTAGATACTAATAGTGGTCAAGGAATTATGAGAGGACATTATAGTATTGAAAGTAGAATGGACTTGGCAGATAACATAAATAGGTTCCAAGGAGATAGAGGTGAGGTCATTCAGGTTGGAAGAGGTGCTTCAGGGATAGGGGAATTAAATTGTTTCTATACAAATGCTCGACCATAACCCTATATTTTAAGAACAAGATTTTTTGAAGGTTTGAATAAGATTTTTTCTTTTAGTTCGGTTGTCACCTAAGTATATTTCAATTTGGTATCAAAGTTATTTCAAATAATTCCTTTATAATAGAAAAAAAATGGTAAAGTTCAGAAATAAATATAAGTTTCAAATTTTTGTGATTTTTTAAAACTAATAGAATTACAAATGGTGAAGTTCAGAAAATTTATTAAAATTTTGGCATGGAATTATTAGAGCAAATTTAGATGGAGAAATAAAAAGAATCATGTTAGGCCGTAGGACACAAACCGAAAGTCTTACAGCGAAGCGCAAACTACTCCTGTTTAGGTTTATTTGAAACTTTTATTTGTAGAGCTGTTTTTTGTATGTTTTGAGCTTTTATCAAAGTTCTTTCTAAGAGTTCAGAAAAATAAATATAATTATCGAATGATTTGGAATGAAAAAACACAAATCGTGAAGTTAAAAAATGTATTAAAATTAGGGCTTGGTCGCTTTTTTACTATCATTTTGTATATAAAACAAATTTAGTTGAAAAAAAAAGAGATCTAACAAAGGTTTTTCTATATATCAAACCGGGTGAAATAACTTTAAAAAAAAGGTTTCAGGGTGTCTATGTTGAAAAAAGTGTTTGGAAAATTTGCAACTATATATAAATTTTCAAGGGATAAAGACAATATAATAAAAGGTGAAATAACTTTTAAAAAATGTTTCAGGGTATCTATGTTGAAAAAGGTGTTCAGGGTGTCAAAATAAAGTCTATAAAGGGGATTAAAAAAAAGCGGTTTAGAATAGCAAATAGGCCGTAGTCCACACGACGAAGGAGTGCCTGTGGAACCAAGTTCTTTCTGTAAGAAAGAATACCAAGTATCACTTGTAGTCTTAGAAACAAGAAGAATGAGCTATTTAGTTATATTAGCGATGAGGATATAGATATATTATGTGTTACTGAATCATGGGTTAATGAAATAGAATTTAGCGACACTATTAGTGAATTTGATTTACAGGGTTATAATATGTACATTAGTCAAAGGACAGGTAGGATTGGTGGAGGAATAATTATCTATATAAAAAAACAACATTGTTTCAAGTTTAAATACTTCAATAAAGCAGGATGGAGTTGAGTCACTTTGGATAGATATTAGGTTCAGTAAAAATAGAATGGTGCATTTGGGAGCTTTTTACAGACCACCTGGGCAAACTGATGATATAGATGAACTAATGATAAGGGAAATAAGTAAGGGATGTGAAACAGATGCAGTTATTATTGGGGACTTCAACTTAAGCTCTGTGGACTGGAAAAATATGATAGGTAGGGATAGAACAAGTGGCGGGTTCATAGAATGCTTTGAGGATAATTTTTTTAATCAATTTGTTAATGAGCCAACAAGGGGGGACAATATATTAGATGTAGTACTTTCTAACAGTGATCATTTAGTTCAAGAATTGACTGTTGGGGAAGCATTGGGAAATAGTGACCATCAGATAGTTCATTTTAACTTGGGAATTGACAAGGGTAAAATAACTGAGAATGCTGTAAAAGTTCCAAATTTTCATAAGGAAAAATATGTAAAACTTCGAAGCTTGCTAAATTTGGTAAACTGGGATGTAGAATTCAGAGGTAAAAATGCTTATGGGATGTGGGATACTTTAAAGCATATAATAAATGTAGTCCAAGAACAATGTATCCCAATGAAGGCCATTAGGAACAAAAGTAGGAAACCATTATGGTGGAATCAGGAGATGGCTAGAAAAATTTCAGAAAAGAAAAGGGCATACAAAAAAGTACAGGCAGAAAATAATATTTAAAATTTAAGTGATTATAGAATGGCTAGGAATGAGTTAAATAAGATTATAAAGAACAAAAGGGTGTCAGAAATTAAATTAGCTCAGGATAGCAACAAAGATCCTAGAAAGTTCTTTAGTTACTATAAAATTAATAATAAGTCTGGCAGAGTTAAAATAGGACTTATCAATTATCAAGGGGTTGTGAGAGAAACTGATGAGGAAATAGTTGAGGTACTAAATGGTCATTTTGCATCAGTATTTACAAAGGAGAAACTAAATAAGCTTATGTATAGTACTCATGGGTCAGGGAAAGAGGTGTTAACAACCATTAGTGTGGATTGGAGGACGATAAAAGGACTAATAGGTGAGTTAGATACTACCAAGGCCTCCGGCCCTGATAATATTCATTCTAGGATACTTAAAGAAGGGGTAGAAAGTATCTCAATAGCTCTGGAGAAGTTGTATACTAGGTCACTGGAATATGGAGAAATACCCGATGATTGGAAGAGAGCGAATGTAGTCCCCATTTTCAAGAAAGGTAGTAAAGAGGATCCAAATAACTTTAGACCGGTTAGCCTAACTCCTGTAGTCTGTAAAATTCTTGAGAAAATAGTTAAAGGGATTTGCCAACATCTAGAGAGGGAGGGGTTAATCAGCAATGCTCAGCATGGGTTTAGATCAGGTAAATCATGTTTGACTAATTTACTAGACTTTCCGGGATCAGTTCTCGGTCCATTATTATTTGTCATCTATATAAACAATCTTGAAGAGGCAGTTAATAATAAAGTGTCAATTTTTGCGGAGATACCAAATTAGCACCTGTAGTTAAAGATATTGATGATAATTTTAAAGTGCAGGGGGACTTAAATAAATTGTTATCCTGGGCACATAAGTGGCAAATGACTTTCAACCTTGATAAGTGCAAAGTTATTAACATGGGAAAAGATAATAGAGAATTTAACTATGAAATGGATGGGCATTGGCTGAGCTCAGTAGAGGATGAGAAAGATCTAGGAGTAGTAACATAACATAACATAACATAATTACACGGATGACAAAAGCCACAAGGGCCTATCAAAGGTTTTCTAAGCAGTGTATTGAAGCAAGAAATAGGGCAGTTACAAAAGGAAGGAGGTTATTCTTAAACTCTATAACTCTTATGTTAGGCCACATCTAGAGTACTGTATACAGGCATGGTCCCCACATTTTAGACACGATATTAACCTTCTTGAGTCAGTGGAATGGAGGGCAACATAGATTATTCCTTCCCTGAGGCACCTTGAATATATAGATAGACTGAGGGTATTAAATATGTTCTCATCGAGAGGTGTGTGAGAGGGGATATGATTAAGCTCTTTAAAAAAATTTCTGGGATAGATAAATTGGATGTTAGCAAGTTTTTTGAGTTAGATGATGGAAATTGGACTAGAGGTCACCACTTGAAAATTAAAAAGCAAGGGTGTAGGTTGGATTTAAGAAAATATTTTTTCACCAATAGTGGTGGACTTCTGGAACAAATTGTCGCAGAGGGTAGTAGGTAGTCCAAATTTAAATGTATTTAAGAGTAGGTTGGATGAGTTTATGGGAAGGGAAGGTTGTGATGGTTCCTAAGTTTTGTATATATTAATATTGTTTGTATATATCTATAGCTGCATGATTTAGTTCTTGACAGCCTCGATTGGTGATACCCTTGTTTCTGGACGCAATCCTCTTGATGTAGTTTTCCTGGGAGTTTGGGTGCCTTAAAAAAGAGGCCGTTTGACTCAGATGACCTATGATGAGCCCTTGTGGCTTTTGTCTGTTATATTATATAGTAGGGGACTTTGATTTTGTCTTCCCCTGGTGATGGTGCTTTTTGTGGGTGGGTTTTGACAGATGCGGATGACCTTTGATAGGCCCTTGTGGCTTTTGTCATCCATGAAATTATGTTATGTTATAATCTTGTCAGGGCCAGATGCCTTACTAGTATTTAACTTCATTATAAGCCCTTTAATTTCTTCTGTAAACATGTAGACGAGCGGCCTGGCCAGAAAACATTATTTTGTGTAAATATTATCATTCACCCATGTCATTTCTGACGTCATACCCCACCCCCAACCCCTATTATAATTCTCAAAACGATTAAAGGCGCTGACATGATGTAGTTAAAGCATTCACCTCTGTAAACGTCAGAATATTATAAAAATTAGGATTATATACTGGGGGGCTGTGCCCCCACCCCCAATATAATGAAACTCAGGATCATCGTAGTGCAGTCCACACATGGTATTTAACCCCCCACGAGCTGTCCCCTATAAATGTACTCCAAAAACGTGAAACATTTTAGAACACAGACGAAGTAGTACATCTTATAGGCCGGGCCGCTCGTCTACATATTAAAAATTTGTTCAGGATCATCGTAGTGTAGTCCCCCCATTTTATTTACCCCCACACGAGCCGTCAACTTAAATGTACTCCAAAAACGTGAAACATTTTGGAACACGGACGAAATAGTACGTCCCATCGTTCGCGCCGATAATCTACATATTTACCTTTCCCATTTCTTCTCTGTCTACATTAATAGAATTTATCACTACTTCCCTTGACCTAGAATTATCATCAATTAATCTAACTGGTTTCTCTTCTGTGAATACTGAAACAAAATGATCATTAAAAACCTCTACTATTTCATCAGATTCTTTCAAAACCCCTTCATATCTAATAGGCCCTATTTGATCACTGTTAGATTTGTTATTAATTCTATAATAGCTAAAGAATTTTCTTTAATCTTTATTATTATTTTGAGCTAATTCCAAGACAAGACAATACATATGCCTTCATGTATCTAGCTACACTTTCTGTTCATTATAGCAAAATCTATTGCACTCTTTCTCTCTCTTTGTTGCCAGGTTGGGATTCATTGCGCTTCTAGATTATGTGCTCTTTAAAGTCACGATTGGATGGAGATTGGGCATGTGATTGGTGCGTTTGTAATGATGGTTCTGAGGATTGTTTTGCTGAGGTGTAATTGCATTTTTCGACAGGCAGGATAGAACATGTGTGGCATTTTGATAATGCATTTGCCTATTGTTTGTATTATACTTTGGTGTACTTGGAAGTGTAGGTAATTCTCGAATGCGGCCCTGAGTATTTTCGTGTGAGGTTTGCATGTTAGTTTGTGGGACTGTAAAATTTAGGTACGAGGGGCGGTCAATAAGTTTGCAATTCGGATATAAGGAAACGAGATATGAGGAAAAGTGTTCTATTATTTTTTCAATATAACTACCCTCGAATTCAATGCACTTGCGCCACTCGTCCCTGAGGCTTCGAATTCCCGACAACCAGAAATCTCCCGACTGCTGTTCAATCTACTCTTGGACGGCGAGCTGGACATCTTCATCGCCCACGCAGTGCACCTTGAGCTGGAAGAATAAAAAGTAGTCGTTGGGAGCCAGATCTGGACTGTAGGGGGGGGGGTGAACTCCTCGAATCTGCACTCGTGCAGGGCAGCTTGTGCAACTCTGGCCTTGTGGACAGGGGTATTGTCGTGACGGGTGCACTTCTTCAACCCAGCCAGTTCCTCGGCGTAATATTGGCCTGTGGTGGTCTTTACACGAGGCGCATAGTCCACCATCAACACTCTATCAGAATCCCAGAAGATGGTGGCCATGATCTTCCCAGCTGAGGGTTGGGTCCGGAACTTGATGGGGGTTGGAGAGCCCCTGTGCCTCTAGGCCATGCTTTCGAGCTTGGTCTCGGGATCCCAGTGCTGGACCCATGTTTCACCACCTTTCACTATGCGTGACTCGAATCCAGCCGCGTCTTGGTTGTACAGGAGCAGCAGCTCCTCCGAACTTTGACGACGTTGAAGTCGATCATGGGGCGTGAGATTTCGTGAGGTTTCTAGGGACCCATAGGGCAGAGACTTTGGTCATGGCCAAATTGTCGTCGATGATGTTGATAACACTTCCATGTGATATTCCAAGTTCTCACTCGATTTCTTCGATCTTCACCCGTCGATTTTCGAGGATCATCCTCTGCACACGGGCCACATTGCCTCGTTGGTCACGTCTGACGGGGGTCATCTTCAAGGGACTCACGACCATGGCGGAACTCCCTATTCCAGCGAGCAATGGTTGTGTAGGAAGGGGCGGTGTCAGTGTACACTGTACCATGCGTCCATGGATCTCTTTTGCATTAATGCCTTCCTTGGTCAAAAATTTGATCACTGCGTGGTGTTCAACCTTCCCCATCGTTGAAAAATTTGTGACTGACGATCTGCCATCAGCTATTGCTTCTTAAATGGACGAGGCAGGAGCGTGCGGCTGCAGGTCCTGACTTGTCATAACTTGTCCTAACACTCCCACAAACAGCCATCCCCCTTCCTCTGTTTTGCCCTGCCAATTCTCAAAACTTATTGACCGCCCCTCGTATGTGTGTATGTATTTGCATGTTTATAGGGGGACTCACGTCACCACTTTATGGCACGGAGTTGAAGTTAACGGTCACCAGTTTATGAGGGAATGAGGAAACCCAGTTTATGGGAGATGAAGAACGTCACCAGTTTGAAGGTTAAAATGACGCGGATATTTTGGAGAGGTCCCTCAAGTCCCACGAGTGATGTGATAGGTGGTGTTAATCTCGTATCTGACTCCAAAAGATACTCAAATAATATTCCGGCTTGGCTGGGTTTACCGAAGGCTTGTGATCGAGAAAGGACTGAGAGAAATCACATAAAAAATACTGTTTAATTCCAACACACAAATCAAAAGGGAGGCTCGCGTTTACACGATTCCGGGCGGGGAAAATTTCACTACCGGTCAGGAAAGCGAGTGTTACGAGAACAAGACTTAGGCGGGTACAACGAGGGGAGGGGGCGATCGCTGCGCTAAAGGAACCGTGATTAGTTCTTTACTATTGATCGTCTATCTTACTTAACTGTCTAACCAAGTGTGAATTCATCTCCTTCTTCATTTTTCTCCGACCAGACAATGGCTTCGCTACTTCCCCCGTAGCTTGCGCCGCGCTACTAAGATTAAAATATAAATTCTGAAAAAAGCAGTCATGGTTAAATTTTTACAAATTTTCTGAACTTCGCCAATTATAATTATTTAAAAAAGGAACTCTAACTAAATTTTCCCCCTTTCAAAATATCACGTTACTAAAATATAGTTATAGAAGATATATAAAGATAAATTTTCTTAACTTCACCATTTGTAATTCTCTGCGTTTTAAAAATTCACAAAATTTCGATACTTATATTTATTTCTGAACTTCACCATTTTGTTTTTTGATATTATAAAAGAATTATTAGAAAGAACTTTGATAAAAAACATAAGTCATAAACAAAGTAAGATTAAATTATTATTCAAATACTCAAAAAAATCCCCTTCTTAAATTATAGTTAGTGATGATGATGATGATAATGATGATAAATAGTACAGGAGACGTGGCTTCTGAGATCACAATGTTTTTAGCTCCGCCCTCTGGGCGGGATATTCCTTATCCCCAGGGCCGGTTTAACCTAGTAGCACATGTAGCACGTGCTGCGGGCCCCGCGCTTCAGGGGATCCCGCCTGGATGTAAAAAAAATAGTAATAATTAGGTTTTTGCCCTTAGGCATAGAAGGCTGAGACAAAATAATTATTCATTTTCCTGACTTTTATATTATTATTATTATATATGATATTACTATATATAAGAAAAATTTAGAAAACTTAACTAGAACATACTGCATAGTATAATAAGTCTGGCATTATGTTATAGTAGTACACGATGTTCTTCTTAAAAAAAAAGAATAAAAAGTGTACAAAATAAAACCTTTTTAGTCGCGAGCGAGTCAGTCTCGGGAGACTCTATATCTCACTATATCGGTCGGTCGGTCCCAGTGTTGCTTTTTTTTTTGTTTTTGTAATAACATTGTAACTATTCGACTGGTTCTAACGAAATTTGCAACCCTTGTTTTTGTTTGTTTTTTAACATTCTATTTCGAATTATATAATTGCCAAAGTCCTCTTGAGTTAGCCCGGGAATTATTTTATTTTGGCAATAACATCATAATTATTAGACCGATTCTAACAAAATTTGAAACACTAATGTTGTTTTACATTCTCTTTCGAATTGTGGAATGGACAAGGTCCTCAAAAGGTTAATCCGGGAATTATTGAATGTTTTGAAGGTTGTAAGGTCATAAATAAGAAAAGGTGAGAGCACGCGACTTTTGGGTCAGCAGACCTTGTTCCAGTTGAGTCCTTCCAGCCATACTAGCAGTTCTTTTAAATTCTCCTGATAACTTTTTCCCTATCTGCAAAGGAAAAGGAGGGTATAGCGTATGAGAAGTGCAGTCGAGCGGCTTAAAAGTTTCGTTTGCATGAGTCTTTTTAGACTCAGGATGGCCGAGTGGATTCGCCGCTGTATAACAGTGGTCCAGCGACGCGGGAAGCTGTTCGCAACTCGCCTACACTATTATTTTTTTTCTTCGACCCTTTTCCTACTTTTCACTTTCTACAATAGTGCCCAGACCGGGGAGGGGGAGCATTAGCCCTTGGATAACATTTCCAAACGGCTCTCCTCATTTCTTCAAAATACGCTCCGCTTCTAGGAGGGGAGTTGTATAACGTACCAGAAGTACAGGCGAGCTGCTTAAAGGCTTCGTTTGAATGAATCTTTTAAGACTCCGGATGGCCGAGTTGATTTGCCGCTGGCTAACAGTGGTCCAGCGACGCGGGAAGCTGTTCGCAACTCGCCTACGTTATTATTTTTATCTTCGTCCCTTTTCCTACTCTCCACTATCTAAGAGGGGTGGGGGTGAGATACCACACACACACACACACACACACACACACACACACATATATATATATATATATATATATATATATATATATATATATATAAGTCTTCAGTTTCTCTGTTGGATTACACTATTTTATATAGCTTAATACGTAGACAAGTTGATAAATATAATTCTGCTACCATTTGTCGCCAAAATCATAAACTATCGAACTTGGGTATAAATTTAAATTGTTCTAGGGATTATGTCATTTCTAATTATTCCAACAAAGTTCTGCCCCCTCAGGAAAAACGTATCTTGTCTCTGGGACTAGATTTTAGACTCCCTGTCTCTAAATTAGATTTCTATCGTTACTTTTTGTATTTCGAAAAATTGTGCCACCAACTTAATCCCCTCCCTATGTCAAAACCAGGATCCAATTTCATAGATGATATTAAGTATTTGGACAATAGATTCTATTATAAATATAACAGCTTTAAAGTTTTCTGCCCTGTATTCAGTTTCAAAGATTTTAATATACTGTCCAACCTCCGTAAAGATCATACTATCGTGATATCCAAACCGGATAAAGGGAAGGGTGTGGTCATTTTGAATCGGTCTGACTATATTTATAAAATGCAAAAAATTCTTTCGGACTCCTGTAAATTTCTTAAACTGGATAAAGATCCATTTAAACACATCTTGCAAATTGAAGACAAAATAAACAACTTTTTACGTTCTCTAAAAAAAGAAAAATATTCTCTGTGATTTTTACAACCAACTGTTGCTTCGGGAACATCGCCAGGTATTATCTATGGTTTACCAAAAACTCACAAGGTAGGATTACCTCTCCGTCCAATATTATCTGCCATTAACACCCCTAGCTTTAACTTAGTCAAGTTTCTAGTCCCCATAATTGAACTTCTCACTCGCAACGAATTCACTTTGAAAGATTCATTCGAATTTATCAGCTACGTTTCTCAATTAGATTTAAACCACTCGTTTATGACTTCAATCGATGTAGAGTCTTTATTTACTAATGTACCTGTCATGGAAACTTGCAAAATCATAACCGATACCCTTTCTCCATCAAATGATAGCATTTTAGGTCTAACCAAGTCTCTTTTTTCTACCTTATTAAAATTGTCCTTTGAAAATAGTGTTCTTTTTTAATGAGATTTTGTACATTCAACACGATGGAATGGCCATGGGCTATCCATTGGGTCCCAGCTTCGCTAATGCTTTTTTATCCTACCACGAAAAAAACTGGTTAAGGGACTGTCCCGTTGAATATAAACCGTTAGTGTTTAAAAGATTTATCGATGACTGCTTCCTTATTTTTAAACACAAACACCATTCCCCATTATTTTTAAATTATTTAAATCAACAACACCCTAATATTAAATTTTCCATGGAGACTTAATTATACAATAAAATCTCTATTCTGGATGTCACTGTTTCAAAAGTTGGTTCTAAATTTAACACATCAGTTTACAGGAAACCCACTACCACCAAACTTGGCACCCACTTCTTTAGTTGTACTCCTACTAATTTCAAACATTCTACCATCATAAACAGTATACACAGAGCTTACAAAATCAGTTCAAATTGGTTTCACTTTCTTTCCGAAATAGAATATCTTAGGATCTTTTTTCATTTTATTTTTTTCTCAGACCACCTTTTTGACAGACTTACTTCCAATTTCTTATTTAAAATGTTCTCTCGCAAAACCCCTCTAATAACTGTCCCCAAACAAAAACTATTTTTAAAACTGCCTTTTCTTCCACTTGACTCCAAATTCCACAAAGCTTTACTCTCGACTCTTAATAGATACTTTCCCCAATGCAAGTTTCTCCTAATTAATTCTAATCCTCTTGGTGTCTATACTTTCCTTCGACACAAAGAATCACTCCCATTATGCTTGCGTTCCTCCATCATTTATCAATTCACTTGTGCGACCTGCCAAAGTTGCTATGTAGGCCAAACAAGTCTACAATTAAGATGTAGGATCGCTAAGCATATCGGAGTGTCGTGGTATGACATTATATTACATCAATACCATATTATATCTATGGGGAGGGACCAATAACTTAGAGGCGAACCGAAAAGGGAACTGAACCCCACTATTTTAGACTGGCTGAGTAACGAGAAAGAGTGCAACGAGGTCAGGTAAATTATGGGCAATGGCAAAGCCCAAGGTTATTTAAAGAGGCATGTAAAAAAATATAATTTTATTTACATAAAAATAGTGAGAGAATTGACGGGCAAAATTAATGTGTTACGGGAGTAGACTATTCAAATGGGGGGAAGTAACGCATATGGGTTACTGAAGGGGGAGGGGGTTGGCTTACGGAGGATTCCGGGTGAGACGTCAGGGTAAGGCTTCACGGATGTCTTCTACACGTGAGGCAAGGCCGCTCGAAGCTTCTGAGCGAGATGTTAAAGTGATGACGGTTCTCCAAAAAAAGGGGGGGGGAGTAACGTCCGGTCCAGGGGAGAGTATTTCGGCCACCCCAAAACTAGGGGCGAACGAGGAGGGCTTCGACGGGAGTTGACGAGAGAAGTCGGAAAAATCACTCGGTAGCGCTCGTTAAATGGAATTACCTCACTGGCTGGGGCTAATTCCAATACACAAAAATAGTTCACCTCTCACTTTGCTTAGTTGTTAGCACCTGTCTTGGAACTAGGGGAATTTTCTTGGGGTCCAGGCGAGATTTCACAACTCTGCGTCGGTTTCATGGGAAACGAGAGATATATATGTCTGAGGCTCTCCCCGCGGGAGGTGGGGGGGGGGGGGTCAGTGGGAAACAGCTCTACTCTCGAATGGCCTCGAATCTTCTTGCGGAGGCGATTCTAGCCCGTGTAAAGGTGAATCGTGGTGGACGCGGTTCAAGGCTACCGCTTGTGGAAGGGGAGGGGGGTAGGCTTACCAATTTAATTATGACAGAATCTTCTCCAGCACATGGAACTTCTGGGCTGGAAAAGAAATTCCACGTGGAATTCCCTCACACGGAGTATCATAAAGAACTAACATTCCCATCTCCAAACCCGAACACTCCTCTATACGAGAACATTCACTAAAACATAACCACCCGCTTGACCCTGATTCCTTTAGTATACTCTCTTCTGCCTCCTCTTCTCTGGATTTAAAAATTCTTGAATCACTTTACATCAAACAAATAGACCCCGAACTCAATGATTATTATGGGCAATGGCAAAGCTCAAGGTTATTTAAAGAGGCATGTAAAAAAATATAATTTTATTTACATAAAAATAGTGAGAGAATTGACGGGCAAAATTAATGTGTTACGGGAGGAGACTATTCAAATGGGGGGAAGTAACGCATATGGGTTACTAAAGGGGGAGGGGGTTGGCTTACGGAGGATTCCGGGTGAGACGTCAGGGTAAGGCTTCACGGATGTCTTCTACACGTGAGGCAAGGCCGCTCGAAGCTTCTGAGCGGGATGTTAAAGTGATGACGGTTCTCCAAAAAAAGGGGGGGGGAGTAACGTCCGGTCCAGGGAAGAGTATTTCGGCCACCCGAAAACGAGGGGCGAACGAGGAGGGCTTCGACAGGAGTTGACGAGAGAAGTCGGAAAAATCACTCCGTACGCTCGTTAAATGGAATTACCTCACTGGCTGGGGCTAATTCCATTACACAAAAATAGTTCACATCTCACTTTGCTTTGTTGTTAGCACCTGTCTTGGAACTAGGGGAATTTTCTTTGGGTCCGGGCGAGATTTCACAACTCTGTGTTGGTTTCATGGGAAACGAGAGATATATATGTCTGAGGCTCTCCCCACGGGGGGTGGGGGTGGGGGGGTCAGTGGGAAACAGCTCTACTCTCGAATGGCCTCGAATCTTCTTGCGGAGGCGATTCTAGCCCGTGTAAAGGTGAATCGTGGTGGACGCGGTTCAAGGCTACCGCTTGTGGAAGGGGAGGGGGGTAGGCTTACCAATTTAATTATGACAGAATCTTCTCCAGCACATGGAACTTCTGGGCTGGAAAAGAAATTCCACGTGGAATTCCCTCACACGGAGTATCATGCAGAACTAACATTCCCATCTCCAAACCCGAACACTCCTCTATACGAGAACATTCACTAAAACATAACCACCCGCTTGACCCTGATTCCTTTAGTATACTCTCTTCTGCCTCCTCTTCTCTGGATTTAAAAATTCTTGAATCACTTTACATCAAACAAATAGACCCCGAACTCAATGATTATTATGGGCAATGGCAAAGCTCAAGGTTATTTAAAGAGGCATGTAAAAAAATATAATTTTATTTACATAAAAATAGTGAGAGAATTGATGGGCAAAATTAATGTGTTACGGGAGGAGACTATTCAAATGGGGGGAAGTAACGCATATGGGTTACTGAAGGGGGAGGGGGGTTGGCTTACGGAGGATTCCGGGTGAGACGTCAGGGTAAGGCTTCACGGATGTCTTCTGCACGTGAGGCAAGGCCGCTCGAAGCTTCTGAGCGGGATGTTAAAGTGATGACGGTTCTCCAAAAAAAAGGGGTGGGAGTAACGTCCGGTCCAGGGAAGAGTATTTCGGCCACCCGAAAACGAGGGGCGAACGAGGAGGGCTTCGACAGGAGTTGACGAGAGAAGTCGGAAAAATCACTCTGTACGCTCGTTAAATGGAATTACCTCACTGGCTGGGGCTAATTCCAATACACAAAAATAGTTCACATCTCACTTTGCTTTGTTGTTAGCACCTGTCTTGGAACTAGGGGAGTTTTCTTTGGGTCCGGGCGAGATTTCACAACTCTGTGTTGGTTTCATGGGAAACGAGAGATATATATGTCTGAGGCTCTCCCCGCGGGGGGTGGGGGTGGGGGGGGTCAGTGGGAAACAGCTCTACTCTCGAATGGCCTCGAATCTTCTTGCGGAGGCGATTCTAGCCCGTGTAAAGGTGAATCGTGGTGGACGCGGTTCAAGGCTACCGCTTGTGGAAGGGGAGGGGGGTAGGCTTACCAATTTAATTATGACAGAATCTTCTCCAGCACATGGAACTTCTGGGCTGGAAAAGAAATTCCACGTGGAATTCCCTCACACGGAGTATCATACAGAACTAACATTCCCATCTCCAAACCCGAACACTCCTCTATACGAGAACATTCACTAAAACATAACCACCCGCTTGACCCTGATTCCTTTAGTATACTCTCTTCTGCCTCCTCTTCTCTGGATTTAAAAATTCTCGAATCACTTTACATCAAACAAATAGACCCCGAACTCAATGATTATTATGGGCAATGGCAAAGCTCAAGGTTATTTAAAGAGGCATGTAAAAAAATATAATTTTATTTACATAAAAATAGTGAGAGAATTGACGAGCAAAATTAATGTGTTACGGGAGGAGACTATTCAAATGGGGGGAATTAACGCATATGGGTTACTGAAGGGGGAGGGGGGTTGGCTTACGGAGGATTCCGGGTGAGACGTCAGGGTAAGGCTTCTGGATGTCTTCTGCACGTGAGGCAAGGCCGCTCGAAGCTTCTGAGTGGGATGTTAAAGTGATGACGTTTCTCAAAAAAAAAGGGGGGGGGAGTAACGTCCGGTCCATGGGAGAGTATTTCGGCCACCCGAAAACGAGGGGCGAACGAGGAGGGCTTCGACAGGAGTTGACGAGAGAAGTCGAAAAAATCACTCTGTAGCGATCGTTAAATGGAATTACCTCACTGGCTGGGGCTAATTCCAATACACAAAAATAGTTCACATCTCACTTTGCTTAGTTGTTAGCACCTGTCTTGGAACTAGGGGAATTTTCTTGGGGTCCAGGCGAGATTTCACAAATCTGTGTCGGTTTCATGGGAAACGAGAGATATATATATATATATATGTCTGAGGCTCTCCCCGCGGGGGGTGGGGGGGTCAGTGGGAAACAGCTCTACTCTCGAATGGCCTCGAATCTTCTTGCGGAGGCGATTCTAGCCCGTGTAAAGGTGAATCATGGTGGACGCGGTTCAAGGCTACCGCTTGTGGAAGGGGAGGGGGGTAGGCTTACCAATTTAATTATGACAGAATCTTCTCCAGCACATGGAACTTCTGGGCTGGAAAAGAAATTCCACGTGGAATTCCCTCACACGGAGTATCATACAGAACTAACATTCCCATCTCCAAACCCGAACACTCCTCTATACGAGAACATTCACTAAAACATAACCACCCGCTTGACCCTGATTCCTTTAGTATACTCTCTTCTGCCTCCTCTTCTCTGGATTTAAAAATTCTCGAATCACTTTACATCAAACAAATAGACCCCGAACTCAATGATTATTATGGGCAATGGCAAAGCTCAAGGTTATTTAAAGAGGCATGTAAAAAATTATAATTTTATTTACATAAAAATAGTGAGAGAATTGACGAGCAAAATTAATGTGTTACGGGAGGAGACTATTCAAATGGGGGGAAGTAACGCATATGGGTTACTGAAGGGGGAGGGGGGTTGGCTTACGGAGGATTCCGGGTGAGACGTCAGGGTAAGGCTTCACGGATGTCTTCTGCACGTGAGGCAAGGCCGCTCGAAGCTTCTGAGCGGGATGTTAAAGTGATGACGTTTCTCCCAAAAAAAGGGGGGGGAGTAACGTCCGGTCCATGGGAGAGTATTTCGGCCACCCGAAAACGAGGGGCGAACGAGGAGGGCTTCGACAGGAGTTGACGAGAGAAGTCGAAAAAATCACTCTGTAGCGATCGTTAAATGGAATTACCTCACTGGCTGGGGCTAATTCCAATACACAAAAATAGTTCACCTCTCACTTTGCTTAGTTGTTAGCACCTGTCTTGGAACTAGGGGAATTTTCTTGGGGTCCAGGCGAGATTTCACAACTCTGTGTCGGTTTCATGGGAAACGAGATATATATATATATATATATATATATATATATATATATATATATATATATATATATATATATATATATATATATATGTCTGAGGCTCTTCCCCGCGGGGGGGGGGGTGTCAGTGGGAAACAACTCTACTCTTGAATGGCCTCGAATCTTCTTGCGGAGGCGATTCTATCCCGTGTAAAGGTGAATCGTGGTGGACGTGGTTCGAGGCTACCGCTTGTGGAAGGGGAGGGGGGTAGTCTTACCAATTTAAGCCTAACAGAATCTTCTCCAACACATGGAACTTCTGGGCTGGGAAAGAAATTCCACGTGGAATTCCCTCACATGGAGTATCATACAGAACTACATTCCCATCTCCAAACCCGAACACTCCTCTATACGAGAACATTCACTAAAACATAACCACCCGCTTGACCCTGATTCCTTTAGTATACTCTCTTCTGCCTCCTTTTCTCTGGATTTAAAAATTCTTGAATCACTTTACATCAAACAAATAGACCCCGAACTCAATGATTATTCATCATACCTTAAATTATTCACTATATAGACAAATGTACAACCAAACACATCCCCCTTAATAGTTTTCTTTCTACCTAATTCTGTCCGTAATATCAGTTTATACTCCCAGCTTTACCGTAATAAGGTTAATACTCGTGCAGAAATTTTTTTATTTCTATTTAGTTTGTCCTATTAATATCTAAATAATCTGGTTTATGATTCAATTTTCTTAATTTAATGTTTTAGTCGTCCTTTGACCTCTCCATTATTGATTATTTAATATTTAAACTTTCGTGCCTTAGTCTACTCGTATTCATTTAATGTTCAATTACTTAAAATTTAACTTTATTGAAGGCAGCAGAATTTCACTTGAAAAGTTGACGCTGAAGACATCTCATAACCAATAAAGGAGGAAAAGGTTGACGCTAGGGAGTTTCAAAACGCCAAGTTTCGCCTCATCAACCCTACGGTGACTATTCGCCATAGATTTTTCCCCAGGCTTCAAGACGACTTAATGTCGTGCTAACTCCCCCCCCCCTCCCTCGACGGAGTTGCGAAGCTGAAATGAACTGATCTGACACTCATCTAGTCTCGCTCCAACTATGTTGGTCCACTTTGATAGACATAATTGGGGACGTAAAGGAAAGCAGGTTTGAGGATTAGCCCACTGTGAAACTCTACGGAAGAGACCGCCCGGTTACTAGGCGATGCTGGAAGCTTTGGGGAAGAGTTCGATCTAATCTCTAAGGGTAGCTTCCGGCCAAGACCACAGGGGAACATACAACCGTCCCTGTGTAAGTTGGAAACAGCATCGATATCCAAACCCCAGATGAGGCTGCCTCCCGGATGGTGGTAGTTGATTCTATCACCACCCATCATCAAGTCCGCCACACTTCACCCATCTGAGGGGCCTCCCCGGGTCCACCCACCATCATTCATCCCCCTCATTTTGCAGTTCACGTTCACGTAGGCTTAGCGATGAAGTAGAGGGAGTCATCAAATAACCCAAATAAAGAAGACTAAGAAGCAAAGGTGCATCATATTGACCTAGATCAAGTCACCCACAACGAAAGTAGTGCGAGCTAAGCAGAAGCAGGGCTGAAGGGCCACTCTCGAAAAGAGATGGCCCAGGACCACACGACCAGAATACCTCTGCGGGTTGTCGACGGGCAGCCCAAGTCTAGCAGAGAATCCGTGTTCGAGGCCGCGTATAGCAAGTTAGGCATTGCCATGGTGAGGCTACTGGACATAGCCTCAGGCTATATCGCGATATGCGAAAAAGAAAAGGACATAGAGGAGATAACGAAAGAGAAGGCAGTTGGGGTCCTACGAGGCATTGGGCTGCAGCCAGCAGTACCCCCCACAGATCCTGGCCCACAGGAGCGTGGTATGCCGTCGTATCGACCCATGGATAGGGCAACACTCTGCAGAGGAAATATGAGAGGAGATTCAGCTTCGGCAAGCCTGGGCCAAGGTAGCAGAAGTAATAAAATTCAAGAACAGGAGGGACTGTGGCGAGTACACCCATGTGTTCAAGGTGGTCTTTGCGGAGACGACCATGGTACAAAAGGCAACAGAACAAGGCCTTCTTATGTTCAACGCCAAAATTAGCGGGGAGCAGGTTGAGAAAGGAGAATATACTCCGGTCTAATTCTGCTTCAAATGCTACAAGATGGAGTCACACGCCACCAAGGACTGCAAAGAGCCGCAAGAGACGTGCTCTAAATGCAGCCAGAAGGGGCACAATTGGCGGAATTGTAACGGCAATGCAGGGAAGTGCATGAGCTGCGGGCAGGAACATAGGACTATGGCCATTTCATGCCCCGCAAAGAAGGAAATCATGAGAAAAGAGCAGGAAGCTAAGAAAAACGAAGAGACACGCTGAGCAAACACGTCCTACGCCCAAGCAGCAAAGGCAGCCATCTCAGAGGTGGACACCAAGAAAACGTACCTCAAAATTGAGAACGAGGGCTCCACAAAAATCATGACACCCACACAGAAAAAAGTAACCACGGCAGAAAAGGAAAACTCGGTCACAAGCAGTTCCTCGGAATCGTCAGATTCGTCAGACTCCGAGGCAACAAAATCCCAAGAAGCCAAGGGAAAGAAAAAGAGAATCAAGAGATTGCGGGCGAACAATATAAACCGCAAAATATACGCCTGCGATCAATTCCCCTTTCCCGAGGAAATGGAAACCAGGAGTATCTTCCAAGGAATAAGATCTAAGATATACAAGTGGGAGTACGATTACGAAGTGGAACCTGAAACAGTGGAAGAGGCCCTGCTCGCACAAAATGTGACTCTACATCACAGCACCTGCGAGCAAATCTCGAACGCTGAGTTCAGGAAAAAGAAGAATGGAAGAAAAAATAACTTCACCCAGAAACACTAGTTAATCGAAGATGGAGAGAGTAAGCAACATAATGAGGATTCTGACACTCAACGTGAATGGATGGGAGGAGAAGGCCACGGTATATGGAAACATATTCCGAGTGCTTGACACCGACATCATTCTCATTACGGAGCACAGTATCGACACTACAGATGGTCGTATTAAAATACCGGGCTACAGAGTAGTCATGAAGAATCATTCCCAGCAAAGGTTCGATGGTGCTGCAATAGCTGTCAAGAGGAACATCTCCTTTAAACAACTACCAGAACTCGATGAGTCCTTGGTGGCAATCGAGCTACACACACTGGTAGGAGACCTCGTGATAGCCGCAGCCTATCAACCCCCTCGACGAGCATATCTCCCGTCAAGTAAATTCTACACACTGTTCGGGCACCGCAGAATGGCATTCTTAGGGGGAGACCTCAATGCCAGATGCCGTGCGGCGGGCTATGGTATCACCAACGATAGAGGCCAAAACTTGGAACTGATTATGGGAAGAAAAAACATCCAAAGGATAGGGCCGGATTTTCCGACCTATATCACTTCCAGATCAGCAACCAAGCCTGACATAATCCTAACAAGTGAAGGCTTCCCATTCAACTACCATAGTGAGCCAGGCCCAACAGTCCCTAGTGATCACGTAGCGATTTTCACCACAGTATCTCTCGCACTAATCCAGCTCCCAGCCCCTCTCCGGAAAAACTACGCCCTGGCCAACTGAGATCGTTACAAGCAACGACTCAGTGAATATGCGCCAGCTGACCTCAGCATGGCGTCGTTAGAGGAGATAGACAGGGAACTGGAAAGGATTACAACTTCCATACTAAATGCGGACCACGAGAGCATACCCATAACAGGGTATAAAACACCTCATCAGCCCAGATGGACAGAGGAGATGAGAGATATCGCTCGCGTTCACAGGGAAGTGTACGAAGAAATAAGACGGGAGGGTCCCAACTGGGAAAGAAGCGCGCTCCTTCGATGCCTAAGCTCAGAGCTTAGAGAGGCTATCAACCTCCAACAGGAGGAAATATGTAACAGCTTGATAGCTAAAGTCGACAGCGAACTTAGCCCGGCTAAGTTCTGGCGCAAAGTCAAGAACTTAAAGGGACTTACACCAAGACCAAAGTCTCGGTTAAAAGAGAACGGAAACTACATAGAGGACCTGGTGGTTCTTGAAGACAGGTTCAGGAAATTCAGGAAAAACGTTTTCAGGATTACCCCTGAGGAAAACGACGAGTTCGACCAGGAATTCGAAGGCCAACTGATCGAATAACTAAATCAGGAAATGCATCGCACGCACCCACAACATCGAGTCAATGAAGGCAGGGAGATGGTGGGCCACGGCCGTCCCATAACATCAGAGGAGGTCATGGCCACTGTAAAAGCCTTTCAACAAAAGGCACCAGGCTGGACGGGCATCACCAGAAACAACTTGGTTAATACCCCACAGCAGATCATTCAGGGAATCGTTAACATCTACAACGCTTCCCTGAACACGGGCTACTTCCCGGAAGGTTTCAAGATTGCTAAGGTGATCTTCATACCCAAGGGAGGTAAACCCCCTGATCAACTGGTAAATTACAGGCCGATCGCCCTGCTGGAGATCGTTGCGAAAGTCTACGAGAGACTCCTAGCTGACAGGCTTCAAGAAGACAAAGCCGAGCTGGGAGCCCACAACCCTCAGCAGCACGGGTTTCGCAAGGGACGAGGAACGGAAACAGCCCTCGCCCTCCTTGCGGAAAAACTCGCTTGCAGTAAAGCTGAGAGGAGGTACGTAGACGTGGTGCTGCGAAATGTAAAAAAGGCCTTCGATAAGGTTTGGCTGAGAGGGTTACAGTTCAAGATCCTCGGCCTCCAGCTTAACCCACTCCTGGAAAGGGTCCTTTGCAACTATGTCTCTGATAGGAGAGCCCAAATTGCGATCGAGGGCTGCAAGGGACCCGAATTCGAACTCGAGGTGGGAGTTCCACAAGGCAGCTGTCTCAGCCCTCTGCTGTACCTAGTGTACACGATTGACCTGCCTGCTCCAGTGAGGTACGATTCGATGTATCTGCAATACGCAGATGACATCACCCAAATCGTCCTGAGTCCATTCAGGAACTCTGGAAGTCAGGCGAGGGCGACAGCTGTCGAAATCGAAAATATCAACCGATATGAGAAGTGGAAAATTAAAACCAACCGCCAGAAGTTCACCATTATTCCAATGAACCGCCGGAAAGTAGACGACGTCATCGTCAATAACGAACTCTATCCGTACTCAAACGAGGGTAAAGTCCTGGGCTTACAACTCTTCAAAACGGGATATAAGACACATATAAAAACCAGAGTCTCCCTAGCCTAAAGAGAGCTGAGGAAACTTTACCGTTTCCGAGGCCTCAGCGTGCCCAACATCAAAAAGCTGTATATGGCCTTGGTACGCTCAGTCCTAGTGTACCCGGCCGTGATCACGCAGATGGCAAGCTGTACATCTCTCAGAATTATGCAGAGTGTGCAGAATAAAACCACTCGGCTGATCACTGGCACGCAAAGGATCGACCGTATTCGGCAAGCAACTCTACACAATAGAGTGGGACTGAAGCCGGTCAATACGGAGATTCAAAGGCTAGGGAGAAAGACATGGGACAAAGTAGACCGTGAAATACTCCCAACGATAAACCTTGACGTAAATATACATGTAAACCGAAGACGCGGAATAGGTAGAACGGCTCTGTTTCCTAGCAGTAGAACCTGCGCGAGAGAAGTGGTACTACCTATGTACACGTAGTAGTAGTACACTAGACTGAAGTAAAAGTGACAGTAAAAATTTAATAAATATAAACAAATAAAAATGAGGCGAAGTGCCCACACTAAAGCCCCCCCCAAATATAAATATAGTATAAATTTAAAAACTTAATTAACTTTAAATATAAAAGAGGCGAAGTGCCCAAACTAAATAATTGTAAAAATAATTAAAATTTTAGAATAAAAAGAGGAGAAGTGCCCAAATAAAAGAAACAGATTAAAACTCAGAACTTATGAGATTCAGCATAAGAGATACCTTTGAAAGGCTCGAATGCTTCGAGGGAAAATACAACTGATTAAATATATATATATATATATATATATATATATATATATATGTATATGTATATATATATATATATATATATATATATATATATATATATATATATATATATATATATATATATATATATATATATATATATTATAATGGAGGAAACTGGCTGTCAACGACAGTCAGCACTTTTAATGACGGAAGATATTTTTAATATTAAGAAATAGAATTGAGAAGAATGCAAGTGATGCCCTAACACCAGGGCAAACTGGAAACCATTTTCACACCTTTATATACCTACCACACATGTCGTAAAATGACCCTTGGTTTTGATCACTATACTCTTTGACACCCTTTTAGTAGCGGTATGCTTTAAGGGGCGTGAGTTACTGCTATGATGAAGTAGGCTTTGTTCTAAGAGTGCTAATTCAGTAGTTTTATTCTTAAGGAATAGCTATTTTTAAACACATAAGGATAAGAGGAAACACCAGATATCTACCAAAATAAACATGTATTTTAAATGAAACACTTAACTATAACAAATCAACAGTTAATACATTTCTATCTTTGGCATCAAAGATCTTTCAGTGACAAAAAATAAACAAATAAGCTTCCAGTAAACATACCAATTTCCAATTAGTAATTTTATCACGACTCTATTTGATTAGCGTTAAACATTAAATGTACGTACTCTCGTCTACAAACACATATGACCTAGGTTCAAGAACAAGGGTTTCTACTCTCCTTTAAAACTTGGGACGTACTAAACTTCTACTATCGCAATAGAGATAGATATAAATGTTATTTTTAACTTACAGGTAGGTATTAGGGATTGCAGGATGTCGCTGGAAGACTTATCTCTCGCTTTGCAGTGTTGTGGCCGCTAGTTGAATTTTCGTGGAGGGATTGCTTGTCGCCTGTGACGGGGGCTGATTCTTCAACGTAATTAAAGAACGGGAGCTCGTTGGGGCTGGGTTCTTCTCCTCTCACTCTTACGGAGCTTGAGATGTGAGAGTCGCTCGAGTGTGAGCGGCTTTGCTTTTCTTCAGTCGGACTTCTTTGCAGACTGAAAAGGCTTCTTCGGTTGTGCACCGATATAAAACTTGACTATTTAGGTTAATACGGCCCTGAAAGGGGGGATCGATTTTCTCAATCTGATCCTATCGTTTCTCACGGAAATAGTCTTGTATGGCTGAAGGATCGATCTTCACGAACTAACCCTTCTTCTGGCGTATCGACTTCTAATCTTCTTGTCTGGCTGAAAGATCGATCTTCACGAACTAATCTTTCTTCTGGCGAATCGACTTCTGATAATCTTCTTGTCTGGCCGATGGATCGATCTTCACGAACTAATCCTCCTCTGGCGTATCGACTTCTGATAATCTCTTTCTCTTTCTTTGCGGGGCTTATTTATAGGCGGATTGCCGCCCCATCAAAAGGGGGAAGTGACCAGTCCACAGAGGCAAAGGAGGGGGGGCGAATGGTGGGTTAGCATCTGGGGAGAGCGAGAATTCCTGAGGTGGCACTGGGGTGCCCAAGTCAGCTCGCAAATTAGAGGCTCGCAACCGCACCGCTTTTTTTCCCATAACCACGGGTTTATGGGTCTCGTAGGTAATTCGATCGTTAGAGCGTCGTTTAAGGACCTTAGGTGGTCGCCTTAAAACAGATGTTAGCTCCAACTGCCCACAGCGGCGGGGAGATCACACATGGTAAGCATTTTCGCCGGCTACCTTTCCCACGCTTTTCCTCATAAGAGAAGGGGGCTTTCATGTACCTATACTCCTCCAGGATGCTTAATGTAGCCATTTCTCCACAACACAATTTCATCACTTTAACCTAATTTGTAATTCGTTTAACTTTATTAAATTACTTGCTTCGCTCCATCTATTATTATTATTCGTATTTTCTGCTCATGGGATAATTTAATCATTTTTTTTCTCAGTCTTATTAATCGATTTCTTCATCCCTTGCTTTCGACTTTATTGCTATAGTTTACAATTTTTATATTTCAATAGGAATTTAATTCATGTTTATTATGCATATTTTAAACTCATGGGATTATTATTTAATTTAGTTATTTTTTTATGATATTAATCAATTTCTTATTAATAGATTTTCACCCATTTGCTTTCAACGGTTTAGGATTATATATTTCATTTGAACTTCTTGCTTTCGGTTATCATTTTCGACTCCTGTCATGTTTTTTATTGCTGTGTTTAGTTATTCTTATAAAAATAATTTCTTGTATTTATAATTCGCTGATGATGGTCATCGTTAATGACCGAACCGTCCGGAAAATTAAATGTTTGTAACCATCGCATATGTCTTCATATTCCTGCTACGAATAAGGTTCCCAAGGAACTAACTACTCCATCATATATATATATATATATATATATATATATATATATATATATATATATATATATATATATATATATATATATATATATATATATATATATATATATATATATATATATATATATATATATATATATTAATTGTCATATTCCACAGCAGAAGAGGCATTTTTTAGTTTCTTGATAACTATCATAAATGATTATCCCTTATAAGAGGGGGGGGGACCATAAATATAATTTTAAGTCATTATTTATTATTCGCTCGAGGCCTCTTTCAACCACATTGGTCATCTTCAGGGGCTATACTGATAAATTTAAAGAATTTCTGCTCTATAAATACAAAATATATGTAGATATTTTACAAGATTTTGAGGAGTAACATAAAAAAAATACACTTGAGATCAAAATGAAAAATTTTGGAATTTAAAATGAAACTATTTAGAACGAACATATGTTAGAAAAAATAACAGGAGAAAACAGCAAAACTAACACATCTCTTCCTGAAATAATACTTGATTTCACGCCGATTTACCTAAAGTTTCGATTCTCACAGTCATCGGTCTGAAATAATTGTTGGTAAAAAGAGCTAGATTTCCAGTACTTATTTTTGTCACAGATAATGTGAGCTTCATACATAATTTCCTCTTGAAATATTTTGACTGCATATATGATTGAAAAACGACAGGAAAATACATCTTTCAGCTTCATACATAATTTCCTCTTGAAATATTTTGACTGCATATATGATTGAAAAACGACAGGAAAATACATCTTTCAGAAATAAGAGTTGATGTTACACCTATGTACTTAAAGTTACGATGCTCACATTCAACGTTTTGAAATGAATATAGGTTCATAGACATAAACCCCTTGTAACTTTTTTCTTCATTGAGAAGTTCAACCTTAGACATGAGTTCGGCTGGAATTTTCTTATTTGTTCCAAATTTACATTTTAAATTTGAGCATGGTTCTTGCTCATTTAACTGCTGATTGTCGGCCTCCTTATAATATATATATATATATATATATATATATATATATATATATATATATATATATATATATATATATATATATATATATATACGGGTGAGGATCCCGCTGTTCCTTGTGCTACGGGCCCTGCAGCTCCTTGAACCTGCCCTGCTTATCTGATGGTCTCCAAAGGTCATCGATTAAATGGCGTCTACAAATTTACAATTTCTCGATATAATTTTATCATTCCTGAGACGCAGACAGCTGTCCCGTTTTAACACTGGGGCACTGAACATATTTTCCTGTTACATATTTACTGAACTCGAGCATATTATACCCGATTTTGGAAAATAAAAGAAAAATAGTAAATATACAAATTTAATAATCCTATCATGTACACACTAACTATAAGGCATGCAAATGCTAATTAAACTAATGAAAATCCGTACTTACTTTAAGAAAGGTATAATATAAAAATACAAAAAAAACCCAGTCAAACAGTGAAAAAACTCAATAATTTTGGTGAAGAATTCACCAAAAAAACCCTCTTCGATAGAATTCGTCCAAACGTTCGCACATGCCTCTAAAGATTTCAGGCTCTCCTCCTAGGGACCCATGACACCGACGATACACAAACTTTAAGGAAAAGAGTGGGAAAAACGCCTCTTTTGTTTTAGTGCACCAAAAATGACTAATTGTTCAATATTATGTGTTTTTCTGTTATGAACCCCCTTGGAACCAGGGCCGGTTTAAGGAGCTGCGGGGCCTATAGCACAAGGAACAGCGGGGCCCATACCCGTATATGTACGTAAATATATATATATATATATATATATATATATATATATATATATATATATATATATATATATATATATATATATATATATATATATATATATATATATATATATATATATATATATATATATATATATATATATATATATATATCCCCCTCCATTTTCCTTTGCAGAGAGGGAAAAATTTATCTGAGGAATTTGAAAGAACTGCTCTCATGGCTGTGTAGATAGAGGAGAGTAGGAAAGGGGACGAAGAAAAAATTATAGCGTAGGCGAGTTGCGAACAGCTTCCCGCGTCGCTGGACCACTGGTAGCCAGCGGCGAATCTACTCGGCCATCCCGAGTCTAAAAAGACTCATTCAAGCAAAGCTTTTAAGCCGCTCGCCTGCACTTCTCGTACGCTACACAACCCCCCTCCTAGAAGCGGAGCGTGAATGAAGAAATGAAGAGAACCCGTTTGGAAATGTTATCCAAGGGCTAACGCTCCCCCTCCCGGGTCTGGGTACCATTGTAGATAGAAGAGAGTTGGAAATGGGGCGAAGAAAAATTATAGCGTAGGCGAGTTGTGAACAGCTTTCGGCGTCGCTGGACCACTATTAGCCAGCGGCGAATCCACTCGGCCACTCTGAGTCTCAAAAAAGACTCATTCAAAGGAAGCTTTTAAGCCACTCATCTGCACTTGTCGTACGCTACAGCTGGGAGGTCTCAACTAAAGAAAAAAAGTTTTATTTTGTACACTTTTCATTCCTTTTTAAAGAACAACAGCGTACATATTAGTAGCTTAGCCATTAGACTATTTGTACTGCCTTAGATAATATTTTAACCATTTGCTGAACTGAGTGCACACCAACTAGATACGTGGCTCGCATGAAGTACTTACGGGACTTGGCAACAGAAATCTCCTCAATTATCCTTGAAGTGTTAATTTCCCTCATTAAGTCGTGCTCAATACTCATTAAAGAGAGATGATTCAATATTGTTTGACCCATACTGTCTCTTACTTCGTTCTTGATTTTATTGAATTTTGAAAATGAACGTTCACCACTGCAGTTGGTAACCATTAGAGTTAGATAAATCTTCAACGCGATCTCGAAATTAGCAAACCAAGACCTAAAAGAATTATCACCTATCCGACGATACAATGCCAGTTCGTAAAGGTCTTGTTGAGTACCAGCAACAATATCAGCTAGGTCATTTTTCAAAGGTTCACTAAGCTGGATCAATTCCTCTTCGAACTCCTTTTCCAAATCTTCAGGGTAAGCGTGAATCAGCTTTGTTGCACCAACCTTTACTTCATCTGAAGTAAGCTTTGGTAGCTTTTTAAAGAAACCCAAACATACCTTTCAACTTCATATATACCATCTGCCTTTTTGAGAGAGCAGCAACCAAATTGTCCACAATAACCAGAAAACTCCAATTCTGAATGATTCAGGTGGCTGGATGGATTCTATGCTGCTATCATCTAAGGTAGGACCATGGTAGCGATTATATTTGCGATTCCGTCGTCTTTCTCGTGAAACGTCCTTGAGATATTGATGGCAATCAGTAAGAATTTTGTCCTTATCTTAAATAGCTGTGAAAGTTGGTCGAATATCTTCAACATAACCTTGCAAAGATTCGTACAACGCACAAGCAGAATTCAACTCTTGATCTGATGACTGCGACGAAACACTGTTTTTTTTTTTAATCTGTGCAGAATCTGACCCAACAGTATGACCATAAGTCCTGTTTCCAATGTTTTTCATGGTTACAAAGAGTTCTTTATCCTGTTGTCTGCATTCAGGCTGCATTCGGAACGCCAGTTGAGTAGCCCTGGACCATACGGTGTACTACTATAACATAATGCCAGACTTATTATACTATGCAGTATGCTCTAGTGAAGTTTTCTATATTTTTATTATATATAGTAATATCATATATAATAATAATAGTATAAAAAATCAGGAAAATGAATAATTGTTTTGCCTCGGCCTTCTGTGCCTAAGGGCAAAAACTTATTTATTACTCATATTTCACATCCCCGCGTGGCCCTTAGCACGTGCTACATGTGCTATTAGGTTAAACCGACACTGTTTGAAACCACCTGGAAATGACTACTAAGATACAATACAGACTATGACCACTCGCACCAAGCATCTCCATTGGTCTCTATCCCTTGCAACCTCCTGTCACTGATATGGAAACTTTTCATTATTTTCCACTATTTATTGGTATGAGATTATGGTGGTTAATAAAATGAACCTAATGGTTTTAGTTATATAAATCTAACACATTTGCACACGCCCATACGAAAAAAAGAATTTTCCCTGTTTATTAACTACCTCAGCCTCACTCAATCAAAGCAGTAAGGGAAGGAGTGGCTCGGGCAGACAGGTTGGCGGCAGCTGTGACATCTGAAGCGTGTCTTCTTGTCTGCATTTGACTGACACTTGCTGCACCATACCATGGGCTCCATCATCTCATCTGCCGATGGTTCTGCACCTGCAGACGTGCCAGAGAGAGGTTGAGGGAGCACACCTGTCTGACGACCAGGTTCACAAGTTGATGCTGTGTTGGGGATGTTGAGTCGTTCCTCAGCTGAGGGCCTGATGAGTTGCAGGGACAATTCGTGCATGTACTTCCGTCTCTGCATGGCGTTGCCTCCTACCATGGCAGTGTTGCTCTGGTAAATGATCTAAGAATTTATAACACTCGCATTCAACATCCCAAAGAACACACACAATGGCCATCTATTTATCTTTCTGCCGCCGTTATAAGTTGCACACATCTGGTCAAACGTGTCGACCCCTTCTTTTGTTGCATTATAGAAGTCAATGATCTCAGGTTTCCCACTGACATTATCCACCGATGCCTGTGTGTACACACTTGACAGCAAGAGCACATTCCTCTTGCTTGTCTGTGTCCTAGAGATATATGAAACGAGTGTCATATCTTTCGTGAACAGGAATGATGAGCTGCCAGGTGTGTGGGTGTCCTTCTGCCTCATTACCTCAGGGATTTCTGCCTTGTTCGCCCTCACTGCCCTGACTACTGTCAGCCATTTACTGAGCATGTCCCGTATGAGGGACACAGGCGTGAACCAGTTGATGGTGGTGATGTTTCTGTGGTTTGGCGGTAGAGGCGTGAGAGGTCTTTGGTGAAAATGTGGCCGAGTTGCAGTCCATGCATGCTGTTGTGCCATGTTTCCCAAGTAGGGAATACCTTGCAACATGTACTTACTTCCCACATCGTTCACCATAACAATTTTTAGCCCATATTTTGCTGGCTTATTTGGGATATACATCCTAAAAGGGCACTTACCCCTAAATGCCAGCAATTGCTCATCTACTGTGAGGTTTTCGTTGGGTGTGTAGGTATCCTCACAACAGGCCATAAACAAGTCTCACGTAGACCTGACTGGGGCGAATTTGTCAGTGGCCCGCCTCTGCTCCCGTGTGGTTATGTCCTCAAGCCTGAGACAGTACAGCAGGAAGCAAAAACGCACCTCAGACATTGCTGCCTTGTAGAAAAGAGCCCCTGCCACAGGGTACCATAACTCCTTAGTATTCAGGTGGTTGTCTTTTCTGTAACCACTAAATATAAGGAGACCTAGCAGAGCACGTATCTCTGCTACTGTTGTTTGATGTACAGTCACCGTATGTGTCCTGTATAGATACAGGGCCATCGTGGTATGAACCTAGATAGAAACTTAACAGCAAACCTATATCTATAAGTTTTTGAGGAGAATTATTGAATCGTAAAAAATGTCTCGAGCGGCTAATCTTATGGCAAGTTAGGCTTAATGGCTGGACTCGAAATCGTTAAGGAATGGCTGTATGGGGGCTATTGAAGGGGTCCTTAGTTATGGGGGAACCTTGAAGGTAATCGTGAGAACAACCCAAGAGCCTTGGAATGTGGACGCTGGTTGCCAGTAAGGGTGATAAATTACCGAGTTATCGTATAATCTTTTGGCAAGGACTCTGGTTTTTATACAGATGCTCCAGTTAGTTTGTGTTGCCCCTCCTTACTTCCCACGAGAGTGATTTGTTGATGCTATGGGGTGCCCTAAGCCGAGGGGCAGTCTTATTCTAGCGACGGGTCCAAATATCCCGGAGGATGGGGATAAACTACACTAGGGTAGAACACCAGTATTTCGGGAGTTAAGTAATCACGAAGAATTGCGATTAACGAAGAGAATGCGCAAAGGTTAGTTTCCCGATAATAAAGCCTTGAAGCAGGGAGATTGTCTAACGGCAGGATATTGAAGTCACCAAAGCAAAAATAGAATTATTATTGAACTATAACTTATTGAACTATAACTTATTGCCCTTTACAGAAAGTTCTTTATATAAGTTTTAAGTTCTAAGTTATGACATAAATCAAGTTCGAAGTCAAGTGCTGGCAAAGTCTAAAGGAGGCCGGACGAATAGAGCCTTTAAGAGTTACACCTTAATGTCTGCGTTATGTACACGACTATATACAAGGATGAATTACGCAAATCCGAGAGATCGGACTGAACGATATATAACGCAATATATGGCTATATATAAATAGTAGTACTCCTTTTTTGTTCTGGCTTCACACAGTTATATACATTCAATTTAAGCCACGCCCTACAGCTTTCCTGTCCAACTAAGCTACACCTACCTCTTATGTGCCGGCCTGTTGATTGGCTACTGTCGAACACATTGATAAGGGAGGCACTCCGACTATTGGGTGAAATTCTCTGTGGGCGGTGGCATGTTGCCATGGAGACAGCTTTCTAATCTCCCTTGTATTTGCCTCATCGTAATAACTATACGGTTTATTCTGGAATCTGCTTTGATTATAATGTTTGCCTAAGATTGCCTCGACCAAATCTAACAGAGATAACTGGTGCTCCGTTTACTGTCGTGTGATATTCTCGTAAACGGCGCTAACTTTACTCTTTTTTTCTCTCTCTCTGTACTTTGTGTGTGTAGCAACTCTCGCGTGTGTCCTATTTGGATGTACACGCCGGTCGCTATAGACGTCCGCCCTTAAGTCGACGGAGTCGTTTACCTGCTGCTATTGCACCTTGACCTTTACAAAATTTGGTTATCTACATTTAATATAAGTTATTTTCTTAGGTTAACAATTGTTATAGATTATTAAATCCTACCTTAATTGCTATACGTAGCATTCAACCTGGATTATTACTCGCTACAGCTAATTAACATTTACAATAACTTTGACAATATTTATACAACGATTCATTTATTTCATTCGCTACTTCGGATGGGAGCTGTCTATTTTAATTACACATTTATAGTTCTTCCCATCCTGGTACCTCGTGACGACTTTGCGTCTAATATCACGAACTTCGCGATATGAACCTTATATAGTTTCGCCTTATGAACACTTTTTATTTATATTGGCACACTGTCTTATAATTTTAGGCTAAGTATTATTAATTTATCACTTAGTTATTCGTCTCTCAATAATAAATATATATGTTGTCTTTAGCGAATTTAATCCTTCTTCCCGCTTGGGATGAGGTACGTTCCTCTTGCGTCTCCTCTGTTCTAGGCGAACGGCCAGGATCAGGAGTTTCGCTTCCCCTTCCAGTTACGGGTTCCATTTCCCCAGCAGGGTCGGGTCTCGGACTCTTCTGGCCGGCCCGGGACACCGGGATACTCCGATCGCCGTCCCGAGAGTCCTTAATTGCCTTGGGTAATCGTATCAGTTTCAACCGGTCAATTGAGACGGTGTCCATCCTTCCGTCCTGGAATTGTAGTGTGAACACCTTACTTCCACGTTCGATAACCATGAAGGGGCCCGCATAAGGCGCCTCAAGAGGTCTTCAAACACGATCTATTCGCACCCACACGTGTGATGCTTCCATCAGGCCAGGTGGTATGTAAGGCTTTGGCACCGAGTGAATATTACCCGTGGCTATTCGTCTAAAATCTATTTGGGCCATTGTCGTGGCCAAGTCCTTGACGAACTGACATTGTTCTTTCGACGAGCTCGGTGATATCAGTGGCTTCGGGCATAGTAGCGTCGTGCCAGTTACCGCTGTGAATGGGGGAAAATCCCGACTCATTCGGTGGGGCGCAAATGCCTAACAACACCACCGGGAGTGCCATCAACTAATCCTGTTTCCGGTCCATTATATGGCCGTTTTAAAAGTCCTATGGATCCTTTCCGCCCTTCCGTTCGTGGAGGCTCTGTAGCTCGTGGTTCGCAGTCGATGAAAACCAACGAGGGCTGACAATTCTTTCAATAGATTCGATTCAAATTGTGCACCTCTATCGGTAATCACGTACAACGAGACACCAAACCTGGATATCTATCCTTCCAGCAGGGCAAAAGTAATCGTGGTGGCACTTATGTCCGGGATAGGGATCGCTTCCACCCACTTCGATGCCCGATCGATGCAAGTTAGCACGTAACGGCCCTGTGAGGGGAAAGATTGTCCGGGCGGGGTACATGTCTGTAATGGTCCCACTATGTCTACGTGTATCGTCTCAAACCTTTCTGACTGTGTTTCTATTAGAAAGACTTGGAGACTTCGTATGGCGCGATATTTTAGCTGACTGGCAAGACATACATTCCTTAGCCCATGAACGCACATCCCTATCGATGTTCGGCCCAAATTAACCTCAGGGAGGCTCGAACACCTGAGTGTGATAAATTGTGCAGTTGATCAAATATCGTTTTTCTGACCTCTTTTGGTACAAATGGTCTAGGAGCTCGTGTTGTATTTTCACACCATAATTGTATATTTCTATTAAAGGGGAAAAGTTTTAATTTTTCTTTGATACTTTTACTTCGTCGTCCTGTGCTTGTGCGGCTGCTAGCTCTTGAAGTCAAAGGGAGTCAATTTGCACCGACTTCACGTCCCTTGACATGTAATCTGCAACTATGTTGTCTTGGCCGGGTATGTATGCCATGACGTTGACATACTCTAAAACGGCGGTCCAATAACGCTGCTGCCTGTCAGTTTTTGCACTTAACGGTGACGAAAATGCCGATACTAATGGCTTATGGTCGGTGGACAGCGTCGTATTGCGCCCTTATATTATGTGCTTAAAATGAATAACAGCCAAGTATGCGGCGAGAAGCTCACGGTCGTAGGTCGAATACGCCTGTTGTGTTTCTGAGAGCTTCTTTGAAAAGAAAGCTATGGGCTTCGCGACTCCGTTCACCATTTGGTGGAGAGCAGCACCTACGCGCGTATTGGGAGTAGTCCGTCACCAATTGCAGCGGTAAATTTTCCGGGAAAGGGTGATGGAGTGTGATTGCTTTTTCTAAAGACTTCTTTGTTGATTCGAACGCTCTCTCTCCTCGATTTTGCTCCACTCGATGTTCTTCGACTTGGGGTACACACGCAACAAGTCAGTTAGCGGTGCTGCTTTGGCCGCAAAGTTCGGCATCATTCTTCTGTAGTATCCCAACATTCCCAAGTAATGACGCAGTCCTTTAGAGTCTCTTGGCTTTGGCATTTCCTCAATTTCCCTTATTTCGGGGGCAGGAGGACATATGCCTTTTTGCGAGATTTGATGGCCCAGGAAGGTGATTTCCTCTTTCACAAACTTGCATTTTCTAGGGAATACCTGAGGCCTCTCTGTGATAATATTTCCATTACTTGTTCCATATGGTTGAGGTGTTCCTCCAAAGTATTGGAAAAAATCAGGATATCGTATATATATATATATATATATATATATATATATATATATATATATATATATATATATATATATATATATATATATATATATGACGAATTAAACCACATTCTCCGAAGACAATTTAATTCAGAACAGTTTCGGTGTATCTCACACCCTTTTTCAACTTACACTGGGCAGAAAATATAAGAGAAATGCATATAAGCATAACACAAGATCCCCTCTTTTTTTCCCCCAATCCCCTACTTGTGGCTAATCTGGGGGGGGGGGGTAGGCCTAAACATATTGAAGGGCTGGCATTTTACTATTTTGTTTATTTGCGATCTTATTACAGGATTAAAAGAAAATGTACCCTCAGATAGATTTAAATTAGGAACTGACGATATCAAGCTCGATTCTACGATTCTTCTCTTAACATAGTTAGCCAATTTAAATAAAATTTTACTTCCATTGAAATCGATCGTATGATTCTTGTCTCTAACATGGCAAAATATTCCACTACTTTCGCTGCCCACTCTAATATCTCTTTTGTGTTCGTACAATCTCTTGTCTAGATTTTCCCCGTTTTCCCTATATAAACTTTATGGCAATCGTTGCATGGTACTGCATATACTCCTATGTTATAATGTTCTTTGGGTTTCCTGGCCATCATCAATTGGTTTAAGGAATTATTATATTTAAAGGCTAGATTAATACCCGCTTTTCCAAATATGTACTTTAAACTATTTAATTTATTATTAAATGGCAATGTTATACATTTGTTGAAGTCGTTAGTGCGGGAAGGCTTATTACCATAGAATGTTTTCCTAGCTGCAAAATGGGCAGATGATATGAACCAATCGGGGTAATACAAATTAGAAAAAATGGTCCTGATAATGACAATTTCTTCATCTAAATAGGAAGGATGACATATTTTGTATGCTCTAAGGAAAAGGTTAGAAATTACTGATTTTTTAGCAGTATTATCGTGAAACAAAAAATAATGTATATAGGCATTCGAGTGGGTTGGTTTCCTATACACGTCAAGTTTTAACTCATGGTGATCTTTATTAATGAGGACATCTAAAAAGGGTAATCTTTTAATCCTGTAATAAGATCGCAAATAAACAAAATAGTAAAATGCCAGCCCTTCAATATGTTTAGGCCTACCCCCCTACCCCCTCAGATTAGCCACAAGTAGGGGATTGGGGGAAAAAGAGGGGATCTTGTGTTATGCTTATATGCATTTCTCTTATATTTTCTGCCCAGTGTCAGTTGAAAAAGGGTGTGAGATACACCGAAACTGTTCTGAATTAAATTGTCTTCGGAGAATGTGGTATAATTCCTCATCTTTTCTTGCAATATTGCATTAATTTTCATCATATATATATATATATCCCAACCCATGGAATATATTATCCATAAATCTGAAAAGTACTGCTCGCATTGCGAAGGCCAAATGCTAATTTTGTGTATTGCCACAAACCATAGGGGATGGTAATTGCTGTCTTTTCGACGTCAGCCGGGCTAATTGGAATCTGGTAATATGCCCTTACGAGGTCCAGTCTCGATAAGATCATTTTTCCATGGAGATGATCTGCCATATTTTGGATCCGTGGCAACGGATATCGGTCGGGCTTCGTAACGGCATTTAGAGCTCTATAGTCCCCGACCATCCTGTACTCACGGGGGGTCTTATTGGGTACCAAATGTATCAGTGAGTCCCACGGTGACTTCGATGGCTGGATTTCTCCTTCTTTTACAAGGTCCTCCATCGTTTCCTTTGCTTTCAGCTTTTCCGCCGTCAATTGCCTAGGCCGCGCAAATGTAGGTGGGGCACTGCCGGTACCGGTATCAATATTATGCTCCACTGATCTGTCCATTGGTGGTACCGCTTTAGCGGGAGCTGGTCCATACAATGCGCCATATTTTTCCAATATTTTCGACATGATTTGGGTATATTTTGGAGGTCTGTTCTTATCAACTCTATGGATGGTTCGTCGGAGGTTTGAACCACTGAAGTAAGCTTGGTGTTTCGATCCAGCAGCTTATTCCGGGCGCAATCCATGATTAGATCGAATTACTTCAAGAAATCCATTCCAGGGTGGGTGCGGTGATGTCTGCTACAACGAAAGACCATCGAAATGAACTTCTTAAACTTGGAATGGCCAAATCCGCACTCATTTCCCCGTGGATTTTAATCTTCCCGCCGTTTGTATTTCAAAGATTTATACAACTTTCTTTGATGTTGCTGTTATTAGCAATGCTGTAGTGTCTGCAAGTATGGATTCCATTTTGTGTACATAGTCAGTTCGATTTAATAGAACCACTCCATTGCCTTTATCAAGTTTGGTAATAACAATATCTGGATAATTAGATTGGGAACTTAGCGTTTTAATATCTCTGTTTCTGAACATGTGAGAAAATCTTTTCAATTTCTTCAGTTTGTGATAAAATTAGTGTGCCACTTCTTGAAGTCAGTTTTGAATCTACTGAAGTCATAGTTTATGGGTAATTTTCGAATGTCGTATAGGAAATTTTCAAAGTATAAATAGTAGGAAGGATATTTGATTTTTAAGTTAGGCAAGTATGGAATCCATACTTGCAGACACTACAAAATTTAAACTGCTCTCAGAAACACCTACACAAATATCTCTAAAACTAGAAGATAAAGTTAACAGAGTTCTGTTAAATATAAAATCCACTAAAGTTATAGACCAGCAAACTTATGATGCTCTACATTCTAGTGGTTCTGGATTAGGCTTCTTATACGGCCTGTCTAAGCTACACAAAGCTGGTGTTCCTCTCCGACCAATTTTGGCTTCCTATTCTCTTGCAACTTTTAACCTTTCTAAATATGTTGCTAAATTGCTCTCTGGGTTAGCCATAGGTCAATACACCATAAAAAACCAGCTATTCTTTTGTTAATGAATTATTGTCACACAATTTTGCAGCCACAAAAGTCCTAGTCAGTTACGATGTATCCTCAATATTTACAAATGTTCCTATTAATGAAACAATTGATATTATTTTAAATCTAATCTTTAACAAAACAGGCACCTTTCACAATTTCTCTCGTCAAAATTTCAAGACTATTTTAGCAATGATTTTTAATGAGAATTATTTTTTATTTAATAACAAGGTTTACCAACAGATAGATGGAGTAGGAATGGGTTCACCAATAGCTCCAATAGCAGCTGTTATTTTAATGAATCATCTTGAAAACAACTTTATGAAACATTGCCTTTAGATTTCAAACCCATATTTTATCGTAGGTATGTGGACGACTCCTTTGCTATTTTCGATAATATAGAACATGCACACCATTTTTTTAATTTTATAAACTCCTTTCATCCCAACATTAAATATACCGTTGAATTAGAGAGTAACAATCAACTTCCTTTTCTAGACGTCATTATAGAAAAATCCGACAAACTAACTACCTCAATATACAGAAAGCCTACCTTTAGTGGCCTAGGGATCAATTTTTTCAGCTATTGTCACATAAACTCAGTGCAATTAAATCTCTAATATATTAAGGTTACCATCTCTCCTCCAATTATTCCCTAATGCACAATGAATTCCAGACTCTAAAGTCTTATTTTAAAAATAATTGTTACCCCCCACCTTTGGTTGGCAAACTAATCAATAATTTTCTTACCAAAATTTACTCTCCATCCTTTCTCTCATATAATGTTCCCAAAAATGAATTTTTTTTCGTAGTACCTAAAATGGGACCTTACAATAAATTATTCACATAGGAAATGCAACAAATTACTCCCAAAAATATTTCTTTCATACCAACTTCAAAATCACTTTTGTCAACCCACTTTCCATAGGAAGTTTCTTCTCGTCAAAAGACAAACTTCCTCTAGAAATGAGCAGCCGTGTTATTTATGCTTTGACTTGTCCTTGTTGTTTGCAAGGAACCTATATTGATAGTATGGTTCGCTCATTGAAAGAGAGGTTTTGTTCTCACATGGGAATAAGCCATCGCACTGGAAAAAATTTGTCTAAGAAGGAAGTTTCCGTAATTAGAAATCATATTATACAATGCAAGATAGAATGTTCCATAGATAACTTTAAAATAATTGGTCATAATAACAATGGATATAGTCTAAGAATTTTGTAATCCCTACTAATACGTACAAAATCTCCTACACTCAACATAGATAATACCGCTGTTCCCCTTCTTATTTCTTAATTTTAATTACCTCATTAAACAACGAACCAACCTTCTCTTATTTAACAACCCACCAATCAAATTCCTATCCTTCTTTAAGCCCCATTCTTTATAATTTCTTCACTTTGTGATTTCTCCTGAACTTCATCGGTAAGCAATATTATACTGTAATTTTTTACTTTTGTGTTGTTGCTTCTTTTTTTCGTGTCAATAGTGATTACATTAGATTGATAATTTGATTCTCTTGCCTTTTAAATTTTTGAGTTATTTTTTAATTTTTGATTTACCTACATAGTCTTAACCTAATTATTTTTAATATTTTTAATATTCTTTAATTGTATTAGATTAATTTAATTTTTAGAACCTGAAGATGGGTGATACGCCCGAAACGTTGTTCTATAAATAAATCACATGTAACTCAGCCTCCTATGTGTCCTTACCTTCACCGTGAAATTGAAGATTAGACTGGTCAGCAGCAACTCGTATGACTATATATATATATATATATATATATATATATATATATATATATATATATATATATATATATATATATATATATATATATATATATATATATATATATATATATATATATATATATATATATATATATATATATATATATATATATATATATATATATATATATATTTATTTATATATGCAGATACACCCAGAAAGGAAAAGTGAAAAACGAACAGGGCGCTTTCATCTTTATTCTTAAAGACCTTTTCAAGGAATGAACAAGAGGATGGTCATACATTGCCTTAAATAGTGGAAGGGGAGATTAGACTACCCACTTTAATTAGGGGGTAAAAAGTTCTGAAACAACTTTATTTGAGATTTTATATATGTAGTAATAATATGGTCTAGCATGAACAAACCAGTGGAGGAGAACTCCCTCTACAACCCATATCAGTTTGGGTTTAGAAGAAAGCGAAGTACGGAGATGGCAATAAATGTAATCACGGGAAAACTAGCCCAAGCCAAACGGGAATGGAGTTACGTGGACATTGTTTGTCGGGATGTTTCAAAGGCGTTTGATAAGGTGTGGCAACGGGGAATGCAGTTTAAGTTCTTACAGCTGGGCCTAAGTGCAAACTTAGAGAGAACTCTCTGTGACTATGATATGGAGAGGGCCGTGGCGTATGTCAATATGGGGTACACGGATGGACTGAAGTTTCCGTTCACTGCGGGCCTCCCGCATGGGGGTTTTCTGTCCCCCGCTCTCTACTCGATATACACCGCAAACGTCCTAGCACCTGTGAACCCCACTTGCCTCAACATTCAATTCGTCGATGACTTCAGCCAGGTAATAACATGTCTTTGGAGGAATGCGCCTAATAAAGCTCGAATGACAGCAGCAGAAATTGAAAGAGTAAACATCTACGAGGCACAATAAAAAATTAGAACCAACCAGGAGGAATTCAAGGTAGTCCCCATCGGCAGGAGCTACTTTCTGATGTCAGGGTGGGAGATAGGCGCTACCCTTACACCACTACTCGAAGTGAAAATAAATTCAACCGGGTAGAGGAAGCACGTCTCAGATCGAATTTCTAAAGCTTCAGCTGCAGTCCGACCTCTATTCATGTTCAGAAATGTCCAAGAAAGCAAAAGGAAAAAGATCTACAATGCACCTGTACGATCTACGTTGCTTTATCCCTCTCCCGCCCTCTCTTGTGTCTCGAAGGCACAAAAGAGGAGACTACAAACTGTGCAGAATAAATGCATGTACCTAATTACGGGGATACGTAGGCTAGAAAGAAGAAGCCAGGAAGAGCTGCACAGGGAAGCTGGAATATCTCCCATTAACCAAGTCATAGAAGAACGGACACGGAATTTCCAGGAACTGGTTAATCAAGAACTGAATGAGGAAATCACTCAGATGATTAACCAGAACAGAGGAACTGTCTGTCAAGCCAGATTTCCAAGTTCCACCAACCTGATTGCTGGTGGAACCAACGTGCTGTTGTATGCATGAAGGAAACGTAATTTTAACACCGAATGCGACAAAACCAATCAAGACTCAATATAATCCCGAATTACGAACATTCACCGAACTTTGAAAAACTACAATCGACCAAGACTCATCAACCAAATGAGACGAGAAAAAAGAAGCTAAGAAGAAACAAAAGACACTAATTTTACACACGAAACAAAATAAACAAAAAACAATAAAACTAAGCACAAAATTAAAGTAATTTATTACATAAGCAACAGCAATGCACATTACATACCAAAGAACACCAAATTTTTTTGAAGACAAATGGCTTGAATGCCATGAGAAAATGTAAACTATAACTAACAACAACAAAAATTACACACAGCAAGAAAATAATGAAAGCGATAGGCCTGACTCCTAGGCGCCCAGCACCCCTTTGCACCCTTCCAGACTTCTTTCTCTTTTCACCACTTGTCTATTTTATCTGTCTATCACACACACCCTTTTTTTGTCCCCTATACACACTTACAAAAAATCGCAATTCGAAGCATTATTGAATAAACAACGCTAACTCGCAAGACATCTCGTATCCGATAAAGGAGGTACTGGAAAGGGTAAGCCAGCCGAAAACTTGGAAATTTACTTTACTTTCAATACGGGGATTTTAAGAAAAGAAATATTTTCAAGTGCGCATAGGTGACTTTATGTCGCCCCCCCACTCCCTTGACGGAGCAACGAAGCAGAAATGAACTGAAATGCCCATCATCTAGCCTCGACCCAACTATGTCATTCTCTGTGATACACATAATTGTGGTCGCCAAGGAAAGCAGGTTTGAGGACTGTAGAACTCGACGTATGATGCACCCGGACAAGGGGCAGCACAGCAACTTCCGGGAAGGGAAAGGGGGGCTCGCCCACACTTGCCCACCCCGGGAGCTCAGCCAGTACCATAGAGGGAAGTAGCACCCGCCTCTATGTAAGCCGGCTGCAGTTCTGATACCCAAACCCTCGAGGGGTGGTTCCCCCCGGTTAGCGATGGTTGATTCCGCGCTAACCAACAAAAAGCCCGCCATATAATCACACCTAAGAGCCTTGCCCCCCCCCCGGGTTCCCCCATCATTACCTCATCTTCCCCATTTGGCAGTTCACATTCATGGACGCATAGTTGCGACGAAGAGGGAGCACCCCCTCCTACAAGCAAGTACTAAAGGTATATCGTTTGAAGAGAGGAAGCACGAACTTAACTTAGAAGCAAGACGACTTAGATCAGCGAATAGAGAGAATAAGAAGACCATTGCCCAGAGGGACCATCTCTCGAAGAGATGGCCCAAGAAAACACTACCAGAATCCCGTTGCGTGCTATAGGTTGACAACCCAAGCCCAGCATGAAAAATGTTTTCGAGGTAGTGTACGGAAATCTGAGCATAGCCATGGTTAGGCTGATAGATGTGACCTCAGGATATGTCGCTATCTGCGAAAAGGAGAGAGACATCGAGGCCATCACTAAAGAAGAGGCAGTCGAGGTCCTCTGTGGAATTGGACAGCAACCGGCCATACAACCACAAATCCTGGCCCATATGAGCGTGGTATGTCGTGGTATTGACCCATGGATCGGGCAACACACCAAAGAAAACATAAAGGAAGAAATTCAACTTTCGACAATCCTGGGCCAAGATAGTCGAAGTGATTAAATTAAAAAAATAAAATGTAGAAGAGTAACTACTTGCATGTCTTCAACGTAGTCTTGGCCCAGACAACAATGGCAGAGAAGGCCAAAGAACATGGACTCCTCATGTTCAACGCTAAAGTTAATGGAGAACAAATCGAGAGGGAGGAACTTACACCATCCAGTTCTGCTTCCGGTGCTATAAGATGGAATAACATGTGACCAAGGACTGCAAAGAACCCTTGGAGACGTGCATCTAATGCATCGAGAAGGGCCATCATTGGAAAAAATGTAGAAACGCATACGAAAAATGCACCAACTGCGGATAGGGACAAAGATCCATGGCCATAGCTTGTCCATTCAAGAAAGAGGTGATCAAAAAGAAGCAACCAAGAAAAGAAACAAGAGGAGACGCGGAGGTCTAATACCACCCATGCCCAAGCAGCGAAGGCGGCACTTACATAAGTAGACGCAAAGAAAACCTATCTCCAAAACAAGAACCGACCAAGATTGTAACGTGCATACTCCACGCAAACATCATGAATCTAACCCGACCGGGTATATTCGTAAAGGAGCTAAACGAAATGCTTGCAAAAACTGAATGGACCAAATGTAGTTTCCAGACAACCCTCCCCCCTTTGGGGGATGTCCTGCAACTGCAGATGGTACCAAATCGACAGGCAGAGGAAGTGGAACAAGACGGCACCAAAAAACAAATCCCCCAAACAGGAAATATAACCAAGAAAGAGAAGAAAAAAGAAGCAGTAGAAGTGAAAAGTATTGCACAGAATAAAAAAAAAGAGAGAACGACGAAGAAAATGAAGGAGCAGAGACGGCTACATCGGACTCCTCGGAGTCCTCAGACTCATCGAAATCAAAAGCCGTCCTCAAACCAAGAAAGCCAAGGGGAAGAAAGGTAGAAACAAAAAACTGGACTACAATAGCGAGCCTGGTCCAACAGTCCCCAGTGGTCACATAGCCACCCTCACCACAATCTCACCCACGCCGATCCAGCTACAAGTCACTCTACGAAAACACTACGACTCAGCCAACTGGGAACGTTACAAGAGACAACTCAGTCTATTTGCCCCAGCCGACCTGAGCAATGCAATATTTGAGGAGATAGATGAAGAGCCGGAGAGGATAACTGCGTCTATTCTGGAACCGGACCGCGAGTGTGTACCCAAGGCAGGGTACAAAACCTCTCCTCAACCCAGATGGACGGAGAAGATGAGGATGATCGCTCGTGTTGACAGGGAAATGTATGAAGAGATAAGACGGGGAGGTCCAAACTGGGAGAGAAGCTCGCTACTACGGCGCCTAAGCGCCGAGCTTAAAAAAGCTAGCAGCCTCTAACAGGAGGAAATATGGAACAACTTAATAGACAGAGTCGATAGCGAGTTGGACCCGGCTAAATTCTGGGAGAAAATAACAATATTAAAAAGACAAACAGGAAAAGCGAAGACTCGAATTAGAGAGAACGGGGATTATAGAGAGAAACCGGCGGTTCTCGAAGAAAGATTTCGAACATACTGGAAAAATGTATTTTGCATCACTCCAGAAGACAATGAAGAGCTCGACCAGGAATTCGAAGGACAACTGATAGAAGATCTGAATCAGATCATACATCGAACGCATTAGATCAAGTAGACGAAGGCAGGGAGATGGCGGGCCAAGGCCGCCCCATAACACCTGAGGAGGTCATGGTCACTGTAAAGTCCTTTGAACAAAGGGCGCCAGGTTGGACGGGCATCACTAAATGCAAATTAGTAAATGCCCTACAGCAGATCATTCAGGGAATCACAAACATCCTTAATGCTTCCCTGAATACTGGTTACTTTCCAGACAGCTTAAAGATTGCTAAAATAATCTTTATACCTAAAGGAGGTAAACCCCCTTATCAACTGGTCAATTACAGGCCAATCTCATTGCTTGTGTTTGTGGCGAAGATTTACGAGAAGCTCATGGCTGACCAGCTTCAAGGCAACATAGCCGAGCAGGGAGCTCATAACCCTCAGCAGCACGGGTTTTGTAGGAGACGGGAAACGGAAACTGCCCTCGCCCTCCTAACGGAAATACCCGCGAGCCTCAAAGCTGAGCGAAAATATATAGACGTGGTACTGCAAGATGTTTAAAAGTCCTTCGATAAGATTTGGCTGAGGGGGTCTACAATTCAAGATCTTGAACCTTCGGCTAAATCTAATACTGGAAAGGGTCCTCTGTGACTATATCATGCAAAGGAGAGCCGAAAATTTTGATCGAGGGCTACACAGGACCCGAATTGAAACTCGAGGTGGAAGTTCAACAAGACAGCAGTCTAAGTCCGTTGCTAGACGTCATGTACACGATAGACTTCCCTACTCCGGAGCGGGACGATACAATGTATCTGCAGGTCGCAGATGAAATCACACAAATCGTCCCAAGTCCCATCGGGAACGCTGGAGTTCAAGCAAGAGTGACAGCTGCCCGGATCCGAAAATATCAACAGATTTTTTAAAAGGTGGAATTCCAAGTAATCCCAGGAATCTCAAGTAATTCCAATGAACCGCTGGAAAGTAGACGACATCCCCGTAGAAGACGAACACTACCCGTAATCTAACCAGTGGAAAGTAATGGGCTTACGACTCACCAAATCAGGATATAATACCCACATTAACAACAGTCTCTCCAGCCGAAATAGAGCTGAAGAAACATTTCAGATTCCGAAGCTTAACTAGGCAGCCACCGCTGTCGATTTTAACAAATCTTGCATATATATATATATATATATATATATATATATATATATATATATATATATATATATATATATATATATATATATATATGTATATCCTCTTCAGCGCTATTTAGGGGTAAGTCGCACCAGTTACCCACTCTTCATTTCATTTCTTGCGAAGTCCTGATATGCTCCCCTCTGCCCTGCTGAATAAGCAGCCCCATCAGATTGATACACCCCCCTTTGAAGGGCACGTCTTCTTATAATGGTGTAACCAGCCCCTTCTTCCGTTTCTTCCAGCTCGCTAAGAGATCTCCTCTAACTTATATTCTCCATTCTACGAATCGTACCAACCAATACTGTCCAACCTTACTTAAACGGTTTAGTATATAGTAATCCTTAATTTTTTTTTTAGGAAATGTATAAGGTTTCTGCCATTTGTTTCATTGCGACATTTTTAATACTTAAAAATCGACAAGCCATGGCTTCGCCACTTTGAATATAATAACGAGTCTTCGAATTTTGTGGCTCTCAAAGCTGTAGGGATGCAATCTTTTACCTCCCAAAATCGATCTAATGTGTGCAAAATGCTAATCAAGCGCGTCTTAACATCGATAATCAAAATTCAGATGGTGCACGTGGCAACTAGTCCGAGACTAAGTCTTGTAAATAGTAGTTTTTATGAGGAGATTGAAGTTCGGGAGGAAAGTCCAGAGATTCTATGTCGACCCGGTTTTCTTCTTCATCTTCATCATGGACAGCAGTGGGGCCCAGAGCTACCGCGTGCAGGCCCACCGGTGTGTGGACACGCCCTGGTGCCTACCCCACCCCCCTCTCCACTGCCTTGTGGGTTCTGCCTTTTTAGGCAAAGGCTAGAGGAAGGATGCCTCAATCACAAACTAGGATCGGGAGTGCCTATAGGTGAGCATCATCAACAGACCGATGTCCGGGCAGCTATCTGCAGCCTAGAATATGAAGTTTGGTCGTCTCGAGCCTCTCCTGCCACCAGGGTCCTTCTCCCTCGGTCAAGATACGGGCACGAAGATTGCATACATTCCTACCTGTTTAAACTTAGTGCAGGTTTGATGCTCTCAACAAACCGACCCTAACCAAGTCCCGCGGCGATGACTGTCTGGTAGAGGAGCATCACCCTGGATGAGGGGCGTCGATTAGTTGGATAGCTGCACGTTGGCGGTGTAGGCGAATATGATCGTTTTGAGGGCGTCCGTCATCATCGACCTCGATGAACTTCCCAAAGCAAATATTTTACGCCCATGTACCACTCTAGTATGTCTTTATGGGGGGGGGGGCCTCTTTATTGTAACTTTATTTATTTATCCATATTATTCTTGCTCTTCATTTGATTTTCCTGATGCAGGTTGCTCGAATTTTCTTTCTTCTTCTGAATTTCCCTTTTCTTTAAGTTGCCCCTTCAAACATTTGTCTTCCATTTATCTTGACTTCCGTATTCTTGTTGACTGGGTTGGTTCTTAATCTTCGTTTTTCTTTCTTGATGTATCTTCATATTTCTTCCATTTATCTTGAGTTGATGATTCCTTCGTGCTTCTTGATGAGTTAGTCCTTCAAGCCGTTTTCTTTCCGTTTTCTTTCTTGGGTCTTCTTCCTAAATTTTTTTGGGGGACTGAGTTTCGAACGCGGTACCGTTGGATTTAAACGCAAACACTCTAGCATTCACGCCAAGGGTTAGTCCGTTTTGAGTTGGTAATTTAATCGGCTATTTATATTATCGAGTTGGAAGGAATTTTTCTCTGATACATTTTCTCACCCCTACATCTTAATTGGATTTTCTTATTCTAGAGCCCTCTTAGCGCATGCGCAATAAAAGATTAGGAAAAAACTCCTTTTTTTAATAAAAATTATAAAATGATTTTAGCTCCACCAACTTCGGGATTTGTCATATTTATACCTAAGACAATGTTGTAAACAGCAGCTTAGCTCAGAATTCTCCAAAGGCTGACCACCTATTAGTTTGATATCAGACCTTTCGAAAGCTCTGAATATTTGTCAAAGAAGTTCAGCTAAATTGATAATAAAACTTGCGAAAATATCCTCTTTATCTTTATCCATTTGTCGGAACCTCTTTAGTCAATACAGAATTCCTATTGCTTGACTGCCTGCCGTGACCACAACTAAGTCACCCTTCAAGAAGGCAATCTGAGGTGAGGTTTCCGTTCGTATCTCTAAGAACTGTTGCCCAAACCAGTGCTAAACCCCCAGGACTTTAAAAATTAAGCAACAAATTCCGGGCCCATTCCCGTTGGCAACCAAGACCTCCGTCCGTTTAACACTGTCGACGTTGCCAGGATCTTTTTGACTACCGCCATTCACCACTATCCATCGTCTAACTTCGATCGACTGCCCATTCGGGATTCGATCCTGTATCCAGTGAAGACAAGATCAAGGATACCCCATTCGCTCTCCGCCAACCCACTTATATGACGTGGAGATTCTTCCAGAAACCGAGCACCCCAAAATCTCCGAACTCCTAAGAAGACAACAGGAAACTATCAGGAAGCCACCAGGAAGTACTCATCTCAAAGCGAGATATGCTTTGGACTCCCTTAATGTTTTAGTTGGGTAAAGATTCAGTTATAAGGATGAATAAAGTTCAACGCCTTGTCATATGCAATTCAGCAAATATTTTCTCGAGTGTTGATTAAAATTCAGTTTAAAGGTATTTTCGGTTGGTCAGGGATAGGAATTTAGTTTTTGGTGGAGAATTTTGAAACTTTATTGTTGGGTGAATTGTGCATATTGTGATTATTTTTTTGTTGTTTGATTGATATCCTTTTTAGTTAATCAGGGTGAAAATAAATGAAGTTTAATAAATCAGGTTACAGTATAACCCCTTGACTCAGAAAACGAATGAGTAACGATTCATTCACAATGGATAAATTTGTTTACCAAAGTGAGGATTTTGTTTTCTCTTCTGATAGAGATTTCTATTTACCCCTCCTCTAAGCAATCTGAAGTACCCCCCAGCCCCCGACACCCATCAACATCTCTGATCAGATTCACCTCCTCCATGCTAATCAATCAAAGACAACAGCCAAGCTCAAATAATGTCGGTTGATTAGTACAGGGGTTCTCAAACTTTTGGTGCTTTGGAGCCCTTAAGTAGGTCGAACATTGTTCGCGGAACACCCACAATAAATTTATAAAGAATTCGAAAAAAAATAACATTAACACTTACCAATTTAGGCTCTCGAATAATTAAGATTGTTATTTATTTAATGACTGGGGGGCATCTGCTGTTTTGTACTTAAAAATATTTCAAATCCGAGTTTAATTGAAATAACTTGCACGATTATATCATCTTCATTTAGCCGGTTTCTGTATTTAATGAGAATGTTTTCTCACACAGATAGGTCGTCGGAAATTTCACTAGAAACTTTAGAGCTTGAACCGAAATTTCTGGAAATTCTTCGCTCAAGATAATCCAAAACTTTGTTAGTTCAGTTTCTTTAAATTTACTTTTCAATTCAAAGTTTGCTGAAATATTAATCAGCTGTTCTTTTTCTTTTAAAGACAAGGATTGCATGTTAGGACAATCAAAAAATGGGTTCTGAATCCAGAGAAAGGTACCAGTGTCTGAAAAAAAGAACTGTCCAACTAATTCGGCTAAAACAGTTTAGATGCTGAGAGATGGAAGCTTTTATATTCACCTGCAAAACAAGCTGATTGGAAAAAGGATATTCGCATAAATTTCCAAAGTATTCATATTTTCTATCAATAATGCATTCTTTCCACAGATTTATTTTCCGTTGGAGTGCAAGGATCTTCCCCTGAGCTTTGAAATATGTAATCTTGTTGCCTTGTAATGAAATATTTGTTTTATTTAAGTGGGCAAAAGTATCATAAATATATGCCAATCTTTGAATAAAAGCTTCATATTTCAATTTAAAAATAATTGTGCTTCTAATCAGATAAAAGGCTGTAAACATCTTCATGCAACTCATAGAATCTTGCCAATCCCTTCCCTCTTGAAAGCCACCGGACTTCAGTATGTAACAATAACGATTTGTGAGTCTTTCCCATATCTTCACACAATAAGCTAAAAATTATGGAATTAAGTGGCTTAGCTTTAATAAAGTTAACGATTTTGTCACATCATCCAACACTTCAGTTAAATCAGGAGGCATTCGCTTAATTGGGAGAGCATGTGGGTGTTACAAGCAGTGAATGCCAACAATTTCCGAGTTCTTATATTTTATTTAAGCCACAACTCCTGAACTTTTACCTACCATCACTGCAGCTCCATCTGTATATACACTCGAACAGTTTTTCCATGACATATCATGTTCCTCAAAAAAATATAATCAAATATAAATATACGAGGGGCGGTCAAACAGTTTTGCAATTCAGATATAAGGAAACGAGATATGAGGAAAAGTGTTTTGTTATTTTTCAATATAACTACCCTCAACTTCAATGCACTTGCGCCACTTGTCCCCGAGGCTTCGAATTCCAGACTGCTGTTCAATCCACTCCTGGACGGCGAGCTGGAAGGTTCATCGTCGCCAAACCAGTGTCCACGCAGTGCAGCCTTGAGCTGGCGGAATAAAAAGTAGTCGTTGGGGGCCAGATCTGGACTGTAGGGGGCATGGTTGAGCTCCTTGAACCCACACTCGCTCAGGGCAGCTTGTGCAACTCTGGCTTTGTAGACTTTGACGACGTTGAAGTCGATCATGGGGCGTGAGGTTTCTAGGGACTCAACGGGCAGAGACCTTGGTCATGGCCAAATTGTAGTGGATGATGTTGATAACACTTCCATGTGATATTCCAAGTTCTCGCTCGATTTCTTCGACCTTCACCCGTCTATTTTCGAAGATCATCATCTCCACACGGGCCACATTGTCCTCGTTGGCCACGTCTGACGGGCGTCCTGGACGGGGGTCATCTTCAAGGGACTCACGACCATGGCGAAACTCCCTATTCCAGCGAGCCATGGTTGCATAGGAAGGGGCGGTGTCGGTGTACACTGCAACCATGCGTTCATGGATCTCTTTTGCATTCTTGCCTTCCTTGCTCAAAAATTTGATCACTGCACGGTGCTCAACCTTCTCCATTGTGGAAAAATTTGTGACTCACGATCTTTGACTAGGTATGTGAGAGTATGCAGGTGAGGGGGATAGAAAGGGTATGTGGATAGACAGCGGAAAGTAGACCAGTGGTGAAAAGAGCAAAAAGTGTGGTAGGGTGCAAAGTGATGCTAGAGCCTGGTGATCAGGCCTATCGCTTTCAAATTTTTATGTTTTGTAGTTCCTTTGTTGTTTATCATTTTGTTTATACATATATATATATATATATATATATATATATGTATATATAAAATATATAATTTGGCGTTCAAGCCATTTGTCTTCACAATAGCTAATGTATTTGGTTATGCTGTGCGCGTTTGCTGTTGTTTTTGTAAATCATTAATTATAACTTACTATGTTTGTTTTAGTGTCTTTGTTTTTTCGTAAATTTGTAGTGTGTGCAGTTTGTGTATTTTGTTTCTTCTTTGTAGTCTTGATTGGTGTGTTTCATCTTCTTGTGTAGTTTTCCTTCTTCCGTAGTTTTGTCTTAATCGATGGGTTTTGTCGATATCGGGGAATTTTTGTCAAAATCAGTTTGGTTTCTTGGTTTGGTGCAAAAACAACTCATCTTGCGTAGAACGGCACTTCTGCTCCGCCAGCTAAAATCCCAGCGGAGCTTGGAAATCTGGCGCGACATACAGCTCTTCTATTATGGTCAATCATTTGTACGATTTCATCGTCCAACTCTCGATTGACCTTTTCCAGCATATTCCTTGTCCGTTCTTCGATGACAACGTTAATGGGGGTTAACCCCGCCTCCCGGTGCAGGTATTCCTGTGATCTTCTTTCCCCTCTGCGTGTACCTGTAATTAGGTACGCGCATTTGGAGCTAACATCTGTTTTAAGGCGACCACCTAAGGTCCTTAAACGACGCTCTAACGATCGAATTACCTTCGAGACCCATAAACCCGTGGTTATGGAAAAAAAAGCGGTGCGAGTCAGAAGGCACGCCAAGTAGCGGTGCGGTTGCCAGCCTCTAATTTGCGAGCTGACTTGGGCACCCCAGTGCCACCTCAAGAATTCTCGCTCTCCCCAGATGCTAACTCACCACTCGCCCCCCCCCCCCTCCTTTTTGCTTCTGTGGCCTGGTCACTTTCCCCTTTAGATGGGGCGGCAATCCGCCTATAAATAAGCCCCGCAAAGAAAGAGAAGAGATTATCAGAAGTCGATACGCCAGAGGAGGATTAGTTCGTGAAGATCGATCCATCGGCCAGACAAGAAGATTATTAGTAGTCGGTTCACCAGAAGAAAGATTAGTTCGTGAAGATCGATCTTTCAGCCAGACTAGAAGATTAGAAGTCGATACGCCAGAAGAAGGCTTAGTTCGTGAAGATCGATCCTTCAGCCATACAAGACTATTTCCGTGAGAAACGATAGGATCAGATTGAGAAAATCAATCCCCCCTTTCAGGGCCGTATTAACCTAAATAGTCAAGCTTTATATCGGTGCCATACCGAAGAAGCCTTTGCAGTCTGCAAAGAAGTCCGACTGAAGAAAAGCAAAGCCGCTCACACTCGAGCGACTCTCACATCTCAAGCTCCGTAAGAGTGAGAGGAGAAGAACCCAGCCCCAACGAGCTCCCGTTCTTTAATTACGTGGAATAATCAACCCCCGTCACAGGCGACAAGCAATACCTCCTTGACGAAAATTTAACCAGTGGCCTCAACACTTCAAAGCAAGAGATAAGTGCTCCAGCGACATCCGGCAATCCCTAATACCTACCTGTAAGTTAAAAATAACTTTTATATCTCTATTGCGATAGTAGAAGTTTAGTACGTCCCAAGTTTTAAAGGAGAGTAGAAACCATTGTTCTTGAACCTAGGTCATATGTGTTTGTAGACGAGAGTACGTTAATTTAATGTTTAACGCTAATCAAATAGAGTAGCGAAAAAAATACTAATCGGCAATTGGTATGTTTACGGGAAGCCTATTTGTTTATTTTTTGTCATTTAAAGATCTTTGATGCCAAAGATAGAAATGTGGTAACTGTTAGTTTGTAATAGTTAAGTGTTTTGTTTAAAATACATGTTTATTTTGGTAGATTCTGGTGTTTCCTCTTATCCTTATGTGTTTAAAAATAGCTCTTCCTTAAGAACAAAACCACTGAATAGCACTCTTAGAACAAAGCCTACTTCATCATAGAAGTAACTCACGCCCCTTAAAGCATACCACTACTAAAAGGGTGTCAAAGAGTATAGTGATCAAAACCAAGGGTCATTCCACGACATATTATAAAAGTGGTGTCAGGTCTAGAGGTTTTATATTAGAAAGAACCCAGCAGTGTCTATTTAAGGAAGAGCTAACACATAAAAGGAACACCAGGAATAATAGAATATTTGACGAGTGGGAAATTGGTAAAGTTAGAGGTGGATGCCATCTAAAGGTAATTGTTAGGCCAAGTAGTAAGTTTCGGTGGTGGAGTAGGTCAGGCTTGATTAAAAACAAGGTAGACGACTGACATAAGCGCGATGGCATTGTTTGACCTTTATCGGAATCAAGGTCAAAGCCTCGGACTGGAAGGAACCTAGCTGAAATCGTTTATTCAGGAGAAAGAGAGAAACGAAAGAGAAGAAAGAAGAGAGGAACGTAAAATGAAAATGGAAGCTGATGAAATAAGAGAAAAGGTGAAAATGGAATCTGATGAAAAAAGAGAAAAGGCGAAAATGGAAGCTGATGAAAAATAGAGAAAAAAGCGAAAATGGAAGCTGATGAAAGAAGAGAAAAGACGAAAATGGAAGCTGATGAAAGAGAGAAGATAAGGGCCCACGAAAGAGCTCTTAGCAAAGACGAGTTTGAGGTGCAGTCATTGTCATCCAGAACAGGAGTTTCACCAGCAGCCAGCATGAAACTCCCGGAGTACAGGGACGATGAAGATTTATGCTCATATCTCTCCCATTTTGAGAAAATATTTGAAGTCAATAATTGGGACCTAGAAGAAGATGGGGTCGCCAGACTGTTACCGCTACTCAATCGTAGGATGAGAGAGATATTCGTATCTTTACCCTCAGAAGCGACGGTGGACTATTCCACTCTCAAAGCCGAACTTCTCTAAGCAACAAACCTTAACCCGGAAGAATATAGGATGAAGTTCAGGCAGTCTCGTATAAGACCTGGACAAACATACAAACATTTTGGCTTTGAGCTTCGTCGAAGCCTACAGTTTTGGATGGAGTCAGAAGGGGTAGAGAACGAAGTCGCTGCGGTCGTCGACTTCATGCTTAGAGATCAGTTACTAAGTACACTACCCCAGGAAATCCGTGCATTCGTTAAGGACTGAAAAGCTTCTACCTTCAACGAGTGTCTGGACGAGGCTGACCTCCACGCGGTAAATCATCGGTTATATCTGAGGGAGTACAAGAAAGAGAAGGCTCCCTCCCCAAAGAACAGTGGGCCGCCACCCAGGCATGTGCAGAAGAAGCCCTTTAAGTTCTCAGTAGCAAAAGGAACTTATAAGCCAAATTTTGGAGGAGAAAAAAATCAAAAAGAAGTTAGGATTCCACAAGGATCATACCCTAATACCGGCACGTATCCCAGGAGGCCCGTCACTTGTTATACCTGCGGGATAATAGGTCACCTGAGTTTCCAGTGCCCACAGAACTCCCGGCTGAGGGAGACTTCGAGACAACAGGTGCAAAACCTGACTGCCGCGATCCCAGCAGGACAAGCTGATTCGTCCTACGTCCCCGCGCCAACATCCGAAGGGCCCCAGCAACAGGTAAACTTTCTATTCAACAAAAGTTCGCCAGGCGGCCTAGAATTTGAAGAGGGCACTGTTAATGGGTGCCAAGTATCCACTTTAGTCAGAGACACCGGATGTACGTGCATAGTGGCATCCGACAAGTTGCTGCCCCCAGTAAACCCTAACCATAAGAAATTCGCAATCGTCCACGACTTTTTAGGACGCGACAATCGATTCCCCGTTGTGAGATGTCATATACAATGCAGATATTTCACTGGTTGGACGGACGTGGTAGTAGCCCCGATTAAGTTCTGCGCAGTACTAATCGGACAAAACCCCCTAATTCCCCAGCAAGAAGTGGCCCAACAAGTAGTCACCCGGGCACAAGAAGCCCAGAGGAAAGAGCAACCTGCTAAGTTGACCCCTAGGATTACCCTCGAAGACAATGGGTTCAAATTGACTTCCTTCGCCAGTGCTCAGAAGGAATGCCCCACTCTTAAACCTCTATGGGAGAAAGCTATTAAAGGTGAAATTCTCCAAGTGAAAGGAAAGAAGCCTATCCAGTATATCGTAGAAGACTCACTTCTCTACCGTACTATCAGCGAGGAGGATAAGGAGAACAAGAAAGCACTGTGTGTACCTCAAGAATACACGCAAAGAATTTTGAATACCGCGCATGATGGAATATTAGCCGGACACTTTGGGCACAACAAAACGGCGCAGCAGATATTCCGACACTTTTATTGGCCCCAGGCCGCCAGGGAAATTGTGGCCTATTGCCGATCATGCGACGTGTGTCAGAAGGATCCCTCCAGAGGACGGGTACCTCCCGCTCCCTTACAAAAGGTGCCCATTATAACCGGATCATTCTTTCGAGTGGCTATTGATTTGGTGGGACCAATTCACCCTCCTTCAAGTGGAGGACACTCCTACATCCTCACCCTAATGGATTGTGCCACCTGGTTCCCAGATGCCGTGGCCCTACGGAGGATTGACACTATTTCCTGCGCGGAAGCATTAATTTCAATTTTTGCACGAGTAGGCCTGCCTAAAGAAATTCTATCGGATAGAGGGCGCCAATTCACCTCAGAATTGATGGAGTATTTTAATAAACTACTGTTAGTCAAGCCAATTTTTACGAGTCCATTTCATCCATCCGCTAACGGAATCTGCGAAAAATTAAACGGGACACTCAAAAATATATTGAAGAAGTTGTGTCAAAACAACCCTACACAGTGGCACAGATACCTGCCTGCAGCCCTTTTCGCCTGCCGAGAAATACCTCATCGGACGTTGGGATTCTCGCCCTTTGAGCTTTTATACGGGAGAAATGTGCGAGGTCCTATGAGTATTCTTAAGGAATTATTTTCCAACGCGAAGCTCGCTCAAGAAATCAAATCGTCTTACGCCTACGTGATGCATATCCGCGAGCGCCTAGAATACTGCTCTGGCTTAGCTCGAGAGAACACCGAGAAAAATTTAGCCAAATACCGAGACTACTTCGATATGAAAGCAAAGGCTCGAAAATTAAAGGCAGGAGATGAAGTCCTATTATTACTCCCGACCGAAAATAATAAGTTATGGGCCCAGTGGAAGGGTCCGTTCGAAGTAATCGAGGCACGGGGTCCAGTCGATTACTTGATAGATACCCCAACAGGGTGAAGAACCTATCACATAAACATGCTAAAAAAATATCACCGCCGCGCGTGCATAAAGAATATTACCCTTCTAGACGAAGAAGAACCGATGGATGCCGTTTACCCGGGTACGCCCCTGCAAGTCATACACACCGTGTGTGTGGAACAAGACGAGGAATACGAACTTCCCTCGCTTTCACCTACCCCGGAAGACCCTCGGGTGGATTTAAAGATAAATCCCCACTTAGAGATTCAACAAAAAGCGGAAATGTTGAACTTGCTCATGGAATTCCCAGAAGTCATTTCTGAAAACCCCGGATGTGCCAAGGATTTTAGCCATGAAATAAAACTAAGAACTAATTCAGTGGTTCGGAGCAAACCATATCCTTTACCGATCTACCTACGAGAAGCCTTCAATAAGGAAGTCCGGAATTTACTAAAATTGGGAATTTTAGAGCCATCGGAGTCCGATTATTGCTCCCCCATAGTAATGGTTAAGAAACCTGATCAATCATTTCGGATGTGCGTGGACTTCTGAAAATTGAATTCAGTGACTGTTTTCGACGCCGAGCCCATCCCACTAATAGATCAAAATCTCCATTTATTTGAAGACGCTAAATTCATCACCGAATTGGATTTGTGTAAAGCGTACTATCAAATACCTCTCGCTAAGGAGTCCAAAAAACTGACGGCTTTTGCGACCGAGAGAGGTCTGTTACAGTTTACCAGGCTACCATTCGGACTACTTACAGCCGGTAGCAATTATAATAGGATGATGAGGCGAATTATCGCTGGACTAAGTGACGTGTCGTTTTACTTCGACAACGTGTACGTAGCTACCCGTACATGGGAGTCACACTTACACGCCTTACGCTCATCGCTGGAGAAATTGAAGGAGCAAGGTCTAACCGCCGGGCCGACCAAGTATTATTTTGCCTACGAATCCATTGACTACCTGGGATTCAAAATAGGACAAAAACACTTGACTACCCAGCAAGAAAAAGTGGACGCCATAGTCAAGATGCCCCGGCCGAAAACAAAGAAACAACTCCGATCGTTTATGTGAGCGGCCTCGTTCTATAGGCGTTTTGTACCACACTTCGCTTCCATTGCGGCCCCACTTAATGATTTGTTAAAAAAGACAGCGTCAGACCCTGTCACGTGGAACCCCCATGCAATAACTCAGTTGGAGGTTCTAAAAGGAAAACTCATAACTGCGCCCATTCTTCGCTTACCAAATCCCAACAGGATCTTCGGGCTTCGCACGGACGCTAGTCAGGACGGGTTAGGCGGAGTATTGCTTCAATACGAAGACGACGAAACAGCCTATCCCATAGCTTATGTCAGTAGGAAACTGTTGAGTAGAGAAAAAGCCTATGCTACTATCGAAATCGAAGCTTTGGCCATAATATGGTCCATAGGTAAATTCAAATATTATCTAATAGGGCGCGAGTTTAAGTTGGAATGCGACCATAAACCGTTGTCATACTTAAGTAAAAATAAGAGTAAGAATGGAAGACTCCTGAGATGGAGTTTACTCTTGATGGAGTACCAGTACTCCATTCACTATATAAAAGGGTCCAACAATTGTATGGCCGACTCGTTAAGTCGGAACCCTGTCGACGATTAAGGAGCAGCCCAACTATTGTATTATAGCAAAGTTAAGTGTAAATCAGTAGAATTGTAAGTAAGTAGGGGCGAGTAACCCCCTAGTGGTAGGTAAGAAGATCCTAAGTTGGCACAGTAATATAGGAATTAATGTAAGGTCAGGTGAAATGTTATCGAGGCATTCCCGGATGAACTAGAATTTATTGTATAATATAATGTTCCGTAAGTTACCCATGTATATTATTGTAAGCGTCGGATTGGAACCCCCCCCCCTCTCGTTATTTTCTTAAAGAGGGAGGTAAATGTGGAGGAATGGCTACATTAAGCATCCTGGAGGAGTATAGGTACATTAAAGCCCCCCTCCCTTATGAGGAGGAGCGTGGGAAAGGTAGCCGGCGAAAATGCTTACCATGTGTGATCTCCCCGCCGCTGTGAGCAGTTGGAGCTAACATCTGTTTTAAGGCGACCACCTAAGGTCCTTAAACGACGCTCTAACGATCGAATTACCTACGAGACCCATAAACCCGTTGTTATGGAAAAAAAAGCGGTGCGAGTCAGAAGGCACGCCAAGTAGCGGTGCGGTTGCCAGCCTCTAATTTGCGAGTTGACTTGGGCACCCCAGTGCCACCTCAGGAATTCTCGCTCTCCCCAGATGCTAACTCACCACTCGCCCCCCCATCCTCCTTTTTGCTTCTGTGGCCTGGTCACTTTCCCCTTTAGATGGGGCGGCAATCCGCCTATAAATAAGCCCCGCAAAGAAAGAGAAGAGATTATCAGAAGTCGATACGCCAGAGGAGGATTAGTTCGTGAAGATCGATCCATCGGCCAGACAAGAAGATTATTAGTAGTCGGTTCGCCAGAAGAAAGATTAGTTCGTGAAGATCGATCTTTCAGCCAGACTAGAAGATTAGAAGTCGATACGCCAGAAGAAGGCTTAGTTCGTGAAGATCGATCCTTCAGCCATACAAGACTATTTCCGTGAGAAACGATAGGATCAGATTGAGAAAATCAATCCCCCCTTTCAGGGCCGTATTAACCTAAATAGTCAAGCTTTATATCGGTGCCATACCGAAGAAGCCTTTGCAGTCTGCAAAGAAGTCCGACTGAAGAAAAGCAAAGCCACTCACACTCGAGCGACTCTCACATCTCAAGCTCCGTAAGAGTGAGAGGAGAAGAACCCAGCCCCAACGACCTCCCGTTCTTTAATTACGTTGAAGAATCAACCCCCGTCACAGGCGACAGGCAATACCTCCTTGAGGAAGATTTAACCAGTGGCCTCAACACTTCAAAGCAAGAGATAAGTCTTCCAGCGACATCCGGCAATCCCTAATACCTACCTGTAAGTTAAAAATAACTTTTATATCTCTATTGCGATAGTAGAAGTTTAGTACGTCCCAAGTTTTAAAGGAGAGTAGAAACCATTGTTCTTGAACCTAGGTCATATGTGTTTGTAGACGAGAGTACGTTAATTTAATGTTTAACGCTAATCAAATAGAGTAGCGAAAAAAATACTAATCGGCAATTGGTATGTTTACGGGAAGCCTATTTGTTTATTTTTTGTCATTTAAAGATCTTTGATGCCAAAGATAGAAATGTGGTAACTGTTAGTTTGTAATAGTTAAGTGTTTCGTTTAAAATACATGTTTATTTTGGTAGATATCTGGTGTTTCCTCTTATCCTTATGTGTTTAAAAATAGCTCTTCCTTAAGAACAAAACCACTGAATAGCACTCTTAGAACAAAGCCTACTTCATCATAGAAGTAACTCACGCCCCTTAAAGCATACCACTACTAAAAGGGTGTCAAAGAGTATAGTGATCAAAACCAAGGGTCATTCCACGACATGCAGTATAGATCTTCTTTTTGTTGCTTTGACGAAGATTTATGAACCTATATAGAGTCTTGACTGCAGCAGTGGCCTTGGTGATTCGTTCTTGGATGTGCGTTGTGCACCTGGTTGAGGTGATCTTCATGCCGATTATATTGCATTCATTGGTGTAGGGATATCGTCTATCCCCCTCCCCCCCAACGTCATCAAGTAGTCTCCTGCCTATGGGGACTACTTTGAACTTATCCTGGTTGGTGCAGATTTTCCACCGGGCCTCGTAGGTGTTAAGGTTTTCAATTTCTGCTGCTGTCATTCGAGCTTGCAAAGGCGCATTCCTCCATGGACAAGTGATTATCTGGGTGAAATCATCAACCAATTATAAGTTGAGGCAAGTGGGGTTTACAGGGACTGGGACATCCGCGGTGTAAATCAAGTAGAGAGTGGGGGACAGGAAACCCCCCCCCCTTCGGGAGGCCCGCATTGAGAGGAAACTTTGGCCCGTCCGTGCACCCTAAACTGATGTACGCCGCTCTCTCCATGACATAGTCACAGAGAGTTCTTTCTAAGTTTTCACTTAGTCCCAGTCGTAAGATCTTGTACTGCATTCCCCGTTGCCACACCTTATCGAACGCCTTTGATACATCCCGACAAACAATGTCCACGTAACTCTTTTCCTGTTTTGCATTGGCTAGCTTTTCCGTAATGACGTTAATTGCCATCTCCGTACTTCGCTTACTCATAAACCCGAATTGGTGTGGGTTATAGAGCGAGTTTTCCTCCAGGTGAGACACCAGTCTTTTGTTGAGGATCTTTTCGAGGAGCTTCTCGCCAAATTCCAGAAGTGAAATTGGCCGGTAGCTCTCCTTCAACTTTGGGTTCTTTCCGTGCTTAGGCAAGAAAATCATCTTCGCCGTTTTATAAGCGTCCGGAAAGTATCCCGTATTGAGACAGGTGTTAAATATTCTTCTCATTCCTTCGATGACACAGGCTGGTGCCTTTTCAAAGTTAAGCTTTGTAAGCCCCGATTGTTCTGGACTTTTTGTTACAATGAGCAAAGCGCGCCGAGTAGTTCTTCTTCTGTAATCTCGGCGTCTCCGTCGCGCTGTCTATCCACCTGGTGATGAGGGTGCGTCTTGTCTATTTCTTCGTTTAGCTCGTCGATGATGTTACTTTCGAACTCTAGGTCATAGTCTTCGTTCTCTTCTTCAGTTATACTGAAGATCTTTTCCCAATAACTTCGGAATATCTCTTTAACTTTTTCTTCTTCTTCTTCGATGTCTCCGTTTTCTTTTCGTAGCTCGATCTTATGCTTCTTTCCAGTCGATCCTTTAAGAATTCGGATCTTCTTCCAAAATTCTTTGGGAGTTGCTTGGTGATCGAAGCTATCGATCGCGTCCTCCCATCTTCTGTTCTGTTCTGTTGTTCGAGGATCAACTTGTTCAATTCTTCTTTGATTTCTTTACTTCTTTGCATCGAGTGAACCGATGCATTCACGATGTTTTATTCATACATTATCTTCAGTTCACGGTACAGTTCCTTCATATATTCGGTCCACTCGTAGGTCGAGATGGTCCTATATGGGGAATTAGGGATACAAGCCCTATCTGCGTCGATGATTTGGTTATTGAGGTCATCGAGTGCCTTGTCAATCTCCTCGAGAATTGCCTCGTCCAGGTTGGGCGGATCGTAGGCCTCGAGAAGGTGCACGTACCGTGCCCAGTCTGCTCGCCTGTAGTTCTTCCTGACTACTGCTGGGACTTGTATAGGGTTCCTATTGATAGTGAGTAGGATCCCTATATGGTCACTACATGGCACCTGGACTGGTTCCATGTAGTAATTGAACGGTAGCTGACGATTCACCAGGCAGATGTCTGGCTTTGTGGCACATCGTTCTCTGACATAGGTGGGAAAGTCGGGGCCTATTCGCTGTGCAATATTTCTGTCCAGCAACAGATCCAGGCTCATCCCTATACCGTTGTAGGTCCTGTAACCGGATTCTCGGCATCTGGCGTTCAGATCCCCCATTTGTATAGTGGGGGCTCTTCTGCCAAATAGGCCAGTGAGAGTGTGAATAGGCAACACATCTCTCCTTGGCGTTTGATATCCGGTTGCAATGACCAACTTTCCTAAGTCGAGCTCGACCTCAATCGTGAGGTAGGATTCTTCTAAGTTCCTTATCTTCTTGTATTTGATCCATTTCTTTATTGCAATAGCGGCGCCATCGTACCGCTCTTGCGAAAAGTTGGTGATCAACACATCGTAGTTCCAGATTTTCATTTCTGTATTACGCGTGTCGATCCCGTGTTCTGAAATCAGTATGATGTCTGAATCAATTTCTCTGAATACATTTCCGTCGTCCAGCTGTTGGTGTTGATTTCCATTATTTTCAGTGCGTTACGTAACATGGTGAGTTGTTTTGCCTATGTTTCTTCTTCCCCTTTTTTAGCTTGGGGGCTGGTTGGGCGATTTTACTCGGCCGTGGGTTTTCCTTTTTCGGGAGGGGGAAGCTCGGGGTCTTTGACCTGCTCTTTGTGGCTCGTGTACGAGTGCAGGGGCCCTCTTCGCTGTCAGATGAGGAGGATCCATCCTCACTTCCAGCCTTTTTCTCTTCTTCTTCTTCCTCGGTTTCTTCCGATGATGGAGCATCAATCATCTCCTCCAAACCGGAGGTCTTCAGGCATGACTACTGTCGTGAGGTTGTTCGCCTTCAGGAGCGCGTTGAACACTTGGTTATAACAACCAGGCTTCACTGCATTCGCCACATTTACATGGGTTATGCAGATCAGAATCTTCGCACTCAGATCCCCGGTGAAGTTGAGTTGTGCGGGTGCCGATGCAGTCTTCCCCTCTGCATTCTTCCTAGCGGCGCTTGCGTAAGTCGTTTCCTTTGCCTTCCTTTCCTCTTCCTCCTAATTATTTCGCGGCGCTTGGGGCAGTTAAGGGCCATCGTCTGATGCTCCCCTTTACAATTGAGGCATTTTTCGAGGAGCTTTCGCCTTTGTCGAATCTGTGCCCTTCTATGGCGCACTCACTGCACCACAGCTTGTTCTTTTCCGGGCAGTTCGTAGATGTGAGGTCTTGAAGCTTGTAGCATACAAAGCACATTTGTATGCTGTTGAATTTTTTCTGTTGGATGTTCTCCCCTGGGATTCTCATATTAAAGAAGAGAATACCATTTTGGGTGGCCTTCCTTGCCATGTCCGTGGTCGAGAATGTTATTTTAAACACGTGGGTGTGTTCGCGGAATTTAATTATCTCACGAACTTGTGCCCACGGGTTGCTCCTAGTAATCTCCTCTTTGAGCTCTTCAGTCTTGTGTTCTCCTACCCAGCTCTCCCCTTTGCGGCAGATTACGCTTCTGTTCGCTGCCACTTGTGGGAGGGTTTTTGCTTCCAGTCCTGTTGTCTGCAGGACTCTCGCTCCCTCTTCCGATAGGAGCTGGTCCACATCTTTGGTCTAGGCACACATGGCAATGAATCCCGATGAAACTTCGATGAGTTTCACCAGTGCCACCTTGAACTCAATGTAGAGGGTTTCGCAGAGGTTCTTTTTCGTTGGGGTCTGTCTTCCGGCTATGGTCCTTAAGGGGACCCTCTTAGTGAGGGCCTCCATGGTCTTGGCGTTCCTCTTCTTCCTTCTTTCCCTGTAACAAAGTGTAATTAATGTGTATTTTTGTATGTGAAAAAAGTTAGGGTGTGGTAAAGGAGGTAAAGGATGGTGTGAGTAGGGCTGGTAACGGGTTCAAATTAATGTGAGAAAAACACCCCCGTCCATTTTTCCTGTTGTTCTCCCGCTCGTATGCTGCCAGTATGATGGATGATAGAGGGATGGGGTGGGTCTCGGGTGGGGACCTCAGAGGGTTGAGCTTGGTGGACTTAATGCATAGCGGCCGAATCAACGACCGCTAAGTTTTTGCCACCCCCTCACGGGTACATACGCCATAACTGCATCCAACTACATAGAGACGGGTGTACTTTCCTCTATGATTCTGGCCGGGTCCCCCGGGCGATGAGGATTTCTCCTCCGTCCGGGACTCGCAGTTATGCCCCAGTATCGAGACAATTTCTGACTTACGCTTCTGCTGTGGGCTAGGCCTCAAACCAGTGTTCACATAAGCCCTTAATTATGCCAAACCAAGTGGCCAGCATAGTTAAGACGAAATCAATGAATGGCAGACATCCGAGCGGGTTTGCACGCAGAGTGATGGACGGGAGCAGTGAGGTGCTTAAGCCCTCATTGATTTACGAGGCTTCGACGTAAAAAATGGCTCTCTCTTCTGAAGGATGAAACTGGGTTCACCTTAAGATTTCCAGAATAGGCGTTCGTTTCTGTAGGCAGCGCTCAAAAGTCAATCAGTCACTAAAACAAGTAAAAGTGCTGTATCCGTAGGTGCTTCAGCAGAACGCAGTAAAACGGATTTTCGGCCGTCGACTGACGATCTTCGATCAGCTACTGCTTCTTAAATAGACGAGGCAGGAGCGTGCGGCTGCAGGTCCTGACTTGTCATAATTTGTCCTAACACCCTCACAAACAGCCATCCCCCTTCCTCTGTTTTGCTCTACCGATTCGCAAAACTTATTGACCTCCCCTCGTATCTGCACCTTTTGTATGAGTTTTTAAAGGTTTACAGAAAAATAAGTCCTCTTCAGTCTCAAAATTATAGATGTAACGAAAAAATACAAGGAATATAGCCTAAGTCCGCAACGTCTGTGGATTCGTCCATTTGAAGAGAACATAATTTTCGCTGATCATACTCTCAACTAAATCTTTTGCACATGGTTTTCTTACATTTCTAGCTATTGTGTGAGCCTCGCCTTACTGTGCTATCCGAAAACTAACTTTATAAGAAGCAATAAAGGCATTTCTATGATCTTCCCTGACAAACGATTTAAATTTTTTTCTTCTTTCTTTTAGTTCTTGGCTTTTATTTCAGAAATAATTAATATTTTTTTAATTTGAGAGTGTTTTGTTTCTAAGTGCCGTTTGAGCATGGCCGTAAAAAGACTGCCATTTGAAAGAACAGTGCCACATTCTACACAAGTCCATTTTGGCTCTTCCTCATTACCAGTCCAGGTGAAGCCAAAACTCAAATAACTTTCATCTTATTTTCTCTTCTTAGATGCTCCCGCAGTTTTATTATTATTATCAAGTTTCGATGACGAACACGATGTGCTTGGACAGCGAGCGGCTCCACTTGTTTCAGTGGAAGTAGGCCTATTTTGGTTTCCTTTTGCAGTTTTTAACCATTTATCCACTTTAAGGGTATAAAGCAATTAACTTTTGAAACATGAAATATAAGTAATCATATTTCATGTATTTATATTAAAATTATAGCTACACTGCTACTGCACAGTCCACAAATCTTAAAACTAAATAACGCGGCAATTCAACATGAACACACTAACATGCATGGATGATGAAATTGACGTTTGGCAAGCATACCGATAGACAATGTTGCCATATTTCCATTTCCATATGATCAAAAACTAAAAGTGTGACTTTCATTGCAGCTAAGCATGCCACATTTCACATTTATTTCAAAGTGACAAATTACGGCCCTGGTGCCACATTTCACCATCACCTACATATGCCATCTCCGCCCTGGGGCTGCGCACGGACCACTTTGAGGACCCCCAGATTAGTAAACTTCTTCATTCGGTCGTTCTATTTAAAGGCACATGCTAAGCGAAATTCCTAGACCCAAGCGTAGGAAATTGGCTAAGCAATCTAGAACAGGGAGAATATTGTGTCTAATGAGAAAAAAATAGAGAATCAAAACATTCGTACATCCATCTGAGGGAAACGCTCTACTCCAGATTGATACTAACTATGTTTTACTATCAGCCGATATTTGGGACGAGTTAAAGAAAAGTGTACAAGGATGTGAAATTGGCCCAACCTTTATTGTCGATCAATAATGTATTTCATGAGAAATGGGAAAAAAAGAGGAAAAGGAAAATTTCCAGGATTTCTTTAAATCTACAAAGAATATTGCAGAAAAATATTTTGCTAGATGTAAATCCTAGTATAACCACTAGCAAAGTAAAAGAAGGTGTTCCCAACTAGATGAGGGTCGAAGTACCCGGGAGAGAGAACCAGGTGTTAATGGTCACTGTAAGATCCTCTGAACAAAAGGCACCAGGCTGGACGGGCATCACCAAAATCAACTTGACAAATGCCCCACAGCACATCATTCAGGGAATCACAAATATTTATAACGCTTTCCTGAACACGGGTTACTTTCCTGATTGTTTTAAGATTGCCAAAGTGCCCGAGCTAAAATCAAATTAAAATAAAAGGAAGAAAAGAATAAATAATCAACAAAATTAACTAAAATAATAAGATAAGATAGTCTAACAGTAATAATAAAAAGCGTAAACAAAAAGAGGCGAAGTGCCCAAACTAAGATTTGAAATAAAAATAAGAAATGAATAATTAAATTACAAAGTCAACGGAAATTAAAAGAGAAATATAAATTAACTAACAACAAGCATAGATAAAAAAGAGGCAAAGTGCCCAAGATAAAATTTAAGTAGAAAGAAAATAAAGAATAAATAAATAACGAAGTTGAAAGGTATAAATAAAAGAGGTAAAAATTCCCATATAAAACGAGAAAAGAATAGTTAACAATAAAACTACTTGAAAGCCACGACGGAGGTACCAACTAAACACAAAAGTTATAAAACAATGGGAGAACCTGACCATCTTGGTCAGCAATATTATTGACGGAGGATAAAAAAAAATAAACAAATAATAAGAAGAAAGTATGATAGTGATGCCCTCAACACCAAGGCAAACTAGTAAACAATTTCACACCTATGAAAACCTACCACACATTTCATCGTTTTCATTAACTTGAGTGTGCATTCTCGGTAAAGGAGGTCAAGCGACATCGAAAGGGTGAACTCTTTTCCCTACGAGGTCTTACAAGGAGAATAACAAAAGGAGCTCTAAGTAGCATCGACTCAACAATGTCGCTCTCTGTGACCTACACGACTGGGGCTCCAAGAAAACATCCATCACATTGGCCCTTTACCTCACTACCCGGTACAGGAGGCAACGGTTCGGGAAGCTCTTTCACCGACAGCGTACACCAGGAAGTTTATCTTCCTAATTACAAAAGAAAGTATACTGCACACCTGGAAGTCCATCTTCCCATTTACAAAAGAGAATAATACATACCGGGAAGTCCATCTTCCCATTTACAAAAGAGAATAATACATACAGGGAAGTCCATCTTCCCATTTACAAAAGAGAATGATACATACCGGGAAGTCTATCTTCCCATTTACAAAAGAGAATAATACATACCGGGAAGTCTATCTTCCCATTTACAAAAGAGAATAATACATACCGGGAAGTCCATCTTCCCATTTACAAAAGAGAATAATACATACCGGGAAGTCTATCTTCCCATTTACAAAAGAGAATAATACATACCGGGAAGTCCATCTTCCTATTTACAAAAGAGAATAATACATACCGGGAAGTCTATCTTCCCATTTACAAAAGAGAATAATACATACCGGGAAGTCTATCTTCCCATTTAAAGGCTCAATGTGTGACCCGTTTAAATTTTTACTTGAATGTTATACTTGGTTCGACCCCCACACCTCTACGATAGCCCCTGTCCAGTCCCAGTCCCAGAAGATCCCCACTCCACCAAATTTAGTCCCTTAACTGCCCGATATGAATCATTCCATCCCAAATGTAACTTCCAGGATGATCCAGTTTGTTACAACTGCAATATTTATGGTCATTTGAGGCTGGAATGCAACTACCCTCCATATTGCTAGATCTGCCGTGAGCAGGATTTTCCATGTAAAGGTCAAGCACCTCCTCCACCCAACACTAAGCAATACCACCCTAGGTATCAGATGGTAAGCCAAGCCTGCATTTAAAGACTCGTGGCCCGCAAATGCAGATAAAAACTCCAATTGGATATTTGGAAGTTTCCCAGAGTGAAATTAAAGATTGTCCGTGATTGCATCTCATTTCCTCCGATACGATGAAGTGGCAGCGGAATACGTTCCTCCAGGTCTCTTTTTAGGCGAGGCGTACGGGGCGAAGGAGTAAATTTACCCTCGTACCCCGATGAATTGTTAGAATCTTTGCCCATCCAAAGGATTAAATTAAGACAGGATTTAATAGTTAGCGGTAAATTAAGTAATTTTGATTGTTAAGCTTTACTAGACACTGGAGCTTGTACGACCTTAGTAAAGAGAGAATTCGTTGAGGAGTTGCAACGCACCACAAACCAATTTCACCGAGTTACGCCGCCCCGATTTCAGTTAGTGGACGTAATCGGCCAAAGGTTCAAGTTTTTTGTAGTGAATGAATTGTATCTGGAATTGGGAAAATCAGTGTTTCCCGCAAGGCGTTCTAATTTCGGAAATGATAAGAGATTCTCGATAATTTTGCTACTAGGTTTAGATTTGGGGGTACAAAACTCGTGGATAATTTACCATGCACGAAAAAAATTCGTTGTAAAGGAAACATTAAAAATATAGTGGATCCTGTGAATAAAGCACAACCTGGTCCGAGGACGGTTAATATAAAATTACTTGTAAGAAGATGGGAACCAGTTAGGTAAAGTGCAAATCCTGCAAGCTTTGAGACCCGTCGTTCGGATGCTCGAAATAACTTAAGGGAGGACCTAAGAGGGGCCACCCCTAAGAAGACTTGGGTAAGGATGGAGAGCCATGAAATGGCCTCTCCGAAAATCCTTAGTTTAAAGGCGGAGAGACAAGAAATGGCTGCGCCATGGTACCTTCGTTTAAAAGAGGAGAACCGAGAAAGGGATGATCCAAGAATCCTTAATTTAAAGGAACAGAGCCAGAAAAGGGGCGCTCAAATGAATCTTAGCTTAAGGATGAAGAGCGAAGAAAAGTCTGTTCCAAATATTTGTAGTATAATTGAGGAGAGCGAAATGAATGCTGATCCAGGAAATATAGATATGGTAGGGACCAGCGAAAGCGGTGCCCCTCCAAAAAGTTTGTTGGTCTGTAAGCCGGAGATGGCCGGGGAAGCGTCTTGTGTAAGAATGCCCCCGAAAACCATGATAAGGCTACTCTGTTCGATAGTGTAAACAGTTGTTTGGACGAATGCCAAAGGATTTGTGATTAAACCCCATTCTTTCCTTTTTCATCAATACCCTGTTAAAGAGTTTTTTAGTACCTATCGTTCCTGTACATACGGGAATTGTACGACCATATAAAAAAAATGTTTTCTGAAAAATTTAGCTATTTAGGACTGTTTACTTTTCTATCTGAGCACTTATTCATTTGTCTCATTCTGCTTGTTATTACCCGCTATGGACTCAATTTACCTACTTCTACCCGAGTTAATCCCCCTTCCTGTCTTATTTTACCACCATTATCCGTGAATATTCGTTGTTCTAAAAACTAATAGTTATCTTAGTTTTGTATCTTCCCTTCACCTTTGTTTCCTTTGTTGTTTATGCTAGTCGGTTCGTCTCTTAATACTTAAAACTTTTGTATTTATTTCAAAATATTCATCTATTCTAGCTATAATATTCAATTTTATACATACGATTCATTTTTCCTAATCCCTTCTACCTATTCTCTATGCGGCAATCTGTTTATTATTTCATCTATTGCATCACCAATTGCCTGGCTTCTATCTCCCAAATTTCATATTTATTCCTCAAGTTTTCAATTTCACTCTTTCATTCCATTCTTATATTCATTCTATGTACTCATTCTACCCAGCTTGCGCCATTCAGGTTTGCCAAGTACATTAAGTAGCGCATTTTCATCTTTGAAATCCTCTCATGTCATCCTCTCCATCCTACCTCTCCTCTCAAATATTTGCACCCAAACACATTCTAGTCACATTATTCTGTATTTTTTTCCATTCCTAATTATTCTTTGCACTTGCTTCGAATAAATTTTATCTTCGATTCATTCCCACAACCTGCCGTGACATCAAGCAATTCTTGCAATCTTCATTTTCATTCATAATTATGACATCATCTGCAAATACGAGACAGCTGATATTTTTATCACCTATCTCATTCCTCCTCCGATACGTTTCAATCATTTTAGTAGTTCATCAATGAATACATGAAAAGTTGTGTAGAATTGTACATACTTGCTCCACTCCCGTATCATTTAGCATCCATCCATTTTCACGCTTTTCAAAATCATCTTCACCTTATTGCTTAGATATAAACACTTAATTACATTCGAAATATTTACATTCATTGCGACTGCCCCATCGACTCTTAAGAACGAATGTTGATGTTCGGTACCGTCCATTTTTTAGTTGTCTCAGCAGTTTCGCGACATTGACGCGTTCGGGTCATGTTCGCCAAACTCTTTCGTTTTCTTGAATTTCAGTCAATTATTCCTTGTTTATGATTGAATTTATTTACTTTTATCTCAGTCCGAAATGTTCGTTTACCTCGAAACACTTTTACTATTTTACTATGATATTTTCCAACTTCATTGAAAAATATTTACGTGTTTGTCAATGTTTTTTTGTATTTCAAAGCCTCTGACATTACCTCTCATCATTGTTTGTTTTCATCTCTTTATATTCTGCTTTCGTACGAGTTGATGCAATTCATTTAACGAAAAATTGTCTCCTACATTAATAATTACTACACCTATCTATTCCTCTTCCGTAAATTGATTATTTTATATACAACAATCAAAATATAGTTTGGCGTTAGGCATTATCAACTACTTTTAAGTGGATTTGACTGTTTCATTTATAAGTCTTCCTTCTCCGTTGAATTATACATATTCCGTTCCTCGGTTGGATTACACGTACCTCCATTCTTAAATCTCGTCGCAATGATTTTTTTTTTGTATATATACATGATTAAATTTAGGTTCTCCCCTCTTTTATCTATCTAGTCTCGTCGCAATTGTCATTTTTTGTATATAAACATTATTACTTTTTGGCTTTTTTCCTCTTTCATATAACTAGTGCCAATCCTTGATCTTGATTCCCAGTCTCCTCTTCCACCGTTAACTCTCAAAAGTTATTCTCTCCGACAACCGAGATGAACCCATCCATTGTGTTCCTTTTATCCATGATATATTTACTTGTAACGCCCCCCGAATCCCCTGCCTCTGTACGAATACCTACCGATTACACATACCCAAAGCTCCCCCTTTCCTTTCCGTAGCGTCTGCCTACAAATTCTCGAACTTTTTAACCTCACTCACAGTAACTTTAAAGATCGGTCGTGATGCCCCGATATGATTCGATCAACCGACACTAGGGTCGCGAAACCGTCCCTCCAATACAACTAGCACGCTTTTCCCATTAATAACCTTCCTCCCCTCTGGAAGCGAAATCGATTCTGGACATCATTGGATATATATTAGTGAGAAATATAGTAGTAGAGGTGTTTAGTAGGAGAAAATAGTGGGGGAAATTAGGGAAATAATAGGAAAGTGAAATGAAAATAGAATTAAAGACAGATCCCTGGTGAAAGGGTAGCCCTGGCTTTCTTTGCGTTTTTTTATTGAGTATATATAATATAGCTATATATATATATATATATATATATATATATATATATATATATATATATATATATATATATATATATATATAATATCTCTCAAAGTAGCGCGAGAGAATGATGAAGATGAATGCAATGAACCACATTGAAAGAGAAAACGGAATCATTTTTTCCTTGCAGTAATATTTTTATTACCTTTTTCGAAAAATCCGTGAGGGAAGCGATTCGAACCATTGACACTGAGGCAGCGAGCACCGCTTTGATCACAGTTAAAAGTATGTCGTTAGTACACTATGCTACGCAGAGGATCTTACAGTGACCATTAATACCTGGTTCTCTCTCCCGGGTACTTCGACCCTCATCTAGTTGGGAACACCTTCTTTTACTTTGCTAGTGGTTATACTAGGATTTACATCTAGCAAAATATTTTTCTGCAATATTCTTTGTAGATTTAAAGAAATCCTGGAAATTTTCCTTTTCCTCTTTTTTTCCCATTTCTCATGAAATACATTATTGATCGACAATAAAGGTTGGGCCAATTTCACATCCTTGTACACTTTTCTTTAACTCGTCCCAAATATCGGCTGATAGTAAAACATAGTTAGTATCAATCTGGAGTAGAGCGTTTCCCTCAGATGGATGTACGAATGTTTTGATTCTCTATTTTTTTTCTCATTAGACACAATATTCTCCCTGTTCTAGATTGCTTAGCCAATTTCCTACGCTTGGGTCTAGGAATTTCGCTTAGCATGTGCCTTTAAATAGAACGACCGAATGAAGTTTACTAATCCAGGGCTCCTCAAAGTGCTCCGTGCGCAGCCCCAGGGCGGCGGAGATGGCATATGTAGGCGGTGGTGAAATGTGGCACCAGGGCCGTAATGTGTCACTTTGAAATAAATGTGAAATGTGGCATGCTTAATTTAATTGGCACTTATAAAATAAATTCCCAACTTTAATACTTACGACGGCCAATTCAATACAAATACCTTAATAAGCAAGAAATTCATACCTCCGTTTCTAAAAAATGCCGACACATTCTCGCATAATGTCCCTTAGCGCCTCTGATTTGTGTGTTTGTATGTTAAGAAACTTCTGTATCTCACTTGTTCACTAGCAAATGACAATAAAGGATATGTCCGTCGAAACCTGGTTTCGCATATAAAATTAGTCCTATTACTGTGGTTTTATCTCTCTCTCTCTCTCTCTCTCTCTCTCTCTCTATATATATATATATATATATATATATATATATATATATATATATATATATATATATATATATATACAGTAAACCTTCGATATAACGAACCTCAATATAACGAATTTCGGATATAACGAACCTGAGTGAGTGTTGGTGTGTCACATGTCTCCTACAATGCAAGGTTCGTATCAATACTATGTTGTGTAGTCCACGTAACTTTTAACTTTATTAGTAATTAAATACGTATTACATATCCATTGCTTTTAACGCCCCTCGGGTTTAACGAACTTTCGTCTTTAACGAACGACCCCCACCCCATATAGTTCGTTATATCGAGGGTTTACTATATATATATATATATATATATATATATATATATATATATATATATATATATATATATATATTAATTAGGGTGGAGCAAAAAAAAAAAGACGATCAAAAAGTTATCAGGATACTATCTTAATTATTCATTTTCATGTAAAAACATAGTAGCAAAATTTTGAGTAAATAAATAATGTTTAAAGGTGGCGTTCGGCACTTGAATATTTTAGATTTATTGAAACTCGAAGTAAACTATCAATGATTCGCTGATACCTAATTGATTATATTGTTCTTGCATTATAGGTATAATTATGAGTGATATTTTTATCTGAAGAAATAAAAGCTGAACAATTGTTGCAAGAAGTTGAGGCAGGGCAAAAGGCGCACGTGACATGACTTAGTGTGCAACTTGCAGTCTGAAAAAGAGGTTTTGCGACCATGTTCCTGATTTACCCAATTACAAGAATTTCAACCTGATTCACATATATGACAACCAGAATTTCAACTGAAGTTAGGTTGATTGGTCAACCAACAACACAGCTGAGCCATAGCAAGTTACCGTCAAAGAAAGAAGTTCTCTGTTTACTGATGAATCATAAATGTGTTAAACGAGAGAGAGAAGCTTTAAATGTAATTATCAGTGATGTATTAGATGTGTGACAAAAAGATGGGATACCGACCACTCATAAATGTAATGCAGTAAAGAAACTTAATAGGTCATATGATGACTAGAAACAACTTAGAAAGAGCAAAGACAAAAATCTTTGCATGGAAAAGTAAAAGAAAAGAAATGGAAGGAAAGTCTAAATGAGCTATTTGATATTATTCATGCAAATGCCAATGAAGTAATGTCCAATGAAGAAGCTAAAGAGTTCCTTCGTCTACAGAGAGAGGGAAGGAAATGGATAATGATTGGAATAGATAAGAAGGACCAACAGCGTAAAATAGAAGTACAACTGCAGTAAGATAAAATGGAGCTAAAAACACTAGTTCTAGCAATGCTTCAAGTGAAACGAAAGTAGAAGATTTATATCATGGACAAAAATCCTCAATATCAAAATGTCCTCCAAAGAAAAAGGCTAAAATATTGAATGAAAATATTCTTTCCTCCTTGGATGTTGCCAAGATAAGGGAATGTTCACCCTCTCTCGTTATTATTCCTACCATTTCGAGTGTAGGGAAGAATCCTGAAGACTATAATGTTAGTTACTCTACTATGCGTCGAGCTCGACAAAAATCAAGAAAGATATTCAGGGAGAACTTGGAAAAACATTATCAAACGAGAAGCCCTTGATAGTTCATTGGAATGGAAAACTTTTTGAAAACATATCAGGAGAAGTCGTGGATCGCTTGCCAATTTTAATATCAGGCAGTGGTACATAACAGCTATTTGGAGTGCCAAAAATCCTTTAAGGCACAAGTAAGCGTATGGCTGAAGCAGTTCATAAAATGATGCTTAACTGGGCAATCACACATAAAGTGAAAGGTATGTGTTTTGACACAACCGCTTCAAATACACAGGTCGTAAAGAAGGAACTTGCACAATAATTGAGCAAAGATTAGAGAGAAAGACTTCGCATATTTGAAATTGTTTTGGAGGCAGTGGTAGCGCTTGCTCTTCAAGCTTCTTCGGGCTCTGATATTCCATTATTCAAAATATTTTTTTTAAAAATGATGGAATAACATAACCCGAGACAAATTTGACACTTTGGAAAATTATCCTCAGGAAAGGAAAGATGTAATGATGAAATTTTCTACAGCACTGATAAACGAAAGACAAATTCGAAACGATTACAAGGAACTTTTGCAGTCAACGATATTAAAAATGGGAGAAACTCCTCCTAGTGGTGTGAATTTTTTTAAAAAAACCTGGAGCATACACAGAGCTAGATGGATGGCAAAAGTTATATATTCCATGAAAATTTTATGTTCAAAATTCAATTCAAAGAAGCAAAGAATTTGGAAGAAATATGCAAGTTTGACATTTCAATCTAAGTAAAGCACTGGTTTTCTGTACCAAAGGCAGCCAGTGCCCCACAGAATGATTTGTTGCTTCTTGAAGAACTTCAATCTTACAAAAGAACGAACGAAAAGATTGTCAATGACGCCTTTAATAAACTTAAAAAACTATCTTTGGTGTCTTTCGGAAGAGTTAATTGCGCTGGCCTTTTTTGATGATGGTGTCTCATTCGAGGCAAAGGAGAAAAAGGAAGATGCCTTGAAGAATCCAGCAGATTCAGATCCAACAAAGAAAACCAAAATAAACGATGAAAATTATGGCAAGAAGCACCTCTGGGACTTTGTGACAACAAAGTCTCTCCTTTCAAAACACCTAGGCTGTCCTAAAATTTTTCAAAACAAGGTCTGCTGACCAAAAGTCGGGGACTCTCACTTATTCTGATTTATGACCTTACGACCTTTAAAACTTTCAATAATTCCCTGATAAAACCGTGGGAGGACCTTGGTAATTATATCATTTGAAAGAAAATGTAAAACAACATTAGGTTTTCAAATTTTGTTAGAATTGGCTGAATAAGTACAATGTTATTATCAAAATAAAAAAATTAAAACGGGGACCGACCGACATAGTGGGATATAGAGTCACACGCGACTAAAAATCGGCTGAGGACTGGCCTCAAGCAGAAAGCGTTAGGATTGCTAAAAATGTTGCTAATGATCTCAAATTTGTTAATGACATTGCTGAAAGAGAAGTTAAGCTCATGAAAGATTATAAAAAATTGCTAACTAATGACGAGGAGCAACAAAGTTTGCTGACCAAAGGTCTCGTGCTCTCACTTATTTTGATTTATGACTTTACGACCTTCAAAACTTTCAATAATTCCAGAACTAACCTTGGGAACACCTTGGCAATTATATCATTCGATAGAAAATGTAAATCAACATAAGGGTTTCAAATTTCGTTAGAATCGGCCTAATAGTTATGATGTTATTACTAAAACAAAAAGAAAAAGCAAAACGGAGACCGACCGACCAACCGTTAGTGAGATGTAGAATCGCCCGCGACTATAAATCGTATTTATTACAAGTTGTATCAAACTACAGAAAAAAGGTTCACTGACAAATCAAAGCAGACCATTAAGGCGGCTGTTTCATATGAGTAACCACTTTCAATAGAATTGAAATAGAAAGTGGTATTGTCGACCAACTGGAGAACTTCCACTATAAAAAAGTAACGTGCTGCTTGCTGTACCTCCTCGGGGCCTTGGAAATCAGCAATATTCAAGTGCTGGGCGCCACCTCTAAATATTCATTTTTAAAAATAATTTTTGCACTAAAATCAAATAACTGCTCGAGATGTAATTCCGAGGTGTATTTAGGATCGACACAGCGCACACTACATATCCGTATTTGCGCACATTTAGACATCAGCAATAGAACTGGAGCCCCACTCACTACTCCCGAATTCTCCCCTATCCAAATACACTCCAAAAACAGACATCCGCAATATAAACCAAACTTAAATAATTTTTCAATTAAAAGATACAGCAAACAACGAAAACCAACTACGTACACTGGAATCTCTTTATATTAGATTTAATAACCTTACTTTAAACTCTGACACAAGCTCATTTCCACTTTTACTACAACTATAATCACATACGAATTACACACGCCAAATCAACTCCCCCCCAAAACAACCCCTATCTTTCAAATATTGTTATTATCTCCCCTTTTTTACAATGAAAACACCCAAAACTAATTAATCTCGGGTGCATTTTAAAAACAAAAACATATTTCCTATTCCTTAATAGTTAAAAGCCCTGCATTTTTATAATTTGAATATTACCACCTCTACTGCTTCCCATTTCCAATATAATTAATTTATAAATATCTGATAACTTATCTAAAAAATTCTTATGTTTGTATATATTTATAATCTCATATCCTTGAGAATGGGTTCGTACCCGAAACGTCGATACCAAGCAGTTATAATATAATTAGGAAATTCCTAAATTTAGCCTGCTTATTTATCCTAAATATATATATATATATATATATATATATATATATATATATATATATATATATATATATATATATATATATATATATATCAAAGTAGCACGAGAGAATGATGAAAATGAATCCATTAAACCACACTGAAAGAGAAAACGGAATAATTTTCCTTGCAGTAATATTTTTATTACCTTTTTTCGAAAAAATCCGTGCAGGAAAGCGATTCGAACCATGCACATTGAGGCAACGAGCACCGCTTTGGTCACATTCTCTCGCGCTACTTTGAGAGATTATGCATTTGTATATTTGCCACGCGTTTAACTATTCCTCATTTATTCTTTGAATTCCCAACTAATTTTCTTTTTCTTTCATAGTCCCCGTTCCTTCTATGTACTTTCACAACTGTAATGAAACAAACGCATTCATGTGATCTACAGCTGGACAAAAATTACCTTTTGACCACCGACTTTCAAAGTTTATCGCTTGAGATTTCAGTGTATCATTTGCATGGGCTTTATCGTGTAAATTCTTGCTTAATTATTATCATTCACCTTGAACAAATTTGACCTGAATATTCTGTAAAGTATTTTAATCATCATTCTACTTTAATAATGCTTGATGTGTCGAATTGATATTTAGTTCACAAGAACTAATATAATTTAAACTCGTGTATTATTTTAACCAACGAATTAGTGCTATCATGTTAATACTGACTTAATTATTATTACGCACTCTGTACCAATTTGACAGAAATATTCTCTATAAATATTTTAATCACCACTTTACTTTCATGATATTTGATGTATTGAATTAGCATTTTGTTCGCAAGAACTAATGTCAATTGTACTCATGTATCATTTTAACCAGCGAATTATTGTACATCTTACCTTACACTTTTATTATTCTATTTCCCATGCCATTGAATCTTCATTATTGTATTTTTACCTAAGTGATTAATTCCGATTGAATTATATCATTGTTTTGATTCGAATGCTCTTAATTATTGTTATTTTCAACTTATTTCATAATTCTATATTTTGAATATACCACACAAATGTAACTACATTTGCTAATCAGAAGGCTGGTTGTTCTTTGTAGTGATAATGTAACTACATTTAGGCATCGTCTATCAACGATGTGAGACTTCATTCCTCTATCCTTGAAGCTCTGTCAGCGCAGGCACTGTAACCAGTATTTATTGGCCCTTGACCTCAATCATCAATAATTCTGCTTTTTCAATTTCCCTCGTCTCGATAGTCTATGTTAGGTTAGTGACCTCAAGTTCTCGAAACAGTGTAATGAGGCGGATAAAAAGGCCCAAAGGATGCTAGGCTACATAAAGCGACAGTTTGGATATCGGAACAAGGAGATAGTACTGTGTTTGTACAATTCATTTGTCAGACCGCACCTGGAGTATGCCGTACAATTTTGGAGTCCTTCGTTTCGAAAGGATATTGCGAGATTGGAACGTGTGCAAGCCAGGGCAACCAAACTGATTCCGTCTATCAGACACACAAGTAACGATGATAGATTAATAGAACTAGATATGTTCTCGTTGGAAACCCGGAGACTGCGTGGTCAGCTTATCGAAGTGTTTAAAATACTTCGAGGCTTCGATAATGTAGACTACACGGATATTTTCCAACTTAGTGAGGGCAGAACGAGAAATCACGGCTACAAACTTGAGCTGAAGCGTTACAACCGTGATATGTGTGGTAAATTTTTCACATACAGCATCTGCGGTAGCTGGAACGCACTTCCAGTGGAAGTTGTCAACAGCAATTCTGTTGATCAGTTCAAGTCAATACTGAACAAAGTCTTGAAAAGTGGCCGTTTGGGCACATAAGCCGTTGAACAGAGCTGTGCCTGCTCGACTGCTAGTCCACAGGTACCCTCTCTGAATGGACTGTAAGGTCTTCTTGGGTACTCATTATCCTTGTAGCTCCTTGTAGTTCTCTCTCTCTCTCTCAACCACCTTGCCGTCGGTGAGAGAGCTTGCGCGATCTGCTTGAGTTAAGCTAGCTAAGCTGGGAGACTTTTAGTCCGGCAGGGTCACCTATGCCAGTAAGGTAGCTTTAGTAGGATCCAGACTAAGGGTTGTAAAACTTCTCTACTACTTCTTTGATGCGTCTCCTTGCATCCCCCTATTAACCTCTTCGATTCTGTTAGTACTAAATTTCACCAACTCTCTTCAACTGTAAAAAAAAAAACAACGGGATCTCAGGCGTTTGCGGTACGATTAATGGAGAAATGCTAGGTACCCCTTAGAAGCTTTCTCCTAACGTGTAATGGCCTGAACAGCCCCCTGTGACCGCTACTTGGTAAACCAAGGCTTAACTGCTCTTTGGTGAGAGAGCTTTTGTGCCTTGCAGGTTGCTAGATCAGCTAAAGATCTCGGATGAAGTCGTGGGCACTTAGCTTTACTATTTGCCTTAAGTCTGGCCGTTTTTAGTTGATTAGTAGGGCTTAGTAGGAAGACAGTTACACCTCAAGCACTCCTGTCGAAAAATCAGAGATCCAGTTTACTGGGGCTCTCGTGCTGCTCAGTTGGGAACTGCGGCACGATTAGGGACGTCCGGCCCAGGGGAGACCTTAGGGTTGGTGCGCTTGATCAAAGGGTTTCTGTTGGCAGAACGACCGAAAATCTCCTGGAAATAGACGGATGTGATTAGTGCGAGAGAAAATCACACACATAAAACCCTTTTTAATGCGTATGGTCCCAGAGTTTTTAAGATGGCGAAGAAGAATGGTCCTCCGTTCCGCAAGTTAACCTGCAAAATCTGCAAAGTTTATAGATGGAGTGAAGACTTTGGGGGTAGGAGTTGCAAGGAGCTCACAGATGCCATTAGTGTCTGTGACTTTTGCGAACTAGACAAGCGCCTGGGCGAGAGCATCGCTCAACTGAGAGAGGAGAACTCCCTCCTCAAAAGGGAGGTTCACCTCTTAAAAATAGAGAGGTGCAGATGCTCAGGCGAGTGCAAAGGAAATAAGGCTTCCAATGTCCAAGAGCAGGAGTCTTTTGCTGAATGACTGGCTCAACGAGCCAAAAAGAAGAAAAGAAAGAGGAAGAAGGGAAAGATATTAGAAAGAGAAGAAGAGAAAGTACAAAGAGAAGAAAAGAAATTGGAAACAGAGGACGAGAAAGTAGAAGCAGAAAATTAGAAACAAGAAACAGAAGAAGAGAAAACAAAAGAAGACAAGAAAACGAAGAAGAAGAAAAAGAAGGGGAAGAAGAAGAAGAAGAAGAAAAATGTAGAGAACCAAGAGGAAACCGGCAAGTCGCTTCCGAAATGGAAGACTCAGTCATCTGCAGACAAATGTGCAAGGGTCACCCTTATTAGTGATTCTCAAGCACGGGGTCTGCAGCCCCTGCTAGCGCCTCGCCTTCGCACTACTGTGAAGGCAAGCTGCCTGCTAGGACAGGGTAACCACCACATCAGAGTAGAGGTGTTGAAATTTCAGATTTTTGAGAGCTCAGTCATTGCTCTGATAAGTGGCAACGACCTCTACCTGAGAGGAGGTAGGGTATGCCCTACGGATAAAATCCTCCACAGTCATGGGCGCCGTGGACGACTGTGGGCTGAAAACCCTCATGCATGTTGTGGTCGGGATGATCTCGAAGAGAGGTTCAACACGGACCGCTCACTCGATGAAAGTCTCTTTGAACCGGCGCCTGGAAGATTTGTGTATGGCAGAGGAGGTCTTTTTTGTGGACCCGTATCGCACCTTTTATGGTAGGAATGATCTCTACCAAAGGGATGGGGTATATCTTCCCTTTAAAGGAAAGGCCTTTCTGTCGAACATGATCCAGGATGTCGTAGAGAGGACCCAAAGGAGTATCCGGCCCATCGTGAGGGTGGACGCACGCGAGTACGCCTGTTTCACTCCTGGAACGACCTTTCAGAGGTCGCAAAGAGGGGTGCCTCCTCGCCAACAAATAAACCGAGAAACGGAAGAGTGTAGGGAGTCCTACATTTGGGGACTTCCTTAAAGTTCTTCTGTTTAATGCAAGGTCGATCAGGAACAAGTTTCTTTAACTTCGTGCCCTCGTAGCGACGGAAGAACCTGAAATGGTAGCCATAACAGAGTCGTGGGTAAAAACCTCAAACCGAGATTTTGTAGGTGAATTCACGTTTTCCTGTTACCAACTCTTCCAAAAAGATAGGCCAGACAGAGAGGGTGGCGGTGTGATGTTGTATGTCAAGGATACACTCAAATCGACGAACTGCAACATTGTATCCGACCATGAACTACTAGGAGTTGACCTAGATATAGGGCCTGCCAGATACAGGACCATGCTGCTTTACAGATCCCCTACCCAACCTGTTGAAAAGAACAGGGATCTGTTCCGGCTAATGGGTGAACTTATTCAAGACAGTGTGTGTATCGCCATGGGTGATTTCAATACCCAAGTTGACTGGGAAACCAGAGAACCCTGTGGAGAGAACGCACTACTCCTGGAGTTCGCTAACAACGAGTTCCTGACTCAATGGGTGACAGAGCCGACGAGAGGCAATAATACCCTCGACTTGGTTTTCACCTCTGAGGATGACATCGTTGAGGATCTCTCTGTAGGCGATGAGCTCGGTGGCAGTGATGACTGACTAGTCAGATTTATAGTCAAGGTCCCAAAAGTAGAGTCTGCGACTGGTAAATCGAGGAAACTTGATTTGAGAAGAGCAGACTTTGCAGGTCTTCGTGCTGGATTGAGTGATGCGAGGCTAGAAGTGTGCGAGGATGTTGAAGATTCGTTGAATAGATTCAAAACTACTTTCATGAGTCTGTAATCACGATTCATCCCTTTGAAAAGTCTTCGTCGGTCTTCCGTTCAACCAAAGTGGTTTTCAAGAGAATTATACCCAACAATAGAGCCATCTGGTAGACGGACAAAGAGGGTTTACTCGAGAGATTAGTTAACTGCTGAAGAAGAAAAGAACGGTGTACCGGTAGTGAAAGATATCTGGTGACTTTGACGAGTACCGTAGGCTAGCTAGGAGAGTGAAGTCCAGCATAAGGGCAGCAAGAGTGCATAGGATCTATAAGTGGCGAGACTTTGTAAGGAGAATCCCAAGGAGTTATTTGCTTATGTAAATAGCCGTAAACCGATCCATCGCACGATTGGCCCTTTAGTTAATGAGGAGGGGGCATTAAAGCCCTCAGATACATAAAATGCTAACCTCCTCAAAGACTACTTCTCTTCAGTGTTTACTGAAGAGTGTGGTCCCATCCCCCAGCTCACGGATTCTTACTTGGGGAAAAGCTGGAGTAAATGGACTTCACCCAAGGAAAAATAGAAAAAAAGATCACTGATCTAAAGACGAATAAGTCCCCTGGCCCGGATAGGTTTCTACCTAAAGTGTTGAAAGAAGTCCGCGATGAAGTGTCACGACATCAGAGCACAATTTTCAACATGTCAATCCGCACCGGATGCGTTCCTAGAGACTGGCGTGAAGCGGAGGTGACTCCTATCTTCAAGAAAGGAGACTCTAGCTAGCCGTCGAACTACCGACCTATTAGTTTAACCTCAATAGTCGGTAAATTCATGGAAAGCATCATGGTGGACAAAATGACGTCATATTTAGAGTCGAACCTGCTACAAAGAGTTCCCAGCACGGCTTCCGAAGGCAACGGTCATGCCTAACGAACCTTGTGGAATTCTTCCACTTCGTTTTCAGTGAGCATGATCGGGATAGGACGGTGGATGTTATCTACTTAACCTTTCAAAAAGCCTTCGATAAGGTACCACACCGCCACCTCCTCCAGAAAGTGCGCGCGCTGGGAATAGAATGGAAGGTAACCGGTTGGATAGAAAACTGGCTAAGGGGCAGACAGCAACGGGTGGTGCTAAATGGACAGGCTTCTAAGTGTGTGCCCGTCACTAGCCGTGTACTCCAAGGTTCTGTCCTGAGACCACCACCTTTCTTTATCTATGTTAACGACATGGATGGTGACGTGATTGCGAAGATTTCTAAATTTGCCGACGATACCAAGCTTAGTATGAACATTGCAAAGGAAGGAAACATGCCCGCGTACAAGAAGATCTCTGGAACATTGGGGAGGGGTCGGACACGTGGCAAATTCCTTTTAACGTGAACAAATGCAAAGTAATGCATATCGGTCACCGAAACCCCAAATCACGTTATATCCTTAAGGGCACTGCTCTCGAATGCACTGATACCGAGAAGGACTTGGGTGTAACAATCACTAGTGACCTCAAGTTCTCGAATCAGTGCATAGAGGCGGAGAAAAGGCCCAAAGGATGCTAGGCTATATAAAGCGAAAGTTTGGATATCAAAACAAGAAAATAGTACTCTGTTTGTACAATTCACTTGTCCGACCGCACCTGGAGTCTGCCGTACAATTTTGGAGTCCTTCGTTTCGAAAGGATGTCGCGAGATTGGAACGTGTGCAAGCCAGGGTAACCAAACTGATTCCCTCTATCAGACACAAAAGTTACGACGATAGATTAAGGGAATTAGATCTGTTCTCGTTGGAAACCCGGAGACTGCGTGGTCAGCTTATCGAAGTGTTTAAAATACTTCGAGGCTTCAACAATGTAGACTACACGGATATTTTCCATCTTAGTGAGGGCAGAACTAGAAATCACGGCTACAAACTTGAGCTGAAGCGTTACCACCGCGATCTGTGTGGGAGATTTTTCACATACAGCATCTGTGGTAGCGGGAACGCACTTCCAGTGGAAGTTGTCAATTCAAGTTAATCAGTTCAAGTCAAGACTGGACAAAGTCTTGAAAAGTGGCCGTTTGGGCACGTAAGCCGTTAAGCAGAAGTGTGCCTCCTCGAGTGCTAGTCCAAAGGTACCCTCTCTGAATGAACCGTAAGTTCTTCTAGGGTACTCATTATCCTTGTATCTCCTTGTAGCTCTCTCTCTCTCTCGCCCCCCCCTTCACCTTTTCTCTCTATCTCTCTCTCCCATGGTCGCACTCACCTTGTATAAAACAAGAGAGATTATGCTCAGGAACCCAGATCACCCTTAGAAACAATCGAGGACACTTCTTCATCGTTGTGATCCGCTTCACTTCGGTGGATGGATTCACCAAGCTCCAGCCTTTCATTAAATAACCTCAAATTCCGAAATAAAGTTATATTTTCATCAAGTTGTTTATTGAAATCCAATACAATGATATTTAGAAGTCTCCCTACTTTTAATCTTTTCTTTTTTCTTCATGTTATGACAATTAGTACTCGTTCGAGCCCCGAGTGTTGGCTTCTCGGCATGCCTGTTGATTCCCTGTCATATGCCCGTCTTCCAACTAAGCGGGATGTGATGTCACTGTACCTGTTCCATCACGTCGTGGAGAACGTCTCGGAAGGCCTGAACTTGACATGTGGTGAGGTCCTCACCATATGGGAGAGGGCCAGGATCCCAACAGCGAGTGGATGCTTACATAATTACACGGATGACAAAAGTCACAAGGGCCTATCAAAGGTCATCCGCCTCCGTCCAAACCCACCCACAAAAAGCACCATCACCAGGGGAAGACAAAATCAAAGTCCCCCACAATATAATATAACAGATGACAAAAGCCACAAGGGCTCATCATAGGTCATCCAAGTCAAACGGCCTCTTTTTTAAGGCACCCACACTCCCAGGAAAACTACATCCAGAGGATTGCATCCAGAATCAAGGGTATCACCAATCAAGGCTTGTCAAGAACTAAATCATGCAGCTATAGATATATACAAACAATATTAATATATACAAAACTTAGGAACCATCACAACCTTCCCTTCCCATAAACTCATCCAACCTACTCTTAAATACATTTAGATTTGGACTACCTACTACCCTCTGCGGCAATTTGTTCCAAAAGTCTACCACTCTATTGGTGAAAAAATATTTTCTTAAATCCAACCTACACCCTTGCTTTTTAATTTTCAAGTGGTAACCTCTAGTCCGATTTCCATCATCTAACTCAAAAAACTTGCTAACATCCAATTTATCTATCCCGGAAAAATTTTTAAAGAGCTCAATCATATCCCCTCTCACACACCTCCTTTCGAACGAGAACATATTTAATACCCTCAGTCTATCTTGATATTCAAGGTGCCTCAGGGAAGGAATAATCTTTGTTGCCCTCCGTTGCACTGACTCAAGAAGGTTAATATCGTGTCCTTTAAACGATCTAGCTAAGTATATTTAAATGTATCAAAAAAAGGTAATACAAATAGTAAAATGGTGACAAATATATTGACAAATAAAAATGACTCCAAATGAGGATAATAAGAAGATATTAATTGAAAAACAAAATAAAAATTAAATTTAGTCATTTCTGACGTCAGACCCAATCCCACCCCCATTATAATTTGCAAATCGATTAAAGGCGCAGTAATGATTTGGTTAAATCATTCACTTCTGTAAACGTTAGAACACTGTTCTATAAACAATTAGGATTATATACTGGGGGTCCGTGCGCTCCCAGACCTCTCTCCTCAATTGATTGAAACCTTCATAGTAAGGTAGTCCTCCCATCGTGTTTACCCACACACGAGCCATCCCCTTAAATTTACTGCAAAACGTGAAATATATTGGAACACGTACGAAATAGTTTACGTCCCATCGTTCGAGTCGCCAATCTACATATTTACCATATTTTCAGTCAAAGAAATTGAAATTTGATAATATGAATAGATTCGATGAGCTTATGCAAATTGAATAATAAACACTGGTTAAGTAATAGATAAATCGAAAAGATTTGTTATAAGTAATTGTGGAATTAAATACTTTAAAATAACAAGTTGGGCTCTAATTTAGTACGGATCTGTCTGGAAAGAGAAATACGGGAATTAGAAGTGGATCTTACTATTTAATAGAGTGTTGGCAGATTACAAGGGAAAAATGGTGTGGGAATATCTTTTAGGCCGGATTCTCATGACCAAGCTGTGATTTTAATTTCCTGTTTTGAGGGTTTACAAGATGTTTTAAAAGAGAATGTAATTCACAATACTCTTCGCTCACCTACGTTGCGCCTTTTAACAAAACTAGGAAAGTCGGAGGAGGGATTGTGGTCCTGGATAATGATCATGTCATACAGATTGCTTGTCCAGTGATAGTCATAACATAACTTACAGAAGACTTCATGGAAGAGGCTTATGCCTGTGACTCCAGATCTATATTATCAACCTGCGGCAGCGTGTGGTGGATTATCTCTGCTTTGTAATTGTATTTCAATTCTTGATTAAACCAAAATTTATCAAGTCTGACCTCAAACTGGTTGACTGATGCTGCTGCATTCACCCACTCAGGCAACTGATTCCAGTTATTTATCACCCTACACAGGAAAGCATACTTCCTTATATCCAGCCGTGACCTTGTCTTAAAAAGCTTCAGTGAATTTTCCCTGCTGATGTTTTCTTCTCGAAGTTTCAATATGCCTTGACTACATTCCCCATCATATTTTCCAGTGAGTATCTTGTAGGTCCCTATTAAGTCTCCCCGTGCTCTTCTGTATGCCAGTGTTGGTAGGTTCAGCTTCCTTAGTCTCTCTTCATAATTAAGTCCTTTAAGTTCTGGCACCATCCTTGTAGCCTTCGTTGCACGTTCTCTACCATCTCAATGTCTTTAACCAGGTGAGGACTCCATGCCTGATTAGCATACTCTATATGCGGTCTTACTAAAGCTACAAACAAAGCTTTAAATATCGTTGCATCCAATGTAACAAAGGTCCTTCTGATTATTCCCACTAATTTGTTGGCTTTATTTACTTTCTCTGCCAGGTGATCTACACAACTCAATTTATCATTGATTATTACTCCCACATCCTTCTCAGAAGTAATCTTTTTCAGCTGCTTCTCCATTTGGTAGCCTTGATCTTCAATAGTCGTTCTTCCTATTCTCATATAACTACACTTATCCGGATGAAAACTCAACAACCATTTTCATTCCATGAGTATACCTCCTGCACATCTTGCTGCAGCTTTTGACAATCTTTTTGACCTTTTATGCATCTAAATATCTTTGTGTCGTCTGCATATAGGTATACTTCACTGTCATTTACTATACTATCGGGGAGGTCATTGATAAACAAAACAAACAACAATGGTCCGAGAACAGTGCCCTGCGGCACTCCACTTGTCACTGGCTTCCATCTTGACATTTCCCCCTTCACCACCACTCTTAGTTGTCTTTGTATTAGGAATGCTGCAATCCATTCTTGGTACTCCTTTCCAATTCCATAACTACTAATTTTACTGAATAGTCTTCTATGTGCAACTCTATTGAAAGCCTTCATAAAATCACAATATATTACATCCACTGCATGTCCATCATCAATAATTTCAGTCCATCTGTCCTGAATCTTTATGAGCTGTAGCACCGTTGATCGTCCTGAGATAAAGCCATATTGCTTGTCAGTAAATAAACTATTGGTTCTCATGTGTGCCATTATCTCCTCCCTTATCATTGTCTCAAATATCTTACAGATTATACTTGTTAAACTGACTGGCCTATAATTCTCTGGATCACACTTGGAACCCTTTTTAAATATAGGAGTAATATGAGCAATTAGCCAATCTTGAGGGAGTTCCTTATGTTTAAAGGAGTACTGATAAAGTATTTCTAAAGCCACTACTAATTGTTCCATAGCTTCTTTTATAATCTTAGAGTGGATTCCGTCAGGTCCTGGGGATTTATGCCTCTTTAGATTTTTAATGATCTTAATTTTTTCCTTATTAATTTCCAGGGGATTCAGTGTTGGTACATTTTTCATCACACAATATGGTACCTCATCTTCTGGCTCCATGACAAACACCTTCGAAAATTGCTTTGCTAAAACTTCAACTTTTTCCAGATCACTTTCAGTTTTTCCATCTTCAGCAGTGCCCTTGTATAAGTCAGGAATCCTTGGTTTCCTTTTTGTCTTAGTCTGCACATATTTCCAAAATATTTTAGGATTATCCTTCACATTTTTTGCAATCTCCCTTTCTTTTAGTTTTACAGCATTTCAGGTTTCTTTTCTAATTTGATTATTCAGTTTTCTGTACTCCTTCTCAGTCTCTAAATACTCGTTCTTAGTAGATACATTCAGATTACTCTTCAAGGATTTCATTCTCATCCACAACCTCTGTTTCTTCTTTATCTTAGACCATAATTTCTTATTCATTGGTAGATTGCTATTCGTCCTTTTCCTGGATTGATTTAAATTCCCCATCTTTCTTGTGGGTACCCTCTTATCTATTGCAACATACAATTTTGACTTGAATCTGCTCCACATTTCCTCAATATTGGTAGCCTCGGATAGGTATTTCACCCAGTCAATATTAATACTAAGTTCCCTTCTCAGCAACTCATAATCTGCTTTTTCATACAAATACATAGTTTTTCTATCATGAGCCACGATCTCCTCCATATTACATGTAACTTGTATCACAGCATGATCATTTCTCCCTAGTGGATTTCCAATCATGACCTCTTCAACTATTGATTCTTCATTTGTGAAAAATAAATAACATAACATAACATCCCTGAAACACCTCTTGAAACTTGAATGACCTCACCTCTATCGCCTTGGAACCTATTTCTGTTATCTGCCAAGTCCATTCTACTTTCAGTACTATAATGTCCTCTCATAATTCCCTGACCACTATTAGTATCTAGTTTCCCTTTGCGGGCGGGAAACTAGATACTAATAGTGGTCAGGGAATTATGAGAGGACATTATAGTACTGAAAGTAGAATGGACTTGGCAGATAACAGAAATAGGTTCCAAGGCGATAGAGGTGAGGTCATTCAAGTTTCAAGAGGTGCTTCAGGGATAGGGGGGTTAAATTGTTTCTATACAAATGCTCGTAGTCTTAGAAACAAGAAGGATGAGCTATTTAGTTATATTAGCAATGAGGATATAGATATATTATGCGTTAGTGAATCATGGATTAATGAAATAGAATTTAGTGACACTATAAGTGAATTTGATTTACAGGGCAATAATATGTACATTAGTCAAAGGACAGGTAGGATTGGTGGAGGAATAATTATCTATATAAAAAACAACATTGTTTCAAGTTTAAATACTTCAATAAAGCAGGATGGAGTTGAGTCACTTTGGATAGATATTAGGTTCAGTAAAAATAGAATGGTGCATTTGGGAGCTTTTTACAGGCCACCTGGGCAGACTGATGATATGGATGAACTAATGATAAGGGAAATAAGTAAGGGGTGTGAAACAGATGCAGTTATTATTGGGGACTTCAACTTAAACTCTGTGGACTGGGAAAATATGATAGGTAGGCATAGAACAAGTGGCAGGTTCATAGAATGCTTTGAGGATAATTTTTTGAATCAATTTGTTAATGAGCCAACGAGGGGGGACAATATATTAGATTTAGTACTTTCTAACAGTGATCATTTAGTTCAAGAATTGACTGTTGGGGAAGCATTGGGAAATAGTGACCATCAGATAGTTAGTTTTAACTTGGGAATTGAGAAGGGTAAAATAACTGAGAATGCTGAAAAAGTTCCAAATTTTCATAAGGGAGATTATGTAAAACTTCGAAGCTTGCTAAATTTGGTAGACTGGGATATAGAATTCAGAGGTAAAAATGCTTATGGTATGTGGGATACTTTCAAGCATATAATAAATGTAGTCCAAGAACAATGTATCCCAATGAAGGCCATTAGGAACAAAAGTAGGAAACCATTATGGTGGAATCAGGAGATAGCTAGAAAAATTTCAGAGAAGAAAAGGGCATACAAAAAATTACAGGTACAAAATAATATTCAAAATTTAAGTGATTATAGAATGGCTAGGAATGAGTTAAATAAGATTATAAAGAAGAACAAAAGGGTGTCAGAAATTAAATTAGCTCAGGATAGCAACAAAGATCCTAGAAAGTTTTTTAGTTACTATAAAATTAATAACAAGTCTGGCAGAGTTAAAATAGGACCTATCAAATATGAAGGGGTTGTGAGAGAAACTGATGAGGAAATAGTTGAGGTACTAAATGGTCATTTTGCATCAGTATTTACAAAGGAGAAACTAAATAGTCCTATGTATAGTACTCATGGGTCAGGAAAAGGGGTGTTTACTAACATTAGTGTTGATCAGAGGATGATAAAAGGACTAATAGGTGATTTAGATACTACCAAGGCCTCCGGCCCTGATAATATTCATTCTAGGATACTTAAAGAAGGGGTAGAAAGTATCTCAATAGCTCTGGACAAGTTATATACTAGGTCATTGGAATATGGAGAAATACCCGATGATTGGAAGAGAGCGAATGTAGTCCCCATTTTCAAGAAGGGTAGTAAAGAGGATCCAAATAACTTTAGACCGGTTAGCCTAACTCCTGTAGTCTGTAAAATTCTTGAGAAAAAGTTAAAAAAGGGATTTGCCAACATCTAGAGAGGGAGGGGTTAATCAGCAATGCTCAGCATGGGTTTAGATCAGGTAGATCATGTTTGACTAACTTACTAGACTTTCTGGAGTTTGTAACAGATCAAGTAGATAAGGGAGAGAATGTAGATATAATTTACTTAGATTTTAGTAAAGCATTTGATAAGGTACCACACAGGAGACTAGTTCATAAATTAAAAATGATTGGGATATGTGGGGGTGTTTCAAATTGGATAGCTGAGTGGCTGAAAGACAGGAAGCAAAGGGTAGTGCTAAATGGTGTAAAGTCAGAGTGGAGGGATGTTATCAGTGGGGTTCCTCAGGGATCAGTTCTCATAACATAACATAACATAACATAATTACACGGATGACAAAAGCCACAAGGGCCTATCAAAGGTCATCCGCCTCCGTCAAAACCCACCCACAAAAAGCACCATCACCAGGGGAAGACAAAATCAAAGTCCCCCACAATATAATATAACGGATGACAAAAGCCACAAGGGCTCATCATAGGTCATCCGAGTCAAGCGGCCTCTTTTTCAAGGCACCCAAACTCCCAGGAAGACTACATCCAGAGGATTGCATCCAGAAACAAGGGTATCACCAATCAAGGCTTGTCAAGAACTAAATCATGCAGCTATAGATATATACAAACAATATTAATATATACAAAACTTAGGAACCATCACAACCTTCCCTTCCCATAAACTCATCCAACCTACTCTTAAATACATTTAGATTTGGACTACCTACTACCCTCTGCGGCAATTTGTTCCAGAAGTCTACCACTCTATTGGTGAAAAAATATTTTCTTAAATCCAACCTACACCCTTGCTTTTTAATTTTCAAGTGGTGACCTCTAGTCCGATTTCCATCATCTAACTCAAAAAACTTGCTAACATCCAATTTATCTATCCCGGAAATAATTTTAAAGAGCTCGGTCCATTATTATTTGTCATCTATTTAAACGATCTTGGGGAGGCATTTAATAATAAAGTGTCAATTTTTGCGGATGATACCAAATTAGCAGCTGTAGTTAAAGATATTGATGATAATTTTAAAGTGCAGGGGGACTTAAATAAATTGTTATCCTGGGCACATAAGTGGCAAATGACTTTCAATCTTGATAAGTGCAAAGTTATTAACATGGGAAAAGATAATAGAGAATTTAACTATGAAATGGATGAACATAAGAAAAGAAGGAGACTGCAAAAGACCATTCATGGCCTACACTTGGCAGCTCCTGTTCCAGTCAACACACAAAAGATTTCTTACCAGAGAAAAGTCATCAACATTGTCACCCTTTACAGGAGTTTGTCAGATCTAATCTACAATATACATAAAATGCATCCAGAGGATTATGTCCATTCATGCAACCGCAAAATATAATCTCCCCACTCCTTAGAAAAATATATACATATGTACATAAAAAAAGTCAGTCCCATCTAGCAGCTTCATCCATATATTTATCTAATCTATACTTAAAACTACCCAGAGAGGAGGCTTCTATCACATGTCTAGTGAGCCTATTCCATTCATCTACCACACGATTTGTAAACCAATTCCTCCCAATCTCCTTCCTAAACCTATACTTATCAAGCTTAAACCCATTGCTACGTGTCCTGTCATGTTCACTAAGTATAAGAACCTTACCCAAATCCCCTTTATTATATCCTTTTACCCATTTGAAGACTTCAATCAATTCCCCTCTGACTCTTCTCCTTTCCAATGTATGTAGATTTAGTTTTCTGAGCCTTTCACCATAAGGTAAGTTCCTTAGCCCACCAATCATCTTTGTCATCCTTCTCTGCACAGACTCAAGCAAATCAATATCCTTCCTATAATATGGTGACTAAAATTGTACTGCATAGTCTAGATGAGGCCTAACTAGCGCCAGATACAGTTTTAGAATGACTTCAGCACTCTTATTGCTTACACTCCTCCTAATGAATCCCAATATCCTATTAGCTTTATTCTTAGCATTTAGGCATTGCTTTCTAGGACGAAGGTCTGAACTTACCAAAATACCCAAGTCTCTCTCACAATCGGTCCTCCCTAAAATTCTCCCATTTAATTTATAACTATTCAATGGATTATTTCTACCTATACTAAGTACACTACATTTGTCTATGTTAAACTTCATTTGCCATTTCTCGGCCCAATTGGACAGAATGGTCAATTCCTCTTGCATTACAACAGCATCAGAATCAGCCCTAATGGCCCTACCTAGCTTAGTATCATCAGCAAATTTACTCAGGTCACTACTTATACCTATGTCAAGATCATTAATATAAATTAAGAATAGCAAAGGACCCAAAACAGATCCTTGCGGAACTCCACTGCTAACACACCCCCACTCAGATTTAACTCCATCTATACTAACTCTTTGCTGTCTGTCACCAAGCCATGACTGAATCCACCCAAATATACTGCCATCGATCCCGTGTGCTTTAACTTTGCTCAGAAGCCGTAAGTGTGGCACTCGATCGCCTTACTAAAGTCCAAGTATAAAATATCATAGTTTTCATCATTATCTGCTGCTTCATACACCTTACTATAAAAAGACAGCAAATTAGTGAGACAGGATTTACCCTTACTAAAGCATTGGCTGAGCTCAGTAGAGGATGAGAAAGATCTAGGATTAGTAATAGATAAGTCATTAAGGTTTTCTAAGCAGTGTATTGAAGCAAGAAATAGGGCAAATAGAGTGCTGGGTTTTATTAAGAGAAATGTCAGTTACAAAAGTAAGGAGGTTATTCTTAAACTCTATAACTCTTATGTTAGGCCACATCTAGAGTACTGTATACAGGCATGGTCCCCACATTTTAGACACGATATTAACCTTCTTAAGTCAGTGCAACGGAGGGCAACAAAGATTATTCCTTTCCTGAGGCACCTTGAATATCAAGATAGACTGAGGGTATTAAATATGTTCTCGTTCGAAAGGAGGTGTGTGAGAGGGGATATGATTGAGCTCTTTAAAAATTTTTCCGGGATAGATAAATTGGATGTTAGCAAGTTTTTTGAGTTAGATGATGGAAATCGGACTAGAGGTCACCACTTGAAAATTAAAAAGCAAGGGTGTAGGTTGGATTTAAGAAAATATTTTTTCACCAATAGAGTGGTAGACTTCTGGAACAAATTGCCGCAGGGGGTAGTAGGTAGTCCAAATCTAAATGTATTTAAGAGTAGGTTGGATGAGTTTATGGGAAGGGAAGGTTGTGATGGTTCCTAAGTTTTGTATTTATTAATATTGTTTGTATATATCTATAGCTGCATGATTTAGTTCTTGACAAGCCTTGATTGGTGATACCCTTGTTTCTGGATGCAATCCTCTGGATGTAGTTTTCCTGGGAGTGTGGGTGCCTTAAAAAAGAGGCCGTTTGACTCGGATGGCCTATGATGAGCCCTTGTGGCTTTTGTCATCTGTTATATTATATTGTGGGGGACTTTGATTTTGTCTTCCCTGGTGATGGTGCTTTTTGTGGGTGGGTTTTGACGGAGGCGGATGACCTTTGATAGGCCCTTGTGGCTTTTGTCATCCGTGTAATTACGTTATGTTATGTTAACTTCAGAGAGGGCAATAATGCTTGGCTTATCACTTAATGTATCAAGTAACGACCTTAATTCTAAAAACTTATCAAAAGTATATACACTCACGTTTGTAAATATAATGCTAAACTTTCTATTTACATTATTTACATTCTCAGCACATGATGTACTTGAGTCAATTTCTACTGTGGCTGTGGTCTTTGATCCTCCACCTTGATGACCCTTCGGTTCCAGGGTGGACCTCTGACTACATGCTTCCCCTCTTCCATATCTGTTAAGTTTTTTGCCTTCTTTAACAGTTCTTTGTCCATTTCTCTCTCTCTCTTGGTTAAATCATAGGCCACTCTAAAATTTTTCAAGTTTTCATCCTTGCCCAATTCTTTTATTTTTCTGAATATATCATTTCTCACTTCTGAGTCAGTGAGTGCAGCCAGTATTGGGCGATCTCGGCTTTCTACCTTTTTCCCAAGCCTTATCACTCTCATCATATTATCCTCATGAACCTCACATGTATTCAGAATTTTCTTAATGAAATCAATTCAGGAATAGATTCAATGATATCAGTTAGTGGAGACAATAATCACCAGGAGGAAGAGATTACAATTGAAGAGGAGTATGAAAGAATAATTGAGCAATTAATTACAGGTCAGATGATTAACATTCCATATAAGGAGATTAGGACTAAAAATAATGACCCAAAATGGATGACAGATAAAATTAAGCATTATATTGGCATTAAAAAGGGCATTTATAGGAAAATAAAAAATGGAGAGGATCACTTAAGGCAGAGATATAATGAACTAGCAAAAGATGTTAAAAAGTTAGTTAGAGTAGCAAGGAGAAATTATGAAATTAAAGTGGCAAATAGGGCAAAGAAAGATCCTAAAAGTTTTTATCAATTATACAAAACTAAGGTTAGAGATAAAATAGGCCCACTTATAGATTCCAATGGAGAATTAGTGAGTGATAGGGACTCAATGGCTGGAATGCTAAATGACTCTTTTTTCTCAGTATTTACACAGGAGGATACTCTAAATATACCTGAGGTGTCAATGATCTTTCAAGGTAATGATGAAGAGAAATTAAAGGATATCTTGATCACAAAGGGGATAGTGACAAAGGAAATTGATAAAATCAAAAGTAGTAAAGCACCCAGTCCTGATGAGCTCTTTCCTAGAATTTTGAAAGAATGTAAGGATGTGTTAAGTGAGCCCCTAGCATGCATCTTTAGAAAATCATTGGAGAGTGGCATTGTGCCAGTGGCATGGAAGAAAGCCAATGTGATACCTATATTTAAGAAAGGGGATAAAACAAAATGTCTAATTACAGACCAGTAAGTTTGACATCAGTGGTAGGGAAAATGATGGAATCTATTATAGCAAGGAATATTAGAGATCACTTGGATAAGCATAAGTTGATAAAAGAATCACAGCATGGCTTTAGTAAGGGTAAATCCTGTCTGACTAATTTGCTGTCTTTTTATAGTAAGGTGTATGAAGCAGCAGATAATGATGAAAACTATGATATTTTATACTTGGACTTTAGTAAGGCTTTAGATCGAGTGCCACACTTACGACTTCTGAGCAAAGTTAAAGCACACAGGATCGATGGCAGTATATTTAGGTGGATTCAGTCATGGCTTGGTGACAGACAGCAAAGAGTTAGTATAGATGGAGTTAAATCTGAGTAGGGGTGTGTTAGCAGTGGAGTTCCGCAAGGATCTGTTTTGGGTCCCTTGCTATTCTTAATTAATATTAATGATCTTGACATAGGTATAAGTAGTGACCTGAGTAAATTTGCTGATGATACTAAGCTAGGTAGGGCCATTAGGGCTGATTCTGATGCTGTTGTAATGCAGGAGGAATTGACCATTCTGTCCAATTGGGCCGAGAAATGGCAAATGAAGTTTAACATAGACAAATGTAGTGTACTTAGTATAGGTAGAAATAATCCATTGAATAGTTATAAATTAAATGGGAGAATTTTAGGGAGGACTGATTGTGAGAGGGACTTGGGTATTTTGGTAAGTTCAGACCTTCGTCCTAGAAAGCAATGCCTAAATGCTAAGAATAAAGCTAATAGGATATTGGGATTCATTAGGAGGAGTGTAAGCAATAAGAGTGCTGAAGTCATTCTAAAACTGTATCTGGCGCTAGTTAGGCCTCATCTAGACTATGCAGTACAATTTTAGTCACCATATTATAGGAAGGATATTGATTTGCTTGAGTCTGTGCAGAGAAGGATGACAAAGATGATTGGTGGGCTAAGGAACTTACCTTATGGTGAAAGGCTCAGAAAACTAAATCTACATACATTGGAAAGGAGAAGAGTCAGAGGGGAATTGATTGAAGTCTTCAAATGGGTAAAAGGATATAATAAAGGGGATTTGGGTAAGGTTCTTATACTTAGTGAACATGACAGGACACGTAGCAATGGGTTTAAGCTTGATAAGTATAGGTTTAGGAAGGAGATTGGGAGGAATTGGTTTACAAATCGTGTGGTAGATGAATGGAATAGGCTCACTAGACATGTGATAGAAGCCTCCTCTGGGTAGTTTTAAGTATAGATTAGATAAATATATGGATGAAGCTGCTAGATGGGACTGACTTTTTTTATGTACATATGTATATATTTTTCTAAGGAGTGGGGAGATTATATTTTGCGGTTGCATGAATGGACATAATCCTCTGGATGCATTTTATGTATATTGTAGATTAGATCTGACGAACTCCTGTTAAGGGTGACAATGTTGATGACTTTTCTCTGGTAAGAAATCTTTTGTGTGTTGACTGGAACAGGAGCTGCCAAGTGTAGGCCATGAATGGTCTTTTGCAGTCTCCTTCTTTTCTTATGAAATTCTATCTTGTAATTCCAACCAGTCCAAACTTTGGCTGGTCTTAAATGGACTATTAGGGAGGAATAAATGCTTTTCTTCTGGTGTTTCCACAATCTGAAAAAATAGCTGTTGTGAAACCCCTATTAAAAAAGTCATCATTGAATAATGAGTGAAATAATTACCATCCTATATCACGCTTATCTTTTCTCTCCAAAAGCAATTGCATCTCAGTTAACCCCTCACTTAACTATTAATAATTATATACCAATGTTTAAATCTGCTTATAGACAAAACCACTCAACAGACACTGCATTGTGTCGTATTTATAATGACCTTTTATACAACTTTTAAAATCATAAGTTATCTATGCTTGTTCTTCTGGATTTAAGTGCTGCATTTGATACCATTGACCATACATTACTTTTAATGGATTTAGCTAAAGCTGGAATTAAGGACAAAGCACTTAGTCTTTTCAAATCATAACTGGAAGGACATATACAAATTGTCTCTCTAAACCCCGTAAGGGGCGCAGTGATTTGCCATCTTGACTGGCTGCCGTGCTGACGGGATCCAGCGCTCTGTCCAGCCCCGGCTTAGCCTCTCTTCCTTCCTTCAGATAGCCTGTATTTCTCACCTACTTCCTCACTTCCCCTACAACCTCTTCCACAACTTTCTCTGGTCAGCCTCTAATTTTACAGGGTAGATGCTGACCTCCTTCTTAGCCAACAGTCCTGGATCAGGGCTGAGGGAGGAGGGGACAATGTTCCTTAACTGTTGAGCTCCGGTCTGGGGTGGTTGGTTTTTAACAACCTGCTTCATCCCCACCATGCTGAAGGACTGCCAGGTCACCAGGCGGGAGGCGTGCCTGTACACACCCTTTGCAGAGTGAGCTACTGCAAGGGGTGATGAGCTATTGCATCCCGTAATTAAAAGAGGGTCACCATGCCCAATGATGAGTCCATTAAAAAAAACGAAATCCCCGTAATTTCCCCGCATCCAACATCCTGAATGGCGGCACCTGGCTCTGCCAGGCCTGTAAGCACCTCTTGCAGTGCGGGCTACTGTGAGGAGGCTTACTCCTCTCCTGCAACTACGGGTGTAGGGGACTCCCCCTCAGCCCCCTGTCTGGAGGTGCTTTCAGACGCCTCCCTTTTTCCAGCAGCAGTCCCCCCTTTTCTTTACAAGGGGTCTGCCAAGAAAGCCAGCTGGCAGCCCATAGCCGACCGCTCCCCAGTGAAGCGTCTCATTAGGGCAAACGTCCTTAGGGGGGAGAGGGAAGCCAGGCCCCTTCGGTCACTTCTCTCAAAAGACTTGCTGGTAAGAATATTGAACCTTGCCGGGGTCAAGGCTTGTGCCTCCTCACATGTGATGAGTAACAATGCTGCCAACGGGACCTGTGATGTCCTGGAGGGGAGGGGGGGGGTGGCCAACTGGAGGCCTCCCCCTGAGATAGACATGGTCCTTGAGGCGACCCAGCCTCAGATGGTAGGGCCTTCCATGGGAGGGAATCCGGGCTCAGCGCCAAGCACTGAACCCGAATCCGCCCCTATGCAAGGTACTCCTCAAATAGCTAGGGTTTTGAAGGCAGTACAAGGAGGGGAGGGATCTCCTCCGACTGGTGCTCCTACAACTGCCAGGACCTTTGCCATTTCAGAGAAGGACCTAGCTGAGGCCAGTCCATCTGGCCTGGGGGCTCCTGCCTGTGGAGAGGAGATGCAGGTTCATTCCCCACCCTCCTCTCCTAAAAAGAAAAAGAACAGGAAAAAGACTAAGAAGACTCGGGCCTCCTTTCCATCCGCGGGGGCTGCAGGGATGGATGGGTCTGCTGCTACGGTAAGCGACCAAGCAAAGATCGGCACGTCTGGCCCCTCTACCCTCCCGGGTGTGGAGCACCCAACTAAGATTAAAGTGCGCAGGACGGAGCCTCGATAATATCGGGGCCCCTCATTCAGAGGTTGCTTGGCGTTTTCGAGCCCGCTTGCTTCAAATGCTTCTTTGCTATTCACTACACTGATGGCAACATGATCCATCAGAGGAGAGCATTAGCTAGTGTAATTGGTAGAGAGCCAAAGGTGATATGTTTTTCGGATGGGAGCCTTCTGGCAAATACGTCGGATTGCTCGGAGGCGGCCAAGATAAGTGCTCTTCGGACACTTGATGACACCCTGGTGAGTGTGAAACCGCACTCTACCATGAACTTTGTGAAAGGAGTAGTTTAGCGAGGGAACTCGTTGACTATTCCATATAGGACATCACCTTAGAGCTGGACGACCATGGGGCGGTCAAGGTCAAACGTGTGATGAGAAAATAGGGAGGGGCCTCGAGACCCACCTCTACGCTCTCAGTCCCGTTCAATCGTGACAAGCTCCCTGATTCGGTACATTCCGGTGCAAAGTCGGGGTCACCTGAAGTATGTGTAAATTGCTCCAAGGCCGTACACGATAAGTCCAAATCGTGTGTGGCCAAGTGTGTCAATTGTGGAGAGCCGCACCCCACATCTTAGAAGCAATGTGGTGCATATCTCCTTGAGAAAGAAATCCTGGCCGTTCAGGCCCAGGATCAACTCTCATTCCGCGAGGCGAAGGACTTGGTCCTGGTGCGCCCGGGTCTGCCTGGGATGTCTTATGCCTCAATAGTTAAAAAGGCACCCTCTGCTCCTGGCCCATCCAGACCAATGAGCACGCTTGTTTCTGCACCCATTTGGATCCCTTTTGCGGGTTCTACTCAACCTAGGCGCTTCCCTGGTAAAGCTAGCACCAAAAAGGGTTCACACCCAGCCCCGGCTAAAACCAGGGCTCTCCCCCCTTCCCCCAGTGTGACCATTTCCTGTAAGGCGAAACGGCCACATGCCTCCACCGAGTCGTTAGACTCACAGGAGTCAACACCCCTGAAGTTGGTCACCAGGCCATCTTACGGGGTTCCTAAACCTGTCCCCCAAAAGAAGAACAGCAAGAAAGGAGCTTCGGCTCCTTCGCCCACGCTTAGTGGTGGGCTGAGTGGCTCGGAGATGGTGTTTCCTCGAAAAGATGGCCCCCTGCCTCCGAAGCCACAATGCACGCCTAAGGTTTTGAGGCGGAGGGAGGAAAAGACTCGCATGGACAGCCCAACCTCCGGCCAACAGCACCCGGGGTTCTGCCTCCGGGAAGCATATGGCTATTCCTGTGAGGGTCTTCTGTTCGAAGAGGGCTCCCGCATCTCATCTGAGTTATGCTTGGATGGCATATTCTTTTTCAATTTCCGTGGACTCTGGGCCAACTGGTAGGAACTGCGGAGGCTCGTCTCGTCCCATTCCCTGTGGCTATTTTTCTGTAGGAGACCATGATAGGCGCGTGCCCCCTGCCCACCCTCCCGGGGTATAGTGGTCTTGCAACCTTCCCACCACAAGATGGCCGGGCTGGGGGATGCACAGTTTACACCAAGCATGATGTCTCCGTTCTTCCTTTCACTTTAGATACCTCCTTTCAGGCAGTGGATATGCAGCTTCACCTGGATAGGAGGTATACTATCATTTCTGCGTACATTCCATTGTCAGCTGACTTCGATTCAAGGGACTTCCACCACATCGTGGCACGGCTGCCGGAGCCCTTTCTCTTGCTTGGAGATCTGAACGGCAGGCATCCTCTCTGGGGAGATTACTCAATAAATCCCAGGGGACAATTCCTTGCCGATCTGATCGAAGAGCTTGAGATGGGTGTCCTAAATGTGGATGAGTTTATGCATCACTTCCCGAGAACCGCTTCATTTTCTTGCCTTGTTCTATCTTTGTGCTCTTCGGATGCACAGCCTGATTTTGATTGGGGGGATGGTCGATGACCTCCATGGTAGTGATGACTTTCCCATTCAAATATCATTTTCAGTGCAATGGCCGCCTGAGAGCCCACCTCAGTGTGGCTTGGCGTGGGCGCGGAGGCCGGCATTTCAGGAAATGACTGAATTCTCAATCTCAGTTGAGGAGTTTTAGTTGGTAGATGAGGCCGTTGAGTTCTCTGGCAACCTCATCGCCGTGGGCCTAACTACTATTCCCAGAATGTCTGGCCATTTTGCACACTGACCACTCCCATGGTGGCTGGCCGAGTGTGATCTGGCCCTCAAACAAAAGCGTTATGCCTACATGCGCTATAAGCACCGCCCGAACGATTTCACTGGCGGTGAATTTCGTCGGGCTAGGGCTCAGTTCCGGTATATTTTGAAGCACGCCCGCCGCTCTTCTTGGCGGGCATACGTGTCTTCACTTAACAGGAAGACTCCTCTGGCAGAGGTGTGGAAGTGAGTCAACAGCACTATGCCACAGTGTTTTTCGATCTGGACAATGCCTATGATACGTCATGGCAATGCAGTATCATGGAGATTCTCCACATGATGGGGGCGAGGGGACGCCTACCAAAGTTTATATCTGAATTTTTGCATGATCATCGATTCTGCGTACAGTTGGGGGGAGCCCTCTCCGGCTCAAAGGAGCAGGAATAGGGTGTCCCGCAGGGAAGTGTCATCAGTGTCCAACTTTGCCCTGAGCATCAACAGCATCACCTCGGTGTTGCCGGAAGATGTTCTCACTATGCTCTATGTGGACGACCTTTCGATCTCTTTTGGTGCGGCCCAGATGCCAACTCTGAAGCGTCGACTCCAACAGGCATTGAACCGCATCTCTTACAATGCGGAAGCATACAGATTTCGGTTTTCTTTGGCCAAGACTAACGTGGTGCACTTCTGCCGCCATCCATGGCTCCACCCCGACCTAGACTTGTTTCTTAATGCATTACGCCTGGAAGTGGTTGAATAACACCGTTTCCTTGGTCTTGTATTTGACCGATGCCTCACCTGGGAGGCTCATATTCGCATCCTTATGGTCTCTTGTACCTGCGCCATAGATATCTCCGTTCCATGACATTCAGCGCTTAGGGTGCTGAATGCCTTTTTTATCGATCCTTTGTTCTTTCGAAGCTCGACTACGGATGCGAGTTTTATGCATCTGCAACCAAGCGTTTAGTGCAGAAGGTGGACTCAATCCACCACACCAGCCTTCGCCGTGCGACCATTCCCTTCTGTACTTCCCCCATTGAGAGCCTGTTGGTCGATGCTGGGGAGATGCCACTTGCTCTACGCCGCGTGCAGTGTATCACTCGCCGGTACACGTGAGCCCGGTGCCTCCTTCAGTCACCAACAGCTCTCACTGCATCCGCAGTTGATCTCGACGGTGCCTATGCTGCTGAGAGATGCCAGTCTTCCTCTAAGCCCTTTGGGTTTAGGGCCAGGAAACTCCTTTGAGAGCTAGGTATAGCTCTCGTGCTATACCTGGAGCTTACCACATTTGGCTATTTGTCGCCACGCCTCTGCTCCCAAAGCTTGTACTGCGTCGTGAATATTGCGTTCGACCTTTTTGGAGCACACCTTGTGTCACGCTGAAACTGTGCCAGTGTATGCAGATGGCTCCAAGTTTGTATCCCCTCTGTTTGAAGTCAGCGGGGCTCTGTCAGGCACTGCGTCTGTCTTCACGGCTGAGCTGGTGGCAATAAACACTTGGTACGGGAGATTATGTGATGTGCCTGGTTCGGAGACTGGATTGGGATCTATAGAACTCACAAAGTGCCCTGAGTGCTCCGCATCCCTTGCTTTGCTATATCCGTGATGCCACGGTTTTGGCGAGCCGGGCGGATGTCAAGATTATTTTCTGCTGGGTTCCTGGACATGTAGGAATTGTGGAGAATAGGGTGCCAAAGATTCTGCGAGGACTCTCCGAACGGACCAGCGTTTCGCTCTTCCTCACACCGACTACATGGCAGGAATACGGGCAGCTCTTAGGACTGCTTGGCAAAGAAGATGGGAGATGGTCGGAAGGAACTTAAAGTTGCGCGCCATTTCACCGTGACTATTCCCATGGACCTCTCCCCCAATGCTGCAACAGCTTCAGGTTGCTTTCTGTCATCTCCGAATCGGACACGTGTGACGCATCGCTATTTGATGGAGCACTCGCCTGCGCCCTATTGTGATGACTGTGTTTTACCCCAGACTAATCATCACATTCTTGTGGAATGTTCCAGTCTTGTTGATCTTCGCGCACGATACCTGTTCCAGTACCGGGATGGGCGGGGTCGCTACCGCCTGTCCCTTGTACTCAGGGATGGAATTGTGCACATCATTTAAAATTCAACTTTGGATCGCAGTCTTCTTCGGCAGGGGAGGGCGGTCCTTCCTCCGTCGACGGAGCTCGCTTTTTATTTTTTCAATTTATTATTCTTTTTTTCTGTTTGTATTTTTTTCTTTTATTTGGCCTTTAATATAGCCTTAGGCTATGATGAGTATGGCAACTTATACCTTAGACGGCAGTCGCCAGATGAGATATTTAAAAAAAAAATGTCTCTCTAAATATCTCATTGTCATCTCCCCTTGAGTTGAAGTATGGTGTACTACAAGGCTCAGTGCTGGGTCCCATGCTATTTTCCTTTTATACATCTGGACTTATAAATATTATCGATTTAAAATTGTTGATGCAAGGAAGAAAACTAAAACTTAATGAAGGTAAAAATGAACTTATATTTTTTTGTAAGGATAAAACTCAAACTTAGGAATTTTCGCATTATCTTTGATTGCAAACTTTCATTTAGTAGCCATTTTAATCATATAATTAAGGTTTGCAATTACCATCTGAGGAGAATTTCATTGCTTACTAAATACCTTGATCAGAAAATCACTGTTATTTTGTTGCATACCTTTGTGTTCTCTCATTGATTATTGTAATTCATTATTTGTTAATCTGCCAAAGAGAGAATTAAAAAGATTACAGTCACTCATCAATAGATCTTCTAGAATGGTGTTTAATCTGCCACCTGGTACCAGCACTTCATTTTATTTGTTTGATTTGCATTGGTTGCCTATATTGGCACGCATCAAGTTCCTAATTTATTTAATAACATACAAGGCTCTTAAATTTGGAGAACCTTCCTACATTCGTCAACTACCTTTCAATTATTCTTCAAACTGTAATATGACTCTTAGGGCTTTAGACGATCCTACTTATCTGACTGTTCCTCATATAGAGATAGGCAACTCCTTCACGTTATATAGCTTTTTCTTATACTGCTTCTAAATTCTACAATAAATTGTCATTTTATATAAAGAATGCTTCCTTGGTTGATATCTTTAAAAAGAGGCTGAAAATGCATCTTTTTCTCTTAGCATATGACTAACCTACAAAAACTATATCGCTTGATTATAGGTTTTGAAACCATTTTTTATTGAGTTATATTGTGGCAACTTGGAGCTAGAATTGTGCCTGTTTCGACATTATATTGGAAATCAGTGCCTCTGAAACAATGTCACCTCAGTGACTGGTGATAAAGGCGCTATATAAATAACATTATTATTATTATTAAAGTTGGAAGAACTCAAAATTCTTTTGACGACTCTCCACCCCGCTGTTATTTGTCTTCAGGAGAATAAACTGGGTACACGGCCCTTTCTGCTGGTACCCAGTTTTCTCACATTCCACTCTATTGCTCCTGTTGGAAGCTCCTCTCATTAGGGGATGTCAATCATAGTATCTTCATTCCACCATGTATCTTCCATCCCCCCATTGTGATTTCTATTTTTTGCCTCCAATACACTGCTTTGAAAACTTCAGTGACCTATTTACTACTACGCCTTCTCATCCTCAACTGAATTCAACTAATGCCCATCCATTTCATAGCTAAATTCCCTATTATCCCTTCCCATGTTAAGAATTTTGCATTTTTTAAGGTTAAAAGTCATTTGCCACTTCTGAGCCCAAGTTAATAATTTATTTAAGTCAGTCTGCATGCACTTTAAAGCTACCCTCAACTTCTTTGACTACAGCTGCCAATTCTGCTATTTACAGTCTCCGGAAGATCATTTATATAAACTATGAATAATAAAGGGCATAGAATGGATATCTGAGGTACGCCACTGTGATCTCATCCCATTCAGCACAACTCTCGGTTTCCTGTCTTTCAGCCATTCAGTTATCCAATTCAAAACTTTACCACATATCCCATGCATTTTTAATTTGTGAAATAGTCTCCTATGTGGAACCTTATCAAAAGCTTTGCTAAAATCTAAGTAAATTACATGAACATTCTCTCCCTTATCTAATTGTTTAGTAACATAATCCATAAAATCCAATAAGTTTGTTAAACATGATCTACCTCTTCTAAACTCATACTGAGCATCATTTATTATCCTACCACACTCTAGATGGTCAGAAATCCCCTTCCTAACTATCTTCTCAAGAATTTTACAAACTATAGAAGTTAAGCTTACCGGCCTAAAGTTGTTCGGGTTCTCTTTACTTCCCTTTTTAAAAAGTGGCACTACATTCGCTAATTTCCAATCATTAGGTATTTCTCCAAACTCTAGTGATCTATTATATATCTTCTCAAGAGCTACTGCAATACTATCTACACCTTCTTTGAATAACCTAGAATGAATGTTGCCTGGGCCAGATGACTTACTGGTATTTAACACTACTTCCCTTGGTCTAGAATTATCATCAATAATCTATCTCTATTCTCTTGTGTAAATACTGAAGAAAAATGATCATTAAGAACCTCTACTATTTACTCATCAGATTCTTTCAAAACCCCTTTATATCTAATAGGCATCAACCTGCTAGAGTCAGTACAAAGGAGAGCAACAAAAATAATATCTTTCCTGAAGCACCTTGAATATGAAGAGATAGACTGAGGGTACTAAATATGTTCTCATTTGAGAGATATGTGAAGGGAGATATGATTGAGCTTTTTAAAATCTATTCTGGGATGGATAAGTTGGATTTTAGCAAGTTATTTGAGTTGGAAGGTAGTAATAAGACTAGGGGTCACTACTTAAAAATTAAAAAACAGAGGTGCAGGTTGGATGTTAGAAAATATTTTTCCGCCAATTTGCCATCTGAGACAGTAGACAGTCAAACTTGAATGTTTTCAAATGCAGATTAGATGATTATATGGAGAGGGAGGGCTAACTTTTTTTGTGGGGGAGGGTGTTTTTCTGGACTCATTTCTGTGGATGCAGTTTTTTATTATTGTATATTATGATTGATTTGGATTTTGATGAGTCTTGATGATGATGCTTTTTGTTTTTGACACATTCCTCTGGATGGTTCTAATTGTATATTGTAGATTATAAGATGTCAGAGCCAGCAAAGACCGTGTGATCCACTTCTGGGCCAGCTCTCCTTCAAACCATGCCAATGCACTTAAAGTGTGCATCTAAGCAGTTCTTAAACATGTTTATGGTTGTTGATTTAACAATGATCTCCAGCAACTCATTCCACAAGTAAACCACCTTGTTTGAGAAAAAACTCTTTGCTATATTTGTTTCAAATCTTCGTTTCTTAAGTTTGTATCCATGGCTTTGGGGTCTTGATGATAGCATCCAACTCGAAAAGGGTTTCAATTTTTACTTTATCAAAATTGTTTAGGATCTTAAAGACTTGTATGATTTCTCCTCTTAACCTTCTTATCTCAAATGATTGCAGGTTGAGTGCTTTAGGTCTGTCTTCATAGTTCTTTTGACGTAGTCTAGGTATCATTTTTGTAGCACGATGTTGCACTCTCTCCAACATTTCTATATCTTTCTGCAAGTATGGATTCCAAAACTGAACTGCTACTCTAAATGAGGTTGACCAAAGATTTGTACAGGGGAATTACTATATTTTCCAATTTGTAGGCAAAATTTCTATATATGAAACTGAGCACTCTGTTTGCTTTCTTGCATGCCTCCGCGCATTGTCTTCTAACTTTCAAATCGTTGCAGACTATAACACCCAAGATCGTTTTCTTATGATACCTTTTTCAGTGGCAGGCCTTTTATTGTATAGTTAAATTCTTTGTTTCTTCCTCCAATGTGTAGTACCTTGCATTTATCAATGTTGAGTATCATCTGCCAATTTTCTGACCATTCCACAATGCTGTTTAAGTCTCTCTGGAGTAATGAATTGGTAGCCATAGTGTTAACTGATTTAGTTTCAATTCATACCTGATCCTGGGTGTCTTCCCTAGGATTTCTGGTTACCTTCTTAGAATCAAAACTGCAAAAAGTACTTTCTCGACATGGGCTGCAAGGCCTTTGAGGTACTTTTACTTGTAACTCCATTTAGGGCAAACCTGGGTGTGGAGGTGCAGCTATCCTCATTCAATTATCTGTTCCATGTCACCCTCTGCTCCTCAAAAAGGACCTTTATGCAGTGGCTATCTGCCTTTATCTATCTGCAACTTAATCCTCCAACTTCCCTGACCCTTTCTACTCTTAGGAGATTTCAACAACAGGGACCCCACTTGGATGAGCTTTCTTTCTCCTGTTTGAACTCTGGCTCACCCAACTATCTCCATTCACAGCCACTTCTGTTTGGATTTCTCTATTCTCTGGAGAAGTGTTGCTGGACTTTTTTGGGACCAGTAGCAACCACTTCCTAGTTTCTCTATTGCTCCACCACACCAGCCCATCTGTCATGCAACAGAGGTTGAACTTTTACAGGGTGTATATGACTTTCTTACAGTCAATGAGGCCCTAGTTTTCTTCATCTCTAATGCTCAGATCTGTCTATTCCTCTATACCCCTGTCTTCCAGCACACTCCACCCTCAGGTGGTCCCATGAGTGTAGTGAGGCAGTTTGGGCTAAAATGGCTGCACTTTGCTTATACTACCGCACCTATATCCCTCAACATAGATCCAAATGAACCATGTGTGTATATGACTTTCTTACAATCAATGAGGCCCTAGTTTTCTTCATCTCTAATGCTCAGATCTGTCTATTCCTCTATACCCCTGTCTTCCAGCACACTCCACCCTCAGGTGCTCCCATGAGTGTTCTGAGGCAGTTTGGGCTAAAATGGCTGCACTTTGCTGATACTACCGCACCTATATCCCTCAACATAGATCCAAATGAACCATGCCCAAGCAATGCCCCATCACTCTTTTAAGAGGACCACCATTCCTCTTGGAGAGCCTATGTGACCAAAATCTCACTCTTTCTTCTCTAATGACATTTGTCACTGTGTTCACAGTGTTGCCAGTAAGCCTGCCACATTGTTTCCATCTGTCCTTAAGGATGCTGATTTGATAGTCTTCAAAAGGGTGTTTGCTGAGAGGTTAGCCCTTCACTTCGCCTCAATTTCAAATCTTCATAGAACTCATTCTCAGCCCCTTTCCCACCCACAAGAGAGAATAGAGCAGGGGATGTAGATATATTTCTGGAAGCTGGGTTGGGGTGGGTGAGTTGAAAAATTTGAATTTCAGATATTATTAAATATAGTTTTCTAACTGGTTCAATACGAGTATATGTACTGTAACTTAAAGAAGTTGCATTTTGAGACTAAGAAATATTTGAGGTAAAAAGCTTCAAATATTAGTTATAAAATTCATTGTTTATCTATCACACACAGTTTTATCTAAATTAGAGAAATTCAAAGAATATGTATATGTTTTGGTAAAAATTATAAATTCTATTCCGTCTCTCCAGCCTTTCATTGTGATTGCCATATCTTCAGTCTATTTGATTTTTTTTATAGATTTATCGCATTATATACTCATTTTTCTTAATAGTTAATAAAAAGAAAATTCTCAAATGTATATTTTTTATTATAGATAAACTAAGAAGTGATGATTTTTATGATTATTGTTAGGAAGATTAAATCATTTTTTTGCATTGTATTTTATTTATTTCAAAGATGTTTTTGTTGTTTTAAAAGAAAATTGCATAATGATTGTTCACTTCCCATTGCTGTTGAAACAGCTGGTCTAGAGGTAAGTTTTATATAGTATCACTTGAAGGTGCAATCCTATGGATCTAGTTTTTACCATGGTTGTGGGGTTTTGGAAACTTAATTATATTTGACTACAGAGAAATATTAAGTTAATGCATATGATTTAATATTAGAAAAATAATTTAGATAGCAATAGAGCTTAGATAATTTTGTAAATTGGATTTCAGAAATATTAATCAGATTATCTAGGGTAGTTTAAAGAAGTCACATTTAAATTTAGTGAATAAAATGAAGATACTGAATTGTACACATGTATCACTTACTTGCAATCACATTCCATTCCTATGGTATTCTTTGTAAAAGGTTAAATATAGATTGAAGGAATGTTTCCCTATCACTCATTATTTAGCCTAGTTCACTATATCTACCAATCTATGATCGATAAATTGCTATGCCTAGTCTCTTTGCTATGCATATAATATCAGTTCACTCATTCTTAACACATCTTTTATCCTCCTAATTGAAATTATCTTCCCTTTGTGAATATTTATCCTTGTTTTCAATTTTCTTTACATAGTTTTTACATTTTGTACATGACCCATAAAGATTGCATGTGTTAGTTTCCTCCTCGCACAATTACATTACTCTTTCTCTTGTATCTAAAAACCTTACTTTGTTAGATCAATTTATTTTAATATAGTTAACTAATAATGCTGTGTAAAATATATTTGGGCATTTCATAATAGGAACTCTATCATTGTTTATTAAATTTGTTTGCTATTGTAATTTAGAAGATATTTTGTTTGTTTAGCATCTGTATATTTTCTTATGGAGAAATGGTAATGAAATCTAGACTTTTTTCATTTCAACTTCTTCCATCTTCTCTTTTGTCTCTAAATAGAATAAATTCTGTAGTTTTTTTATTATTTAACCTCTGTATATACTTTTATTTACTGCATCTTCTGTGAATTTAACTATCATTGGCTATTGTTAGTCATGGGATAGAGGCCTGATTTTGTGTTGACTTTACTGTAGCTGCCCTACACTGTAGATATGTTTAGCATCTGTATATTTTCTTATGGAGAAATGGTAATGAAATCTAGACTTTTTCCATTTCAACTTCTTCCATCTTCTCTTTTGTCTCTAAATAGAATAAATTCTGTAGTTTTTTTATTATTTAACCTCTGTATATACTTTTATTTACTGCATCTTCTGTGAATTTAACTATCATTGGCTATTGTTAGTCATGGGATAGAGGCCTGATTTTGTGTTGACTTTACTGTAGCTGCCCTACACTGTAGATATCATCAGTTTAGATTAAACTGTGATCCATCCTAGCCAAGTAAAAACACGACTTCTGATTACAGTGAGGTTAAGTCACTTGCAGTGTGGTAAGTCAGTAGATGAAGTCCTGATGCAGACTGACTTCACATTTGCTGCCATATGCAGTAGAGATAGTGATGGTCCTGATCACATATTAAACTGTCACATATTAAACTGTCCCCACTGAGAAATGTAAGGTCTCAAAATGAGTGCAGATCAGTGGTAAAACTTTATTTTTACTATTTTGCATATGCTTAAATTATGAGTAGGGAATACCTATTTGGTACCTAATTATTATTTTCATTATTCGTTTTGCTATGAAGGATGATAAGATGTCTTGGAAATCCTCTACAGCTCGTGTATCATTTTTTTTTTACAAGAGATTGTGTCCACTTTTTAATTCTAGTGTTGTTTTTCTAAGATGAGTAATGTTTCATTTCATCCTCTGAAGTTCTTCCAGTTTATGGACTTTAATAGAAAGTTGATAACACTCTAAACCAGAGTCCACCTATTGGGGAAGGCACTGAGCCTGTTGTTTGAGTGCACACACACACAGCTAATCCCAACATATCACTATTTCATCCCAGAACATTCTAACTGCATATCCCTCACATTGATTGGGTGACCATCTATTGGGCTGCCAAAACACATTAAAACTGCTCTTCTTGCACCTCCTGTAATGAGCACCAACTCTTAGTGCTCTCAGGCTTGTTACTAATTGCCATTCTGATCTTTATATGAATTTCATTATCCATTGGAGGATCTTATTCATGCTTGAAAAGAGACAGGTGGCATAACTAATTACTCTTTGTGATAGAACGGTCTGAGGACGCTTAAATTCAGCCGCTTTCACATGGTGAGAAACATTGCTACCCACGTGTATCGCCACCTGAGTCAATATTTAACCAAGGAGGTCATCCCCCCCCCCCCCGTTTCGCCTCCATTCGTCGATCTCGCCAGATTGAGTTAGGCTTATGGGCAGATAAGGTATTTTCCCAGGCGCGACCGGGGCATTTCCCCGAGCCTCCCACTCAATAATTGTCCCCTACGCCAAGGGGATGGCTCCGGGTACTTATTCAATACCATTTCCCAATAAGATCAGATCAGATCCAGATTATCTTCGCGAGACATCACGCCGATCCGGTCTCACCTTGTGCACCTCGAGATCCACCATTATTGTCCAGAAGAGGACAATATCCCTTGAGTTCCAAGGTTCGTGCCTTTGAGACGCTAAGTCCACAAGGCCCCCCTGTTGTTCAGAAAGAGAATAACGTTAGAACAGCCATTGTTCTTTGAGCCCGTTGACAACAGACGGTTCTCACCCCCCCTCCTGTTGTTCAGAAAGAGAACAACGTTAGAACAGCCATTGTTCTTCAAGCCTGTTCGTCAAGAAACGGATTTCATTCCCAAGACATCACGTCAGGATAATTTAATTCCCCCTTTTTAACGTTCTTCAAGAGAACGATTGGTTTCAACGATAACCTCCATTGTTCATCTAGAACATCCTCGATTTGCTGTCACAAAGATCGCTTGTATCTCCGAGTCCCACTTCGCTCTCACTCTTCGAAGACAGTCCTTCCCCTTCACTAAGGACAACCCCCGAAGAACCCTTCTGCTGGAACTCGCCAGTGGACCGAAGATTCCTACGCATCGTCTTCCTCTGCACAACAACTAACCTTTTGTCAACCCTACCCTGTGCTTTAAATGGTTTAGCGAACCATTCACCCCCTTTAATTTTTATTTGTTTACCTTTTTAAATCTCTCCAAACCTTAATCCTCGGATTAGTCAGATATTCCCACGACCCTTTCCATTCTCCGTTTATGTAAACATTTTCTTTTTTTTGTGTGTTGTTGATAGTTTAATTAATAAAACTCTATTTTATTAATGATAGCCATATTATTATCCCTGAGCTCAGTTCCACTTCTTAAGCATATTGAAGATAAATAATCTCAGGCAATCAGATTACCACGCACTTGAAATATTAGAATAATTCCCTCAATGAATAGTTATTTATGGTATATCATTGAGAGTCTATTCTATGACACTCTTTTTATCTCATCCAATAATAATGCAAAGCTTTTTAATGTTAAAGGTTGGATCTCAATCCAGTGATAATTCTCTTACAAACTGGGATTCCTGGGATGGGCTCTCATCAGTGGTGACTGATGGAATGCAACACTCAAAACAAAAGGGCACAAATTTAACACCTTTACAACAGCAAATTCATGAATATCGTTTAAGTCAACAGCGGAAACTTTCTGAAACCCCAGAAATATCTGAAGAACCAAATTATTTTGAGGTAATTTATATTTTTTCCTGTTAGAAGTGAATATCAGGGTAACTGTTCTTTTTTTCCTGTTAGAAGTGAACGTTAGGCTAACTGACATTTTCCTGTTAAGAGTGAATGTCAGGATAACTTATTTTTTCCTGTTAGAAGTGAATGTCAGGGTAACTTGTTCTTTCCTGTTAGAAGTGAATGTCAGGGTAACTTCTTTTTTTCTTGTTAGAAGTGAATGTCAGGATAACTTATTTTTTCGTGTTAGAAGTGAATGTCAGGGTAACTTGTTTTTTCCTGTTAGAAGTGAATGTTATGTTAACTTCTTTTTTCCTGTTAGAAGTGAATGTCAGGGTAACTTCTTTTTTTCCCGTTAGAAGTGAATGTCAGGGTAACTTCTTTTTTCATTTTATAAGTGAATGTCAAGATACCTGATCTTTTTTCCTGTTAGAAGTGAATGTCAGGGTAACTGTTCTTTTTTCATATTAGAAGTGAATAGGATACCTGATCTTTTTTCCTATTAGAATTGAATGTTAGGTAACTGTTCTTTTTTCCTATTAAAAGTGAATATTAGGGTAACATTTTATTCCTGTTAGAAGTGAATGTCAGGATACCTGATCTTTTTTCCTATTAGAATTGAGTATCAGGGTAACTGTTCTTTTTCCTTGTTAGAAGTGAATGTCAGGGTAACTGTACTTTTTCCCTGTTAGAAGTGAATGTCAGGATAACCTTTTTTCATGTTAGAAGTGAATATCAGGGTAACTTCTTTTTTACTTTTAGAATTGAATGTTAGGGTAACTTCTTTTTTCCTTTTAGAAGTGAATGTCAGGATACCTGATCTTTTTTACTATTAGAATTTAATGTTAGGGTAACTTCTTTTTTCCTTTTAGAAGTGAATGTCAGGATACCTGATCTTTTTTACTATTAGAATTGAATGTTAGGGTAACTTCTTTTTTCCTGTTAGAAGTGAATGCCAGGATACCTGATCTTTTTTCCTGTTAGAAGTGAATGTCAGCGTAACTTCTTTTTTCCTATTAGAAGTGAATGTCAGGGTAACATTTTTTTTTCCTGTTAGAAGTGAATGTCAGGGTAACTTTTTTCCTGTTAGAAGTGAATGCCAGGATACATGATCTTTTTTCCTATTAGAATTGAAAGTCAAGGTAACCATCCTTTTTTCCTGTTAGAAGTGAATGTCAGGGTAACTTCTTTTTTCCTGTTAGAAGTGAATGTCAGGATACCTGATCTTTTTTCCTTTAGAAGTGAATGTCAGAGTAACTTCTTTTTTCCTATTAGAAGTGAATGTCAGGGTAACATTTTTTTTTTCCTGTTAGAAGTGAATGTCAGGGTAACTTTTTTCCTGTTAGAAGTGAATGCCAGGATACATGATCTTTTTTCCTGTTAGAAGTGAATGTCAGGGTAACTTGTTCTTTCCTGTTAGAAGTGAATGTCAGGGTAACTTCTTTTTTCCTGTTAGAAGTGAATGTCAGGGTAACTTCTTTTTTCCTGTTAGAAGTGAATGTCAGGGTAACTTCTTTTTTCGATTTAGAAGTGAATGTCGGATACCTGATCTTTTTTCCTGTTAGAAGTAAATATCAGGGTAACAGTTCTTTTTTCCTATTAGAAGTGAATGTCAGTGATCTTTTTTCCTATTACAAGTGAATGTCAGGGTAACTGTTCTTTTTCTTGTTAGAAGTGAATGTCAGGATACCTGATCTTTTTTTTTCTATTAGAAGTGAAGGTCAGGGTAACTTGTTTTTTCCTGTTAGAAGTGAATGTCAGGATACCTGATCTTTTTTCCTGTTAGAAGTGAATGTCAGGTTAACTGTTCTTTTTTCCTATTAAAAGTGAATATCAGGTTACCTGATCTTTTTTCCTATTAGAATTAAATGTCAGGGTAGCTCTCCTTGTTCATGTTAGAAGTGAATGTCACGGTAACATCTTTTTCCTATTAGTACTGAATGTCAAGATACCTGATCTTTTTTCCTGTTAGAAATGAATGTCAGGGTAACCGTTCTTTTTTCCTATTAGAAGTGAGTGTCAGGATATCTGATCTTTTTCCCTATTAGAAGTGAATGTCAAAGTAACTTCTTTTTCCCTGTTAGAAGTGAATATCAGGGGAACTGTTCTTTTTTTTCCCATTAGAAGGGAATATCAGGATACCTGATCTTTTTTACTATTAGTACTGAATGTCAGGTTAACTGTTCTTTTTCCCTGTTAGAAGTGAATATCAGGGTAACCTTTATTTTTTCCTATTAGAAGTGAATGTCAGGATACCTGATCTTTTTTCCAATTAGAATTGAATGTCAGGTTAACTTCTTTTTCCCTGTTAGAAGTGAATATCAGGGTAACTGTTCTTTTTTTCCCTTTAGAAGTGATTTTCAGGGTAACCTTTTTTCCTGTTACAAGTAAATGTCAGGATACCTATTCTTTTTTCCTGTTAGAAGTGAATGTCAGGATAACTGTTCGTTTTCCTATTAGAAGTGAATATCAGGGTAACTTCTTTTTCCCTTTTAGAAGTGAATGTCAGGGTAACTTCTTTTTTCCTGTTAGAATTGAATGTCAGTATACCTGATCTCTTTCCCTATTAGAATTGAATGTCAGGGTAACTGTTGTTTTTCCCTGTTATAAGTCAATGTCATGTTAACTATTCTTTTTTCTATTAGACATGAGTGTCAGGATGCCTCATCTTTTTTCCTATTAGAATTGAATGTCAGGTTAACTTCTTTTTTCCTGTTAGAAGTGAATGTCAGGGTAACTGTTCTTTTTTCCTGATAGAAGTGAATGTCAGGATAACTGTTTTTTTTTCTTTTTAGAAGTGAATGTGGAGGGTAACTGTTCTTTTTTTCCTATTAGAAGTGAATGTCAGGATACCTGATCTTTTTTCATATTAGTAGTGAATGTCAAGGTAACTTCTTTTTCCCTGTTAGAAGTGAATGTCAGGGTAATTCTTCTATTTTCCTATTACAAGTGAATGTCAGGGTTACTTTTCTTTTTTTCCTGTTAGAAGTAAATTATAGGGCAACCTCTTTTTCCTGTTAGAAGTGAATGTCAGGGCAACTTCTTTTTTCCTGTTTGAAGTGAATGTCAGTTTAGCTGATCTTTTTTCCTATTAGAAGTGAATGTCAGGGTAACAGTTCTTTTTGCCTGTCAGAAGTGAATGTCAGGGTAACTTCTTTTTTCCTCTTTTTTCCTGTTAGAAGTGAATGTCAGGTTAACTTCTTTTTTCCTGTTAGAAGTGAATGTCAGGTTAACTTCTTTTTTCCTTTTAGAAGTGAATGTTAGGGTAACTCTTCTTTTTTCCTGTTAGGAATGAATATAAGGGTATCCTCTTTTTCTTGTTAATACTGAATGTCAGGATATCTGATCTTTTTTCCTGTTAGAAGTGAATGTCAGGATATCTGATCTTTTTTCATATTAGTAGTGAATGTCAAGGTAACTTCTTTTTCCCTGTTAGAAGTGAATGTCAGGGTAATTCTTCTATTTTCCTATTACAAGTGAATGTCAGGGTAACTGTTCTTTTTTTCCTGTTAGAATGAATTACAGGGCAACCTCTTTTTCCTGTTAGAAGTGAATGTCAGGGCAACTTCTTTTTTCCTGTTAGAAGTGAATGTCAGGGTAACTTCTTTTTTTGTGTTAGAAGTGAATATCAGGATACCTGATCTTTTTTCTTATTAGAATTGAATTTCAAGGTAACTTTTCTTTTTTCCTGTTAGAAGTGAATGTAAGGGTATCCTCTTTTTCCTATTAATACTGAATGTCAGGATACCTGATCTTTTTTCCTATTAGAATTGGAGTTCAGGGTAACTTCTTTTTACCTGTCAGAAGTGAATATCAGGGTAACTTCTTTTTTCCTGTTAGAAGTGAATGTCAGGGTAACTTCTTTTTTCCTCTTAGAAGTAATGTCAGGGGAACTTCTTTTCTCGTGTTAGAAATGAATGTCAAGGTAACTTCTTTTTTCCTGTTAGATGTGAATATATAGGGTAACTTTTTATTCCTGTTAGAAGTGAATGTCAGTATACCTGATCTTTTTCCATATTAGAATTGAATGTCAGGATAACTGTTCTTTTTTTCTTGTTAGAAGTGAATGTGCAGGGTAACTGCTCTTTTTTTTCCTGTTAGAAGTAAATGTCAGGATACCTAATCTTTTTTTCCTGTTAGAAGTGAATATCCGGGTAACTTATTTTTTCTTGTTAGAAGTGAATGTGAGGGTAACTGTTCTTTTTTTTTCCTATTAGAAGTAAATGTTAGAATACCTGATCTTTTTTCCTATTAGAAGTGAATGTCATGATCCTGATCTTTTTTCCTATTTGAATTGAATGTCAGGGTAACGGTTCTCTTTACCCGTTAGAAGTGAATGTTAGGGTAACTCTTTTTTTTCCTATTAGAAGTTAATTTCAGGGTAACCTTTTTTTTTCCTGTTAAAAGTGAATATCAGGGTACCTTCTATTTTCCAGTTACAAGTGGATGTCATGGTAATTGTTCTTTTTTTCATGTTAGAAGTGAATGTCAGGGCAGCTTCTTTTTCTCCTGTTAGATGTAATTGTCAGGGTAACTTCTTTTTTCCTATTAGAAGGAAATGTCAGGATACCTGATCTTTTTTCCTATTAGAATTGAATGTCAGGGTAACTCTTCTTTTTTCCTGTTAGAAGTGAATGTAAGGGTATCCTCTTTTTCCTGTTAGTACTGAATGTCAGGATATCAGATCTTTTTTCCTGTTAGAAGTGAATGTCAGGGTAACCGTTCTTTTTCCTATTAGAAGTTAATGTCAGGATACCTCATCTTTTTTCTGTTTAGAAGTGAATGTCAGGATACCTGATCTTTTTTCCTATTAGAATTGAATGTCAGGGTAACTCTTCTTTTTCCCTGTTAGAAGTGAATATCAGGGTAACTGTTCTTTTTTTCCTTTTAGAAGTGAATGTCAGCGTAACTTTTTTCCTGTTAGAAGTAAATGTCAGGATACCTAATCTTTTTTCCTGTTAGAAGTGAATATCTATTTAACTTCTTTTTTCTTGTTAGAAGTGAATGTGAGGCTAACTGGTTGTTTTTTTTCTATTAGAAGTGAATGTCAGGATACCTGATCTTTTTTCCTATTAGAAGTGAATGTCATGATCCTGATCTTTTTTCCTATTTGAATTGAATGTCAGGGTAACGGTTCTTTTTCCCTGTTAGAAGTGAATTTTAGGGTAACTTCTATTTTCCTATTAGAAGTGAATGTCAGAGTAACCTTTTTTTTCCTATTAGAAGCGAATGTCTGGGTAACTGTTCTTTTTTTCCTGTTAGAAGTGAATTACTGGGCAACCTATTTTGCCTGTTAGAAGTGAATGTCATGGCAACTTCTTTTTTCCTGGTAAAAGTGAATGTCAGGTTCCCTCTTCTTTTTTCCTATTAGAAGTGAATGTCAGGGTAACTGTTCTTTTTTCCTGTTAGAAGTGAATGTTGAGGTAGCAGTTCTTTCTTCCTGTTAGAAGTTAATGTCAGAGTAACTTATTTTAGGTATAAAAATTTATTTCCATTACTTCTTAAATTAAAATGAAAATTTAAGTAACTTTATCTCTATGTCCCATTCTGAGTGAGATATGAATTTCACTTTACTAAAATTAAATTATCTCAATGTTTTTGCAGGATCTCAAACCTAAAATAAGCCATAAATCCAAAATTGTTATTTTATCACGTCCTGAAGAAGAGCAACATGTATCAAACCGAATTGCTCTTTCCCTCACAGATCCAGTTCCTCAAGTAAGTGCATATTTTTTACTCTTTTTGCTTCTTTCTTTCTTGTTCTGTTTTGTGATAATTTTTTTTCATTTTACATACATTTTTTAAAAAAGTCAGGCATTCTTTTTTTTAAACTTTTTCTGGCTTTGATTATACCAGATTCTGACATTTCTAATTAATCATTTCTTCTTTCTTCTCTATGGCCTCAATCCATAACTTTGACAAGCAAATCAATACTCATCTACATCAAACATTAAAACAGGAAACAATACCTAAAATAAGCCATAAAAACAATAAAGAAAATTCATACACCCACACATGAATTTCTTCCTCACCAGAGACAATAAAAATCTTACGCCCGACCTTGTAACCAGCTCATGACTACTACTATGCCACACTATCCCTCATCTGGAAACACCCACATCATCCCCATCATCAAAACAAATAAACTCCCAAACCTCCTACAGACTGATCTCACCTCTCAATCATCTCAAAATTTCTAGAAAAAGATCCTCAACAGAATCAACCATATTACACTCCTCTGATACACCCAACATGGATTCAGAGGAAAACAGTCCACAACCACACTACTAAATATCTAACAGCATACATATTAGAAGGCTTCAACCCAAACCATCCTCCACAATGCACGGTTATGGCCATAATAGACATTAGGAAATCCATCAACACTTTCACATGCCACATCCTCATCCAACATATACTGGGCATCATCCACCATACCAATGACAAAAAATGCATAGCAAACTTTCTTTCCAACAGACAGGGCTGACTCCTTTAAAACAGAACTCAATCCAAAAGGAATAAGCTCCCCAATGGGGTCCCCCAAGGAGTCATCCTCTCTCTAACCCTTTTCATGCATTACATACCCAAACAGTCCAACTAAACATCTACACAGATGACTTATCCATCACATTCCAATCCACTGACCTACACACAGCCTCCAGAAGCCTAAACAGGTACCTACACCTTCTCCCAAACTGGCTCATGCTAAACAGAATGTCCACCTTCTCACAAAACTCAACCTGCACCCCCTTTACCTCCGACACAGAACATTTAAACCTTCACCTAAACATCTTGCTCAATAGCCAAGTTTTCCCACTCAGCCATAACCCCACACTTCTTAGTCTCACACTAGACCCTACATTCCTAACCCTGGGGTCGCCAAGCACTCACAAGTCTCACAACATTAAAAAATATGAATTGCATATTATGAGATGTTTTCAGCATATGCTATATTTCTATGTTGCCATAATTGCTAAGTGCAAACAGCTACACACAATTGGGGAAAAGTTGGTGAAGCCAGCAGTCATTGATATGGTAAGTACTGTTATCAGAGATGATGCTGCAAAATTATTTTTAAACTTCCGTTGTCAAACAACACATTTCGCTGACGGATTCAAGAGATGTCAGAAGACATCAAAGAACAGGTAGTGGCTGCTATCAAGGAAAGTGGAAAATTTAGCTTCAGTTGGATGAGTCAACTGACATCAGTGATGACACAGCTCTTGACGTATGTGTGCTACCAAGGGAAGAGTGACACAGAGAGAATTTCCTGTTCTGTAACCACTGGAGACAACAACAGGTGAAGATCTTGCCAAGTTGGTTGATAACTTCATCAAAAAAGAAGGGCTAAGTCGGGAACAATGCTTCAGTATGCAAGCAGATGGAGCACCTGAAATGTTTAGGGCACATCTCTCCTTCACTGTTTTTTAACAACCTGCTTCATCTACACCCATACCTTCCTCACATTCCTTTTCCTCTCCTCTTCACAATCTATCCTTTTACGCCGTGTTCAAGGTGGAGCCGCCAGGCGGTAGGGGTGGTCCCAAATGGCAGCGCCTGGCTCTGCCATGCCTGTAAGCACCTCTTGCAGTGCAGGCAACTGTGAGAGGTGGTGAGCTATTGCGTCCGGCAGAAAATTTAGGGTCATCATGCCCAATGATGTTAAAAAACAAAATCTCCCCCTAATCCCCCCTTGCTCATCGACGGAATGGAGGTCCCCACCCCCCTGTGCTTGGGCAGGGGACCCTCCATATTTCTTTAACCGGAGAGGAGGCTTACTCCTCTCCTACGCCTATGGGTGAAGGGGACTCCCCCTCACTCCCTTCTCTGGAGGTGCTTTCGGGCACCTCCCTATTTCCAGCGGCAGTCACTCCTTTTCTTTATAAGTAGAATGCCAAGATAGCCAGCAGGCAGACCATTGCCGACCGACCCTCGTGTAAGCAGCTCGGTAGGGCAAACGCCCTTAGGGGGGGGATAGGTAAGCCAGGCACCTTCGGTCGCTTTCCTCAAAAGACCTGCTGGCAAGAATATTAAACCTTGCCGGGGTCAAGGCCTGTGCCTCCCACAAAAGACTGGCGACGCTGCCAAGGGGACCTGCGAAGCGCTGGGAGGGGATGGCCAACTGGAGCTTACTCCTGTGATAGACATGGTCCTTGAGGAAACCCAGCCTCAGACGGTAGGGCCTTCCATGGGGGGGTATCCGGGATCGGGCGCCAAGCACCGAACCCGAATCCGCCCCTATGCAAGGTCCTCCTCAAACGGCTGAGGGCTCCGAGGCAGTACAAGGAGGGAAGGGATCTCCTCCAACCGGTGCCCCTGCGATCACCAGGACCTTCTCCATTTAGGAGAAGGACCTGGCTGAGGCCAGTCCATCTGGCCTAGGGGCTGCTATCGGCGGAGGAGAGAAGCGGGTTCATTTCCCGCCCTCCTCTCCAAAAAAGACAAAGACTAAGAAGACTCGGGGCTCCTCTCCATCCGCGGGGCTACGGGGACGGATGGGTCTGCTGCCACCTTGGCAAGTGACCAAGCCAAGATTGGCACATCCGGCCCCTCTGCCCCCCCAGTTGCGGGGCCCCTGACAAAGACTAAAAGTGCACAGGGTGGAGCCTCGATGACATCGGGACCCCTCATTCCGAGGTTACCTGGCGTTTTCGAGCCCGCTGGCTTCAAGCGCTTCCTTGTTATTCGCTCCACTGATGGCAACATGTTGGCCAAGGGCAACATGATCCATCAGAGGAGAGGATTAACTAGTGCAATTAGTAGAGAGCCGAAGGTGACCCGTTTCTCGGACGGGAGCCTTCTGGCGAATCCCGCCGAGGCGGCCAAGATAAGTGCTCTTCGGACACTTCATGGCACCCCAAGAGTGTGAGGCCGCACACTACCATGAACTTTGTGAAAGGAGTAGTTTATGCGAGGGAACTCGTTGACTACTCCATTGAAGACATCACCCTAGAGCTGGCCGACCATGGGGCGGTCAAGGTCGAACGTGTGATGAGAAAACAGGGAGGGGCCTCGAGACCCACCCCTACACTTTTCGTCACGTTCGACTTTGACAAGCTCCCTGAGTCGGTGCGTGCCGGTTGGTACCGCTACCGCGTGAAATCATTCGTGCCACTGCCGCGGGGGTGCTATTACTGTCACCGCATTGGCCATACAAATCGTTCTTGTAGACGTGCAAAGTCGGGGTCACCCGAAGTTTGTGTAAATTGCTCCAAGGCCGAACACGATAAGTCCAAATCGTGTGTGGCCAAGTGTGTCAATTGCGGAGAGCCGCACCCCGTTTCTTCAAAGCAATGAGTGCATATCTCCTTGAGAAAGAAATCCGGGCCATTCAGGCCCAGGATCGACTCTCATTCCGCGAGGCTAAGGACTTGGTCCTGGCGCGCCCGGCTCTGCCTGGGACGTCATATGCCTCAATAGTTAGAAAGGCACCCTCTGCTCCTGGCCCATCCAGTCCAACGAGCACGTTTGTTTCCGCGTTTATTCGGAGCCCTTCTGCGGGCTCTACTCAACCCGGGTGCTCCACTGGTAAAGCTGGCGGCAAAAAGGGTTCACACCCAGCCCCGGCTAAAACCAGGGCTCCCCCCTCTTCCCCCAGCGTGACCGTTTCCCGTAAGGCGAAACGGCCACGCACCTCCACCGAGTGGTTAGACTCACAGGAGGCAACACCCCTGAAGATGGTCGCTAGGCCATCTTCCGGGGTTCCTAAAGCTGTTCCCCGAAAGGTGGACAGCAACAAAGGAGCTTCGGCTCCTTCGCCCACGCCCCGAGGTGGAGCGAGTGGCTCGGAGACGGTGGTTCCTCGAAAAGAGGGCCCCCCGCCTCCGAAGCCGCAATGCCTGCCTAAGGTTTCGAGGCGGAGGGAGGAAAAGACTCGCATGGCGACCCCAACCTTCCCCAATAAGTCCTCGAAAGCGACAGCGCTTTGTCCGGCCAACAGCGCCTGGGGTTCTGCCCCCGAAAAGCGTACGGCCGTTCCCGTGAGGGTCTTCAGTTCGAGGAGGGCCCCCGCGTCTCCGAGCTAGGCCTGGAGGGCACATTCCTTCAATGGAATTGCCCTGGACTCCGGGCCAACTGAGAAGAGCTGCGGAGGCTCGTCTCGTCCCATTCCCCGTTAGCTATCTTTTTGCAGGAGACCATGCTAGGCGCGTGCCCCCTGCCCGCCCTCGCAGGGTATAAGGGTCTTGCGACCCCACCACCGCGGGATGGCCGGGCTGGGGGATACGCGGTTTACACCCGGCATGATGTCTTCGTTCTTCCTTTCTCTTGAGATACCCCCTTTCAGGCAGTGGCTGTGCAGCTGCACCTGGATAGGAGGTATACTATCATTTCAGCGTACATTCCACCCTCAGCTGACTTTGACGCGGGGAACTTCTGCCGCGTCGTGGTACGGTTGCCGAGGCCATATCTCTTGCTTTGAGATCTGAACAGCAGGCATCCTCTCTGGGGAGATTACTCAATAAATCCCAGGGGACAAGTCCTTGCCGATCTGATCGAAGAACTTGAGATGGGTGTCCTAAACGTCGATGAGTTTACACATCACTGTCCGAGAACCGCTTCATTTTCTTGCCTTGACCTATCTTTGTGCTCTTCGGATGCACAGCCTGATTTTGATTGGCGGGTGGTCGATGACCTCCATGGTAGTGTTGACTTTCCCATTCAAATATGATTTTCAGGGCAATTGCCGCCTGAGAGCCCACCTCGGTGGTGCTTGGCCTGGGCGCGGTGGCCTGCATTTCTGGAAATGACTGAATTCTCAATCTCAGTCGAGGAGTTTAGGTCGGTAGATGAGGCCGTTGAGTTCTTCTCCGGTAACCTCATCGCCGCGGGCCTGACTACTATTCCCAGAACGTCTTGCCGTTTTGCACGCCGACCAGTACCACCATACGTGTCTTCACTTAACGGGAAGACACCTCTAGCAGAGGTGTGAAAACGAGTCAAAAGGATTTCGGGCAAGTTCTCGCAGGACCCCCCTCCTGCTCTCCAGGAGAATGCGACCGCAATCTCGGACCCCGCATCCGTGGCGGAATCCTTCGCGACTGCTTTCTCCCCATTCTCTAGCCAGGATGCTGCTCCGCCAGTATTCAATGCACGTTGTGATGTCGCGGAAGGCCGCCGACTGGACTTTACCTCCAGAGGCAGAGAACCCTTCAACAACAGGTTTACTGTGAGTGAGTTGCGTTCCGCTCTTGGTTCGTGCACTGACACCCGCCCATGGTCCGGACGATGTCCCGTTCGCCATGCTTCGACACCTGGGTGAGCGAGGCATGGCCCTTCTGTTAGATTTTTTCAACAGAATCTGGGTGGAGGTTCTCCTCCCAGATTCCTGGTAAGTCGCTACTGTGCTCTTCTTTCGCAAACCGCGGAAAAATCACTCTACACCGGCTGGTTTTCCCCCAATCTCTCTAACCTCTTGCATGTGCAGGTTGATGGAGAAATTGGTAAATGTTCTATTAGCCTTTTTCCTGGACAGCGGATGCCATCTGTCTTCTGCACAGTGCGGCTTACGCAAGTTCCACTCCACGTCGGATGCTCAGCTCCGACTAGAAAATGCCATCTGCGAGGCCTTCCTTCGTAGACAGCACTACGCCACGGTGTTTTTCGATTTGGAGAAGGCCTATGATACCGCATGTCGATACAGTATCATGGAGACTCTTCACACGATGGGGGCGAGGGGACGCCTCCCAATGTTTATATCTGAATTTTTGCGAGATCGTCGATTCCGCATACAGGTGGGGGAGCCCTATCCGCCCAATGGAGCAGGAAAGTGTCCTCAATGTCCCACTCTGTCCTGAGCATCAACGGCATCACCTCGGTGCTGCCGGAAGATGTTCTTGCTACGCTCTATATGGACGACCTTTCGATCTCTTTTTAGCACGGCCCAGATGCCAACTCTGGAGCGTCGACTCCAACAGGCCTCGATCCACGTCTATCGCTATGCCGAAGCACATAAATTTCGGTTTTCCTTGGCCAAGACTAAGGTGGTGCACTTCTGCCGTCATCCACGGCTTCACCCCGACCCAGATTTGTTTCTTAATGGGGTGTGCCTGGATGTGGTTGAATCGCACCGTTTCCTTGGTCTTGTATTTGACCGATGCCTCACCTGGGAGGCTCATATTCGCATCCTTAGGGTCTCTTATACCTGCTCCATGGATATTCTCCGTTCCGTGATGTTCAGCGCTTGGGGCGCTACTTTTCTATCGATCCTTTATTCAATCGAAGCTCGAACTACGGATGCGAGTTTTATGCATCCGCAGCCGAGCGTTTATTGAGGAAGGTGGACTCGATCCACCACACCGGCCTTCGCCTGGCGACCGGTGCATTCCGCACTTTCCCCATTGAGAGCCTTCTCCCCTTTATTTAACTAGGTGTTATTTTATTTTTTTATTGTTGTTTTCTTTGTAGTTCGCACGCTCTTGCACTGGGGTGAGGGGGACCTCCCCCTTACTCTGCAGATTGCTTCCTAATTCTTACGATCTTCCCCCCGTAAGGGGCGCGGCGATTTGCCACTCTGGCCGCCGTGCTGACGGGATCCAGCGCTCCGTCCGGCCCCAGCTTAGCCTCTCTTCCTTCCTTCAAAACACTTGTTTCCTCTCTTTTCACACAACCTCTCCCACAACTTTCTCTGGTCAGCCTCTAATTTCACAGGGTAGATGCTGACCTTCCTTTCAGCCAACCGTCCGCATCGGGGCTGAGGGGGTGGGGGACAATGTTCCCTAACCCCTGAGCTCCGGTCTGGGGTGGCTGGTTTTTAACTACCTGCTTCATCCCCACCCATACCTTCCTCACATCCCTTTTCCTCTCCTCTTCACAATCTATTAATTTTTACGCCGTGTCCAAGGTGGAGCCGCCATGCCGATGGACTGCCAGGCCACCAGGCGGGAGGGGTGGTCCCAAATGGCGGCGCCTGGCTCTGCCGGGCTTGTAAGCACCTCTCGCAGTGCGGGCTACTGCGAGAGGTGTGGGCGATTGCATCCTGTGTTTAAAAAAGGGTCACCATGCCCAATGATGATAAAAAAAAACAAACCCAACCCTCAACTTTCCCTGTTCCATCGACGGAGCCGCCCTCGGGCAGCTCCAGCAAAAAAATGGAGGTTCCCCCCCCTGTGCTTGCACAGGGAACCCTCCATATTTCTCTAACCGGAGAGGAGGCTTACTCCTCTCCTTCGCCTACGGGTGCAGGGGACTCCCCCTCACCCCCTTCTCTGGAGGTGCTTTCGGGCACCTCCCTTTTCCCAGCGGCAGTCCCCTCTTTTCTTTCCAAGGGGACTGGCAAGAAAGCCAGCAGGCAGCCCTTAGCCAGCCGCTCCCCATCAAAGTGGCTCGGTAGGGCAAACCCCCTTAGGGGGGAGAGGGAAGCCAGGCCGCTTCGGTCGCTTCCCTCAAAAGACCTGCTGGCAAGAATTTTAAACCTTGCTGGGGTCAAGGCCTGTGCCTCCCCACACAAGACTGGCGACACTGCCAAGGGGACCTGCGATGACCTGGGAGGGAAAGGCCAACTGGAGGCCCCTCCTGTGATAAACATGGTCCTTGAGGAGACCCAGCCTCAGACGGTAGGGCCTTCCATGGGGGGGGAATTCGGGCTCGGCGCCAAGCACCGAACCCGAATCCGCCCCTATGCAAGGTCCTCCTCAAATGGCTAAGGGCTCCGAGGCAGTAAAAGGAGGGGAGGGATCTCCTCCGACAGGTGCCCCCACGACAACCAGGACCTTCTCCATTTCGGAGAGGGACCTGGCTGAGGCCGGTCCTTCTGGCCTGGGGGCTTCTGCCGGTGGAGGTGAAAAGCGGGTTCATTCCCCGCCCTCCTCTCCAAAAAAGGAAAAGACGAAAAAGACTCGGGGCTCCTCTCCATCCGCGGGGGCTGCGGGGACGGATGGGTCTGCTACCACTTTGGTAGCCGACCAAGCCAAGATCGGCACATCCGGCCCCTCTACCCCCTCGTGTGCAGAGCCCCTGACCAAGACTAACACCAAAAGTGCACAGGGCGGAGCCTCGATGACATCGGGGCCCCTGATTCAGAGGTTACCTGGCGTTTTCGAGCCCGCTGGCTTCAAACGCTTCCTCGTTATTCGCTCCACTGATGGCACCATGTTGTCCAAGGGCAACATGATCCATCAGAGGAGAGGATTAGCTAGTGCAATTGGTAGAGAGCCGAAGGTGACCCGTTTCTCGGACGGGAGCCTTCTGGCGAATGCGGCGAATCCCGCCGAGGCGGCCAAGATAAGTGCTCTTCGGACACTTCATGGCACCCCGGTGAGTGTGACGCCGCACTCTACCATGAACTTTGTGAAAGGAGTAGTTTATGCGAGGGAACTCGTTGACTACTCCATTGAGGACATCACCCTAGAGCTGGCCGACCATGGGGCGGTCAAGGTCGAACGTGTGATGATAAAACAGGGAGGGGCTTCGAGACCCACCCCTACACTCTTCGTCACGTTCGACTGTGACAAGCTCCCTGAGTCGGTGCGTGCCGGTTGGTACCGCTACCGCGTGAAGGCATTCGTGCCACTGCCGCGGCGGTGCTATTACTGTCACCGCTTCGGCCATACGAATCGCTCATGTAGACGTGCAAAGTCGGGGTCACCCGAAGTCTGTGTAAATTGCTCCAAGGTCGCACACGATAAGTCCAAATCGTGTGTGGCCAAGTGTGTCAATTGCGGAGAGCCGCACCCTGCTTCTTCGAAGCAATGTGGTGCATATCTCCTGGAGAAAGAAATCCTGGCCGTTCAGGCCCAGGATAGACTCTCATTCCGCGAGGCTAAGGACTTGGTCCTGGCGCGCCCAGCTCTGCCTGGGACGTCATATGCCTCAGTAGTTCGAAAGGCACCCTCTGCTCCTGGCCCATCCAGGCCAACGAGCACGGTTGTTTTGTGCGCCCATTCAGAGCCCTTCTGCGGGCTCTACCCAACCCGGGCGCTCCCCTGGTAAAGCTGGCGGCAAAAAGGGTTCATACCCAGCCCCGGCTAAAACCAGGGCTCCCCCCTCTTCCCCCAGCGTGACCGTTTCCCGCAAGGCGAAACGGCCACGCACCTCCACCGAGTCGTTAGACTCACAGGAGGCAACACCCCTGAAGATGGTCGTTAGGCCATCTTCAGGGGTTCCTAAAGCTGTCCCCCGAAAGGAGGACAGCAACAAAGGAGCTTCGGCTCCTTCGCCCACGCCCCGAGGTGGAGCGAGTGGCTCGGAGACGGTGGTTCCTCGAAAAGAGGCCCCCCCCGCCTCCGAAGCCGCAGCGCCCGCCTAAGGTTTCGAGGCGGAGGGAGGAAAAGACTCGCATGGCGAGCCCAACCTCCCCCAATAAGTCCTCGAAGGCGACAGCGCTTTGTCCGGCCAACAGCGCCCGGGGTTCTGCCCCCGGGAAGCGTACGGCCATTCCCGTGAGGGTCTTCAATTCGAGGAGGGCCCCCGCGTCTCCTCCGAGCTAGGCCTGGAGGGCATATTCCTTCAATGGAATTGCCGTGGACTCCGGGCCAACTGGGAGGAGCTGCGGCGGCTCGCCTCGTCCCGTTCCCCGTTAGCTATTTTTTTGCAGGAGACCATGCTAGGCGCGTGCCCCCTGCCTGCCCTCCCGGGGTATAAGGGTCTTGCGACCCCACCACCGCGGGATGGCCGGGCTGGGGGATGCGCGGTTTACACCCGGCATGATGTCTCCGTTCTTCCTTTCTCTTTAGATACCTCCTTTCAGGCAGTGGCTGTGCAGCTACACCTGGATAGGAGGTATACTATCATTTCTTGCCTACATTCCACCGTCAGCTGACTTCGACGCGGGGGACTTCCGCCGCGTCGTGGCACGGTTGCCGAGGCCCTATCTCTTGCTTGGAGATCTGAACGGCAGGCATCCTCTCTGGGGAGATTACTCCATAAATCCCAGGGGACAAGTCCTTGCCGATCTGATCGAAGAGCTTGAGATGGGTGTCCTAAACGTGGATGAGTTTACGCATCACTGTCCGAGAACCGCCTTATTTTCTTGCCTTGACCTATCCTTGTGCTCTTCGGATGCACAGCCTGATTTTGATTGGGGGGTGGTCGATGACCTCCATGGTAGTGATCACTTTCCCATTCAAATATCATTTTCAGGGCAACTGCCGCCTGAGAAACCACCTCGGTGGTGCTTGGCGCGGGCGCGGTGGCCTGCATTTCAGGAAATGACTGAATTCTCTATCTCAGTCGAGGAGTTTAGGTCGGTAGATGAGGCCGTTGAGTTCTTCTCCGGCAACCTCATCGCCGTGGGCCTGACTACTATTCCTAGGACGTCTGGCCGTTTTGCACGCCGACCACTCCCATGGTGGTCGGCCGAGTGTGAGACGGCCCTCAAACAGAAGCGTTATGCCTACATGCGCTATAAGCGCCGCCCGAACGATTTCACTGTCGCTGAATTTCTCCGGGCTAGGGCTAGGTTCCGGTATATTTCGAAGCACGCTCGCCGCTCTTCTTGGCGGGCATACGTGTCTTCACTTAACGGGAAGACCCCTTTAGCTGAGGTGTGGAAGCGAGTCAAAAGGATTCGGGGCAAGTTCTCGCAGGACCCCCCTCCCGTTCTCCAGGAGCATGGGACCGCAATCTCGGACCCCGCGTCCGTGGCGGAATCCTTAGCGACCGCTTTCTCCGCATTCTCTAGCCGTGATGCTGCTCCGCCAGCATTCAATGCACGTCGTGATGTCGAGAAAGGCCGCCGGCTGGACTTTACCTCCAGAGGCGGAGAACCCTTCAACGACAAGTTTACTGTGAGTGAGTTGCGTTCCGCTCTCGCTTCGTGCGCGGACACCGCCCATGGTCCGGACGATGTCCCGTACGCCATGCTTCGACACCTGGGTGAGCGAGGCATGGCCTTTCTGTTAGATATGTTCAACAGGATCTGGGTGGAAGGTCTTCTCCCAGACTCCTGGCGAATCGCTACTGTGCTCGCCTTTCGCAAGCCGGGGAGAGATCACTCTACTCCGACCGGTTTCCGCCCAATCTCTCTAACCTCTTGCGTGTGCAAGTTGATGGAGAAATTGGTAAATGTTAGATTAGCCTATTTCCTGGACAGCGGAGGCCATCTGTCTTCTGCACAGTGCGGCTTCCGTAAGTTTCACTCCACGTCGGATGCTCTGCTCCGACTGGAAAATGCCGTCTGCGAGGCTTTCCTTCGTAGACAGCACTACGCCACGGTGTTTTTTGATCTGGAGAAGGCCTATGATACCGCATGGCGATACGGTATCATGGAGACTCTCCACACGATGGGGGCGAGGGGACGCCTCCCAATGTTTATATCTGAATTTTTGCGAGATCGTCGATTCCGCGTACGGGTGGTGGGAGCCCTCTCTGCCCCAAAGGAGCAGGAAGAGGGTGTCCCGCAGGGAAGTGTCCTCAGTGTCACACTCTTTGCCCTGAGCATCAACGGCATCACCTCGGTGCTGCCGGAAGATGTTCTCGCTACGCTCTACGTGGACGACCTTTCGATCTCTTTTGGCGCGGCCCAGATGCCAACTCTGGAGCGTCGACTCCAACAGGCATTGAACCGCGTCTCTCGCTATGCCGAAGCGCACAGGTTTCGGTTTTCTTTGGCCAAGACTAAGGTGGTGCACTTCTGCCGCCATCCACGGCTTCACCCCGACCCAGATTTGTTTCTTAATGGGGTGCGCCTGGATGTGGTTGAGTCGCACCGTTTCCTTGGTCTTGTATTCGACCGACGCCTCACCTGGGAGGCTCATATTCGCAGCCTTAGGGTCTCTTGTACCCGCGCCATGAACATTCTCCGTTCCGTGACGTTCAGCGCTTGGGGCGCTGATAGGGCTACCGCCTTACTTTTTTATCGATCCTTTGTTCGCTCGAAGCTCGACTACGGATGCGAGTTTTATGCATCCGCAGCCGAGCGTTTATTGCGGAAGGTGGATTCAATCCACCACACCGGCCTTCGCCTGACGACCGGTGCCTTCCGCACTTCCCCCATTGATAGCCTGTTGGTCGATGCTGGGGAGATTCCACTCGCTCTGCGCCGCGTGCAGTGCATCACTCGCCTGTACGCGCGAGCCCGGCGCCTCCCTCAGTCGCCAACAGCTCTCACTGCATCCGCAGCTGATCTCGATGGTGCCTATGCCGCCGAGAGACGCCAGTCATACCCTAAGCCCTTTGGTTTAGGGCCAGGAAACTCCTTCGAGAGGTAGATATAGCTCTCGGGCCGGTGGCGCCCCTGGTTCTGCCCAGGACGCCACCCTGGAGGGTACCACATTTGGCTATTTGTCGCCACGCCTCTGCTCCCAAAGCTTGTACTGCGCCGGGAGTATTGCGTTCGACCTTTTTGGAGCACACATCGTGTCACGCTGGTACCGTGCCAGTGTATACGGATGGCTCCAAGTCCCAAGAGGGGGTCGGCTTCCACGCCGTATCCCCTCTGTTTGAAGTCAGCGGGGCTCTACCAGGCGCTGCGTCTGTCTTCACGGCCGAGCTGGTGGCAATACACCACTCGGTACGGGAGATTACGCGACGTGCCCGGTTCGGAGACCGGATTGGGATCTATAGCGACTCACAAAGCGCCCTGAGTGCTCTTGGGGCATTGGAATCTCCGCATCCCCTGGTTCGCGATCTCCGTGACGCCACGGTTTTGGCGAGCCGGGCAGATGTCGAGATTATCTTCTGCTGGGTTCCTGGACATGTAGGAATTGCTGGGAATGAGCGCGCCGATGATGGCGCCAAAGAGTCCGCGAGGACTCTGCGACCGGACCAGCGTTTCGCTCTTCCTCACACCGACTACATGGCAGGAATACGGGCAGCTCTTCGGACTGCTTGGCAAAGAAGATGGGAGACGGTCGAAGGGAACTTAAAGTTGCGTGCCATTGCGCCGTGACTGTTCCCATGGACCTATCCCCCAATGCCGCGGTGGCTTCAGGTTGCTTTCTGTCGTCTCCGAATCGGACATACACGTGTGACGCATCGCTATCTGATGGAGCGCTCGCCTGCGCCCTATTGCAACGACTGCGTCGTCCCCCAGACTGTTCGGCACATTCTTGTCGAATGTCCCAGTCTGGATGATCTTCGCGCACGACACCTGTCCCGGTACCGGGATGGGCGGGGTCGCTACCGCCTGTCCCTTGTGCTCGGGACGAGTGCGTGTACTTTGACTGGTGGACTTATTGACTTTTTGGGGGAGGCCGGCCTTCTCCCTTTTATTTAACCCGATTTAATTGTTGTTGTTGTTCTTGTAATTGTTTTTGTTATTGCTTTGTTATTGTTATTTCTTTTTATTGTTTTCTGTTTAATTTTTTAAAGTAGCCTAGAACTAGGCTGTTTTTTACGGCGACTTATGCCTAAGTCGGCAGTCGCCAGATAGCCCCTTTAAAAAAAAAAAAAAAAATCTTACGATCTTCCCTTTTTATCATTGTTGTGTTTTCATCTTATTTTAAAGTAGCCTAGTGCTAGGGTGTCGTGATTCCGGCGACTTATGCCCAAGTGGGCAGTCGCCAGATAGGCTCCTAAAATTTATAAAAAAATCCTAATATATTAATTAGGTCATCAACAGGGAATAAATTGCTTAGCCTCATCTTTTTTAAAAGAGAGAGTATTCCTCTCTCACACAGTTTGTTGATTTTGTATTGTGTGTGAAATTATTTCTGTTTCTTACTGATTAGGGTCCAGAACTCTTGGAGTGGACAGAAGATAATGGCAGAGGATGGGAGGAAGAGTCAGAGCAAGACTTGAATGTCGATGCTTTACTTCGCCAACAGAAAGAACAAATGAGGCAAGAAAAAAGGGCAGAGAGACTTAAAAGGAAAGCGGACAAGGAAATAAATAAGCATAGTACTTCAAAATTGGCAACAAAATTATCCTGATAATGAAAATATCGTCTCCAATTTCATTAAGATTCTGTAAATCCTTTGAAGTTTATATGAATAGGTGGGGAAAAAAGGATCCATTTATATTGACAATTGTTAATGACTTGCCAAAGTTACCTGAATGTCATATTGAGGTAATCAAATGAAGAGAAAAACCTTCAGTAATTAACTGCAAATAAATTCATTTTATTCCAAAATATATTTTGAAAGAAATTGCTTAGTAGGCCAATGAAATTATTTTTGTAAGTTTAGAAAAATGAATCCTACATTGTTTTTAAGTTGAAAGATCCAGCCATTTAATCTGTTAACGCCCTATTCCAGCCCAAGTTTTTTGACCTTGTCAAATGATTTAATATTAGAAGACTTACTTAAAACTAAATGAATGTTTGTAGATGGGAACAAGCATGTATGAAACATGAGTACAAATTTAAACTTGATTAGAAGAGATGACTGACCATTGATCATGCCCCCCAATTTTTGGTTTTAAGTTTCTTACCTTGAACCTTCACCATCTAATCCTTTTTCCACGGGGGCTGATAGACCTCAATCCCACCAAAAAAAAAATCTACCTGTGGCATCCCACTTCTTTATGCAATCATTTCGTCAACGGCAAATTGGACCTTCATAACGATGTGGTGTTATTTGCTATAGGATCTCCTATAGTCATGAGTTCTCTGGGCAAAAAGAAGCTCCCAAGCACACCCACCATCATCATCTCTCATATGCAATTTCATCCACCTTCTCCTTAGCTCTTTTGCCCTCACTCACTCGTTCACATAATGAATCTACCTTTTATAGTCTTCCAAACCGCTTAACTCCCTAACACACACTCGTATATTCTCTTAACAAGTCTATGGCCATCCATTCTTACATGCCCATATTAAAAGAGAACACTCAGAATCATGTTCACATAAACATCTCCAGGCGTTCCTTTCTACTTTGCACTACTCTTCATACTCATTTCCCACCATGCCCGGCGATTTTTCCGCGTGCTAGCCGTTGGCCAGTTCTTGTCTCTTAGCTGGAGGAGTTAGAGAGTCATTAGGTAAGGTCCCCCGCCAGTCGTTGCCTTTTTAGCTTTCATCACCGCTCACGTTTCCCTTCTTTCGCCTTGCTTTAGGCCAAGTCCAAAGTGCTCCGGAGTCGCCCCGCAAAGGGGCGCTTAAGTTACCGGCATCAGAGGTGTAGCACTTGTGGCTCTGCCCATGACGCTACTCAGGAAGGTACCACCTTTGAACCTTTGTCGCCACTCGTCGGCTCCCAAACCTTATACAGCACCAAGAGTATTGTGATCGGATTTCTTGTAACACAGATGTGTCACGCTGGAGCTGTGCCAGTGTTCGTATATGGCTCCAGCCATACGTGCTAGCTTTCTTCCTAAAGCTGGCACCCTCCACTAGAGTCGCCCTTCAAGCTGGCGTCAAAGTCGGAGATATCTGCCGCTCCAAACCACCGATGGAAATCAATAAGAACTCTGTAGTATACAGGGTGCCCTCGGCTTACTTTGGTGAGACACACAGGGGCGCGGACACCATTGGGAGAAGGCACAAGCATAAGATTCGGGCAGGGTGGTTCAGCAAGGCTCTCACCGAACACCGCAACAACCCCCAAAATACGAGGGGCGGTCAATAAGTTTTGCGAATCGGTAGGGCAAAACAGAGGAAGGGAGATGGGTGTTTGTGGTGGTGTTAGGACAAGTTATGACAAGTCGAGGACCTGCAGTCGCACGCTCCTGCCTCGTCTATTTAAGAAGCAGTAGCTGATCGTAGATCGTCAGTCACAAATTTTTCAACAATGGAGAAGGCTGAGCACCGCGCAGTGATCAAATTTCTGACCAAGGAAGGCAAGAATGCAAAAGAGATCCATAAACGCATGGTTGCAGTGTACACCGACACCGCCCCTTCCTCTGCAGCCATTGCTCGCTGGAATAGGAAGTTGCGCCATGGTCGTGAGTCCTTTAAAGATGACCCCCGTCCAGGACGCCGTCAGACGTGACCAACGGGGACAATGTGGCCCGTGTGGAGAGGAGGATCCTCGAAAATCGAGCGAGAACTTGGAATATCACAAGGAAGTGTTATCAACATCATCCACGACAATTTGGCCATGACCAAGGTCTCTGCCCGTTGGGCCCCTAGAAACCTCACGCCCCATGATCGAATTCAACGTCGTCAAAGTCTACAAGGCCTGAGTTGCACAAGCTGCCCTGCGCGAGTGCGGATTCGAGGAGCTCAACCATCACCCCTACAGTCCAGATCTGGCCCCTAGCGACTACTTTTTATTCCGCCAGCTCAAGGCTGCACTGCGTGGACGCCGGTTTGGGGACGATGAAGATGTCCAGCTCGCCGTCCAGGAGTGGATTGAACAGCAGTCAGGAGATTTCTGGTTGTCGGGAATTCGAAGCTTCAGGGACACGTGGCGCAAGTGCATGGAAGTCGAGGGTTGTTATATTGAAAAATAATAAAACGCTTTTCCTCATATCTCGTTTCCTTATATCCGAATTGCAAAACCTATTGACCGCCCCTCCTAACATCAAATGAAAACAAAAATAAATAAGAGGCCAAGTACCCAACTAAATATAGTCAAAGAATAAGAAACCAAAAAGAGGCGAAACAATAATGAAAACTAAATAGAATTAAAAATGAAAGCTAACGAGTTAGCAAAGATATATTTGAAAGGCTTGAATGCCTTTACGACGGAGGAAAGAGTATATACATATATTTATAGAAAAAAGAAGAAGGAAATAGGGTCGCCAGAACGACCAACCCAGCAGTCGGCAGTAACACTGACGGCACCGAATGAGAAGGAAAACAAGGAAGGAGAAAGCCAGAGATGCCCTCTACACCAGGGCAAACACAAAATATTCTTCACTATTTATACCTACTACACATTTCACCACGTATTACAGCAGCAGCATCATTTCTTACTCAGAGTCGCGAAGCGTCAGTAATAAAGAATCTTGTACCACTCGTGGTTTCACATTCTCCCTATCCATTTGTTGACAAAGATCCGTCAATATATATATATATATTAATATATTACTTCTGCCTTCTCCTTTGGTGTTCTTTGTCCTGGCAAAGCTGTACGCTATCATTATTCATGTTGTAACAGATTACCGAAGCACGATTTCTACATTATCCCATCCTTTTAGCCGCCAAATCTTATTGCTCTTGCATTAGCTTTCATCTCCAGTCCCCTTTCCATTCACTGATCTCCATCTGAAGATGCTTAATACGCAATGCCTGGCCTGACAGGCCCCGCCTCTCATCACATTAAATCCCTCCTCGTCTACTGGGCCTCACCCTTCACCCTTCTCGCCATAAGGAGTTTGTGCTGGTCTGCTTCCGCATTGATCTCACCAGGCTAACCCACGGAAACCTTGTCTGGCGAGTGAGATTAATCTGCCTGGCTGAGTAGGGCGCATTTACATCACTCTGGGGCCTAACACTTTCTCCATTAAAAAACAAACAAAAGTGGGATCCAAACCATGGTGGCTACAACATAATGGCCATCGCCATGATGTCAACCCAATTCAAAATCAGTCACTCATCTAATCATTGTGGCTTATTTCATTCATTTTATGTTGAATGAATACTACACTTCATTTTCACCATTTTCCCACAAAGTGTGTAGAACGCGCATAGATGCCACTGCACTTGTGTATCACATTCCCAGAGATGATACTTTCGGTCACGCGTCTTTCCAGGCCAGCGGCTCCCTATCCGCGTTTAGCCGCCTTTTACGACAGGTCTCTGAGGACGGTATGTTTGTTCTTCTTGTCGCACATACATGCGGGGATGATGATGTATGAATACTATGGTTATATTTTCTATGATTGTTTAATTTCCATTTATGTGAGCATTGTTTGATATGAAAATAACTATAAACTTGACGTCTTACTTTTATTCAATTCACCACAATAGTTAATTAAGTTGACAATTTTATGTGATGTCCAAATTATCTGATTTTATCCTAGCATCATGACTATATACTCAAAGACTGGAATGTATCAATGCCAGAAGAGGGCTTTGGTGGTGGCGAAGCACTCGTTATATAGAATAAAATAGCGTTTAGGAAATAGAAGCCATCTCGTCAAAGCTGATGTTTTACAGATTATATTCATTGTTGGATCAGAAAGGGGGTTCTGCCTTCTAGGGGCGAGGTGGGTTGGGGGGCATTTACTATTACGCCAGGGAGGTTAGCAAAGTAGACTTAGAATTCACCATTCTTTTGACTCAGCATTTTATTTATTTGGGTGTTTATATTATATCCATACTCTCCCTACCTACCTTCATGTTTTTCGTCCTGCCTACTTTTCTTGTGTGTCCTCATGTTCATCCCCTTTCTTATCCATTCTATTCGACAGACCTATGCTACGACCCGTTTTTTCCCAAGGAGAAGGTCCATCACTGGTCCTAAGTTAACCTGTGTCGGTAAATTAGTACTGTTCTTTCGGAAGGTTTCCCTCCATGCCGGTGTGTGTGTACTAGATCCATATGTCCGAGATGGCATACCCGTTACAATACATTCGGGAGTTACAGTAGTGTCGTGCCCCTTTAGCCTCGGTGTGGGGAGGGGAGAATCATGAAGGAGAGCATGAATTTTATTGGTGTAATGCTATAGCGTACGAGAAGTGCGGGCGAGCGGCTTAAAAGCTTCGTTTGAATGAGTATTTTTTTTTGGGGGGGGGGGACTCAGGATGGCCGAGTGGATTCGCCGCTGGCTAACAGTGGTCTAGCGACGCGGGAAGCTGTTCTCAACTCGCCTACGCTATTATTTTTTCTTTGCCCCTTTTCCTACCTCCCTCTATCTACAATGGTGCCTAGACCCGGGAGGGGAAGCGTTAGCCCTTGGATAACATTTCCAAACGGGCTCTCTTCATTTTCTTCAAAATGCGCTCCGCTTCTAGGAGGGAGGTTGTATAGCCTACGAGAAGTGCAGGCGAGCGGTTTAAAAGCTTCGTTTGAATGAGTCTCTTTTGGGGGGACTCAGAATGGCCGAGTAGATTCGCCGCCGGCTAACAGTGGTCCAGCGACGCGGCAAGCTGTTCGCAACTCGCCTACGCTATTATTTTTTCTTTGCTCCTTTTCCTACTTCCCTCCCCCCGTAAGGGGCGCGGCGATTTGCCATCCTGGCCGCCGTGTTGACGGGATCCAGCGCCCCGTCCGGCCCCAGCTTAGCCTCTCTTCCTTCCTTCAGATAGCCTGTATTCCTATCCTACCTCGTCGCTTTTCATACAACCTCTCCCACAACTTTCTCTGGTCAGCCTCTAATTTCACAGGGTAGAAGCTGACCTTCTTCTCAGCCAATCGTCCCGGATCGGGGCTGAGGGGGGAGGGGACAGTGTCCCCTAACCCCTGAGCTCCGGTCTGGGGTGGTTGGCTTTTAACAACCTGCTTCATCCCCACCCATACCTTCCTCACATCCCTTTTCCTCTCGTCTTCAAAATCTATCCGTTTTACGCCGTGTTCAAGGTGGAGCCGCCATGCCGAAGGACTGCCAGGCCACCAGGCGGGAGGGGTGGTCCCAAATGGCGGCGCCTGGCTCTGCCGGGCCTGTAAGCACCTCTTGCAGTGCGGGCTACTGCAAGAGGTGGTGAGCGATTGCGTCCCGTAAAACAAAGAGGGTCACCATGCCCAATGATGAAAAAAAAAACCATCTCCCCTTAATTCCCCCTATAACAACAACGGAGCCGCCCTCGTGCAGCTCCACAGAAAAGATGGAGGTCCCCCCCCCTGTGCTTGCGCAGGGGACCCTCCATACCTCTTTAACCGGAGAGGAGGCTTACTCCTCTCCTACGCCTACGGGTGTAGGGGACTCCCCCTCACCCCCTTCTCTGGAGGTGCTTTCGGGCACCTCCCTATCTCCAGCGGCAGTCCCTCCTATGCTTTCTAAGGGGACTGCCAAGAAAGCCAGCAGGCCACCCTTAGCCAGCCGCTCCACATCAAAGCGGCTCGGTAGGGCAAACCCCCTTAGGGGGGAGAGGGAAGCCAGGCCCCTTCGGTCGCTTCCCTCAAAAGACCTGCTGGCAAAAATATTAAACCTTGCCGGGGTCAAGGCCTGTGCCTCCCCACTAAAGACTTATGACGCTGCCAAGGGGACCTGCGATGTCCTGGGAGGGGATGGCCAATTGGAGGCCCCTCCTGAGATAGACATGGTCCTTGAGGAAAACCAGCCTCAGAAGGTAGGGCCTTCCATGGGGGGGAATCCGGGCTTGGCGCCAAGCACCGAACCTGAATCCGCCCCTATGCAAGGTCCTCATCAAACGGCTGTGGATTCTCAGGCAGGACAAGGAGGGGAGGGATCTCCTCCGGATGAATCCCCTGCGCCCACCGGGACCTTCTCCATTTCAGAGAAGGACCTGGCTGAGGCCGGTCCATCTGGCCTGGGGGCTTCTACCGGCGGGGGTAAAAAGCGGGTTCATTCCCCGCCCTCCTCTCCTAAAAAGAAGAAAAAGACAAGAAAGACGAAAAAGACTCGGGGCTCCTATCCATCCGCGGGGGCTGCGGGGACGGATGGGTCTGCTGCCACTTTGGTAGGCGACCAAGCCAAGATCGGCACATCCGGCCCCTCTACCCTCTCGTGTGCGGAGCCCCTGACTAAGACCAAGAGTGCACAGGGCGGAGCCTCGATGACATCGGGGCCCCTCATTCAGAGGTTACCTGGCGTTTTCGAGCCCGCTGGCTTCAAACGCTTCCTCGTTATTCGCTCCACTGATGGCACCATGTTGTCCAAGGGCAACATGATCCATCAGAGGAGAGGATTAGCTAGTGCAATTGGTAGAGAGCCGAAGGTAACCCGTTTCTCGGACGGCAGCCTTCTGGCGAATGCGGCGAATCCCGCCGAGGCGGCCAAGATAAGTGCTCTTCGGACACTTCATGGCACCCCGGTGAGTGTGACGCCGCACTCTACCATGAACTTTGTAAAAGGAGTAGTTTATGCGAGGGAACTCGTTGACTACTCCATAGAAGACATCACCCTAGAGCTGGCCGACCATGGGGCGGTCAAGGTCGAACGTGTGATGAGAAAACAGGGAGGAGCCTCGAGACCCACCCCTACACTCTTCGTCACGTTCGACTGTGACAAGCTCCCTGAGTCGGTGCGTGCCGGTTGGTACCGCTACCGCGTGAAGGCATTCGTGCCACTGCCGCGGCGGTGCTATTACTGTCACCGCTTCGGCCACACGAATCGATCATGTAGACGTGCAAAATCGGGGTCACCCGAAGTCTGTGTAAATTGCTCCAAGGTCGCACACGATAAGTCCAAATCGTGTGTGGCCAAGTGTGTCAATTGCGGAGAGCCGCACCCTGCTTCTTCGAAGCAATGTGGTGCATATCTCCTTGAGAAAGAAATCCTGGCCATTCAGGCCCAGGATCGACTCTCATTCCGCGAGGCTAAGGACTTGGTCCTGGCGCGCCCGGCTCTGCCTGGGACGTCATATGCCTCAATAGTTAGAAAAGCACCCTCTGCTCCTGGCCCATCCAGGCCAACGAGCACGGTTGTTTCCGCGCCCATTCGGAGCCCTTCTGCGGGCTCTACTACACCCGGGCGCTCCCCTGGTAGAGCTGGCGGCAAAAAGGGTTCACACCCAGCCCCGGCTAATACCAGGGCTCCCCCCTCTTCCCCCAGCGTGACCGTTTCCCGTAAGGCGAAACGGCCACGCGCCTCCACAGAGTCGTTAGACTCACAGGAGGCAACACCCCTGAAGATGGTCGCTAGGCCATCTTCCGGGGTTCCTAAAGCTGTTCCCCGAAAGGAGGACAGCAACAAAGGAGCTTCGGCCCCTTCGCCCACGCCCCAAGGTGGAGCGAGTGGCTCGGAGACGGTGGTTCCTCGAAAAGAGGGCCCCCCGCCTCCCAAGCCGCAACGCCCGCCTAAGGTTTCGAGGCGGAGGGAGGAAAAGACTCGCATGGCGAGCCCAACCTCCCCCAATAAGTCCTCGAAGGCGACAGCGCCTTCAGCGCTTTGTCCGGCCAACAGCGCCCGGGGTTCTGCCCCCGGGAAGCGTACGGCCATTCCCGTGAGGGTCTTCAATTCGAGGAGGGCCCCCGCGTCTCCTCCGAGCTAGGCCTGGAGGGCATATTCCTTCAATGGAATTGCCGTGGACTCCGGGCCAACTGGGAGGAGCTGCGGAGGCTCGTCTCGTCCCGCTCCCCGTTAGCTATCTTTTTGCAGGAGACCATGCTAGGCGCGTGCCCGCTGCCTGCCCTCCCGGGGTATAAGGGTCTTGCGACCCCACCACCGCGGGATGGCCGGGCTGGGGGATGCGCGGTTTACACCCGGCATGATGTCTCCGTTCTTCCTTTCTCTTTAGATACCTCCTTTCAGGCAGTGGCTGTGCAGCTGCACCTGGATAGGAGGTATACTATCATTTCTGCGTACATTCCACCGTCAGCTGACTTCGACGCGGGGGACTTCCGCCGCGTCGTGGCACGGTTGCCGAGGCCCTATCTCTTGCTTGGAGATCTGAACGGCAGGCATCCTCTCTGGGGAGATTACTCCATAAATCCCAGGGGACAAGTCCTTGCCGATCTGATCGAAGAGCTTGAGATGGGTGTCCTAAACGTGGATGAGTTTACGCATCACTGTCCGAGAACCGCTTCATTTTCTTGCCTTGACCTATCTTTGTGCTCTTCAGATGCACAGCCTGATTTTGATTGGGGGGTGGTCGATGACCTCCATGGTAGTGATCACTTTCCCATTCAAATATCATTTTCAGGGCAACTGCCGCCTGAGAGACCACCTCGGTGGTGCTTGGCGCGGGCGCGGTGGCCTGCATTTCAGGAAATGACTGAATTCTCTATCTCAGTCGAGGAGTTTAGGTCGGTAGATGAGGCCGTTGAGTTCTTCTCCGGCAACCTCATCGCCGTAGGCCTGACTACTATTCCTAGGACGTCTGGCCGTTTTGCACGCCGACCACTCCCATGGTGGTCGGCCGAGTGTGAGACGGCCCTCAAACAGAAGCGTTATGCCTACATGCGCTATAAGCGCCGCCCGAACGATTTCACTGTCGCTGAATTTCGTCGGGCTAGGGCTAGGTTCCGGTATATTTCGAAGCACGCCCGCCGCTCTTCTTGGCGGGCATACGTGTCTTCACTTAACGGGAAGACCCCTTTAGCTGAGGTGTGGAAGCGAGTCAAAAGGATTCGGGGCAAGTTCTCGCAGGACCCCCCTCCCGTTCTCCAGGAGAATGGGACCGCAATCTCGGACCCCGCGTCCGTGGCGGAATCCTTAGCGACCGCTTTTTCCGCATTCTCTAGCCGTGATGCTGCTCCGCCAGCATTCAATGCACGTCGTGATGTCGCGGAAGGCCGCCGGCTGGACTTTACCTCCAGAGGCGGAGAACCCTTCAACGACAAGTTTACTGTGAGTGAGTTGCGTTCCGCTCTCGCTTCGTGCGCGGACACCGCCCATGGTCCGGACGATGTCCCGTACGCCATGCTTCGACACCTGGGTGAGCGAGGCATGGCCTTTCTGTTAGATTTGTTCAACAGGATCTGGGTGGAAGGTCTTCTCCCAGACTCCTGGCGAATCGCTACTGTGCTCGCCTTTCGCAAGCCGGGGAGAGATCACTCTACTCCGACCGGTTTCCGCCCAATCTCTCTAACCTCTTGCGTGTGCAAGTTGATGGAGAAATTGGTAAATGTTAGATTAGCCTATTTCCTGGACAGCGGAGGCCATCTGTCTTCTGCACAGTGCGGCTTCCGTAAGTTCCACTCCACGTCGGATGCTCTGCTTCGACTGGAAAGTGCCGTCTGCGAGGCTTTCCTTCGTAGACAGCACTACGCCACGGTGTTTTTTGATCTGGAGAAGGCCTATGATACCGCATGGCGATACGGTATCATGGAGACTCTCCACACGATGGGGGCGAGGGGACGCCTCCCAATTTTTATATCTGAATTTTTGCGAGATCGTCGATTCCGCGTACGGGTGGGGGGAGCCCTCTCCGGCCCAAAGGAGCAGGAAGAGGGTGTCCCGCAGGGAAGTGTCCTCAGTGTCACACTCTTTGCCCTGAGCATCAACGGCATCACCTCGGTGCTGCCGGAAGATGTTCTCGCTACGCTCTACGTGGACGACCTTTCGATCTCTTTTGGCGCGGCCCAGATGCCAACTCTGGAGCGTCGACTCCAACAGGCATTGAACCGCGTCTCTCACTATGCCGAAGCGCACAGGTTTCGGTTTTCTTTGGCCAAGACTAAGGTGGTGCACTTCTGCCGCCATCCACGGCTTCACCCCGACCCAGATTTGTTTCTTAATGGGGTGCGCCTGGATGTGGTTGAGTCGCACCGTTTCCTTGGTCTTGTATTCGACCGACGCCTCACCTGGGAGGCTCATATTCGCAGCCTTAGGGTCTCTTGTACCCGCGCCATGGACATTCTCCGTTCCGTGACGTTCAGCGCTTGGGGCGCTGATAGGGCTACCGCCTTACTTTTTTATCGATCCTTTGTTCGCTCGAAGCTCGACTACGGATGCGAGTTTTATGCATCCGCAGCCGAGCGTTTATTGCGGAAGGTGGATTCGATCCACCACACCGGCCTTCGCCTTGCGACCGGTGCCTTCCGCACTTCCCCCATTGAGAGCCTGTTGGTCGATGCTGGGGAGATGCCACTCGCTCTGCGCCGCGTGCAGTGCATCACTCGCCTGTACGCGCGAGCCCGGCGCCTCCCTCAGTCGCCAACAGCTCTCACTGCATCCGCAGCTGATCTCGATGGTGCCTATGCCGCCGAGAGACGCCAGTCATACCCTAAGCCCTTTGGGTTTAGGGCCAGGAAACTCCTTCGAGAAGTAGATATAGCTCTCGGGCCGGTGGCGCCCCTGGTTCTGCCCAGGACGCCACCCTGGAGGGTACCACATTTGGCTATTTGTCGCCACGCCTCTGCTCCCAAAGCTTGTACTGCGCCGGGAGTATTGCGTTCGACCTTTTTGGAGCACACATCGTGTCACGCTGGTACCGTGCCAGTGTATACGGATGGCTCCAAGTCCCAAGAGGGGGTCGGCTTCCACGCCGTATCCCCTCTGTTTGAAGTCAGCGGGGCTCTACCAGGCGCTGCGTCTGTCTTCACGGCCGAGCTGGTGGCAATACACCACTCGGTACGGGAGATTACGCGACGTGCCCGGTTCGGAGACAGGATTGTGATCTATAGCGACTCACAAAGCGCCCTGAGTGCTCTCGGGGCATTGGAATCTCCGCATCCCCTGGTTCGCGATATCCGTGACGCCGCGGTTTTGGCGAGCCGGGCAGATGTCGAGATTATCTTCTGCTGGGTTCCTGGACATGTAGGAATTGCGGGGAATGAGCGCGCCGATGAGGGCGCCAAAGAGTCCGCAAGGACTCTGCGACCGGACCAGCGTTTCGCTCTTCCTCACACCGACTACATGGCAGGAATACGGGCAGCTCTTCGGACTGCTTGGCAAAGAAGATGGGAGACGGTCGAAGGGAACTTAAAGTTGCGTGCCATTGCGCCGCGACTGTTCCCATGGACCTATCCCCCAATGCCGCGGCGGCTTCAGGTTGCTTTCTGTCGTCTCCGAATCGGACACACTCGTGTGACGCATCGCTATCTGATGGAGCGCTCGCCTGCGCCCTATTGCAACGACTGCGTCGTCCCCCAGACTGTTCGGCACATTCTTGTCGAATGTCCCAGTCTGGGTGATCTTCGCGCACGACACCTGTCCCGGTACCGGGATGGGCGGGGTCGCTACCGCCTGTCCCTTGTTCTCGGGATGAGTGCGTGTACTTTGACTGGTGGACTTATTGACTTTTTGGGGGAGGCCGGCCTTCTCCCTTTTATTTAACGTGATTTAATTGTTGTTGTTGTTTTTGTAATTGTTTTGTTATTGCTTTGTTATTGTTATTGTTATTCCTTTTTATTGTTTTCTGTTTAATTTTTTAAAGTAGCCTAAATTAGGCTGTTTGTTTACGGCAACTTATGCCTTAGTCGGCAGTCGCCAGATAGCCCCTTAATTAAAAAAAAAAAACCTACTTCCCTCTATCTACAATGCTATTTACGAGGGGCGGCCGATAAGTTTTGCGAATCGGTAGGGCAAAACAGAGGAAGGGGCATGGCTGTTTGTGGGGGTGTTAGGACAACTTATGACAAGTCAGGACCTGCAGCGGGACGCTCCTGCCTCGTCTATTTAAGAAGCAGTAGCTGATCGCAGATCGTCAGTCACAAATTTTTCAACAATGGAGAAGGCTGATAGAACTGATATTTATTAATGTAAATAAACCTGCAACACTGGTTATCTTCCGATCACAATAACCGCTATTTTCAACTGTCAAGACACTGCTTTGAATGTAATAAGTTCAGGCATGTAGCTCGAACGTGTTGATTGTGTCTGACTACTATGGCTCCGAGTACAAAAGACCATGTTGCGCTAATTGTGGCGGCCCCAATACCGCCGCAGCCAATTCGTGTCGGGAGACCCCGTAAAGGGCGCGGCGATTTGCTTTCCTGGCCGCCGTGTTGACGGGATTCAGCACCCCGTCCCACCCCAGCTTAGCCTCTTCTTCTTTCAGACGGCCTGTATTTCTCTCCTATTTACTCGCATCCAATACTACCTATCCCACAACTTTCTCTGGTCGGCCTCTATTTTCTCAGGGTAGATACTGATCTTCTTAGCTAACTATCTCCCGTAAAGGGCGCGGCGATTTGCCTTCCTGGCCGCCGTGCTGACAAGACTCAGCGCCCCGTCCGGCCCCAGCTTAGTCTCTTCTTTCAGACAGCCTGTATTTCTCACCTACTTCCTCACTTTCCTTACAACCTCTCCCACAACTTTCTCTGGTCGGCCTCTATTTCCTCAGGGTAGATGCTGACCTTCTCAGGCAACTATCCCAGATCGGGGCTGAGGGGAGGGGACAATGTTCCCTAACCCCTGAGCTCCGGTTTGGGATGGTGTTTATTTTTAACAACCTGCTTCATCCCCACCCATACCTTCTTCACATCCGTTTTCCTTCTCTCTTCACACTCATCAATTTTACGCCGCGTCCAAGGTGGAGCCACCATTGTGAGGGATTGCCAGGCCACCAGGCGGGAGGGCTGGTCTCGCATGGCGGCACCTGGCTCTGCCAGGCCTGTACGCGCTCCTTGCAGGGCGGGCTACTGCGAGGGGTGATGAGCGTGTGCATCCCGTGATAAAATTAGGGTTACCATGACCAATGATGCAAATTTGAAAAAAAAAACTTTTCCTTTACTCCTTACAATCAACGGAGCCGCCTTAGGGCAGTTCCATAGAAAAAATAGAAGACTCCCCCCCCCCTTCCCCTGTGCTCTCGCAGGGGACCGTCCAAATTCCTCTACGGGTGTAGGGGACTCCCCCTCACCCCTTTGTCTGGAGGTGCCTTCGGGCACCTCCCTCATTCCATCGGCAGTCCCCCCTTTACTTTCCAAGGGGACTGCCAAGAAAGCCAGCAGGAAGCCCATAGCCGACCGCTTCCCATTGAAGTGGCTCGGTAGAGCAAACACCCTTAGGGAAGAGAGGGAAGCCAGGCCCTTCGGTCGCTTTCCTCAAAAGACCTGCTGGCAAGAATACTAATTCTAGCGGGGGTCAAGGCCTGTGCCTCCCAAGACAAGACTAATGACACTGCTGCCAATAGGGCTTGTGATGTCCATGGGGTGGGGCAAATGGAGGCCCCACCCGAGATAGACATGGTCTTTGAGGCAACCCAGCTACAGACGGTAGGGCCTTCCACGGGAGTGAATCCGGCCTCGGCGCCAAGCACCGAACTCGAGTCCGCTCCTATGCAAGGAGGGGAGGGACCTCCTCCTCCGACCAGTTCCCGTACAAGTCCCAGGATCTTTCCCATTTCGGAGAAGGACCTTGCTGAGGCCTGTCCATCTGGCCTGGGGGCTCTTGCAGGCGAAGGGGGTCGGGGAGAGAGTTCATTCCACGCCATCCTCTCCTATAAAGAAAAAAGACTGTGCTCCTCTCCATCCGCAGGGGCTGCGGAGAGGAATGGGTCTGCTACCATTTCGGTAAGCGACCAAGCCAAGATTTGCATATCAAGCCACTCTGCCCCTACAGGTGCAGAGCCCCTGACTATGAAAAAAGGCGTTAGAGCGCATAGCCGAGCCTCGATTACGTCGGGGCCCTTCATTCAGGGATTACCCGGCGTTTTCGAGCCCGCTGGCTTCAAACGCTTCCTCGCTATTCGCCCCACTGATGGCACCGTGTTGGCTAAGGGCAACATGATCCATCAGATCAAAGCTTTCGCTAGTGTGATTGGTAAAGAGCCGAAGGTGACCCATTTCTCGGACGGGAGCCTTTTGGTGAATCCGGCGGATCCCTCCGAAGCGGCCAAGATAAGTGCTCTTCGGACACTTCATGGCACCCCAGTAAGTGTGACGCCGCACTCAACCATGAACTTTGTGAAAGGAGTAGTTTATGCGAGGAAACTCGTGGACTACTCCATAGAAGATATCACTCTAGAGCTGGCCGACCACGTTCGAGTGTGACAGGTTCCCTGAGTCAGAGCGTACCGGTTGGTACCGCTACCGCGTGAAGGCATTCGTGCCACTGCCGCAGAGGTACTACTACTGTCACCGCTTCGGCCATACGAATCGTTCATGTAGACGTGCAAAGTCGGGGTCACCCAAAGTCTGTGTAAATGGCTCCAAGACCGCACACTTTAAGTCTAAATCGTGGGGGGCCAAGTGCGTCAATTGCGGAGAGCCATACCCTGCTTCGAAGCAATGTGGTGCATATCTCCTTGAGAAAAATCGTGGCCGTTCAGGCCCAGGATCGTCTCTCATTCCACGAGGCTAAGGACTAGGTCCTGGCGCGCCCGGCTCTGCCTGGGACGTCTTACGCCTCAATGCTTAGAAAGACACCCTCTGCGCCTGGCCCATCCAGGCCAACGAGCACGGTTGTTTTGCACGCTGACCACTCCCGCGGTGGTCGGCGGAGTGTGGGACGGCATTCAAACAGAAGGTTATGCCTACATGCGCTATAACCGCCGTCTGAACGATTTCACTGTGATGAATTTCGACGGGCTAGGGCTAGGTTCCGGTATATGTCGAAGCACGCCCGCTGCTCTTCTTGGCGGGCATACGTGTCTTCACTTTACGGAAAGGCCCCTCTAGCAGAGGTGTGGAATTGAGTCAACAGGATTCGGGGCAAGTTCTCGCAGGTTTTCCCTCTCGTTCTCCAAGAGAATGGGATCGCAATCTCGGACTCCGCGCGCAATCCTTAGCGACCACTATCTCCATATTCTCAATGACAAGTTTTCTCTGCGTTCCACTCTTGCTTCTTGCGCGGACCCCACCCATGGTCCGGGCAATGTCCCGTGTGCCATGCTTCGACGCCTGGGTGAGTGAGGCATGGAATTTCTCCTAGATTTGTTCAACAAGATTTGGGTGGAGGGTCTCCTCCCGGATTCCTGGCGAATCGCTACGGTGCACGCCTTTCGCAAACCGGGGAGAGATCACTTTACTCCGGCCGGTGTTTCCGCCCAATCTCTCTAACCTCTTGCGTGTGCAAGTTGATGAAGAAATTGGTAAATGTTAGATTAGCCTTTTTTTTGGACAGTGGATGCCATCTGTCTTCAGCACAGTGCGGCTTCCGCAAGTTCCAATCCACGTCGGATGCTCTGTTCCGACTGGAAAATGCCGTATGCGAGGCCTTCCTTCAAACTTACACAGTTTGAAAATGTTATTAAGATTACCAAAGTACTAGCTCCAATCAATCTTTCTCTTTATCTACGTGGTACAACCAAATATATATATATATATATATATATATATATATATATATATATATATATATATATATATATATATATATATCATGTAAAGATTCAATATTGTATGAGAAATATGATGAGATTTGTAAATGTGTGTGCAAGTTGATGGAGAAATTGGTAAATGTTAGATTAGCCTTTTTTTCTGGACAGCGGAGGCCATCTGTCTTCTGCACAGTGCGGCTTTCGCAAGTTCCACTCCACGTCGGATGCTCTGTTCCGACTGGAAAATGCCGTCTGCGAGGCCTTCCTTCAAACTTACAGAGTTTGAAAATGTTATTAAGGTTACCATAGTACTAGCTCCAATCAATCTTTCTCTTTCCCTACGTGGTACAACCAAATATATATTTTAGGAGATTCGTCAACCACCCGTTCTCTCTCAGTGGAGACCCGATATGTTAACCGCAAAAGCATCCGGCCAGGCACCGCGGGTCAAGCGCTTAGCCTCAGCGCCTCGCCACTCGTTGTATGTAAAGTCGAAAGGTTTTAAAATGCAAGATCTCCCATAAGAGGGCGATATTGAATTTCACTTCAAAGAAGAAATTGGAGACGCGTTTCTCCCAAGCTCAAAGGCTAACAAGGAGCCGATGTAAGACTTGGTGAGAAAAACCGTTTGGCATAAGAACCCTCCTGGGTACGTCCTCAAGCCCCCCCCTCCCTCCTACCCCTCCCCCATTCGGGTGACGAGGTATAAATAAGAAACACTGAGGAAAATCGTGGTAGAATACGTCAGTCTCCAGGTGACGAAGTCCCCGGATTAAGATCGGGCTACCGAGACTGGACAGGTAGATTACTTGGCTCGCCAGACCAAGAAGTACCCTGCAAGAGAGGCAGGGCTACCTACCTTAAGGGGCTAAGAAGTAGCTCATCCTCGAGCTAGTCCCTGGTTATCAAACTGAACGTTAAGTTAACTTGTTCAAGTTCAACTTACTCTCGTTAGAGACTCCTCATATCCTGGTGCATCTTAAACACCAGGAGTATTCCTCGTCTTTGAGGAATTAAGAAAAGAAGAAGGAAAAGCCTCTTTTTGAGCCTGTTACTCGGTGGCCACACCAAACTCATAAGTTAACTTGGTTGAGGAACCAAGTTCAACTTATTCTCGTCAGAGAAATCTCCCTCCTCTATCCTCGCCCTTGAGGAAGACTGGAACTAAGAAGAAGCTCATCCTCGAGCTAGTTCCTGGTTACCAAACCGACCTTTAAGTTAACTTATTCTCGTCAGAGAAACCCCCCCTCCTCGATCCTCGCTAAGTACAGAGTACAGTCCTCGCTCATGAAGAATTAAGTAACGAAGGAGAAAAGCTCCCTTTCGAGCTCGTTATTCGGTGGTCGCACCGAACTCTAAGTTAACTTGGTTTGAGAACCAAGTTCTACTTACTCTCGCTTGAGAGACTACGCCTACCTTGGTGCCGCCTAAAGCACCGTAATTGTTCTTGTCCTTGAAGAACCCCCCCCCCTTCCCTGAATACCGTGTGGACCTCCATCTGCTACCCTCGCCAAAAGTACCTTGTGATCTCGACCTCCATTTGGCCGGTCGGCACGCGTCGTGGAGGCAATAACATTCCTGAGGTATTTAAACTCCAGTAGAGTCAATAAGGCTAAATCTTGTATATTAAAGTGCGTATTGAATTTAACAAATTTTAGATGGTCAAACTAATTGAATTAATTATTGTGTATTTTAATATTCGGAGTATTTTTGTGGTTAATGGTTAATTTTTTGTGTAGTAAATTGTTAAAGTTAAAATATAAGTTTATTTTGGGAATTCTTCTGCGTTTCTCTATATCATTACGTGTTTCATACGGCTCTTCTTTAAAATAACAATATTAGCACTCTTAGCACTCTTAGAACAAAGCCTACTTCATCAAAGAAGTATATCACAACCACAAAGAATACCACTACAACAGCGGTTTGTGTGTAGAAAGATGAAAAAAGGGCATTCTCCTACTTAAAAGTCGTGTCTGGTGTGGAGTGATAAAAAAGGGCCATTCTGCTACATATATATATATGAGGTAAAGATTCAATTTTGTATGAGAAATATGATGGGATTTGCAAATGTACATATATATTTTTATATAAACTAGTGAGCATAAGACACGAGAAGGACCAAAGGAAAATGGTTGAACACCTGCTTTGATCAAACTGCCTAAGTTGTGTCTCGAGATAGAATTATCAAAGACGGATGTTTAATGAGGAGCCCGGGTAAACGCAGATGTTGATCGTAAGAGCTGGTTAGGCGACAATCTTTTCAAATTACACAATTACACCTATAAACTGTAACTTGTCGCTCCCTTATAAGGTGGTGTTTACGGAAACCTCTCTCATTCACATACAATTGATTCTCCGTCATCTGGACCTACATAATTAAGTGTAAGCCATGAATGGTCTTTTGCAGTCTCCTTCTTTTCTTATGTTCTTATAACTGGTAAACTTGTCGTCTACAATACCATTTACCGATAGAGCAATGCCCTCTGCCGTTCCTATAAAATATTAAATGTATCAATATTCCATTAGCATACTTTCCTTTTTAAATTCAATGTAAAATTATCCATTTATTTTCCCATTTAAATTCTACAATTTCCATTAAATCTTATGTAAAATCTCAATTTAGTTATGTATAAATAATCAATCCAAAATCTCAAATATTTTGTAATCTATAATTGCCATCCAAAAATCATTGACTAAGAACATTCTTTTCGGCAACACTTACTTTAGTCAAACACACGCACACACTAACATGTTTTCAGCTCAAACACATTGAACACCAATATTCCTCATTCGTCTCTCGCCATTCTCAGCATAAAGGTCGGTAATCATTCTTTCTCCATTTAGTCATACTTAGTTTAATTCCTCGTCCCCTCACAATTATTCTCTGCAAACTACCATACGAGAGTAGGTCCTAATTCTGATTACTTCTCTCATTGCAGATCCTAATTCACAGTCTAACATAGTTACTTTACCACATCATAATTACCATATCTTAGTCATCATAATTACCATATATGTTACCACATCATACTTTTCATTACTTTCATACATTGCATTGCGTTGTATTCCTTAGCAATTCTCAATTTAATTAAATCATTCATCCATATAATTGTAATAACCGCTCACTAGTTATCTCCTAGTTCAATTCTCATTGTGCATTCATTGATTTTGTAAATATATTTATTTTGTTTATTGTCCGTTTTTCTTACAAACCTAGTTCAGAAGTTTTCCAAATTCATTTTACGCCAGTCTTTAGGCCTAAATATTAACAGACGACTTTTCCATCCAATTCAACAAATTTATGGTAATGGTTTTCAAATAGCTATCTAGGCTGATTTATTAACTAAAATCAATCCCACTGTAGATAGAGGAGATTAGGAAAGGGGGCAAAGAAAAAATAATCGCGTAGGCTAGTTGCGAACAGCTTTCCGCGTCGCTGGACCACTGTTAGCCAGCGGCGAATCCACTCGGTCATCCTGAGTCTCATTCAAACGAAGCTTTTTAGCTGCTCGCCTGCACTTCTCGTACGCTATACAACCCCCCCCCCCCCTCCCTCCTAGAAGCGGAGCGTATTTTAAAGAAATGAAGAGAGCCCGTTTGGAAATGTAATCCAAGGGTTATCGTCCCCTCGCCTCCCGAGTCTGAACACCATTGTAGATAGAGGAAAGTAGGAAAGGGGGCAAAGAAAAAATAAAAGCGTAGGTGAGTTGCGAACAGCTTCCCGCGTCGCTGGACCACTGTTAGCCAGCGGCGAATCCACTCGGTCATCCTGAGTCTCATTCAAACGAAGCTTTAAGGCCGCTCGCCTGCACTTCTCATACGCTATACCACTAATAACCAAATACCATACCGAACACCACATAACTGGGGACACCTCAGTCTTTCTATTACAGGGGACTACCGAAAGAAGGCAGGCAGCTCATAATTGACCGATTCCGGTGGTAGCGGATCGATAGGGCAGACCCTCTTAGGGGGGGGGGGGGCAAGGGGGTGCAGGGGTCGACGAAATGTGACGTTCACATGGGGGCCGGAGTCAACCCAGGTGCATATAGCAGGATCCTCCATGGGGCGAACTTGTGATCGGTACCAAACACCGAACCTAGATGCGCTCCAGTAAAAGCTTCTCTTCGTGTGGCTTGGATCCCGAGATCCCATACCGAGAAGAGAGACCCTCCCGCGGCTGGTGCCAATTTGACAGCCAAGATCTTCATCTCGGAGAAGGAGCTTGTTGCAGCCGTTCCGTCCGGCTAGGGGGATCTTTCCCGTGGCGGAGAGAAACGGGTTTATTTCTCACCCTCCTCTCCCCAAAGAGGAAACTGGAAAACAAAGAATAATAAAGGTTCCTTCCCCTTCCTTCGCACGAACGGCCCCGAGGTTCCCTCGGCTGGGAGGGTCCAGGCAAAGACCAAAGTCACTTGTGCGCTGGGTGGAGCTTTGATTACATTGAGTCCCTACATTAAAAGACTACCTAGCATTTTCGAGCTCGCTGGCGTCAAACGATTTTTGCTTATTCGCTCCACCGATGGCTAAGAGTAACGTGATCTATCAAAAGAGAGCATTAGGTAGCTTGATTGGTAGACAGCCGAAGGTAGCCCATTTCTCGGAAGGGAGCCTTCTGGTGAATGCGTCGGCTCCATCCGCGCAACCATGATTGTGGCCCTTCAGACACTTTATGGTGCGCCGGTGAGTGTGACGCCGCCCTCCACCACCAACTTCGCTGAAAAGGTGGTTTATGCGAGGGAACTCTTGGATTACTCCATAGATGACATCACCTACCATGGAGCAGTCAAGGTCGAACATACGATGAGAAAACAGGGAGGGGCTTCGAGAACAACCTCTACACTCTTCGTCATGTTCAACTGTGTCAATGTCCCTTAGTCGGTGCGTGCCGGTTAGTATCGCTACCGTGTGACGGCATTCGTGTCACTGCCGCAGAGGTGCTACTACTGCCACCGCTTCGGCCATAAGAATCGCTCCTGTATACGTCCAAGGACGGGGTTACCCGAAGTGTGTGTAAGTTACTCCAAGGCCGCACACGATAAGTCTAAATCATGTATGGTAAAGTGCATCAATTGCGGAAGCCGCACCACACTTCGAAGCAATGTAGTGCATTTCTCCCGGAGAAGGAAATCCCGGCCGTTTGAGCTACAGATCGTTTCTCATTTCGTGATGCTAAAGACTTGGTCCTGGCGCCCCGGCGCTGGCTACGACTTCTTATGCCTCGATCATAAAAAAGACCTCCTCTGTTCCAGGTCACTCGAGGCTTTCGAGCACGGTCGCTATCGCACTGATTCGGAACCCTTCTGCAGTTTATACTCATCACGGTCACTCCTCTGGTAGAGCAGGCGGCACAACTAGTTGTATAGTATTTGGTTATTAATGGGTATATTTGGGGTTAATAAATCAACCTAAATAGCCTTTCGAAAACCATTACCATAAATTTGTTTGATGAAAGTAGTCTGCTAATGTTTAGTAGGCCTACGACTAAAGTGAAATAAATTTTAAACTTTTGAACTAGGTTTTAAGAAAAACAATTCAACAAATATAAATTTATTCACAGAATCAACGAAGGCACAATGAGATAAATTGGATTAGGCCTCCAATGTAAGATATGGTAAAATATGATTTAAAGTAACAAGATGTAATTTAAGATTTGAAGTGAATTGAAGTAAATGAAATAAAAATGAAATAATATGAAATAAAAGATAACTTCGATGGACTTTGAATTGGGGTCTGCAATACGAGAAGTAAATAGAATTAGGACCTACTCTCGTATGGCATTTTGCAGAGAATTGTGAGAGGATGTGGAATGAAACTAAGTATGATTTGTTTGGAGGTAAATGACTAATTGTAGAAGGCATGATTACCGACCTTTGTTCGGAGAATGGAGAGAGACGAATGGGCTATACTCGTGTTCAATTTGGTTGAGCTGAAAGCTCATGTTTGTTTGTATGCGCTTGAAATTTTAAGAGATGTTGTTTGAACCAGTAGTACGTTAAAGGAATTCAGTTTTTCGTCACAGGATATTTGAATTATTGAAGGTTACATAAAATAATTGAATTGTTAAAAGATGGATAAATTAATAGAATGATTGGATTGACAAAAAAAGTTAATTAAAATAAATGAATGAATTATTAAGTTGTACATAATTTGCATAAATGATTTAATTGACAAAAGTTAAGTAAAAGAATTTAATTTTATACATAATAAATGATAATATATATATATATATATATATATATATATATATATATATATATATATATATATATATATATATATATTTATATATATGTTTCCCAGGAGGATTTTATTATAGGAATGCCCAGAGGGCATTGCTATAACCATCCCCCCTAGAAGGTTACCCACCCTTTTTACTATTTTGAATTCCAAGTCCGAGTACCGACGAGGCCACCTGACGACGTGGCCGGAGCGTGTGATGACAGTACCATTGGTTTGGCTGCGGGTACTGGAACACATATTTGCTGTGGCAATGCTAGTAGCGTTGGACAAGGCACTGGCACGAGAGAAGGTTGATGGGGCGAAGGTGATCCGCTTGTTGGTTCCTTCCGAGATGGCGTTAAGTGGGATGTGAGAGTCTTGAGTCCCGTTGTCCGCTGACGGTGTGACCAGTGGGGGACAGATTCGCTCCAGACTGACCACTTCTTTGCCGACGAGGGTTTCTGTAACAAAGGAGGAGGAGGCAGCAAAACGGAAAGTGGAGTTGGAGTAGCAGAGGTTGTTAAAAAGCTAGGGGGTTGAGGTTGTTTTGGGGAATACTGTACCATAAAGGGGTATAGTAGGAGGAGAATGCGGTGATAGTGGTTCTAGATGAACATTTTCGGTATAAGCGGTTTGATGGCGTGTTGCCGGAGCACTATGTGAGTGCGAGCGAATTAATGGCGTGTTGCCAAAGCATTATGTGAGTGCGAGAGAATTAATGGCATGTTACCAGAGCACTATGTGAGAGCGAGCGAATTGATGCGATATGAAGTGAGGATTGAGGGCGGGTCAGTGCAAGTGAGGACTTACCTGAATAAGTGAAGTGAGGCGAGATGTAGGTGGTAGATGTTGACCCATTTATCGTTTATTGTTAATCCCTTGAGATGTTAGTTTAAAGGATGTGATTGAGAGGCTAGAGTGAGAGGAATGCAAGAATTTGAAGGTTGGAAAATTGAAATTTGAGGATTTGGAGAAAGTAGTTGAGTTGGGTGAAGTGAGAAAACTGGAGGGTTGAGATTTGAAGAAGGTACTGGATCCAAATATGTGCATGGTTGCAAGCATTTTAGAGCTTGTGCACCATATTTGTTACGGTACCAGCACCATTGAGTTGAATGATATGAAAAGGAAACGTTATGCTTCGGGAGACTACTTGGCGCAGTATGTGAAGAAGCATAACTGTGGCTACAAGGCTGTGTACAGTGTACAGCGTTGTGCCCATACCCTTGATGATACGAGCATAGGCCCTGATGGAGTGGAAGATGGTGAGAATAGTTGGAAGAATGAGGTTGAAAATTTTGCTGTCTCTCACCTCTTGAATCAGGATGCCCTCGTTAGTTTCTCTTTCGTAAACCAGAGCGGAACCTACGCCTTCGATCGCCAAACCCGTGTCCGTGCTCGCCCTGTGATTCCCGCGGCAGCTTTAACCGCTGGATGCGGGCTTCCACCCTCCGTATTGAAGCCTCAAGGTCCTTCGAGAGAGAAGATGGAAGCCTTGAACGCTCGACCCGGTCGTCAGAGGAGCTCGACGTGCCTCGAACCTGAGAAATTGAAGGATTGTTAAATGGGCCGTGAGTTTGGCCGTTGTCCCCAATTCACGTAAGGACTCTTATACAATTTGTCTGTGGCTGCAGCAACCTCATCAATGTTCGTGAGGTTCGAGCTTAGGATTAGTGACCCGATTCCCTCCGAGACTCCTCTCATGAAAATCTCAGTTAGGAGAGGGCTAAAAAGTTCGATTTGAGCACCTTTAACCCTGATAAGGTCCTTCAAATGAGATAAAAAGGAAGTAGGACTCTTATCTCCTATTCCCTGAGTATTCAGGAGCTCTCTCAGGTCATCTATTTGGGACCTACGCAATGTATTAAAAAAAAGCCTCATACAGGCGGTCTAAAACATCAGCTTGTTCCCCGTTAATCAATACTTCCATGAATTGAATAAAGGTACTTATGGGTAACCGCTGGATGATTGCTGATAATTTCTCCTCCTCGGTGATGAGCTGTGGTTTAAGGAGGAGGGATGATATTTCCAACCATGCAATTGGGTTTGCAGGATCATACACGGGAATAGAGAGGTACACATGTGGTTGTCTATGCGCAGACAGTTGGTCATGATGAGGTTGGGGCGCTAACTGATGTCCTTAGTTGGTGTGTCTGGTCCATCATAGACACTGTTTTATGTATATTTGTGCTAGTTGAATGAAGGTGTTTACGTGAGAAGTAGCTGTGACGGGGGGCACGTGTGTGTGTGTGTGTGTGTGTGTGTGTAAATTGGTCACTAGCACAGGAATATGAAGAAATTAAAAATAATTGAGAAATAAAGGAAATTGTCCACTCGTTGAATACAGGGGATAATATTAAATAAAAATTGACATGAATTATCATAATTGGAAGAATGATGTTAAAGATTACACGCGCTATAAAAAAAAATGAACACGTGAATAAAAAAAATGCTCGAGCGAGGTTTTGGGACGAAATTAACGCGTCGAGTCAGGAATGATTTTATCGTTTAAACTTATTTATTGATTGACGGGAGATTACTAAACTTTGGGCACCAATTTTATAGTGTATAGTTATCTATGTAATTTATCTTGTTAATAAATCAGCCTAAATAGCGTTTCGAAAACCATAACCATAAATTTGTTTGATTGAAGTTGTCTGCAGTTAGTTTTAGGCCTAAGGCGACAGCGAAATAATTTTTTGGAATAATGACTTGGGCTTTAAGAAAGACAATTACACAAATATAAATATATCCATAAAATCAACGAATGTACAATGAGATAAGTAGGTTAGGTATACCATGTAAGATATTTTAACATATTGTGGTGGGGCGAATGTGAGTGTGTGTAAAAGCGCCATTCTCCCACCCCTTTTCTCAGTACCCTCTCCCTCCCTCTGTAAGAATGTGTGTGAATGGGAATGGGTTTGTTTTATTTTTTGTTTAATTCATGTATAAAATGATTACCATGTTTTTCTTTCTTTCCAGGCGTTATTCTGGAAAGATAATAGCTAATAATAAGATATTACTAAGATATTAAGAAAATTTAACGAAGCGTTATTCTGGAAAGAGGTAAGCTAGTCAATGTATTTTCGGGTAATGCCCACTTATTAGTTTCGCCATCCATGTAAAAATAAATGGGTCACTGAAGGAGGATATATCTCTTCTTCAGAGAGAGTGGAAGTGTGGACTGGAAGCAAAAGGGGTTCTGTAGAAGAGTGCTCCACCCAGCCCTGAGAGGAGGGCTTTCGTGTCTCTATCCACCTGAACCGCCATACCTGCCTTCGTTGACAATACTGCCTCCTTCTAGTTAACCAACTACCACCCACCTCCAGCAAGACATAGCGCGTGTCCCCTTTTCGTTCGGTTGTGGTTGTGTTTTTTTGTTTTGTCTAGAATTTACGTAAATTGTTGTATCCGCCCGTTATAAGATTCTCGTTTGATATCATTATTTTTATTTGGGAATTTAACCTCATTTTGAAGTGTGCACACTTCCCTAGTAAAATATAAAATTTTTGTAAATATAAACTGTAGCTATCATTGTATTTTTTTTGTAAGTAAAGGGACTGTATATACAATCCGTTTTATTCTCCCTCGATTTCTCACGTCCGGACAGTGTAGGAAGCGGGTTGGATCGATTATCGATTGGGATTAGAGATCTATTTTCGGCCCGCTACATTTGGCGCCCGAATAGGGACGTGAGACTTCGAAACTGGGAGCGTGACTGGATTGGATTGCAGTCCATACCCAATTAGTGTGACAAGTAGTTTGATTGATTTTTCCCTCCTCCTATCTTTTTACTAACTTGGGAACAATGGCTGTAGCGGAAACATTGAATGAAGAAGTAGTGCGATTGAGACTGGAGTTGAGAAAGAAAGAAGAGGAGTGTGAAATGTTACGGGGAATGATGGAGGGAATGGAGAATAAAATAAAAGGGATGAATGAAAAGACTGATAGGATGAAGAAGGAAATGGGAGACCGACAGGATCAGACGGACCGACGGATGCAGGACTTGTATGACATGATGAAGGGGTCAGGACCGGACCTAGGACCCTCGACCTTGACCCCTGCTCCGACTGAAGGGGATAAGACTAATGGGATCAATGGGAGTGTGTGCGAGTCTAGAGAGGATAGGGTGATTATGAGTGATAGGAAGGACGGAGAATGGAAGAGAGTTGAATGCAAGAGAAGAAGGAAGAGTGGTGCAAAGGGGAAGGATAGGAAGGTAAGAGGCAAGAGTGTGGACTCATTGTACTCGGATGAAGGAGAGAGTGATGGTATGATTGATATGAGTGAGAGTGAAGGCAGCTCAAGTGAGAGTGAAGTGAATGTGGGAAAGGGTATTTTGATAAGGGAAGTGCCAAAGATAGATAGATTTAGGTTACATGGTGGGAAAAGTGTGGAAGAATTCTTCGGGGAATTTGAGCGATATTGTAAGCTCAAGTACCCGGAGAATAAGGGATACTGGATGAATGTTTTGGGGGAATGTTTGGAGGGAAAAGTATTGGAGTTTTTCCGCGTGATTACAAGTGTGGGGGAACCAAGGTACGATGTGGTGAAGAAGCGGATGATTGGACAGGTGAAACGAATGAAAGAGAGTGTGAAGTATAAAAGGGTAAATGAATTTGAGAAGGCTCGAATGGGGAAGAGTGAAAGTGTGAATATGTATGCACATAGGCTTGAGAGTATGGCAAGAACGAGGTATGGTGATGATGATGTAAATGAATGTAAACCACTCGTGAGGAAGTTTTTGGACACGATCCCACGAAAGGTGAGTGAATGGCTGGGTGGAAAGAGAAAGGAGAGAGTGAGACTGACAGGTGAACGGTTGATGTGGGAGGATGTGTTGGAACTGTTAGAAGATGGACGATTTGATGATGAAAGCGATCTAGAAGAGGATGGATGGTACAGTGTGAATGTTGGGGGTAAGAAGCCCAGGAGCTTTCATCCACCCCAGCAGTTTGTCAGCTACAGGGATGCCCTGAAGGCTGCACCAGCTGGAGTGATGTCAAACTTCCTGGGCCGGCAGAATGGATGGGCAAATGGAGGGTGGTCGAATGGAAGGGGGCAGATGAATTTCAAGCGTGGGAACGGATATATGAGAGAGAAACCGAGGTATGTCCCAGCAAATGAGAGACCGAATGGTGTGAGAAAGATTGTGGAATGTCGTCGGTGTGGAAGGAAAGGTCATATGTTGGCAGAATGTAGGTGGACATCTGGTGCGTGTTTTGGGTGTGGTAAGAAAGGGCATATGATAAAGGATTGCCAGGAAAGTGTGAAAGAGTGCTTCGAGTGTAAAGAAATAGGCCATTTGAAGAAAGATTGTCCGAGGTTGAATGGTGGAGCAACTGCTGGGGAAAGCATGAAATATGCATGTGGTAATTGTGGAAAGGCTGGTCATTATGCAAGGATGTGTCGTGACCAGAGGAATGTATGTAGCTATTGTGCGATGGAAGGACATTCAAGTGAAAAGTGTTGGATTAGACTGAGAGCGCAAGGTGTGAATGGAAAGTCTGAAGCGGGAAACTGAATGGTAAGAGGGTACCTGCTGAAGTATCCTCTGGGTGCATGAGTGTGAGTAATGTGTTGGTAAGTCTGTCTAGTGTGAAAGTGCTGTCTGGTAGGAAGTATGAGTGTCTGAGTGTGAAGGTGGAGTTGAATGGAATTGAGTGTTTGGCTTTAATAGATTCTGGATGCAAGGCGAGCTTGGTGTATAAAGATGTGTATGACAAGGTTAGTGGGAAAGCCCTCCTGTCTGATTGCAAGGGTAGTTTAGTAGGTATTGGTAATAGGAGAGTGCCTGTGATTGGAATGATAAGGTCACCTGTTCGAATGCATGGTATGATGATGAATGAATGTGAATTTTCTGTGATTGATAAGGTGAGTAGTGAGTATGGTGTGATTTTGGGCTATGATTTTATGAAAATGAATCGTATGGTTGTGCATCCTGCGAGTGATCAGATTGAGAGAAAGATTGGTAAAAATGGGGTGTATAAGTTGTATGTAGGGAAAGATGGTAGCGTTTTGAGGAGTGTGTTTACTGGTATTGAGGTGACTGCTATGGAGAGTGTAAGGCTTGTGAAGGGTGAAAGGGTGTCTGTTAGAGTGAGTTGGAGTAAGGATGTTAGTTTGAATGTGAGTGAGAACACTGTGATATTGGATGGAAAGGATGCGTGTTATAAGGTAAGGCGTGTTGCTTGTGTGTTTGATGGCTTGATGAGAATGAATGATCCTTTTGTATGTGTGCAGGCAGACCCCAGTGTGAAAGGGCAGGTGAGGGGAATCCAAGTCGGAGATGTACTGGGCCACCTCTCCACTGTCAATGAGGTAGGTATGGATGATAGTACGGATATCAGGGTGAATGTTGCGAATGAAAAGACATGTGAATGGATGTATAATGAGGTGAAGGACATGGTGAAATTGGATGGATGTTTGACTGAGTATGAAAGGGAGGATGTGTATCGAATGATATTTGAGCGAAAGGGAGCCCTCAGTAAGGGTGATCTGGATTTCGGGGTTGCAAAGCTCCCGGAATTCAAGATTGTCCTGAAGGAGGACTCCCCAATCTATCAGCGGCCGAGGCATTTCCCACGTCCGGTTGCTGAAGAAATTGAGGAGCAGTGTTTGGAATTGGAGCAATTGGGGGTGATTGAGGAGAGTGAGAGTGCATGGAATAGTCCAATTGTACCTGTACGTAAGCCGGATGGAAGATTGCGTCTGTGTGTGGATTATCGAAAGGTGAATGAAAGGACTGTGAAAGAAAGGTTTCCGATGTGTGTGGTATCTGAGTGTGTGTATAGTATGCATGGGATGGAGTGGTTTACGAAGCTGGATCTGGTGCGGGGGTATTACCAGATGCCCATTGCTGAGGAGAGCCGGCCAGTAACTGCCTTCTCTTCCTCAAAGAGGCATTACCAGTTCCGGAACCTCAGCTTTGGGTTGGCTAATGCTCCCGGAGCCTTCCAGCGGGCAATGAAGGTTGTGTTGAGTAAGTTTGCGAGTAAGAATGTGATTGCGTTTATAGATGATATTTTGATTATGACTGAGACTTTTGAGCAGCATATGAGATTGGTGAATGATGTGTTGAGAACGTTGGAGAGTGTTGGTGTGAAGTTGAAAGTGGCGAAGTGTGAATGGTTTGCGAAAGAAGTGGAATTCCTTGGGCATATGGTGAGTGAGAATGGATTGCGTAAATCATCGAAGTATGTTGAGAAGGTGCGAATGTTTCCTAAACCGGTGACTGTGAAGCAACTGAAGTCATTTTTGGGTTTGATTGAGTTCCAGCGAAAGTTTATACGTGATTGTTCTGGTGTGAGTAAGCCTCTGACTGAGTGGATGGGCAAGAAAGGTAGTACGGTTGTCAAGTGGAATGATAAGATGAATGAGGCGTATGAGAGACTGAAGGAGGCAGCGGCTGAAGATGTTGAATTAGCTTACCCGGATTATAGTGTAAATGCTAAAATGCTTGAATTGTATACAGATGCGAGTGGGTATTGTATGGGAGGTTTTCTGATGCAAGAGCAGCGTTTGAATGGAGAGAATGTCAGGCGAATAATTGGGTATGTATCCAAGGCTATGAATGTTGCAGAACGAAAGTATTCGACTGTGGAACGAGAGCTGGCTGCGATAAGATATTGTTTGAAAGTGTTGCGTCCATTTTTGTATGGTGTGAGGTTTGTGATAAAAACCGATCATCAACCTCTTGTGTATCTGCAGCGTATGAAGTGGGCTGATAGTAGGATTGCAAGGACTTTGGAAGATTTGAGTGACTTTGACTATGTGATTGAGTATGTGCCTGGTGAACGGAATGGAGTGGCTGATTTGATGTCAAGGTATCCTGGTACGAATGATGAAAATGTGTGTGGAGTGAGTGATCCTGAGTATTTGCCGAAAGGAATTATGAATGGAAAAGAGAGTAAGGGTGGTGGTGATTCCTTGTTTGAGAGTGTATGGAATGGTTTGCAAGATTTGAAGAGTGATGGAGTAGATGTGAGAGTGCCCGATAGTGTAGATGATTTAAGGAAGGAGGTAATGAATGAAGTGTGTAGTAAGCCTGAAAGCATTGGTATGGCAAAGGTGCGGAACTTCATGAAAGAATTGAGAGCGATGTGTATGCAAGGGGTCCCGCCATTTCAGGAAGTGTTGATTGTAGTGAGTCTTTTGTATGGAGTGATTGTTTATGTGCACTTTGGTGGTGAGAGGCCGATTGTGTACAAGGATGAGAAGATGAAGGGTTTGAATCCTAATGTGGTACATCTGCAATGTTTGAGCGGTGTGCACTACAATTGGGTAATTGAAAAGTGTTCATATATAAGAGAGAAGAATGATTGTCTGGATGAAGATGAGTGTGTGTTGAGTGATGATATGGGAGTTAATGACAGTGTGGATATCAGTGCTGATGTTGGTGTGCTTGTTCCTTCTGTGTATTGCGAACATGGTGGACCTGATATGATGGAAGCGAGAGTGAAAGTTAGTGAAAGGTTGTTCTGTGGTTTGATTGATACTGGAGCGCAAGTGTCTTTAGTGAATGAGAATATTCTGAGTAAGTATGAAGAGTTTAGATGTTGCGAGCATAAACCTGTGAAGTTACGGATAAGTGGATTAGGGAATGGCATGATAGTGGCATGGGAACAGGTTAGTCTGAAAGTGAGTTTGGGTAATGGTGTGAATGTGAAGCATGACTTTGTGATTCTGAAAGGTGAGCAAATGCCTTGTTGTTTCTTGCTTGGTGTAGACTTTATGAGATTAAATGATTTGTCTTTGGATGCTGATAAGGATTGTCTTATGAAAGGTGAATGTGAGGTGATGAAGTTGAATGAGTGTGCAAAGAATGTTGTCAAGTTTTGCGGTATGATTGAGTTGGTCATGGATGATGAGAATGAGATTTTAAGTGATGATGATATTCTAGAGATGCAAGAGATGTGTCCTTTTGTTAGTGAGTTGAAGAGGTGTGTAATGATGCGTGTTAATTTGAATGAATGGCCAGAGTGTTTAAGTGATTTTAAAAGGTATGCTAAGGATTTTGTTGTTTGTATGGATGTTGTATATTTTGTGAGGCATGTGAAGGGTGGTGATGATATGTATGTACCTGTGATGTCCTTAGTTGGTATGATTGGTCTGGTGAAGGTTGTGCATGATAATTATGGGCATATGGGTAAGTTTAAGCTGTGGGAGTGTATGAAGGAGCATGTGTTCCACCCGTTTCTGAGAACTGTTGTGAATGATGTTGCAACTACGTGTGAAAGGTGTCAGAAGCGAAAGGTGCAAGGTGTGCAAGTGAAACCACCGATGTTGAAAGTTGATGCGAAAGAACCGTTTGAATTGGTAGTGATTGATTGTGTGTCTTTGCCGCGTACGAGTGCTGGGAATGTTGGTATGGTTGTGATGGTTGACCATAAAAGTAAGTTTGTGTATGCAGCGCCTGTGAGAGATAAAAGGAGTGTGACTGTTGCGCGTGTGGTTGAGCAGTTTTTTTTTCCTATGTGTGTATGGAAGCCTAGAAGATGTCTGAGTGATAATGGGACTGAATTTGTAGGGGAAGTGTTTGAGCAAATGTTGAGAGAGAATGGTGTGGAGCATGTGAGAACAACTCCGTATGTACCGTCTTCAAATGGATTGGCTGAACGGACTATAAGAACCTTGTGTGAGATGTTGAGAATGATAAGTACGACAGTGAATGACTGGGATGTGTGTCTGGGGAGAGTGTTGTGGGCGTATAATTCAACTGTGCATAGTGCAACTGAAATGTCCCCATGTCAGTTTGTGATGAATTTTAAAAGGCGAGTGAAAGATAGGTTTCGTTTGAGTGAAAGTGAGCAGAGTGTATGGCGTGAGGCGCATGAAAGGTTCCGTTCATTTGAATTAGGTACAAAAGTATTGAAGGTGAAAGAAGTGAAGGGTAGGTTGAATGTATCAAAGATGAGTGAGAAGTTTGATGGACCTTATAGAGTTGTGAGGGTTTGGGAAAATGGAGTGACATATGTTTTGGAGAGTTTGAATGACGGCATGACTGAGAGAGTGCGGGCTCATCAGAGTCAGTTAAGGAGATGGAGAGAACCTTCTGACTACCTGGTGAGCCATCCGGTGTATGGACTGTGTAGAGAAAGAGGTAAAGTGCATGATGATGAGATTGAATGTGATAGAATGGATCTGTCTGGGAAAGAGCTAGTCTTAGTCTCGAGGAGTAGAAAGCGTACAAAGAAGGGTGAAAGGAAGAATGCAAGTACGAATGAAAGTAAGTCTGAGCAGAGTGTTTCTGGTATGGGGGATCTTGAAAGGGAGATTGAGTTTTTGCGTAAACAGGTGAGTGATTTGGCTGGTATAAGTAGACGAGTGAGTGAGCTGCCTGTGCCTGATTTTTCTGGTTTTGGGAACAGTATGAATGATAGTGTGTTTGGGCAGAATGAACCTAGTGTGGCTGATTTTTCGGGTTTTATGAATGGTAATAGTAGGGGTAAGTTTGATGTAGTGAATGATGAAGTGGCTGATTTTTCAGGTTTCTGGTGGGAACCAGTCGAAGGGGTTTCTGGTATGCCTTTTGAGAATACAGGGGATGTGAATGACCTGTCTGTTTCGCAAGAATGTACCTTGAGTTGGATGAGAGCTGTGAGTGAGGAGCTGATGAATGGGGGTATGAAGAGTGAGGGTTCTGAACGGAAGAGTATGAAAGAATTCTGTCGTGAGATGGGAGAACTGGTAATGAGGGCTAAGAGCATGGTTGATGAGATGATAAATAGTGACGATGAGACTGACAGGATGACTGACGAACAACCCCGACTAATTGCTACGCGTAGCCAGGGACCAGTAGACGAGTGTGAATGGGTGCAGAAGGGTGCGATTGAGCACAAGTGGTACCGTGAAGAGTGATTGAAAGGGTTTAGTGAGTGGCTGGTCGAATGGCTTAAGGAAGGAGGGGTGTGGTGGGGCGAATGTGAGTGTGTGTAAAAGGGCCATTCTCCCACCCCTTTTCTCAGTACCCTCTCCCTCCCTCTGTAAGAATGTGTGTGAATGGGAATGGGTTTGTTTTATTTTTTGTTTAATTCATGTATAAAATGATTACCATGTTTTTCTTTCTTCCCAGGCGTTATTCTGGAAAGATAATAGCTAATAATAAGATATTACTAAGATATTAAGAAAATTTAACGAAGCGTTATTCTGGAAAGAGGTAAGCTAGTCAATGTATTTTCGGGTAATGCCCACTTATTAGTTTCGCCATCCATGTAAAAATAAATGGGTCACTGAAGGAGGATATATCTCTTCTTCAGAGAGAGTGGAAGTGTGGACTGGAAGCAAGAGGGGTTCTGTAGAAGAGTGCTCCACCCAGCCCTGAGAGGAGGGCTTTCGTGTCTCTATCCACCTGAACCGCCATACCTGCCTTCGTTGACAATACTGCCTCCTTCTAGTTAACCAACTACCACCCACCTCCAGCAAGACATAGCGCGTGTCCCCTTTTCGTTCGGTTGTGGTTGTGTTTTTTTGTTTTGTCTAGAATTTACGTAAATTGTTGTATCCGCCCGTTATAAGATTCTCGTTTGATATCATTATTTTTATTTGGGAATTTAGCCTCATTTTGAAGTGTGCACACTTCCCTAGTAAAATATAAAATTTTTGTAAATATAAACTGTAGCTATCATTGTATTTTTTTTGTAAGTAAAGGGACTGTATATACAATCCGTTTTATTCTCCCTCGATTTCTCACGTCCGGACAGTGTAGGAAGCGGGTTGGATCGATTATCGATTGGGATTAGAGATCTATTTTCGGCCCGCTACAATATGATTTACAGTAACAAGGTGCAAAGAGAATTGAAGTATGTGAAATTAATATGGTGGAATAATATGGTGAAACAATAAGGTGAATAATATATAATATAGTGTAGTAATGTAGTGAATAATATAGTGAATAATATAGTAATTAATAGTGTCAATAATAGAGTGAATAATATAGAGTATCTATGTTGGACTGAATTGTGGCTACAATGAGAAGTAAATATAATTAGGATCTACTCTCGTATGGTTGTTTGCAAAGAATTGTGAGAGAAAATGGAATTAACTAAGTATGATTTATTTGGAGGTAGATGAATAGTTGTAGAAGGAATGATTACCCACCTTTATACGAAGAAAGCTGCGAGTCGGTGGGCGGAATAGCGTGCTATTTTGATCGAGCTGGGAACGTGTGTTTGTTTGTTTGTGTGTGAAATTTAAGAGATGCTGTTTGGAACAGTATACGTTAATTAAATTGACAAGTAAAATAAATGAATGAATTAATAATTAAGTTTAACATAAAATGATTTAATTTACAAAAATTGAAGTAAATTAATTGAAAGATTAAATTGACAAAGTTAAAGTAAAATAATTGAATGATTAAATTGACAAAGTTAAAGGAAAATAATTGAAGGATTAAATTACAACGTTAAAGTAAAATAATTGAATGAATAAATTAACAAAGTTAAGGCAAAATAATTGAATGAATTTTATACATAATAAATGATGATATATATATTTAAGTTTCCCAGAAGGTTTTTATCATAGGAATGCCCAGAGGCATTGCTATAGTAACAAGATGTAATTTAAAATAGGAAGCGAATTGAAGTAAGTGAAATAAAATTAAAATTATATGAAATAAAAGATGACTACGATGGACTGTGAATTGGGGCCTGCAATACGAGAAGTAAATAGAATTCGGACCTACTCTCGTATGGCAGTTTTCAGAGAATTGTGAGAGGATGTGGAATAAAACTAAGAATGATTTGTTTGGAGGTAAATGACTAATTGTAGAAGAAATGATCACCGACCTTTGTTCGGAGAATGGAGAGAGACGAATGGGCTATACTCGTGTTCAATTTGGTTGAGCTGAAAGCTCGTGTTTGTTTGTATGCGCTTGAAATTTTAAGAGATGTTGTTTGAACCAGTAGTATGCTAAAGGAATTCAGTTTTTAGTCACAGGATATTTGAATTATTGAAGGTTACATAAAATAATTGAATTGTTAAAAGATGGATAAATTAATAGAATGATTGGATTGACAAAAAAGTTAATTAAAATAAATCAATGAATTATTAAGTTGACAAAAGTTAAGAAAAGAATTTAATTTTATACATAATAAATGATAATATATATATTTAGGTTTCCCAGGAGGATTTTATTGTAGCAATGCACAAAGGGCATTGCTATAGTTGACTAAAACGACCCCCCCCCCTTATCATGACCTTTTCCCTTTAGGTTAAGCGGCTGCCCGCCTCTAACGAGTCGTAATAATAACAGGAAACAACACCCCCGGAGGTAGTAGTGAGGCTGACTTCCAGGGTTCCTAGATCTACATCCAAAAGGAGGACAGCAACAAAAGATCTTTGGCTCTTACGCCCCTACCCAAAGCTGGACTGGGTTGTTTGGTGACTGAATTCTCTAAAGGAGGGACACCGACTCCGAAGCCGCCCCGCCAGCCGAAGGTTTCGAACCGGAGGGAGGAAAATACTTGAATAGCGAACCCATACTCCTCCACTAAGTCCTTGAAGGCGGCAGCTCCTTTATCGGCCAACAGCACACATAATTATACCTCCGGGAAGCGTACAGCCCGTCCTGTGAGTGTCTTATTTTCCACCACCACAGGATTGGCACCGGGCAGAAGAATGCGCGTTTACACCCAGCATGATGTCTCCGTTCATCTATTTGCTATAAATACCCACTTTCAAGCATTTGCAATTCAAATAACCAGGATAGGAGGTATACTGTAATTTCTGCGTGCATTCCAATGTCAGCCAATTTGGACGAGGGGAACTTTCTCCGCGTTGTGGCACGGTTCCCCAGGCCCTTTCCTCTCCTCTGATTTGAACGGTAGACCCCCCCCCCCCCGCCCCCTGTTTGTAGACTACGCGAACAATCCCAGAGATCAGATCCTTGGCAAGCAGCTCAAGGAGTTGGAGTTATGTGTCATAAATGTAGATTAGTTTACGCATCACCTGCTTTATTAGCCTTAAACAATCCCAGTGCTCTCCGGATGCACAGCTTGATTTTGGCTGGAAGGTAATCCATGACCTAAATAGTACTGATCACTTTCCCATTCAAATATCATTTTCTGCACCGCTGCCGCCTCAGAGCTCCACTCCCCCCTCTTGATCGGTGGTGTTTGGCGCGGGTGCAGTGGTCCGCAAATGAGTGATTTTTGCCCCAGTCGATGAGTTTAGGTCGATGGATAGAGCCGTTGATTTCTTCTCCGGCAACCTCATCGCCGAGTGCCTAACTACTATTCCTATAACGTCTCACCATTTACATGCCGACCGCTTCCGTGGTGGTCAGCTGTGTGTGAGGCAGCCCTCAAACAAAAGCATTATGCCTGCATGTTCTATAAGCGCCACCGGAATGATTTCACCTCTGGTGAATTTCGTCGAGTTAGGGCAGGTTCCGGTATGTTTTGAAGCACGCCTGCCGCTCTTCCTCGCGGGCACATATGTCTTTACTTAACGGGAAGACATCTCTAGTATAGTGTACAAGAAGTGCAGGCGAGCGGCTTAAAAGCTTCATTTGAATGAGTCTTTTTGAGACTCAGGATGGCGGAATGGATTCACCGCTGGCTAACAGTGGTCCAGCGACGCGGGAAGCTGTTCGCAACTCGCCTACGCTATTATTTTTTCTTTTTCCCCTTTCTTACTCCCCTCTATCTACAATGGTGCCCAGACCCAGGAGGGGGTGGGGGCGTTAGCCCTTGGATAATATTTCCAAAACGGTTCTCTTCATTTCTTCAAAATACGCTCCGCTTCTAGGAGGGGGGTTGTATAGCGTACGAGAAGTGCAGGCGAACGGCTTAAAAAACAGCTTCCCGCTTCGCTTAACCACTGTTAGCCAGCGGCGAATCCACTCAGCCATCCTGAGTCTCAAAAAGACTCATTCAAACGAAGCTTTTAAGCTGCTCGCCTGCACTTCTCGTACGCTATACAACCCCCCTCCTAGAAGCGAAGCGTATTTTGAAGAAATGAAGAGAACCGGTTTGGGAATGTTATCCAAGAGCTAACGCCCCCCACGCCCTCCCGGGTCTGGGCACCATTGTAGATAGAGGGGAGTAAGAAAGGGGAAAAAGAAAAAATAATAGCGTAGGCGAGTTGCGAACAGCTTCCCGCGTCGCTGGACCACTGTTAACCAGCGTTGAATCCATTCCGCCATCCTGAGTCTCAAAAAGACTCATTCAAACGAGAAGCTTTTAAGCCGCTCGCCTGCACTTCTCGTACGCTATACTAGCCCAGGGGTGTTAGCGAGTAAAAGGGATTCGGGATAACTTCACAGCCTCCCGCCTTCCTCTTCCTTATATCCAGGAGAATGTATCTCAATCTTGAAACCCACATCCATGGCTGAGTCCTCCTTGATTGCTTTCTCTTTCGTATTCTCTTACCGGGATTCCTCTCTGCCAGTATTCAATACACGGGGTAATGTTGCTGAAGGCAGCAGACTGGACTTTACTTCCAGAGTCGGATAACCTTTCCAAGATAAGTTTTCGTTTAGTGAGTTGCATTCCGCTCTCACTTCGTGTGTGGATACATCCCCTCATCCGGGCGATATCCGTATACCATGCTTCGGCACCTATGTGAGCGCGGCATGGCATTTATGTTATATTTGTTAACATGATTTAAGAGAGGGTATCCTCCCAGACTTCTGGTGGCTGGCTACATTGCTCGATTTTCGCAAGCTGGGGAGAGCTCAACCTCCCCCAGCCAGTTTCCATTAAATCTAATTGCAACGTGCATCTTCCTGCGCGTTGCAAGTTGATGGAGAAATTAGTAAATGTTAGATTAGCCATTTTCCTGGAAAGTGTAGGCCACCTGTCTTCCATGCAGTGCGGCTTCCGAAAGTTCTCCCACCACTTCGGATACCCTTCTCTGACTGGAAAATACCTTCTGTGAGGCCTTACTTCGTATACAGCAATACGCCACGGTGTTTTTCGATCTGGAGAAGGCCTATGATATGGCATGACGATACAGTATCACGGAGCCAAAGGGACGCCTCCCACTCTTTTTTTCTGATTTTTTGCGAGAACGTCTATTCCGCGTATGGGTTGGGGTTGGGGGGATTCTCCGCCCCGATGCAGCAGGAAGAGGGTATTCCGCATCGAAGTGTCCTCAGTGCCATACCCTTTGCCTTGAACGCCAACGGTATCACCTCTGTGGTGCCGGAAGATGTCCTCACTAAAGCTCCAGGTGGACGAGCTTTCGATCTCTTTTAGTGTGGCCCAGAGGCCAACTGGAGCGTCGAGTTCAACAGTCATTGAGCCCCATCTCGCGCTATGCCAAAGCAAACCGTGTTCGGATTTCCTTGGCAGAGACTAAGGTGGTGCACTTGTGCCGCCATTCATGGCTCCACCCCGAACCGGTCTTGTTCCTAACGGGTTCTCCTGGAAGTGGTTGATTCGCTACATTTCTTTGGTTTGTTCACGACCGTTCCTCACCCGGGATACTCATATTTGATGCCTTAGGGTCTTTTCTACCCGTTCCATAGATATTCTTCGTTGCGTGACGTTCAGTACTCGGTTAAAATAATTCAGTAAAAGGTAGAGACACCACAATACCACTTGACATTGTCACTGAAAAGATTTCTAAGGCCAAATCAGTAAAATACATATATCTGGTGTTGAGATATATATAAAAAACTTTGACAGAGGCATGCAACACAAGATCTTAAATTTATAGGTGACTATCGTACAGATAGAAGAATATTTGTGACTAACAAGATCATTCGATACAGAAATGGGAATCACAGGCACGAACGATAGCCATCTAGCTCGACAGCATTAACTAATTCAAGAGGGACTGGAAAATAAGAACAAATAGGCAGTAATTCACCATACTCTCATTCTTAAGACAAAATTGAGTGAATATCGAACTAGAAGAACAACTCTATCGATTCCATTCTCAAGGCAAAGTATTAGGATTAATTACCTTCGTCAGGCAACATATCACCCTGTTATATTCTTTAAAAGGTTTTAGCAGAAATAACAAAAAGAAATATCTATTTAACACTAGGAAGGGAGAAGCTCGTCTACCTTCCGATCCCAATAAACATATTATCAGCAACAAAAAACGGGAACTCTGGCTTTGTTCTGGAAGGTTGTCTTACAGAAAGCTCCTGATTCTCATTGTAAGATTGGGATATAATACTGATTTGGGTGTGTAATTTTTCTTGTATTTATTTAATACATCAATCACTGTGTAATAAATACATTAGTGATTAATACTTTTGGGGAAGATAACTGGCAGCAATCCTGAGAAAGAATTTTTTTGGGGTGAGTGTTAACTTTGTCCTTAGTAAATTTCTGAGAGTATGGCTGTTTGTATAGATGGTGAGAGCTTGCCGTTTGAAAGTAGTGTGTATGTGGTGTGTGATGCATGTGGAGTTGAAAGGGAAGTGAATGTAACTGAATGGAAGGGGAGGTTAGGAGGTTGAGTGGGAAATGTAAGAGGTTGAATGATTTGGTGTTTGAGGTGAGAAGAGATGCAAGTGTGCGATTGAAGGGTGAGATTAGTGCTAAGAGGGTGGAAGATAGGGCTAGGACTGGGAACAGTGTGGAAGTTGTGAGTGATGATGAATGATGGGTGAAAATGGATAGGATAGATAAGTTAGGACATATTAGGTGTTTGAAAAGGAAGGACATAGAACCTGTTAGGTTGACTAACAGATTCAATGTCCTGAGAGAGGAAGAGTGTGAAAGTGATTTGCCTGGTGTGATTGTGGATGAAAGCAGGATGGGTGGTAGTGTGACTGAGAGCAGGAGGGAGGGTAATGTTAGGCCAAGACAGAATAGGAGAATGACTGAGGTGCTAGTGATGGGTGACTCTCAGATTAGGTATTTAGATAGGAAGTTGAGTGATAGCAAGTGGAAGGGAATGAGAGTTTGTCTGCCGGGTGCTGGTGTAAGTGATGTTTGTGAGAGGTATGATAGGCTGATTTCTGGGTGTGAGAGGGATGCAGTTGTGACTACGCATGTGGGAGTGAATGATGTAAAGAAGGTGGGTACATGTGAGTTACGTGAGCAGTATAAAAGGTTAGTTGAAAGGATGAGTAAAAGCAGGGTAAAAGGTGTTGTTTCTGGTGTGCTTCCGAGAATGGATGTGGGGGTAGAATTGTTGTCGCGTGCAATTAGTTTGAATGAATTTGTGAAAGGACTGTGTGAGGAGTTAGGATTGGTGTTTGTAGATGTCTGGGGTGGGTTTTACGGGAATAGGAGGTTGCATGCGATGGATGGGCTCCATCTTAGTTGGGCAGGTGTTGAGGTTGTATGTGGGAAGCTGGATAGTGTGATCAGGTCCTTACGGGTGGGAAACTAGAAGCTGTTAGAGTAGGGGAATAACAGTAATAGAGGGCAGGTGTAGGAAATGGAAGGGATGCAGAGATAGAGGAATAGCTAGGGGGAGGGCATACTGATGCGTTATAGGGGGACTAATGCACAAGTGAATGAGCAGATAACTAGGAATAAAAAAGCACGATGCAATGAAGATGGGAATAATAAAAAAATATACTACACAAATGGTCGGAGTATAAGGAATAAGATAGATCTCTTAAGAGCGTTAGCGAGTGAAGAGAATTTTGATATAATTGCGATAACAGAGTCATGGCTTGATTTGGCAGGTAATCACTTTAAACCTGAGGTTGAGATTGAGGGCTTTAAAATGTTCTATACAGATAGGAATAGGAAGAGAGGAGGAGGGGTTATTATTTATATTAAAGATAATCTCCAGTGTTGTGTAAACAGTACAATTAAATTAGATGATAACACAGAGTCATTATGGCTAAATGTAAAGGAAGGTAAAAACAAGCTTGTCATAGGATTATTATACAGACCACCAAATCTTAGTAAGGAAGCTTCAAATCTTCTGTGGCAGAAGATAGAACGGGCATGTAGAAGTATGCATGTGTGTATAATGGGCGATTTTAATTACAGAAATATAGACTGGGAAGCTCTTGTGGGTGATCGGGAGGCTGAGGAATTTTTGAATGTTGTCCAAGATAATTTTCTGAGGCAGATTATTAACGAACCCACTAGAGGTAATAATATATTGGATTTAGTTCTGACAAATAGGAAAGAAGTTATTAAGGATACTGAGATTGGAGGAAATTTGGGTAATAGTGACCATTGTGAAATTAGATTCAAGATGAAATGGAATGGTATTGATAGTAGCATGAACAATGTTAAAATTCCTGACTTTAGAAGAGCAAATTATAATGTGCTAAGGACTTACCTGGAGGCAGTTGTACAGAAACCAGGCAATGAAATCAAATCAGGAATAGATTCAATGATATCAGGAATAGATTCAATGATATCAGTTAGTGGAGACAATAATCACCAGGAGGAAGAGATTACAATTGAAGAGGAGTATGAAAGAATAATTGAGCAATTAATTACAGGTCAGATGATTAACATTCCATATAAGGAGATTAGGACTAAAAATAATGACCCAAAATGGATGACAGATAAAATTAAGCATTATATTGGCATTAAAAAGGGCCTTTATAGGAAAATAAAAAATGGAGAGGATCACTTAAGGCAGAGATATAATGAACTAGCAAAAGATGTTAAAAAGTTAGTTAGAGTAGCAAGGAGAAATTATGAAATTAAAGTGGCAAATAGGGCAAAGAAAGATCCTAAAAGTTTTTATCAATTATACAAAACTAAGGTTAGAGATAAAATAGGCCCACTTATAGATTCCAATGAAGAATTAGTGAGTGATAGGGACTCAATGGCTGGAATGCTAAATGACTTTTTTCTCTCAGTATTTACACAGGAAGATACTCTAAATATACCTGAGGTGTCAATGATCTTTCGGGGTAATGATGAAGAGAAATTAAAGGATATATTGATCACAAAGGAGATAGTGACAAAGGAAATTGATAAAATCAAAAGTAGTAAAGCACCCGGTCCTGATGAGCTCTTTCCTAGAATTTTGAAAGAATGTAAGGATGTGTTAAGTGAGCCCCTAGCATGCATCTTTAGAAAATCATTGGAGAGTGGCATTGTGCCAGTGGCATGGAAGAAAGCCAATGTGATACCTATATTTAAGAAAGGGGATAAAGCAAATATGTCTAATTACAGACCAGTAAGTTTGATGTCAGTGGTAGGGGAAATGAAGGAATCTATTATAGCAAGGAATATTAGAGATCACTTGGATAAGCATAAGTTGATAAAAGAATCACAGCATGGCTTTAGTAAGGGTAAATCCTGTCTGACTAATTTGCTGTCTTTTTATAGTAAGGTGTATGAAGCAGCAGATAATAATGAAAACTATGATATTTTATACTTGGACTTTAGTAAGGCTTTTGATCGAGTGCCACACTTACGGCTTCTGAGCAAAGTTAAAGCACACGGGATCGATGGCAGTATATTTAGGTGGATTCAGTCATGGCTTGGTGACAGACAGCAAAGAGTTAGTATAGATGGAGTTAAATCTGAGTGGGGGTGTGTTAGCAGTGGAGTTTCGCAAGGATCTGTTTAAGGTCCCTTGCTATTCTTAATTTATATTAATGATCTTGACATAGGTGTAAGTAGTGACCTGAGTAAATTTGCTGATTATACTAAGCTAGGTAGGGCAAATAGGGCTGATTCTGATGCTGTTGTAATGCGGGAGGAATTGACCATTCTGTCCAATTGGGCCGAGAAATGGCAAATGAAGTTTAGCATACACAAATGTAGTGTACTTAGTATAGGTAGAAATAATCCATTGAATAGTTATAAATTAAATAGGAGAATTTGGGGGAGGACCCATTGTGAGAGGGACTTGGGTATTTTGGTAAGTTCAGACCTTCTTCCTAGAAAGCAATGCCTAAATGCTAAGAATAAAGCTAATAGGATATTGGGATTCATTAGGAGGAGTGTAAGCAATAAGAGTGCTGAAGTCATTCTAAAACTGTATCTGGCGCTAGTTAGGCCTCATCTAGACTATGCAGTACAATTTTGGTCACCATATTATAGGAAGGATATTGATTTGCTGGAGTCTGTTCAGAGAAGGATGACAAAGATGATTGGTGGGCTAAGGAACTTACCTTATGGTGAAAGGCTCAGAAAACTAAATCTACATCCATTGGAAAGGAGAAGAGTCAGAGGAAAATTGATTGAAGTCTTCAAATGGGTAAAAGGATATAATAAAGGGGATTTGGGTAAGGTTCTTATACTTAGTGAACATGACAGGACACGTAGCAATGGGTTTAAGCTTGATAAGTATAGGTTTAGGAAGGAGATTGGGAGGAATTGGTTTACAAATTGTGTGGTAGATGAATGGAATAGGCTCACTAGACATGTGATAGAAGCCTCCTCTCTGGGTAGTTTTAAGAATAGATTAGATAAATATATGGATGAAGCTGCTAGATGGGACTGACTTTTTTTATGTACATATGTATATATTTTTCTAAGGAGTGGGGAGATTATATTTTGCGGTTGCATGAATGGACATAATCCTCTGGATGTATTTTATGTATATTGTAGATTAGATCTGACGAACTCCTGTAAAGGGTGACAATGTTGATGACTTCTCTCTGGTAAGAAATCTTTTGTGTGTTGAATGGAACAGGAGCTGCCAAGTGTAGGCCATGAATGGTCTTTTGCAGTCTCCTTCTTTTCTTATGTTCTTATGTTAACTTATAAATAACCAACAGAAGAAGGAGACAGGAAGAACCAAAGTGTTCTATATCAAGTAGCTAAAATCTAAGCCCTTAATATTTGCTATCACAAAAATAATCTAAAATATTTCGAGGAAGATCAACTCACTTCCAGCAATCTTTGCGGAAAATATCAACTCTAGAGGAAACGCTCCTTTTAACTCAAGATACACCAGTGATAAAAGTCAGAATGGATATATTGGAAGCACCATTATAAACTTGAGAGAAACAAATACGAAAAACAATGAAATTATAAGCTCGTGAGTAGCCTGTAAGCTGCTGAATAGTGCAGGGGAGCAGTTTAAAATCTTCCTATCAATCATTCTTTATAAGAATCAGGATGGGGTAGTTGATTCGCCGTCCGCTAATGGGGATATGTCGACGCAGGAAGCTGTTGCTAACTCAACTTGCGTTACTTTCGTTCTTTATTTTTTTCATTGTCCCCTTTCCTATGCCCTTCTAACACTTTGGTGCCCGTGTCTGGATGTGTACATTACCCCTTGGATTACCTTCCCAGCGACGCTTGTCGTTCTCATTATTTTTCAAATACACTTCCTTCTAGGAATGGGCTCTGTAGCGTACCGAGAAGTGTAAGTGAGAGGTTTAAAAGCTCTGCTTGAATATCTTTTATTTAAAACTCAGGATGGCGGAGTTGTTTCGCCAACAGTACTCCGGGAACGCAGAAAACCGTTCGCAACTCGCCTCACGCACCTTCGTTCTTTATTCTTTCATCAGTCCTTTTCCCACACCCCTCTATCTTCAATCCCCAACCGTTCATGAAAATACACACGATGAACATTACATCCTATTAAGACTAACTACCCCTATCGAGGTAAGGTGCACTGTAGAATATAAGCAAGTTTGCTACCTTATTACGCATCTTGATCAAATTTGAGATGGAGAAAAAGAGGATGAGTTTTACAAAAATATAATTTTATTTAAGCATAGAAATTTAGCGTGAGAAAATACAAAACAATGTGGATAATTTCCTAAGGGTTAATTATTTAAGGACTATATTGATATTGATTCAAATTAAGACGAATAAAAATATAATATTTACAATATGAAAAATTAGTTTGAAAATAAAGTTATTTATTGTTTTAATATATTGATTGACACGACATTAGTGACATTAGGCAACTAAACTCGAGCGAAAGAGGAATATATAATTAACAAACATTAATGATTTGAGGACGGAAAACAACTTGGAAGATAAATATTATACATGCATTGTAACTCTGATTAATTAATAAGTAACCTGGAGGAAATATTTACTTGGAGAATATATAAATATTTTCAATCTGAGAATTTGAGAGTTGAACTTAGTACACAATAGATTCAGGACTGGTTAATATTTGACTTGCTTTAAGAAAACTAGCCTATAATGATTTGCGTTGACTTGAGGTGGTTGATTAAGAGTCACTGTGCAAGAACTATGCTAAATCGATTAGGTAAGAATTGATATAAATAATGGGATGAATATGTAATAATGGTAGGCGTTATAGAGTTGTGAATAGATGTGCGGACAACGTGGGCATATACGTACCTTTGTGTAGGGAGTATATAGTAATGTTAGAATATGTAATTATAATAAAAATATGTACAAAGTAGTATGTGCTGATGGTAAAGTGGTCTGGAAAGAGAAATGCAGCAATATATCTGTTGTACTTACATTTTTGTTAATGTTTCCCTTGCATACACTAACAGTGCTAGAAACAAACCTTTACATGCTGAAGGTGCGCTGCGAATGAAATGTGCTTTCTTTATAAGTGAGGACCAAACGTGGAAGAATGTTGCCAGATTTTAGGAAAAAAGTGTAGATCTTTAAAATGGAAAGGAAAAGGTGTTTAAAATGGAATTGATAAAATAAGCTTTTATGTTGGTAGATATTACAGGACATTTTAAACTTTGAGTATAATCCACGAAAATACTCTGACGAAATAAGTTGCACGCCTCAAAAAATACCTAACGACATACAATATACAAAATGAACTTTGACATTGTAGACAAAAAGATTCATTCTAAGAAACGAATTAGTGTTCGAGCATACCGGCCAGGGCAGATAATAATTCATTAAGGCTGACGACCAATTTGAGGATCCAAATTTTGGTAGTGATATTTGAAAGAGGGCGAGACACTCAAACGCGCAAATGTGGCACGACTCTAGGACTGCACCAGATTCTTATTAATCTGCAGTACTCCCAATTTAAACATTTATAAACTTGGAAATGTGCTTTTCAGGGGCACTGTTGAAGTATTCGCTGACTGCTGTTTGCCAGTTTCAGGACGAAGAATGTCACGCTGGACCTGAAGTAGAGCAGTTGTCTAATAATGTCACTACATTAACCGCACCAATTTGTCTTGGAACTAATGCTATCTTTCGAATGTATTTGGCTAAGATAACGCTGTTAAAATATTAATAAAAAACGGTTTTCTACTACGGTAAACGAGACTAGCATAAAGGGGATACTTTGAAATGTGCTTTGGGGGGCACAGTAGAAATATTCGCTGTGTTGTTTTCCAGTTCGACAATGAAGGATGTCACGCTGGAATTGAAGTAGAGAAGTTGTCTATTAATGCCACTATATTAACCGCACTGCATATATATATATATATATATATATATATATATATATATATATATATATATATATATATATATATATATATATATATATATATATATATATATATATACAATTATCTTTAATCGTGATATTCTCTGTTAATTCTTAAATACAATTTATCTTTTGTATCTCTTTGTATTTATTCCCTCGTGTGCTTACCTCAGGCCGTTCCGATAGGCCTAATCTCTCCATTCAACTTTCTTCCAAACAAAATATTTGTGTGTGTCGGGTATTATATATAAATATGCTATGTAGACCAATGATATAATAACAAACATCACACATACAATATAGGACCACAATGGTAAAAAAAAAAAAACATTGGCTAAAGCAACTGTGATTAACGAAGCAATTGCTCTGATAAAGCAGTCGCTTTCTGAAACCTACGAGGAAACTCCAAGGACCTCAAACGCCTTTATAACACTCCCATATTACGACTCCTTAAATCTTCTCTCTTGGTTGGACCTTTTTGACCTCATTCCTCGCCCCAAAGTGATAACGGAGGAGGAGAAAAGCGCCGCAATCATTCAAAAGTTCCCATAAGTGAAATTCAAGGACATTCTGTTTGGGAGGCGGGGGGGGGGGGGGGGGGGAGGTTGGTGCATATAACGAACTTAGGGAGGATTTCCGAGAGGAATTTGAGAAATCCGATCTTGAGGATCTCAAGAAGCTCCTAAATACTCAGGAAATGGGAGATAAGTGTCCTAATATTTTTTTAAAATCATTTAAAAGACCTTATCAGGGCAAACAGCGTGCAATCTGAGCTGTTTGACCCCCTCCTCACTGAAAATTTCCCGCGGTGTGTCCCAGAGTATATTAAGCCTCTAATCCTACCAATGTTGTCCAGCTGGCAAAAGCAACCAACCAGCTATATAAAAATTCCTTCGTAAATTCGGTTAGTGTACAAAATCACGGTCCTCAGTCTAATTCTACGATTTCGGAGGTTCGAATAACGTCATGGTCTACTTACGAACGACCGGAAGGTAGCGAAATCACCCCCCCCTAACAAGGAAATTAGCAGCCACGTTAACGAGGATAGGGAGTGACCTCAACCGGTTGAACTACAGCAAAGCTCAGAGCGAGCTATGGCATGGGTATGGTGAGCGAAGAGATATGACCCGTTCAGGTTCCCGTATAAGAAACCAACGAGACACCTCATCACAAAAGGTTGTTGCAGCAATTTTCACAATCTTCTTCCGCCTAGTCTCACCATAACCTTTCACAACAAAATGGTATCGTCCGGTACCATCAAAGGTATGGTAACAATGCTGTACCCGGTACACATCTTTATAACCACCATTATGTTTTTTCCCATACTGCACCTAGTAGTCCCCCAAAGCATAATGTAATTTTACTCAACCAAACCAGTGGTGTTAGCACCATAACAAATATGCTGTATAAGCTGTAAAATGCTTACAACCGTACAAATATTTACGACCAGTACCTCCTCCACCACCTAATCTCAACTCTCCACTCTCCTTACATCACTCATCTTAACCAATTCTCTTTCTTTAAACTAGAAAATCATGAGAGAAAGGGGTCTATATCCCCTACCTACACATAACTTACTCAGGTAAGCACCCCTTTTCCCATTTTTTACTCCCTTTTCTGGTTTCTCATTCCTGGAAGACACTGGTGTGGAATGCAGTGTTTTTCTAACTTCTAATGGCGATAAAGCTTGTACTCCCTCAGATTTAGTTCTGAATGCAGCTATTTCGACCAATATTAGGACATATGGAAGGCGTAACCTTCAAGTCTCATTCGGTCTCCGTCCAGTTGTTCGATGGACCTTCGTCATTGCCGAGTTAGATGGTCCAATATTGGGCCTCGATTTACTTTCGTCTCACGACCCCGTGGTAAATTCTCGTCACTGCAAGCTTATCACTCGCAAGACTTTAGTCAGTATTCACTATTTCAGATTCGTACTCAACTTCTCAGAATTCCCTCCTTCCTATTCGTTCCCACCCATCTAGCCCCCATTCCAGCGCCTTTACAGGAGCTTCCCGACCTTATTTTCCACCATCGAAGGATAGGCTGATCAAACATAACGTGGTACATCGGATAGAGACGTGAAGACGACCTGTATTCTATTCTCCCGACCTCGTCTAGCATTAAAAACACCACAAATCATCTGCATCGTCGAACAGTCGGTTTTCTCGATTCTACGTTTAATTATAGCCCATAGATTCTTGATGGGGTTTAGGTCAGGAGAATTCTCAAGCCAATCTATAACGGTAAGTCCACTTTTTTCGAAGAATATGCGCATTATTTGTGAAGTATGGCACGGACCCAGATCCTACTGGAAAATGCCGCATCTATCAGGAAAGTCTTTCTGCCTCGCGGGAATCAAGTAAGTCTGCAGGATTGCCTTGTATTTAACGCTATTGATCATTCCCTCAATAGTAACAAGCTGCCCTAGGCGTTTAGCGCTAAAAAAAACCCATCCCCCCCAAATCTTCTTAGGCGGGTATTTTGGTGCCTGTTGAATAAGTCTTGGCTGAAGTGATTCATCTTTCCTTCGTCATACTACCACTGACCTATGTCCATGTAACTCAAAATGCGATTCTTCTGAAAACATAACTTTCTTCCAGTCAGCCGCTTTCCATCCAACATACTTGCATGCTCAGCGAAAACGTTTTGACTTCAATGAGCCTTCGCCGGACGGTTGAAGAAGAAAGATTTACACCAGATAAAGACAAATCTCTCTGGAGGTTTGTACTGGTTTTCTTGTGATCCTTCACACTATTTCTGATGAGAGCCTTGTCATTGTGGTGTTGTCTCTCGTTTTCTTCCACATTTTCCTTGGCGCAGTGTTGAATGTTCACCAGTGTCTTCAGCTCGTTTCACAATGTCGCCAACAGTTGCCTTTGCTACCTTCATTTCTTCATAAATCAGTCTTTTTCAAAACCCAGCATGTTTTCTAAGAGCTATAATACCTGCACGCTTTTTGGGTGTGATATCCATAATAAATTTATAGTATAATAATGATTGGAGGGTGAATATTCCGGCAGAACCAAGTACACCACGGAGCACGCTCCCAGCAATAATCATCCACGGCAAGCTCTGTTGTAGCACTGTCGGGCTTAGTGTAGCTAGGGCACAACAAAACAGTTGCCAGATGTTACGAGTACACTATTCTGCACGGAAGGCAAAAAAACTTCTTTAGTGTTGCCAAAAATTAAGACATATTATGAAATATTCCAAATATTTGGTACTTTCCTAACTAATTTGCACACAGTTCTATAAAAAGAGGGATAACTTTCTTAGGTAGGGAGTGTTTGTAGCACTGTACCAGATTCCATTTAGTCTGCGGTATTTCCAATATCTATTACTATCAAATAAACTGGAGCAGAGTAATAAGAAGACAATATATATATATATATATATATATATATATATATTAGTGTAGTTGGGTAGCAGTCTTTCTTAAATGCAAATTTTGTTGAAGACTATTGCGTATTTTGCCTTAATTAATTTCCTTTGGTAACTTTCTCTTCTTCTAACTATCTTTTTTATTCCATCTTGTAGATGGTGGATTACTTGTCCAGTATTCATCTCTTTTTTAAATGAATATGTGTGGTAAAAACTAAACTAAATTGCTAAGCTTTCGATCTTATTCGATCATCTTCGGAGTGTTTTGATATGTTCTTGCCTCCTTTACCGATGTAATGAGTGGAGTGGTGATCTTCACTTCCAAAAGATCATCGGCGATTACCACCAGGATATCTGTATGACAATGTAAAAATTCATAAGCCGCACAACTCATTGAGGCCCATCTTCTCTCAAGTCACGACTCTTACGTACTGTTTAGCTAAAACCCTAAATGCATTAATAAAACTGTACGTCCCTTCGAAATATAGCCTAATATCCACGGATGAATTCATCGACATACTCCACGCTACGAGACCGTCAGGGCTAACATCATCCCTTGACATAGAAAGGAACGTGCCTATCGCTCAGACCATCGACATCATTATAAAAAACGTGTACCACCATCCTACAATGTTTCCTCCAAATCTTGACAAAAACATCTTAAGGAGCATGTTACGTTCATGCACATCGGAGGCGCCATTCAGGACACCAGACGGTAATTTATACACGCAAATGGATGGAGTGGCTATGGGGTCACCCTTAGGGCCGACCTTCGCCAACTATTACATGGGTTAACTTGATGAGAGATTATTGGACATCATGGAAAATAAGCCACACACATATTGCCGATACGTAGATGACATCTAGATCGATGTCCAAAACGAAGAACATCTGGTTAACATCCGCCAGCTACATCACTAAAGTACATAGGAAAAGTACAGACATGGGGAAATGCCTCAATGCGGAGAGTGGATGCCCTGAAAGGTATAAAAAAGGCGTAATTGGCTCATACATCCGCCGAGCTTACAAATGTTGCTCTACGTGGGAACTTTTTCACCAAGAGATTGCACGAGTAAAACAAGTACTCGTGAATAATGGTTTCTCAAACAGCATGATTGACAAACAACTCCAAGTATTTTTAAATAACCATTACAAACATGCGGATAAAACTAAAAGTAATCATGGAGAAGTCAACAACATTAAAAAGTGTATTACAGAAACCAGATGTCCACGGCCTATAAAATAGATGAAAAAAACATCAAGGAGTTTATTAATCGTAACATCAAGGTTAAAAATCAAACGGATAAAATCCAACTCCTCATCTATTATAAAACGACAAAAGCCAGCAATATTCTGATGAAAAACAACATCTACCTAAACTCCTCGAATCTCAAGTCAACCAAAATAGTTCACGAGTTCATCTGCCCTGATAAAGACTGTAAGCTTTATAAAAACTCAAAATATATTGGCATGACAACCACTACACTTTCGAGACGTTTAACAATGCATCTACAAAGCGGAGCTCCTAAGAAAACTGGTTAATAAAGCGAGGCTTAACATCTTAGAAACCATATTAATGAATGAAGATAAGCGGGCCATCAACAGTCAAGCGACAAGCTAGAATCGCACATTAGAACTATTTTAAAAATTCCACTCAAGGAGTGGCTCATTTCTTCTAACCTTACGTTTAACCAAGGCGGAATAAATACCCCTTAAAAATCGTTTTCTTTCACTCTGTTTTAAAATTTATTTATTTAATGTATAAAATACTTGTACTCTTTCCAATAAATATACCATCATCTTTCACTCTGCCAGATCCTCACTCCAATCATTACATCGGTAAAGGAGGCAAGAACATTTCAAAACGCTCCGAAGATGATCGAATAAAATCGAAAGCTTATCAATTTAGTTTGGTTTTTACCAAACACATTCATTTAAAAAAGAGATAAATACTGGACAAGTAATCCACCATCTACAGGATGGAATAAAAAAGATAGTTAGAAGAAGAAAAAGTGGCCAAATGAAATTAATTAAGGCAAAATACACAATGGTCATCGACAAAATTTACATTCAAGAAAGACTGCTACCCAACTACACTAATATATATATATATATATATATATATATATATATATATATATATATATATATATATATATATATATATATATATATATATATATATATACACGCACTCTCTTAAAATGCTTTCAAATATTGTAACTGCCTGAGTTCCAACTTTTCTAAGCTCCACTCTCTCACTCGTGCTCTCGCATATATCCATAAAGGTTGGTGCATTCAGTGTTCCACAATATTTAGGTCTTTAAATTCATAACACGTGTGACTACTGATATTTACTTCTTATTACAGAACCTTAATTTATCATATCATTTTTTATCCATTTAAATATCATTCCTAAATATATATATATATATATATATATATATATATATATATATATATATATATATATATATATATAGTGGAACCCCAGTTGTCGAACGGCTCCCTTTTCGAACAAATCGGTTGTCGAACAAAATGTTGAACTAAAAATTGCCCCAGTTGTCTTGCCAATAATACCACGCGGGCGGCACATGACCACTGAGTGACAGAACTTGTGGCGTCAAGCTTGCCTCAGTCCGAGCTCGAGTATACACGCTAGGAACTGTTGTCTGATTTTGCCGGTACAGGTTGAAGATCCCAAATCCGGCTTCCTTTCCACTAAGACCGTGCGGATTTTGCATTTGTCGGAATTTCGGTTTACTAAATCCTAGGCCTATTTAAATTTTAAAAATTTATTTAACCCTCAAAATACCCCTATACAATATCCGTTTACGTAATTTAGTGCATTTCCATCGATAATTTCTGGTCGAAATTATCGATTAAAAAAAATTAGCCCAAATTTTAGCGAATATCTCGGGAATTAACCTGCCGATTTGAACGAAACCAAGGCTATTCGAAAGGGGAAGAAATTTCACATCCATTTATATACAGCTTATCAAGGTTGCCCAATAATCCTGGCTTTTATTCATGGTTTTTTGTTTTTTGAGGGGTTTTCGGCGATATCTCGCCCCAAAAAAGCGGAGAGAAGGAATTGGGAATTTTATATTTTCGCATATAACGATAATTTTTGACCCGAGCGACCACGCGATGGATAATGTGTTATACACCTCTATATGGAATATTCTAATATATATTAAATGTATAAATCCCTTACGTGTCCGATGAAACTTTCTGGGAGAAAATTAATTTTAAGTCGGACTCGGCGCTAAAATTTCGACCCGATTTTTGAGCTTCGAGGCAAGGTTTGTCCTGTAAAATAGAACTAAATTTTAGAGTATTAAATATTGTTTGATTCGAGGCTGGTAATAACGTTCTTTAGACCTGTGTATGTAAATGTATCCTTTCCCGAATATTACCAAAGTTATTAACGCTGACCTTCGCTAGAGGGCTCCAAATCGAAAAAACGAACCTTACCCTTACGGAAAAGATTTAGACATCAATTTGAAGCTAATATGGTCTTCTATCGCACGAACTGAAACTTTTCGCCAAACGTACTGTTGTAAAAGTTTGAATAAGCAATCATTTGGCGTCCAGTAACGGATTAATCCATTTTACATTGATTCATATGGGGAAAATTGTTTCAGTTTTCGAACTTATCGGGTCTCGAATGGCTTTCAGGAACAAATTAAATTCGAAAACAGAGGTTCCAGTATATATATATATATATATATATATATATATATATATATATATATATATATATATATATATATATATATATATATATATATATATATATATATATATATATATATATATATATATATATATATATATATATACTGGGTGTCCCAGAAAAAAAGTTAACCGTACTTTAAATTAGTATAACTCAAAAACTATACAAGATGTTTAGGTTCTGTAAAAGGTGTTTTATTTATCAACTATTTATCTGTCGATTCTAGAAATTTCATTAAATTCTCTTTTACGATATTGATACACTAGTGGGTTTAGTGGAGGCTATCAAAGATATGTTTGCGCGAGCAACTAAAATAATGGAACGAAGCCTAGGAAGGCTAGGCCACCGTGGTCTTTCAAGAGGAGCGTAGGGAGACTAGGCAGCCTAGGTCACTGTGCGATTCTTCAAGCAAAGCCTAGGCCATTTTACGGTGTTTTTTCAGCCACGCTGTAGTATGGTCTCTTCCTTATTGCTTACTAAGCAAATCAAAGCGTTTCTGTGTAAAACCTTACTTCCATAGAACCTTTTTAATCATGCAGTTAACAAAAGAATATTTGAACAACGTTTTCCAGGTAAGCGCCCACCAAGCAATCCCAAAATTTGGAAAATGCTCGTAAATACCAACATGAAGGAACATGATTAAATCTAAATAAAGGTCGTTCGGGTTGTATGACAACCATAAGAACAACAGAAAATATCGAAAATGTTCAAATGACACTTCTTCTAAATCCACATGTATCAGTCAGAAAAAATGGGTTAAAATGGCACTCCTAAAAAGATGCATGCAAGACACTAGCTTCTTGAAACTGATTTTCCTCGTCGTCGACAATTTGTCGAATGCCTTCTCCAAAAGCCTGATCGTTTCTTGGAAAACATTGTGATTGGTGGCGAGGCAGCCTTTTTCATGAATGGAAAGGTAAATAGCCATAACATTCGGCAATATGCGCCGATGATTCCCTTTTCCCCAGCATTCAACTTTGACACACGAATTAGTCAGCAGAAAGTGTCTCTGTGGATCGGAATATGCGGGAATGGCTATCTTGTCGGCCCCTTGTTTTACGAGAATAACTTGAATGGTGCTGCCTACCTGAGCTTGATCAACAAGAGGATCTTCCTGGAACTCCGATAGATGTACGGCAATCAATTCAATAAACTTTGGTGGATTCAGGACGGCGCACCAGCTAATAGACAGCTTGCTGTAAGAACACAACTAAGAGAAACGTTTGACAACCGCATTGTCGCGCTAAATCATGCAATTAAATAATTAAATGGCCCCCAAGATCCCCTGACTTAACACCGTGCGATTATTTCTTATGGTGATATCTAAAGAATAAAGTGTATTCTACTCAACCACAAAGCATTAACTAGTTAAGAGATACTATCACACGTGAAGTCAATAGACTTAAGGAAAATCACAAGTTAATCAAAAAAGTTGTTCAATCAATGCGATCAAAGGGGTAACTGTGCTTAGAAAGAAATGGAGGACATGAGGAAAGAAACGGTGCTTAGAAAATTAAAAGATGAATTTGTATTACCCATATGAAGAGGTGTTTTTGTTAAAAATGTATTCAAATAAATTTGTTGATTTTAAACTTCAAAGTTTCATTATTTTACTTCCTTGCTCAAACATAATTTTGATAGCCTCCACTAAACTCATTAGTGTATCAATATCGTAAAAGGGAATTTAATGAAATTTCCAGAATCGACAGATAAATAGTTGTTAAATTTGTTTTGTTTTACAGCACTCAAAAATCTCCAATAAGTTTTGACTTATACTAATTCAAAGTACGGTTAACTTTTTTCTGGGACACCTTGTATATATATATATATATATATATATATATATATATATATATATATTAACTTTTTTTTTTCGTTTTATTCGCTGTTAATTCTTAAATACAATTTATCTTTTGTATTTCCATGTCTTTGATCTCTCGTTTGTTTACCTAGGCCGTTCCTTTTGGCCTAATCTCTCCATTAAACTTTCGTTCAAACAAAATTTTATCTAGACCAACTATATACTAATTTGCTCACATAACGACTGAAGGTAATTCGCTTGGCTCGATCTCCCAAACTGACGTTTTCTGAGACAAACACATCCTGAGGTTGAATGTCCACCACTTGTGACGAGGATTCCTGCAAAGGAAGAGCTGGCTGCAGCATCTAGGACGTACATGTTAGCGTAGTAGGGGTAATAGTAGTAGGGAAAACATTTCCGGGTAATTCTTGTCCATTTACGGCGAATAGCGTCGATACATGTAGTTTTCAAGCGGTCCAGAGAAACAGATTCCTGTTCATGCCATGCTGCAGGTAACAGAATCTTGACATTCTGGAAATGTCGCAGAATGGTCCGTCATATACTGGCTCTAAGGGGGAGCGTGTTGAGTCAGAACAACAAACAAATAAGAAATTGTCGTCATTTCCTTTGGTACAAAAGTAGCACGATTAACAGGAAGTCTAGTGCGACAGACGGACTTCGGCAATCGTCCATACAAAATTGTGTGCGTTGGAAAAATAGTCTAGAGAAGGTAAAGGTCTGTCAAAAGAAAAATAAAAGTATTGACAGGGAAGAGGTGTTTACCGCAAGTTAATTCTGGAACAGAGCAGGGCAAGTCTTCCTTTAGGGGTGAACTAATCTCCTGTAGAATCAAAGGCAGCTAGTACACCAACGTGATACTAGGATCCATAAAGCGTAAGCTAGCCTCTATTTGCCTATTTACGTGTTCAATGGCGCGATTAGTCAGAGCATGGTAGCTTGTGGTACGTAAACGAAATGAGCCAATAACTGTTATGAGTGTTTGACTCTGATGCGATTCGAATAGACTTCCACGATCTGGCATGGTTGTTGAAGGACCACCAAAAACTAGAAATCCGACCCTCAATGAATGCTCGAGTAAAAGTGGAAGCTCAAATGTCTGGACAAGGCAGAGCCGCTAGCCAACAAATAAAGCGATATATCATAGGCAAAAGATAATTACAGCCTCGAGAATAGTGTACATGAGTCAATAAATTGAGGTGAGTGGTGTTGAAACGCGACTATTTAAGAGAAAAAGGGGCAAATATGTTTTTGACTTCCATTGGATGTTGCACGCCTCTGAAGAGCAAATTATAGGTGAGTGTTGAGTGGTTGTATGAATTGAGAAGAGCAAAACCAAGAATGAAAATGTGGTTGAAATTAACCAGACCACAAAACAGACGATGTTGCTTAAGCGAAGAAAGTCCAGGACATTTCCGAATAAAAGAAATTTTTGTTTTCGAGAGGAAGAATTCCGTCAAGAGAAACATGGTGTCCGTAAAAAGTGAGTTACGAGACACTGAAAGAACACTTATGTTTTGCGTACGATAACCATATCCACACTAAACGATCAAAGACCTGACAAAAGCTAGAAAATATTCATCCTAAAATGAAGTTGCTAGCAGGAGGTCGTGTATATATATATATATATATATATATATATATATATATATATATATATATATATATATATATAGTACTGGCACAATTATTAGGGATTTTTGAAAAAAACATACTTTTTCTACAAAAGTGTCATGTAAAACAATTTTAGTCACTAATAGTTCATTTACTTTACTGCACCAGTACAAAACAAGTATTAAAAAGTTATTTTAACTGGGTTTTATAGTCTTATATCGCAGTGTCAGGCAATACAGTGAGAAAATGTATGGCAACACTGACACAATCACTGTATCGTCTTGTGAGAGCTCAGTAGTAGTCTTGCATTTGCATGGGGTGGTGTGTGTTTGTTGCGTTTCCGACCTTTTATTTGGCTGTGATTACTTTAGTTCTGTGTATTTGTTTATTTATTTTTAAAACCAACACCATTTTATCAGCTTTCAGAATAGTTTGTGCAATTGAGTAGATATGGGCAAAGTTAGTGATTTGAGTCCTCGAAAGGTTGGACAGATTAGTGTTTTATTTAAAGAAAGTACATTCAAACAGAAAGAAATAGCTAATAAACTTGGAGTTTCAACTCAAACGGTCAGTAATGTTAAGAAGAAATTGGATTATGGCCACAGTATGGAATCAAATAGAGTGAGAAAATGCGGTAGACACAAGAAAACAACACCGAGGACGGACAGGAAAATAATTAAAATGGCAATAAACAACAGAATAGCATTTTGCAGAATGATTACCAACGAACTGGCAGCAGAAGGCATTACCATTGCCCGAAGAACAGTAAACAAGAGACTATTGGAAGCTGGACTAAAAGCATATTATCCCAGAAAAAAGCCACGACTCACTGACAAGATGAAGCAGGCTCGTAAGGCCTGGGCACAGGCTTACGTTGATTGGACTTCTGAGCAATGGAAGCAGGTAAGAGTTGAACATACAGTATTTAATTACTCGATATTCTATTGCTTCCATTACTTTCTTTAGCTGTTCGACGCCTTATTTTGTGCTCTGTATTGTTGCCAGGTTGTGTTTCTGACGAGTCCACCATTGCTGTAATGGATATTCTATTGCTTCCATTACTTTCTTTAGCTGTTCAACACGTTATTTTGTGCTTCGTATTGTTGCAGGTTGTGTTTTCTGACGAGTCCACCATTGCTGTGCTTAACGACCGTGTGCAGAGTGTAAGAAGGCGAGCAGGTGAGCAATTTAAACCGGAATGTCAAAAGAAGACAGTGAAATTCCCTCAGAAGGTCATGGTATGGGGAGTGATTTCTGTGCATGGATCAAGCCGTTTGCAGATTGTTGACGGTACCATGAATCAGTTTAAGTACATAGAAGTACTAGAAGGACGTTTGCTACCTCAAACAAGGGAATGGTTTGCGGATAGACCTTGGATTTTTCAACAGGACTCTGCTCCGTGTCACATGGCGAGGTCAGTGAAGACCTGGTTTGAAGAAAAAGGTGTAGAAGTGCTTTCATGGCCTGGAAATTCCCCAGATATGAACCCCATTGAGAGTTTGTGGTCTCTATTAAAAAATGAAATACATGAAGTTCCATTACGACCAAAACACAACTCATACAATGTCTTATCCAAGTATGGTTTCATTCAGAAAGAATTAGGGATTTTTGCAGAACGTTGATCACTGACATGCCCAGTCGTGTTAAAGCACTTGTTAAAGCAAAAGGTAGACAAACTAAATATTAAAATAGTTGTTTGATATTGACGTGTGAGCTATTAGTGAATAAAATAGTTTTACATGAACTTTTTTGTTTTACATGACACTTTTGTAAAAAAAGTATGTTTTTTTCTCAAAAATCCATAATAATTGTGCCAGTACTGTATATATATATATATATATATATATATATATATATATATATATATATATATATATATATATATATATAAATATATATATATATATATATATATATATATATATATATATATATATATATATATATATATATATATATATATATATATATATATATATATAACAAAATACGAAAGGAAAACCTCTTACTAACTATTCCATGGAACATTTGTCGTCTGACCGTTTTTTCAAAGGCCATAAGCATTCGAACCATTACAAATGAGTTAAAATGGGGTGGTAATAGCCGTCCTTTGGGCGTCATCAGATGAATAGAGAGACGGTTGAAACCAGGAACCAGATCCAGATAACTGATTGAGCAACCGAAGAGAGATGTAAAATACGATGAATATGGCAAAGGATATCGATCAGGCTTTGTCTGAGCATTAAACCCCCTGTAATTGCCCACTGCCTTGAACTCCCCAAGTGTAGCCTTTGATACGACCTGGAGTGCAGAAGCCTAAGGTACTTTTGATGGGCGAGGTATGCTGGTATCCAGCAAGTACTCGATCTAATGTTTTTATGACTGCGAGTGAATTTGGGGCTAAACGCCTAGGAGGGGCCAAGCAGGTCCTCCTGTCATCTAAATCCGATGAATCACAATGTTTTTCAAAGGCCTACCCTTAGAAGGAGGAAGAGTAAGGTCATAGACACTGACAGAAGGCTCTCCCGAAGGGAGACATAAAGATAGTAAGAACTTTGAAAAGTAAAGAAAGAACTAAAAACGACGAGAAATGCCGTGCGGTTGACGAGCTTTTGGCGACGAGAATCGACAAAAAAGTTATAGGGAGAAAGGAAATCAAGTCTTAAAATAGGACATTCTACCTCAGCAATTACGCAATCAAAAGAAAAACTCGGCAAACTCCAAGTGAAACTTTTAAGGTTGCACCTTTCTTGGGTCCTCTTGTAAGAAATATTGGCCTCTCAAAAAACTCAAGTCCGAAGGAAGGCAAGTTTTGTCACCTTGAGAGGTTACCAAGTACTGCAAAAGTCATGTTACTCTCGTTTTAACGGTCTCGACAATGGGCACAATAATAATTTTGATGCAGTTAGAACATGTTTCTATTGTTTTACAGAATAAAAGGGATGTTTAAAGTGTAATGCTAATCAACGTTACCTCTCTCGGCGGCAAGCACCCGCTCCAGGCGAGACCTGAAGGCCGCGCAGACGTTAAAAAAGAAGTCTTTCCTCATGCTGGCCCACACGAGGTTGACAGAACACTTCATCTCGTTGACTTTGGTGTGTCGGGCCTTGGAGCCCTTGCCCTCGACAAGCACTCGCACGTTGTAGTCGAGATGAGTGAAGCCGGGCGACTGCGACGGTCAAATGTCCTTCCACCCGAAGTTCATGTTCGACCCCAACCACTCTTTCATGGTCTTGCCTTGTAGGCAGTGGCACCGTCCTGTTAAAAGACGTACTCCGCCTACTTCGTAATCTCTTTTACCCCGGGCAGGACTTTCGTGGCCAAGATATCACTATAATCGCCCACGTGGAGATTCTAAATGATGTGGTTGAGAAGACGCCCCGAATCTTTATTTGTGAATTTTTGCGAATTCGTTTATTCTACATACGGCCGGGGGAGCCTCTCCACCCCAATGGAAGATGAAGAGGACATCCTGCAGTGAAATCCCCACATTTTCGCATTCTTTTCACTGAACATCAATCAATGTTATTATCTCGGTGCTGCTGAGAGATGTTCTGGCTACCCTCTACATGGACGACCTTTCGATCTCTTGTTGTGTGGCCCATATGCAAACATTGGAGCGTCGACTCAAATATGAGACGCCCCTCCCCCAGTGGTTCTTGGCGCGGGTGTGAAAGTCCGCATTTTTGGAAATGACTGCTCTCTCTCTCTCTCCCAGTCGAGAACTTTAGGTCAGTGGGCAAGGCCGTTGAGTTCTTCCCTGTTAACATGTTCGCCGTAAGCCTAACTACTGTAGCAAGGACATGTGGCTGTTTTGCATGCCGATTGCTTCTGTATTGGTCATGCGAAGTGTGATATGGCCCTTAAACAGAAGCTTTATGCCTGCATAGGCTATAAGCGCCGCACGTACGATTTTACAGTATTTGAATTTCCTCGAACAAGCGCTAGGTTCCGGTAGGTTTGGAATCCCGCACGTACGATTTCACAGTATTTGAATTTCCTCGAACAAGCGCTAGGTTCCGGTAGGTTTGGAATCACGCACCGAAGATGTTCTGGCTACGTTCTACGTGGACGACCTTTATATCTCTTTTGGTGCGATGTTAAAGCAAACTCTGCAGGTTCCAACTGACATTAAACATCATCTTTCCCATAGCAGAAGCGCACAGGCTTCGAGTTTTCTTGGCCAATATTAATTTGATGTACTTATTCATCCATCCACGGCTCCACCCCGACAATGACTTATTTCTAAACGGAGATCACCTAGAACTGGTGGATTCGAACCGGTTCCTTCTCTTGTTTTCGACCAATGTCTCACCTGTGAGGCTCATATTCGCAGCCTTAAAACCGTTATGAACATTCTTTGTTCTGTATCGTTCAGCATCTAGTTCTAATAGCATACTGCTGTTTTTTCTACCGATCCTTTATTGGTTTGAAGATTTACTACGAATATGAGTTTTGCCCATCTGCAGTCGAGCGTGTATTGCGGAAGTTGGACTCGATTCATCACTCCGGTCTCCACCTGGAGATCAGTACCTTCCGCACGTCCACCATTGAGAATCAACTTGTCGATCCCGAGGAGATGTCATTCGCTCTGAGCGGTCCACAGTACATTATTCGCCTGTACGCGCGAGCCTGGCACCTCCCTCAGTAGACAATGAATTTCATTGTATACACAGCCGATCTCGACACATTTATATGCCACCAGAGAGACGCGTCACACCCAAACCATTAGGCTTTAAGGCTAGCAAATGCCCTCGAGATTTCCGTGTATCTCTCGGGTCGGTGGTGCCTATAGTTCTGCCTAGAACGCCACGCTGGTTGATACCACTTTTGACTATTTGTCGCCATGTCCCTACTCCAAAAGCTTACACAACTCCGGAGTATTGCGTTCGATCTTTGGCGAGCACACTTCTTGAAACGCTGGATCCGTGCTAGGCTGCACGGATGTCTCCAAATCTCAAAAGGGATTCGAGACTGTTCCCTTGGAACTATTCCCAAATGACGGGACTGGTTCAGGTCGCTTTCAGTCGTCTTCTAAGTGGGTACACTCTGATGCCATTTTTAACTTTCGGAACTTAATAATAACATATTTATTCACTTCTTGACAATATATTACTATTTTTCTAACTTTGAATCTTTCTACGTCAATTTTGACCTAGCTCCTTCGACTTTTGCCTTGATCTAATCATCTAGACCTGGCTTTTGAGATTTAGAGGCGATTTGCGCATGCGTTTTTTGGTAATATTCAACCAATACCATGTATTTTTTAAGACCTGCATGCACTTTGTGCATGCGTCTTCTGGCTTCTTAACCAATGACAATCTTAGTTATATTTTGTTGATTCTGAACGCTTCGTGGATCTCCGTGTTTTCAGTTTCTATGGTATAATTGCTTGTGCTAGATGTGATAGATCGCAATACCAATCCATACAAAAAGTTTTTGATGACGATTGTCAGGCCTTAGAAAGATTTAGGGTGAAGATTTGTTTTAACGAATGTTAACCCTTTTATTTATCAACCTTTCTGCATAAAGATTTGATTCAAACTAGAGGTCTAATGGCATTTAGCAATCGACATTTGCTAGACTTTCGAATTAGGAATATTACGATTTTTTTTGTTAAAGTTGAAAGTACCTAAAAAATACAGTCGCGGCAAAAAAACCCCGTAGCATTCATACGATACGGTTAATAAAAACAAATATTTAACTTATTTGTATTTTATTGTGATTATATCCTTAAACTTAATACTTTGACATACTGCCTTTGTTTTTTAACACCATATGAAGTCTTTTGGGCATTAATTTGGCCAGCTTGGCAAAGTAGGAGGCGTCCATATTGATCCCTAACTCCTTCAGTGCCTTCTGCAGGTCTTTGATGTTGGTTGGTTTGGATCCTTGTACCTCATTTTTAATAACATTCCAGGCCTTCTCGATGGGGTTCAGATCCGACGAATTACCTGGCCAGTTTAACACATCAATTTGGTTTTCTACAAGGAACCTTTTGACTTGTGTGCAGGTGCCCCATCATGCATAAAATAATTGCACTCATGAATACTCCTGAAATATAGAAAATGTTCCTTCAACACATCAATATAATTGCTGTCCTTCATGGTAACGTTCTTGAGGAGAAAGTACAGCCTTGCTCTGCACTTTCCACCACTGAAAGCACCCCACACCATTACACTGTCCAGATGTTTTACCATCTTTACTGTGTACTGGGGATCGAACTGCGACGTACCTCTTGGCTTACGCACTGTCTTGGACTCTTCCCTGACCAGCCTGAAGGTACTTTCGTCGCTGAACATTACCCTTTTCCAGTCCTTGTATTTCTTGCAAAATCAAGGCGCTTTTTCTTCCTAGCATTAGTGAGAAGGGGTTTCTTGGCTGCGCGTCGTGCGGGTAATCCAAGTTCTTTTTGAAGCCGGTGCCGAATCGTCCTAATAGTGACGTTGTGGGGGATGTCTGGATGTTTTTCTTGCGTGCTACAGTTGCTATGTGCAAATTGAATGGAATTATATGGCTGCAAAGATAAGGTTACAGTCAGGATTGGCGCTAACGAGAGCAGCGTACTATAACACCTTTCTACACAAGCACTCGTCGTGCACTGAGACATGCGTGGGTGGCATCGTGTAGCCTCAGACGCGTCAGGGCCTCTGTATCAACACAAGCTTCGCCCACTCTATATATGGTGGAACAGCAAATAAAATCGTAACACGCAAATTCTCTGTTACGATTTTTTTTGCCGCGACTGTATTCATTTTTGGAGGAAATAGCCTAAAGTAGGCAGCGCTATTGTCTTCTTAAATTACCAGGTTAGTTCTGGTCTGGATCTTTTAAATCAATGGTTCCCAAACTTTTGCAGGCTGGCGCCCCCTTGGCTCCCCAGTGAATTCCTAGCGCCCCCCACAGACACATATGGAAACAAACACCTCTTTCTTGATATTTGGTATGCTGCAATTTGAAAAGAGAAAGGTTAAACACAAATGTGTATTTCACAAATAAAACCCAATTTAGTAAACCAATTTATTTTTTAGCAGTTTTAACTGTTTCAGCAACATAGAATGGTAAATAAACATTCCACCAGTAACCTTCATTGTCTCACACTTAATATTAATGGGATGGATGTGCTTGGTGCAGGGACATAAGCTTCTCAACATCAGGCTGGAACTCACTAAGAAGAAGTCGTAGATCCCCGCGGTCAGTAATTTTCAGTCGGTTTCTTTGCTTGGAAAGAAGCAAGGTGACTGCACTGAAGCCCCGTTCTACTAAATATGATGTTGGCAAGGCAATAAAGTACATCTTGACCTTGTTCCACAGCACTTGATAGCAGTCAGAGATTTTTTTTTGTAACCAAAAATCTTGATATGACTTTTTGAACATTGGCCTTAGCTCAATGTCATTTTGAATGGAAATCAGTTCTTCCTCTGCCACTCCAGTTTCTTCACCGTCGACATTTAGGAATGGATTGATCACCCAGTCTGGTATTCCAAGCAATAAAATGTCCTCAAATCTCTCAGACATGTCTCTGTGCAGTTCATCCAGGTGTGTACAATACACTTGAAGGTCATCGAATGGTATGCCTTTTTCCTTATCCAATTCAGAGGGGCTTGGGAAGTGGTAGAGTGCATGGCGAGCTATGTTTCGTTTGAATAACTGTAACTTGGCCAGGAAGGTGAAGATAGCTGATTTGACTGTAATTAGATTAGCCTCATTTCCTTGCATCTGCAAATTAACTTCATTGAACTTTGTGAATATATCTGCCAAATAAGCAATGTCATGCTTCATGTTTCTTAGTTCATCACACAGAACAGAATTGGAGTCTTGGAAGAATTCAACAACTGTATCAAACAGTGAATAGAAACGTCTCAGGCAGTTTCCCTTTGACAGCCATCTAACTTCTGTGTGCAACACTAAACGTTCAAACTCTTCATCATTATCAGTGCACAGCTGTCGAAACAGTTGGGAATTGAGGGCATGTGCCTTGATTTTATTTATTGCTGTGATAACAGTACTCATTGATTTGTGTAGTCTACCACTCAGGTTTTTTGCGACCAGATGCTGCCTGTGGATTACACAGTGCACTGTAAGTACTCCAGATACAGCTTTTTTTAAGAAACTAATGAAGCCACGATGACGACCTACCATTGATGGTGCCCCATCTGTTGCACAAGCAAGAATGTTAGAAAGTGGGATGTCTTTCTCTTTGAAAAAAACATCAACGACACGAAATACTGACTCCCCTTTTGTGTCTGTTTCAAGCTGTCTCGCAAATAACAGCTCTTGAACCAAGCTTTCATCTTTGACGAAACGAACATAAGCAAGAAGCAAAGATTCATTGCCTGGCAGAGTGGACTCATCTAACTGTAAACTAAATTATGTTGTCCTAAGCATGTTACACAATGTTTCTTCAATATTTTCAGCCATTTCATCTATTCTTCTCTGAACAAAGTTATCACTGAGAGGAATAGCTTTTATAATTTGGTCAGGTGACTTGTGTAGAACTGTGTGTAGAACCTCTCTTACTGCTGGTAGAATAAGCTCTTCTCCAATTGTATGAGGCTTACCAGATCTAGCAATCAGCAAAGAGATGTTGTATGATGCTCGCAAACCGTCAGTAGATTGTTGTAAACTGCTGGCAAATATATTTCCGATGGTTTTCCGTTTCCGAACGTTGTCTTGGAGTGACTGAAAATATGCCAAGTTTTTGTCTGCTTTATCAGAGTGCATTTTCTTCAAATGTTCCAAAAGCCTCGAAGGTTTCATAGCTTCATTTGAAAACACTCTATCACACAGTAGACACATTGGTTGCTGTTGGTTGTGTGGTGCTGCGACAAATCCATATTTCAGATATTCCACACTATATTGCCGACACTTCTTTTTTGTTTGCTGTACCAAGGCCATACTTTATTCTGGAACAAAAAAATAAAACCATGTAAAATACAGCATTTTATCGCATTTCATAAATAGGCCTACTTAAAGACAAAAATGACAACATTGAAGGTATAAAAAGCAAGTTTACCCTCTCACGTATTCATTTTCTTCCATTTACTCACAGAAAATGGTGGCGGACGTGATCACCCACACAATGACACACGCGCGAACCCGCATATATGCACACACACACACATGCACACACAGGTACAAAGTCATATACATTCGTAACAATATATATCAGTGAATGCACCACCCTAACCAGCTCAACACAACACAACACGGCGCGTTCTGGCGAGTCCCCAATTTCATGTTGACTTGAACTCAAGATGATGTTGACCGCCAGGATGCGGTTTTTATTATAAGATAAAATTCTGAACATTACAAGCTTGAAATTATAAACCTGAGCTTTTGCTTTTGTAGTCTATGCTGTCGGATCTGACTGGGCCAGAGCGGCGTGCGGTAACCGGACCCTGATGCGTCGTCCACTGACTCGTCCTGCTGCACGTGTTGTGTACAAATCGTCAAACAAACGTTCGAACTTCTGACTTCGACTTCGGACTGCCGCCCCCTTACCGCCCCCTTCTTCCTCACCGCCCCCCCCCAGATCTTTCCACCGCCCCCAGGGGGGCGGTACCGCCCACTTTGAGAACCACTGTTTTAAATGGATTAAAAAATGTGTTTTTCTTTTGTAATTTTATGTGTACTTATCATATATGAAGCTCATTTTTGCTGTAAATATATAATACTTTTCTTAGTATAGACTTTGGTCAATTATAGGAAGAGTATGCATTTGCAGGAAAAACGAGTGGCAGATCTGAAAAGCAGACATAAAACTGCATAAGAAAAATACATTTTTTTAATTCATTTTCGAAAATGTGTTAAAACTAACCTTTACCTACATTTTAAACAATCTATAGGATTATGCCAGATCATGCATCTACAATTTAAACTGGTAATACTTCAGTTTAGTGGCCCATGATAGGGGGCGCTGTTTCAGGGCTACAAATTTGGGCTACAATTTGGGCCTTATGACGTCAAACGTCAAAAGGTGAAGCCCCTCATTTGGAAAGTAACTAAAATGTTAATTTTTTGGCAAAAATAGCCGAAAGTAGGCGACACTATCATCTTTATTATTTCGATAAACGTGCATAGCCGATAGCACCTTATCAAAATAACAAATACAATAGCGCCTCCTAATTTAGGCTATTGCCGCCAAAAAATAACCTTTCTTTAGTTACTTTGGAAATAGATTTCAGCCGAAATGTATCAGGACCAAGTTGCTTTTGTGTTTCGTTCAGACGCAGAGAAACCATTTGTAAAAAAAAACAAAAAAAAACGTGAAAACATTATTCTATAAACAACTACGATTATATACTGGGGGCTGCACCCCCCAGCGCCCCCTCCCAATTGATTAAAATTCTAGGGTCATCGCAGGGCGATCTTCTTCACGAGCCGCAACTTGAAATTAGTCTAAAAAAGGTGAAACATATTGGAACATGGACGAAATATTATCCGGCCAGGACCGGGGAACAGTGAAGGCGAACGCGTGACGCAGATGTTCAGGTTTAACCTATCTCCACCTTTCACTATTATAATTGAGCCGCGCTTCTTTTAAATGAGACCACGATCTATAGAAAAGTCTATTAAATTGACCAAAGAATTAACACAAGTCGTATTGAAGTTGAACAAACCGTATTCACATGTATCGCGCTCTTTTAACTGCTCGGTTTCAGGATTGTCAATGTTTGAAATAAGGTTGAATTAAGGGTTGCCAGTGTGTGAAATTAATGGTTTAGTTCCACAAAAATAGTTAAACAAAACATGCAAAGTTTAATACATTAGTAATTATAAAAAAAAAAAAAATCAATGCATTAGGGATACATTTTTCGCGGGTTCCCAGTTAAGTTTAAAAGTCATTGTTCAAATTTCATATTTTTTCGTAATTAATCGTTTTACCTAAGTAAGTAAGTATTGTTTGTCATTAGGTTACCAGGTTTTTTTTCTGCCAGTAAAAAGCTGTTGTCGTTTGCAGGGAAACAAAAATTACGAAAAATAAAATAGGAAAAAATCACTAAATCCAAGGGGACTGCTCATGGGGGAGATATCACTGCGGTGAACCACCCTACGATGATCCTGAGTTTCAATCAATTGGGGGGAGGGGGAGGTGGCACAGCCCCCAGTATATATTCGTATACAAAAAAATATAACGCCGTGATTGGTCACATCTGACGTTACCGACTGACGTCATAAGACATATTGTAGCCCAAAATTGTAGACTATAAACAGCGCCACCTACGGTGCACCCCTGAACTGAAGTGTTACCGACCACCCTACGATGATCCTGAGTTTCAATCAATTGGGTCCAGTATATACTCATATACAAAAAAAATATAGCCGTGATTTGTCACATCTGACGTCATAAGACATATATTGTAGCCTATAAACAGCGCCACCTACCGCGCGCCCCTAAACTGAAGTGTTACCGAGTCCACAATATCAGCTGGGAGGGACTTCCAGTGGTGCATAACTCTGTGAGTGACAAACTTCCTCCGGGCTTCTGTTGACGCGTGAAGGACCAATACCTTATTTCTATGACCTCTTGTTCCAGGGTGAGATGACATAGTGAACAAGTCCCTAGGTTTAATGGGAGATTTTGTAGCAAAGAACAAGGTCACTCCTCAGAAGTCTGCCCCTAATTGAGAATAGGTTGAGCTGGGTTAGTTGATCCTTGTAAGGCAGGTTGCTGAGGTTATCCACTTGTTTCATCCATCATCGCTTGACTGACTCCAGAAGTGTAAGGTCACCTTGAATTCTTCTGTTCCAAATGGGAGAAGCAAAATCAAGAAGGGGTTCAAGGTTCCAGCATAGCTTTTGCAATGCGCTGGATGTGGTCGATGTTTCTTATTATCCAATGTGTCTTCTTAGCCAATTATTCTTCTCTAATTAGTTTTTGTCGTATTGTCCAGATATATTCAATATACTTCTTCACTTTGCTCACTTTTCTTTCATTTCTATTCTGGAACAAAAGCATATCGTTTATGCTTAGGTCATTTACTTTATGTTGCACCCTGAAGGTTTCAAGACCTAGGTACCTCAAGAGAAAGTGTTCCAATGTCTCTTCCTGTTCTCTGCACATGGGACAGTTTATATATTTGTGGGAGTAAATGTTATGCCAGTTTAGTTGCAGGGTGTTGGGGCAGCATCTAAGCAGCAGAACTGAGCTAAAATTATTGCTATATATGTCTGATTCGTCCTTAATATTACTCATTGTTGTGATAGTCGCTGTAGTTCATAAGAACATAAGAAAAGAAGGAGACTGCAAAAGACCATTCATGGCCTACACTTGGCAGCTCCTGTTCCAGTCAACACACAAAAGATTTCTTACCAGAGAAAAGTCATCAACATTGTCACCCTTTACAGGAGTTCGTCAGATCTAATCCACCTCTTTCCAGATCTTTCCACCTCTCAGTTTGTAGATTGTTTATTCTCTGATAGTTTCAATTCTGATATTCTTGATGTCCTTAAACTGTCTAATGTTGATTTTTACATACATACATAATTTCACGGATGACAAAAGCCACAAGGGCCTATCAAAGGTCTTACAGGAGCTCCTGATTCTCATTGTAAGATTGGGATATAATACTGATTTGGGTGTGTAATTTTTCTTGTATTTATTTAATACATCAATCACTGTATAATAAATACATTAGTGATTAATACTTTTGGGGAAGATAACTAGCAGCAATCCTGAGCAAGAATTTTTTTTTTTTTTTGGTGAGTGTTAACTTTTTCATTAGTAAATTTCTGAGAGTATGGCTTTTTGTATAGATGGTGAGAGCATGCCGTTTGAAAGTAGTGTGTATGTGGTGTGTGATGCATGTGGAGTTGAAAGGAGAGTGAATGTAACTGAATGCCGTGTGTGTTTTCTGGAAGGGGAGGTTAGGAGGTTGAGTGGGGAATGTAAGAGGTTGAATGATTTGGTGTTTGAGGTGAGAAGAGATGCAAGTGTGCGATTGAAGGGTGAGATTAGTGCTAAGAGGGTGGAAGATAGGGCTAGGACTGGGAACAGTGTGGAAGTTGTGAGTGATAATGAATGGTGGGTGAAAATGGATAGGATAGATAAGTTAGGACAGGTTAGGTGTGTGAATGAGAGGGACATAGAACCTGTTAGGTTGACTAACAGATTCAATGTCCTGAGAGAGGAAGAGTGTGAAAGTGATTTGCCTGGTGTGATTGTGGATGAAAGCAGGATGGGTGGTAGCGTGACTGAGAGCAGGAGGGAGGGTAATGTTAGGCCAAGACAGAATAGGAGAATGACTGAGGTGCTAGTGATGGGTGACTCTCAGATTAGGTATTTAGATAGGAAGTTGAGTGATAGCAAGTGGAAGGGAATGAGAGTTTGTCTGCCGGGTGCTGGTGTAAGTGATGTTTGTGAGAGGTATGATAGGCTGGTTTCTGGGTGTGAGAGGGATGCAGTTGTGATTACGCATGTGGGAGTGAATGATGTAAAGAAGGTGGGTACACGTGAGTTACGTGAGCAGTATAAAAGGTTAGTTGAAAGGATGAGTAAAAGCAGGGTAAAAGGTGTTGTTTCTGGTGTGCTTCCGAGATTGGATGTGGGGGTAGAATGGTTGTCGCGTGCAATTGGTTTGAATGAATTTGTGAAAGGACTGTGTGAGGAGCTAGGATTGGTGTTTGTAGATGTCTGGGGAGGGTTTTACGGGAATAGGAGGTTGTATGCGATGGATGGGCTCCATCTTAGTCGGGCAGGTGTTGAGGTTGTATGGGGGAAGCTGGATAGTGTGATTAGGTCCTTACAGGTGGGAAACTAGAAGCTGTTAGAGGTAAGGGAATAACAGGAATAGAGGGCAGGTGTAGGAAATGGAAGGGATGCAGTGATAGAGGAATAGCTAGGGGAGAGAGCATACTGATGCGTTATAGGCGGACTAATGCACAAGTGAATGAGCAGATAACTAGGAATAAAAAAGCACAATGCAATGAAGATGGGAATAATAAAAAAAACTTAAAAATATACTACACAAATGGTCGGAGTATAAGGAATAAGATAGATCTCTTAAGAGCGTTAGCAAGTAAAGAGAATTTTGATATAATTGCGATAACAGAGTCATGGCTTGATTTGGCAGGTAATCACTTTAAACCTGAGGTTGAGATTGAGGGCTTTAACATGTTCCATACAGATAGGAATAGGAAGAGAGGAGGAGGGGTTATTATTTATATTAAAGATAATCTCCAGTGTTGTGTAAACAGTACAATTAAATTAGATGATAACACAGAGTCATTATGGCTAAATGTAAAGGAAGGTAAAAACAAGCTTGTCTATGTAAATCTATGTAAATTCAATCTATGTAAATGATCTTGGGCAAGGTGTAAATAGCAAAGTGTCAATTTTTGCTGATGACACTAAATTGGCAGCTGTAGTCAAAGAGGTTGAGGGTAGCTTTAAAGTGCAGGGTGACTTAGATAAGCTGTTAGCTTGGGCTCAGAAGTGGCAGATGACTTTTAACCTTAATAAATGCAAAGTTATTAACATGGGGAGAGATAATAGGGAATTTAGCTATGAGATGGATGGATATTGGCTTAATTCAGTTGAAGATGAGAAAGACTTAGGAGTGGTAGTAGATAGGTCACTGAAATTTTCAAAGCAGTGTATTGAGGCAAAAAATAGAGCAAATAGGGTGCTAGGTTACATTAAAAGAAATGTTAGCTACAAGAGTAAGGAGGTCATCCTTAAACTATACAACTCTTATGTCAGGCCACATTTAGAGTACTGTATACAGGCATGGTCACCACATTTTAGACATGATATAAACTTATTAGAGTCAGTACAAAGGAGGGCAACAAAAATAATACCATCCCTGAAGCACCTTGAATATGAAGATAGACTGAGGGTATTAAATATGTTTTCATTTGAAAGAAGGTGTGTGAGGGGAGATATGATTGAGCTTTTTAAAATCTTTTCTGGGATGGATAAATTAGATTTCAGCAAGTTATTTGAGTTAGAAGGTAGTAATAGAACTAGAGGCCACCACTTAAAGATTAAAAAACAGAGGTGCAGACTGGATGTTAGAAAATATTTTTTCACTAACAGAGTGGTGGATTATTGGAATAGTTTGCCACCTGAGACTGTAGACAGCCCAAACTTGAATGTTTTCAAGCGCAGATTGGATGATTATATGGGGATGGAGGGTTAATTTCTTACTTTTTAGTATGTGGATATGTTTCTTGACTCATTCCTGTGGATGCAGTTTCTTTTTATTGTATATTTTGGGGGATTTTGATTTTGTTTTTGACAGACTCCTATGGAGGCTTTAAATTATATATTGTAGATGCATGGTTGGACATTCCTATGGATTGTTAAATTGTATATTGTAGCTGCATGATCTGACAAAATCCTATGGATGCATTATATGGGTGGGATTTGATGGATACGGATGACCTTTGATAGGCCCTTGTGGCTTTTGTCATCCGTTAAATTATGTTATGTTATGTTTAGGATTATTATACAGACCACCAAATCTTAGTAAGGAAGCTTCAAATCTTCTGTGGCAGGAGATTGAACGGGCATGTAGAAGTAAGCATGTGTGTATAATGGGCGATTTTAATTACAGAAATATAGACTGGGAAGCTCTTGTGGGTGATCAGGAGGCTGAGGAATTTTTGAATGTTGTCCAAGATAATTTTCTGAGGCAGATTATTAACGAACCCACTAGAGGTAATAATATACTGGATTTAGTTCTGACAAATAGGGAAGAAGTTATTAAGGATACTGAGATTGGAGGAAATTTGGGTAATAGTGACCATTGTGAAATTAGATTCAAGATGAAATGGAATGGTATTGATAGTAGCATGAACAATGTTAAAATTCCTGACTTTAGAAGAGCAAATTATAATGGGCTCAGGACTTACCTGGAGGCAGTTGTACAGAAACCAGGCAATGAAATCAATTCAGGAATAGATTCAATGATATCAGTTAGTGGAGACAATAATCACCAGGAGGAAGAGATTACAATTGAAGAGGAGTATGAAAGAATAATTGAGCAATTAATTACAGGTCAGATGATTAACATTCCATATAAGGAGATTAGGACTAAAAATAATGACCCAAAATGGATGACAGATAAAATTAAGCATTATATTGGCATTAAAAAGGGCATTTATAGGAAAATAAAAAATGGGGAGGATCACTTAAGGCAGAGATATAATGAACTAGCAAGAGATGTTAAAAAGTTAGTTAGAGTAGCAAGGAGAAATTATGAAATTAAAGTGGCAAATAGGGCAAAGGAAGATCCTAAAAGTTTTTATCAATTATACAAAACTAAGGTTAGAGATAAAATAGGCCCACTTATAGATTCCAATGGAGAATTAGTGAGTGATAGGGACTCAATGGCTGGAATGCTAAATGACTTTTTTCTCTCAGTATTTACACAGGAGGATACTCTAAATATACCTGAGGTGTCAATGATCTTTCGGGGTAATGATGAAGAGAAATTAAAGGATATATTGATCACAAAGGAGATAGTGACAAAGGAAATTGATAAAATCAAAAGTAGTAAAGCACCCGGTCCTGATGAGCTCTTTCCTAGAATTTTGAAAGAATGTAAGGATGTGTTAAGTGAGCCCCTAGCATGCATCTTTAGAAAATCATTGGAGAGTGGCATTGTGCCAGTGGCATGGAAGAAAGCCAATGTGATACCTATATTTAAGAAAGGGGATAAAACAAATATGTCTAATTACAGACCAGTAAGTTTGACATCAGTGGTAGGGAAAATGATGGAATCTATTATAGCAAGGAATATTAGAGATCAATTGGATAAGCATAAGTTGATAGAAGAATCACAGCATGGCTTTAGTAAGGGTAAATCCTGTCTGACTAATTTGCTGTCTTTTTATAGTAAGGTGTATGAAGCAGCAGATAATGATGAAAACTATGATATTTTATACTTGGACTTTAGTAAGGCTTTTGATCGAGTGCCACACTTACGACTTCTGAGCAAAGTTAAAGCACACGGGATCGATGGCAGTATATTTAGGTGGATTCAGTCATGGCTTGGTGACAGACAGCAAAGAGTTAGTATAGATGGAGTTAAATCTGAGTGGGGGTGTGTTAGCAGTGGAGTTCCTCAAGGATCTGTTTTGGGTCCCTTGCTATTCTTAATTTATATTAATGATCTTGACATAGGTATAAGTAGTGACCTGAGTAAATTTGCTGATGATACTAAGCTAGGTAGGGCCATTAGGGCTGATTCTGATGCTGCTGTAATGCAGGAGGAATTGACCATTCTGTCCAATTGGGCAGAGAAATGGCAAATGAAGTTTAACATAGACAAATGTAGTGTACTTAGTATAGGTAGAAATAATCCATTGAATAGTTATAAATTAAATGGGAGAATTTTAGGGAGGACTGATTGTGAGAGAGACTTGGGTATTTTGGTAAGTTCAGACCTTCGTCCTAGAAAGCAATGTCTAAATGCTAAGAATAAAGCTAATAGGATATTGGGATTCATTAGGAGGAGTGTAAGCAATAAGAGTGCTGAAGTCATTCTAAAAATGTATCTGGCGCTAGTTAGGCCTCATCTAGACTATGCAGTACAATTTTGGTCACCATATTATAGGAAGGATATTGATTTGCTTGAGTCTGTGCAGAGAAGGATGACAAAGATGATTGGTGGGCTAAGGAACTTACCCTATGGTGAAAGGCTCAGAAAACTAAATCTACATACATTGGAAAGGAGAAGAGTCAGAGGGGAATTGATTGAAGTCTTCAAATGGGTAAAAGGATATAATAAAGGGGATCTGGGTAAGGTTCTTATACTTAGTGAACATGACAGGACACGTAGCAATGGGTTTAAGCTTGATAAGTATAGGTTTAGGAAGGAGATTGGGAGGAATTGGTTTACAAATCGTGTGGTAGATGAATGGAATAGGCTCACTAGGCATGTGATAGAAGCCTCCTCTCTGGGTAGTTTTAAGAATAGATTAGATAAATATATGGATGAAGCTGCTAGATGGGACTGACTTTTTTTTATGTACATATGTATATATTTTTCTAAGGAGTGGGAAGATTATATTTTGCGGTTGCATGAATGGACATAATCCTCTGGATGCATTTTATGTATATTGTAGATTAGATCTGACGAACTCCTGTTAAGGGTGACAATGTTGATGACTTTTCTCTGGTAAGAAATCTTTTGTGTGTTGAATGGAACAGGAGCTGCCAAGTGTAGGCCATGAATGGTCTTTTGCAGTCTCCTTCTTTTCTTATGTTCTTATCCATAGGATTTTGTCAGACCATGCATCCACAATATACAATTCAACAATATACAGGAATGTACAACTATGCATCTACAATATATAATTTAAAGCCTCCATAGGAGTCTGTCAAAAAAAAAAAAAATCAAAGTCCCCCAAAATATACAATAAAAAGAAACTGCATCCACAGGAATGAGTCAAGAAACATATCCACATACCAAAAAGTAAGAAATTAACCCTCCATCCCCATATAATCATTCAAGTTTGGGCTGTCTACAGTCTTAGGTGGCAAACTATTCCAATAATCCACCACTCTGTTAGTGAAAAAATATTTTCTAACATCCAGTCTGCACCTCTGTTTTTTAATCTTTAAGTGGTGGCCTCTAGTCCTATTACTACCTTCTAACTCAAATAACTTGCTGAAATCCAATTTATCCATCCCAGAAAAGATTTTAAAAAGCTCAATCATATCTCCCCTCACACACCTTCTTTCAAATGAAAACATATTTAATACCCTTAGTCTATCTTCATATTCAAGGTGCTTCAGGAATGGTATTATTTTGGTTGCCCTCCTTTGTACTGACTCTAATAAGTTTATATCATGTCTAAAATGTGGTGACCATTCTTTACTTAGGAAGTTGAGTGCAAGCAAATGGAAGGGAGTGAGAGTTTGGGTGCTGGTGTAATATATTGTGGATGTAATATATTGTGATTTTATGAAGGCTTTCGATAGAGTTGCACATAGAAGACTATTCAGTAAAATTAGTAGTTATGGAATTGGAAAGGAGTACCAAGAATGGATTGCAGCATTCCTAACACAAAGACAACAAAGAGTGGTGGTGAAGGGGGAAATGTCAAGATGGAAGCCAGTGACAAGTGGAGTGCCGCAGGGCACTGTTCTCGGACCATTGTTGTTTGTTTTGTTTATCAATGACCTCCCCGATAGTATAGTAAATGACAGCGAAGTATACCTGTATGCAGACGACACAAAGATATTTAGATGCATAAAAGATCAAGAGGATTGTCAAAAGCTGCAGCAGGATGTGCAGGAGGTATACTCATGGAGTGAAAAATGGTTGTTGAGTTTTCATCCAGATAAATGTAATTATATGAGAATAGGAAGAACGACTATTGAAGATCAAGGCTACCAAATGGAGAAGCAGCTGAAAAAGATTACTTCTGAGAAGGATGTGGGAGTAATAATCAATGATAAATTGAGTTGTGTAGATCACCTGGCAGAGAAAGTAAATAAAGCCAACAAATTAGTGGGAATAATCAGAAGGACCTTTGTTACATTGGATGCAATGATATTTAAAGCTTTGTTTGTAGCTTTAGTAAGACCGCATATAGAGTATGCTAATCAGGTTGGAGAACGTGCAACGAAGGGCTACAAGGATGGTGCCGGAACTTAAAGGACTTAATTATGAAGAGAGACTAAGGAAGCTGAACCTACCAACACTGGCATACAGAAGAGCACGGGGAGACTTAATAGAGACCTACAAGATACTCACTGGAAAATATGATGGGAAATGTAGTCAAGGCATATTGAAACTTCGAGAAGAAAACATCAGCAGGGGGAATTCACTGAAGCTTTTTAAGACAAGGTCACGGCTGGATATAAGGAAGTATGCTTTCCCGTGTAGGGTGATAAATAACTGGAATCAGTTACCTGAGTGGGTGATTGCAGCAGCATCAGTCAACCGGTTTGAGGTCAGACTTGATAAATTTTGGTTTAATCAAGAATTGAAATACAATTACAAGGCAAAGATAATCCACCACACGCTGCCACAAGTTGATAATATAGATCTGGAGTCACAGGCATAAACCTCTTCCATGAAGTCTTCTGTAAGTATCTGTAAGTAAGTAAATGATGTGTCTGAGAGGTATGATAGTCTGGGTGTGAGAGGGTTGCAGTTGTGATTACGTATGTGGGAGTAAATGATTATAAGAAGCTGAGTTCATGTGAGTTACGAGAGGGGTACAAAAGGTTAGTTGAAAGGATGAGTGAAAGGTGTTTCAGGTGTGCTTCCGAGATTGGATGTGGAGATGGAATGGTTGTCTTGTGCAATTGGACTGAATGAGTATGTGAAAGGCCTGTGTGAGGAGTCGGGATTAGTGTTTGTAGATGTTTGGAATGTGTTTTATGAGAATAAAGCATTGGATGGACTCGATCTAAACTGGGCTGGAGTTGACAGGTTGTGGCGGGAGTTAGAAAGTGTCGTTGGGTCTTTGCAGGCGGGAAACTAGTTACTGATAGTGGTCAGGGAAATAAAAGAGTACAGGTTGGGGTGAGGAAGGGAAAGAGATGCAGAGAAGTAGAGTGGAAGGTATACATTCTAAAAGAGGTGCTTCGAGGATAGGAGGGCTGAGTTGTCTTTATACCAATGCTCGTAGTCTTAGAAATAAGAAATATGAGTTATTTAGTTATATTATTGATGAAGATATATAGATATATGTGTAATAAAATCATGGGTTAATGAAAATATATTTAATGACAATGTGAGTGAATTTGAACCTCAGGGTTATGATATGTACATTAGTCGAAGGAGAGATAGGATAGGTGGTGGGTTGATTATTTATATCAGAAATAGTATTTCTTCAAATCTAAATAATTTATAAAGCAAGAAGAAGTTGAGTCATTGTGGATAGATATTAGGGTCAGTAAAAATTGGGAGCCTTTAACAGAGGTGTATTGATGAGGTAATGATCAGGGAAATAAGTAGAGGATGTGAAGTAGATACAGTTATTCTTGGTGACTTCAATTTAAATTCTGTGGACTGGGAAAATATGATAGGAAGGGATAGAACAAGTTGTAAGTTTATATAGAATGCTTTGAGGATAATTTTTTTACTCAATTTGTTAATAAACCAACAAGGGGTGGCAATATCTTAGATCTGGTTCTTTCAAATGATAATCACTTGGTTCAGGAATTGACTGTCAGGGAAGCATTGGGAAATAGTGATCATCAGATGGTTCATTTTAACTTGGGAATAGTGAAAGGTAGAACATCAACAAACTCCAAATTTTTATAGGGGAGATTATGATAAATTACGAAACTTGCTAAATCAGATTAGGTGGGATATAGAATTCAGGGGGAAGAATACTTATGAGATGTGGGAGACTGTTAAGACTATACTAAACATAGTTCAGGGGCAGTGTATTCCAATAAAGGCTATTAGGAAGAAATGTAGGAAGCCATTGTGGTGGAATCAGGAGATAGCTAGGAAAATTTCTGAGAAGAAAAGGGCATACCAGAAATTACAGAGAGAAAGTACTTTTGACAATTTAAATCTTACTTTACTTACTTTGTAGAATTTCACCCTCGGTGGATGCAGCTAAAGTGGGCCTCTGCTGTAGCCAGGCAGCTCTGATTCTCTGATGTTTTGGAAATTTATCAGAGTTGCTAGTGGTGCTGATGTATGCCGGTGTTGGGGGAGGAGCTGCGGAGGCTCGTCTCATCCCGTTCCCCATTAGCTATGCTAGTTGCGTGCCCCCTGCCCGCCCTCCTGGGATATAAGGGTCTTGCGACCCCACCACCACAGGATGCGCGGTTTACACCCGGCATGATGTATCCGTTCTTCCTTTCTCTTTAAATACCTCTTTTCAGGCAGTGGCTGTGCAGCTGCACCTGGATAGGAGGTATACTATCATTAAGGTGTACATTCCACCATCAGCTGACTTTGACGTGGGTGACTTCTGCCGCGTCGTGGCACGGTTGCCGAGTCCCTTTCTCTTGCTTGGAGATCTGAATGGCAGGCATCCTCTCTGGGGAGATTACTCAATAAATCCCAGGGGCAAGTCCTTGCCGATCTGATTGAAGGGCTTGAGTTGAGATAGGTGTCCTAAACATGGATAGTTTACGCATCACTGTCCGAGAACCGCTTCATTTTCTTGCCTTGATCTATCTTTGTGCTCTTCTGATGCACAGCCTGATTTTGATGGGATGGTCGATGACTTCCATGGTAGTGATGACTTTCCCATTAAAATATCATTTTCAGTGCAATGGCCGCCTGAGAGCCCACCTCGGTGGTGCTTGGTGCAGGCGCGGTGGCCTGCATTTCAGGAAATGACTGAATTCTCTATCTCAGTCGAGGAGTTTAGGTTGCTAGATGAGGCCGTTGAGTTCTTCTCCGGCAACCTCATCGCCGTGGGCCTGAATACTATTCCTAGGACGTCTGGCCATTTTGCACGCTGCCCACTCCCATGGTGGTTGGCCGAGTGTGAGACGGCCCTCAAACAGAAGCGTTATGCCTACATGCGCTAGGGCTAGGTTCCGGTATATTTCGAAGCACGCCCGCTGCTCTTCTTGGCGGGCATACGTGTCTTCACTTAATGGGAAGACCCCTTTAGCAGAGGTGTGGAGGCGAGTCAAAATGATTCGGGGCAAGTTCTCGCAGGACCCCCCTCCCATTCTCCATGAGAATGGGGCCGCAATCTTGGACCCCGCGTCCGTGGCGGAATCCTTAGTGACTGCTTTTTCCGCATTCTCTAGCCAGGGTGCTGCTCCGCCAGCATTCAATGCACGTCTTGATGTCTCCGAAGGCCGCTGGATGGACTTTACCTCCAGAGGTGGAGAACCCTTCAATGACAGGTTTACTGTGAGTGAGTTGCGCTCCGTTCTTGCTTCGTGTGCGGACACCGCCCATGGTCCGGACGATGTCCCGTACGCCATGCTTCGACAAGTTGATGGAGAAATTGGTAAATGTTAGATTAGTCTTTTTCATGGACAGTGGAGCCATCTGTCTTCTGCACAGTGCGGCTTCCCGCAAGTTCCACTCCACGTTGTATGCTCTGCTCCGACTAGAAAATGCCGTCTGCAAGACCTTCCTTCATAGATAGCACTACGCCACGGTGTTTTTTGATCTGGAGAAGGCCTCTGATACCGCATGGCGATAAGGTTTAATGGAGACTCTCCACACGATGGGGACGAGGGGACGCCTCCCAATGTTTATATCTGAATTTTTGCGAGATCGTTGATTCTGTGTACGGGTGGGGAGAGCAAACTCCGGCCCAAAGGAGCAGGAAGAGGGTGTCCCGCAGGGAAGTGTCCTCAGTGTCACACTCTTTGCCCTGAGCATCAACGGCGACACCTCAGTGCTGCCGGAAGATGTTCTCGCTACGCTCTACGTTGACGACCTTTCAATCTCTTTTGGCGCGGCCCAGATGCCAACTCTGGAGCGTTGACTCCAACAGGCATTGAACCGCGTCTCTCGCTATGCCAAAGCGCACAGGTTTCGGTTTTCTTTGGCCAAGACTAAGGTGGTGCACTTCTGCCGCCATCCGACCCAGATTTGTTACTTAATGGGGTGTGCCTGGATGTGGTTGAGTCGCACCGTTTTCTTGGTCTTGTATTCGACTGACGCCTAACCTGGGAGGCTCATATTTGCAGCCTTAGGGTCTCTTGTACCTGCGCCATGGATATTCTCCGTTCCGTGATGTTCAGCGCTTGGGATGCTGATAGCGCTACTGCCCTACTTTTTTATCGATCCTTTGTTCGTTCGAAGCTCAACTACGGACGCGAGTTTTATGCATCCGCAGCCGAGTGTTTATTGCGGAAGGTGGATTCGATCCACCATACCGGCCTTCGCCTTGCGACCGGTACCTTCCGCACTTCCCCCATTGAGAGCCTTTTGGTCGATGCTGGGGAGATGCCACTCGCTCTGCGCCGTGTGCAGTGCATCACTCACCTGTACACGCAAGCCTGACGCCTCCCTCAGTTACAAATGGCTCTCACTGCATCCGCAGCTGATCTTGACGGTGCCTATGCCGCCGAGAGATGCCAGTTATACCATATGCCCTTTGGGTTTAGGGCCAGGAAACTCCTTAGAGAGCTAGATATAGTTCTCGGGCTGGTGGCGCCCCTGGTTCTGCCTAGGACGCCACCCTGGAGGGTACCACATTTGGCTATTTGTTGCACGCCTCTGTTCCCAAACCTTGTACGGCGCCGGGAGTATTACGTTCAACCTTTTTGGAGCACACCTCATGTCACGCTGCAACCGTGCCAGTGTATACGGATGGCTCCAAGTCCTAAGAGCTCATGGCAATACACCACTTGGTATGGGAGATTACGCAACGTGCCCGGTTCGGAGACCGGATTGTGATCTATAGCGACTCACAAAGCGCCCTGAGTGCTCTCGGAGCATTGGAATCTCTGTATCCCCTGGTTCGCGATATCCGTCACGCCACGGTCTTGGCGAGCCGGGCAGATGTTGAGATTATCTTCTGCTGGGTTCCTGGACATGTAGTAATTGCAGGGAATGAGCGCGCCAAAGACTCTGCGAGGACTCTGCGACCGGACCAGTGTTTCACTCTTCCTCACACCCACTACATTGCAGGAATATGGGCAGCTCTTCGGACTGCTTGGCAAAGAAGATGGCTAGATGTTAAGCATGGAAAGGATAAACTTGCTATAAGATCGTTATATAGACCACCAAATCTGAGTAAGGAAGCTTTGTGTCCTCTGTGACTGGAGCTAGAATGTGCATATAGAAGTAAGCATGTGTGTATAAATGGGTGATTTTAATTATAGAAATATAAACTTGCAAGCTCTTGTAGGTGATCAAGAGGCTGAGGAATATTTTAATATGGTGCAAGATAATTTTCTTAGGTTGTAAAAAAATTAAGGAAGAGGATATTAGTGCTAGAGAGATTGGGAGAAATTTGGAAATAGTGACTATTGCAAATTTAGAAAAGCAAATTATAGTGGTCTGAGGAGGTACCTGGAAATGTTGCTTAGGGACTATTGAGTAAGGTTAGGTCAGGAAATGGGAAGGCAATTGAGAGCAGTCGAGGGGGGAAGATTACCCTCGGGTAGAGAGGTATAGTGTCGATCAGGATTCTGAGATAATGATTAAGCTGCTAGTTGCTGGACAGAATATGAATATTTCCATATAGGGAGATGAGAGGAGCGGCTTTGCCGCTTCTCCTTACAGCAGGATCTTGCACTTTGCTTCGGTCTATGACCTATCTGGGTTTGGCAACTGCCTTTTGGGTCTAAATTTTTTTTAGAAAGTTTCCAGTATATATCTTCTAATAATTTACTTTGTTATTTTTTCACATTATTTTCTAGTCTTAGGTCCTAATTTTTTTCTAGTAGAATTCTTTTAATAAGGAAAAAACAATCTTCGCCATTTTTTCCTCAAAAAAATTTGCTCTAATAATTTCATTTTGCTTTACTTGTTTTTAGGGTGCAGTAGCTACTTCCTCTTAATAAAGATTAGAATTTAAAATCTATTTTAGAAATAGCTTTGATAAACTTTCAAATATATGAAAAAAAACAACAAAAAACAGCCTTGCTTGAATTTAAATATACTTTCTAACTTCATCATTAGTAATTCCTTTTCTTTTTAAATTAAAAAATATTTGATAATCATATTTATTTTTTCTAAACTTCACCATTTTGTTTTTTAAACTCTAAGGAACTCTAACCAAACTAATAGAAAAAAAGATCTAATATAATTCAAACCCTCTAAAAAATCCTGTTCTTAAAATATAGTGTTATAGAAGAAGAAGATTAGATTCAAGGTTGTCAACCCTAAATGGATGTCATAAAATTAAACATTATATTGGCATTAAAAGTGTAATTTATAGGAAAAACTAAAAATGGTGATGTCACTTAAAACAGATATAATGAACTAACTTGGGACATTAAAAGGTTAATTATGGTAGCAAAGAGAAATTATGAAATTAAAGTGGCAAATAAGGAAAAAGAAGATCCCAAAAGTTTTTTTCAATTATACAGAACAAAAACTAGAGATAAAATAGGCCCACTTAAAACTAAAGATAGTAAGTGATAATGATGCAATAGCTAGGATGTTGAGTATTTTCTTTCAGTATTTACATTCGAGGATACTCTAATAGTACTTGAAGGGACCTTGATCTTTAAGGGTAGTGAGGAGAAATTGGAGATTTTAATTACAAAGGAGAGTGTCAAAAGAAATTTAGAATCAAATTTAGTAAAGCAGTGGGTCCTGATGAGTTACTCTTAGGATTTTAAAGGAATGTAAAGATGTGTTAAGGTAAGACCCTAGCAATGCCTATTTAGAAAATTATTAGAGACTATCATTTTACCAGCACTGTGGAAGAAAGCTTGTAATGAATCTTGTAGTGTTTGTGTTGGATGTTTAATGGTAGGAGAGGTGACTGCTTGTATTGTATGTGGGCTGCAAGAGAGTTTACTGAAATTAGATGAGGGAAGAGCGCAGGATGCTTAGGAGGTATCTCAGCACTTGACCAACGGGAGTTCTGGTTAACTCATTTACAATAGCTAGGAGTTGGGCTACTGGAGATAGTAGACCTAGTTAGAGAGAGTAGGTATATGTCTATTACTTGCATAATACAGTGCTGTGCAAATTAATTGGGATAGTGATAGAAAAATATAAAATTTCACTATTCATGTATTATTCTCAAAATCATAGCATGCATATCATAATGTTGACAGTTAATAAGAAATATGTCCTCCCTTTGCTTTAATAACTGCAGCAATCTGATTTGGCATGGATTCCACCAATTTCTGCATGATATTCCTTTGTTATGGTCCTCCACTTGATGATTGTCCACAGATTCTCATTTGGATTATGGTCTGGCGAAATTCCAGGCCATTCCAGTACTGTAATCTTCTCAGCTCAGAAGAAACATTGCACTTTTTTTTTGAGATGTGGCATGGGGCATTGTCCTGCTGGAAAATGACATCACCATTTGGAAAGAATTTGCAAGGTGTCAGGAGTAGATGCTTCCTTAAGGTTGCTTGGTACTTGTCGGAATTCATTATTCCACTGGTACCAGTCATTCAGGTTTATTTGCGATGAAAGTAGCCCAAAACATCTTCTTAGGGGGATGTTTGGAGGCTTGCTGGATGTGGTGTCCCACTCTCACTGGTTCTCTTGCACTGCTCCATTCTTTGTATTTCTTGGCCCAAGTCAAACGTTTCACCTTCATACCAGTGGTTAGTAAAGCCTTATTGGGGGGGGGGGTCTTTGAGCAGTTCTGCTGGCTTCAAGAAGCCTTCAGCAGATAATTGACCAGTTGATATGGATACCAGCAGCTAATAAATCACACTGTAAGTCTTGGCTAGTCTTTTACACTATTGTGCAGCAATATTTTGTTATGTGCATTTGTTTTTCTTTTTTGACCACATCATCCACGTCTTTCTGCTTCTGGATTACCGGTGACTTCATTCTTGATAATTTGACCCACAGTCGACTTTGTCAGCCTCAGCTTACTGGCTATCTCCCAAAGTGACATACCGAACATTTTCACACAGTGCTACAACTTTTGCTCTCTTCCTGGCCATAGTCTCCATCCCGCGAGCTAGCCTGTTAATGACTGCACTCATTGCAGTCTTTGTCTTTGTTTTGTTCATTGTCCTTGGCAACTGAGGGTTGCCAAGTGTTACCATTTGGCAAAATCTACATATATGGTTGCCAATTAGCAAAGTAAATGCCTGCAACATCATAGCCACTCAGAATAACTCATTGATCACTCAAGAATTACGTATAACAGTGGTGTGTTAGAAACTTTGAAAATTCTTGATATCCCAATTAATTTGCACATCACTGTAGGTTCATTGTATTAGGAGACCTAGAAGAGGGAGAGTAGGTTATAGGGGCATGTGAAGCAAATGAACTGCTTGTGATGGGTAATTCACAGGTTAGGTTGTGGTAGTTTGTTTCTTTTCACCTCAACTCATTTTTGCCTAATCTATTGCCCACCTTTTGTTTCAGGTTTCAGTGAAGGATGAAGGACAAAGTTGCCTGGAAGCAGTTTCGGACCCCCATCTTTTTCTGGAGTGATTTTTTTTCTCTCTCTCATCCTCTCCCCCCAGGAATCTTAAGATATTGTTTTATACAATTATAACAAATTGATAAATTATATATTTCTGCCAACTTTCTCCAGAAGATTGATAAAATAAAATATTAAAATGGCTTTAGTCAAAGATTCAACTACAAATCCAGCTGTTACCATAGATAGTTCTCTTGACCGAGATGTCGTTGGTCTAACTAATTTGGTAGAATTCAAGTAAGTATTAACATTTAAAGTTGCTTTTGTTCATTTGTTAGATTGGTTTAATTAGCTTGAAATGAATATTCCTTAGGATAACTACTTTCATATTAAGATAGTTTTTACAGAAAAAAGTAAGGAAAATATCTTATAGAAAACTATCATGAGATGTGAAAAATGATTACATAAGCAATTCTAGTATATTTTTCAACCTAAACATCTATCACTTTCCCACAAAATGGCATTAGTGAGCATCTTAGTAAAACTACCTACTCCTTCCCATTCCCTTATGCTCTATTAAGCACAAAGCTAATCATTTTTCCCTAGCAAAATTGCCACTTCATGGCAATGGGGTGCTTTATGCTTTAGCATCTTGTGCAGTCAGGGGTTATCTCTAGGCAGAAGCCCCAAAGCAAGATACCCGATATATGATTAATTTTGAGGGCCGGATCCAGATATCCAGTTTTGGATATTTATATACAGCTAGTAAAATAATAATCAATCATTATTTCATGATTTTTTGACATGCACACATGATCTGCATGATGCTTTTTCAGTCGAGGATCTGGGGAAATGGCCCCCCTTCATCAGAAGGAAAGAACCTTTGATATAGCAAGGCACAGTCAGAAGAGAGGGTGTAATGTGTGGCCTGTGCAATGCAGGTAGTATAATAATAGTTTAGGCCAATATATGGTGGCATTATATTTTCACAGCTCATTTGTCATGGCTAACAGGCACAATTACCAGTGATTCTGTGTAATGTAGGGATAGCAACGCTGTGTGTGTTCTATTGTTACAGCAGTTGTGCAATGTATATTAAGTGGTGGAGTTTTAGTATCAAGAGATTCTAATGCCTTAAACTCCTTTAGAAAGGAAGAAAAACACTTTACAACTGACAACTTTTGTATTTATTTCCACTTAAGTTAGCTGCCTATACCTTTCCCCACTCGAGCATGGAGGTTCCACAAATTATTATAATAATTAATAGTATTTATAATAAACACAATAGGAAGTAATTTTTAATTTTGGAAAGGAAGAAAAACTCTACAACTGACAATTTTTATATTTATCTCCACTTAAGTCGGCTGCCTATGCCTTTCCCCACTCAGGTAAAGAGGTTCCATAAATTATTATAATAATTAATAGTATTTATAATAAACACAATAAGAAGTAATTTTTATTTAATTAACATCTAAAAATGAAATATTCCAGAGGTATCAAAAGAAGCTATAATACTACTTTTTGATTGGTAGGAACAAATTTTTTAAAAATTGAGTAAAAAAGTTACTATCCTGATCCTCCAAATCAGCTGTTATGCTGTGATTTAAAACTTTTCAAAAACTTCTTGCAACACAATTTGGTGGAATAAATTTTTTAATTTAAATTAGGTTGAAGGATTTTATTTTTTCATGCTAGTGGGAGGCCAGCATTGAAATTGATCATAAGGGAGGAAGTAGTATAACAATTCAATCATGTATACTCGAAGTATACATGATTGAATTATTATACTACCTTGCCCCCCTGTGAGCAATTTCAATGCTCGTATCAGTAATTAAACTATAAGGTCCTTGGGAAATCAATGTGATAGCAGCAACGCTGGGATTTAGTTTAAATTTGTTAGGTAGGATATTGCTTACATTTGCATTCATAATTTGAAACAAGTTAGGTAGGATTATTAAAAGTAATTAACCCAATGTGTTGTTTAATCAGTCTCCCTGTAAAGTTTTCAAGAAATTTAGTTGTCAGTCCATGAGGAGAGATTAATTTCTGAGGCTGATTGATTTCAGTTTGACTATTGGGTTAAGGCATATGCTCCAAGAGTTTCCTCTTCAGAGAGCTCTAGTCCTTAATAATTCTGAGCTAAGATATTATTTACCTTTAGGAGCATTAGCATTGAGATCAGTTTAATTTAAATTTAGTTTATTAGGGTCTAGTATATTTTACTGAGGCTAAATGATTTTGGATTCATTCCTTCATCAATCAGTTCAGGTGTTTTCATAGAGTCTCCTCTTTGGTGAGCTGGTCCTAACATTTTGGAGCTAAGTTGTTGGCTTATAAGATTACTTGTATTTCCTTTGCATCAAAGATTTAATTAATTTACATTTATGATCAGTTAGGGTTAAATATTTTGCTACTTTAGAAATTAAATTTGCATTTAATTATTGTAACCGCCTAGGGTTTAGTTTTGCCTTCTGGTGGATAAAGAACCCATCGAACCAGCTTTGCTTGACTTGTGGTACCTTCTTAATGGGATCAACATTTACTCTGGATTTTGTGGGGCATCCATAAGTGTTAACTATTCCAGGGAAGTAATTTCTCATGGAATGAGTTTAACCCTTATGGAATCTGCGTATATGTGGTTAAAACAGCTTTACAACCTGATAAAGTGGGTCAGGGACCCTTGGATTGATAGATTATGAAAAGTTTTTGGCAGCCAATCGAAAACCAGGGTTGCTCTTGAGGCTAACTGGATTCCAGTATCAGTGCTCTAACATGAAGCTGGAAACAATTTTTTTCATAAGAAGTGGATTGAAAAGATGAAACAAGAATGAAATGTGTTGTCAGGTGTGCTTTTGAGAATGAATATTGGGATAAAATTGGGTTAAATGAATATATGAGAGGTGTGTGTGAGAAGGAAGGTGTGATATCTGTTGGTGTAGGATAGATTTTATCATAAGAAAGAAGTGTATGTGATGGATGGATTGCATTTGAGTAAGGGTGGGGTAGATATCTTGTGGAAGGAGTATGATTGTGCCATTAGGTCTTTCCCACACAAAACTATATGTTGGGCTAATGGTAATATTAGAAGTAAAATTAGAAATACTAGAATAATACTAGCATGGCAAATAGGAAATAGAGATGATATATCAAGGGAATATGAACTTAGCATACCAAAAGGTGTTTCAAGGATAAAGGGCTAAAGTATTTTTATTGCAATGCACACACTCTTTCGAATAACAGGGAAGAGTTGTTTAGTTATAGATAGGGAAAGATATAGATATAGTGAGTCTGCAGTGTAAGCTGAGGGCATCTACTTTGAGTAAACTGTTATCGTCCATCCATGATCTAGTTCATAGTTTTTGAATTTTTGAAATACATTTATTTTTTGCTGAGATAATGCATTTTTATTTTCTTTTATGCAAATTGTCAAATTTAGCCTGTATATAAGAATAAGAAGCAAATATAGAAAATCACATACTGCTACTAAGTGTAGAAGAATCTTATTTATTATGCCATTCTTTGAAGTATTCACTGCTGGCATAGGCCAGTTTTGTCTGGGCATCCAATGCAACACTTTCTTTTTTCTCTACATTGTGTAGCACACTCTGCATTGCTTTTTGGGGGATGTATTTGTGAACTACCAGGCAATGGTTCAATAGGGATGAGAGAGTGAACAGTTGTTTCTGGCTTTTCTTGTGACCTGCACAAGTATTGCTCGCAATAAATTTATTGAGAGTGGCCACTCCTGAATTAATTGATGTAACATTATTGAATGGCATTACAAACATATCAGCAAATCCTTTTATGAGCATTAGACATATCTACATTCTAATTTAAAAAGTAAAACTAATGATGCCAACATCCGCATCATCTCAATTTATAACAAAGCATGATATGACACCAACAATAGCATCATCATGTAGAAAGGGTTAAAGCTATTGATAAATTAGAAATACAGTCAAACCTGGACTTATGAATTTAATTTGGTCTGAGACCCTGTTTGCATCTTGAATTGGTTGTAAATGGAATCTATTTTTGTATTAAAATTAATGTAAATTTAATCAAGCCATTCTAGTGTCACAGTTAATTGTACTTTTAATGTTTTATAAAAGTTTATAAAGATAAAATATAAGAGAAAAAAAATTGTACTAAATTTATTAGGCTGTATAATTTTACTGTATGTACCTTTGTGGAGGATGATCGCTGCCATGATGGATGGTGGTGAGGAAAGGAAAGGGGAGGAAAGTTACTGTTTAGAAGGAGAGTTTACTTCCATTAGAACACTGGACACCTCTTCTTCAGGGGTTTTGTTTCACTTCTTTCTCTCATCACTCATACTTAGTTTTCTTGAGTAAATTACAGTCTAAATGCTTCACTTTTTCACATATTAAAGCTTCACTGACAATATCGCCAGCTAGTTGCTTCTCAATTATCAAAACTAGCAATAACTTCTCCACTTCATGTATTATTTTAGCCCTATGCTTCAGCAAAATGTTCACTTCAAAGTAGCAGCCTTAATTGTCTCATCTTTTCAAAATCTTACTTATGGTTGATTTTGGCATATTGTACTGTATAGCAAGATCAGACATGCAAACACCATTATCATGTTTAGTAATTATATTTTTCTTTAATTCAATTGTTTTTTTTAACTTTTCTCTTTTTCACTGCTATTATCACTTATTAACTTTCTTTGGAGCCATAATGAAATGCTTATTAAATCAATAAAGTAAAAATCATGGAGCGCATATATGTGAGAGATCCACTCCACACATACCTCACTGCATAACTAAGGCCTTGGGCATCCGGCTTTGGTTGCAAGTTAAAGTGTATGTAGAAACACACATTGGTTGCATGTTGATTTGATCATAAATAGAGGCATTCGTAAGTAGATTTTCCACTGTAGGGGAAGTTTTAGAGTTGGAGAATGAGGATAGGATAAGGGGCCACTGTTTGAAAATGGAAAAAGATTGAGATTGGGGATTTGAGGAAATATTATTATTTCAGTAATAGTCTCCTAGATTCTTGGAATGGATTTCCTGGGGATGTTGTAAATAGCTCTAGTTTAACATCATCAAAGAAAGCTAGACAAGTATATAGGGGCAAATTAATAAATAGCAATGTTATATATGCCTCAAACAATCATCAAAAATTGATAAAATATAAAATTTGTCAAAATTTGTAAGGTCAGCAACATATAAGCAGATGAAGCTGTTTAAAATTACCACACCAAACTAATACAGAAAACCTAGTAGTGTTTTGAGAGTCCCTTGGCAGTGATGAGAGCATTTATTCTTGGAGGAATGCTCTCCACGAGGGTGCAACACCTGAGGGGTGTGATGCTGGTCCACTCCCTGGTGATGACTGCCTTCAGTTGCTCATTGGAGGCTGGCTAATGAAGTCTTCTGTCTTCTTTCAAATCTTGCCAGAAGTTTTCCAGTGGATTCACTTTTAGCCTGAGGTGTTCAGTCCATCACTGTGATATTGTTGTCCCAGAGCCTCAGTATGGTGGACTCAGACTTGTGACATGGGGCATTTCTGGAAAAGTTTGGGGGTTAGGGCAGCATGTAATCTCTCAGGTTAGCCTGGTACTTCCCTGAATTCATGGTGCCATCACAAATGGTGAGATCACCCATTCCTGAACTTGACATGCAGCCCCATACCATTACAGAGTGGTCACCATTCCTTACTGTTAACACTATGAAGCTCTTGTGCTTTATGACTTATTGTGAGAACTGGGTTATGTGTATATCTTGGAAGACAAACTACAATCATTGCAGTGAAAGAGCTTTGCTCAAAGCTGGTGTATATCTTTTCACTCCATTGACTTGCCATATCTTTTCTTAGACCTTTTAGGGTTGTACCTTATATTTGTACAAAACAGTTTTGGTTCTTGCAAATATTAAGCTATATATAGTGTACCAAGAAGTGTAAGCGAGTGGTTTAAAAGCTTGACTGAGTCTTCTTTTTTTTTTTAAGACTCAGGATCATGCAGTGGATTTGCCACTCGCCTATTCTACTTTTGTTATTTATTTTTCTTCACACTTTTTCCTATATATATTTAGATCATAGTAATGCAGATAATTATTGTCTCTTAAATAGCAGTTGTAAAAGGACTTTATTTGAAATAATTCTTGTCTAAAGTTATTTTTAGATATTTAATATAAATAACTAGTATTGACATTTTTTTTTTCTTACATAACAGGTCAGATGGAGAATTGTACGAGTTAGAGTCCGGTGAATTTCGCTTGTTTGGGCAAGATGGAGTTCCATTACAGCACAATTCTTCCTTCTCCTCAAACAGCAGTGGAGACAAGGAATTTTTTCTCAGTGGATCATCGCATCATTGCTCAAATTTTAAACAAAAAAACAAGCAGATTAAAAGACCAAGAAAAAATAAAGTCTGGAATGAAATGGAAAAAGATTTGTTCTTGAAAGGATTGGTAGGAAATGCTTTTTATTTTTAGGAAGTTATCAGGAAATTAATGTTTCTAGAAGAGCTGCAACCTTTTTAAAGATAACTGTAGTGATGTCTAGGTCTTTTATAAACTGTAGTATTAACTTATTTTTTTTTAAGCTAACAATGCCTAGGGCTTTATTAAGCTACATAAATTTGTTAAAACCCTTCATTAGTGATAGCCGAAAGTGCAACAAATACAAAGTATAATATGCTTTATGAATATAAGAAAGGCAATAGTATTAAATTAGCATTAAAAACATGACAGAATTTTATGAAAATGTGTTGAATATTCATAAATGTCAGTAGTGCTGGTTGAAAAAAATTCCATTTTGGCAATTTTGAATTAAAAGACTTTTGCATTGAGGATGCCTTACTGCAATTTATTTTGATGTTCTTGCCCTTGTAGAGTCTATTTCTCAACAGGGCCCTCGTGAAATGGTAAAATTTTTAAATAGAAATCATGAAACAGAGCATAAACATAGGAAAACTCCACAAAAATGTTGTTTGGGTACCACGTAACAACTGAGGGTAATGTTTACAATGTGGGAATATTTTTTCATCTCTTGGTATGAAATGCCTGAGCCATTTCTGTTATGGGAGCTAGGTTCCTCTACTGCAATATTAAGTGCAAGAAACGCTAGCTTGGTCACATTCATCATTCTTACTCCTAGATCTCTCTTCTAATAACAGAAGGCTTTGCTTTGCATTTGATGCAAATTAAAAGGTGTTATTCTTATATGAATGCCTCAATAATAAGTAAACAGCTACTGCACACATGTTAAATAATTATTCAATGTAGCTCTTGAAGGAAAATGTCCTTTATTGGTGAGCCTCCTTTATCACAATACACACCTACATATGACACATTTGGTCCAAGAAGAAATTAATGTATTGAGTTAGGAAGTTCTTGTTCACCTTCCACTTGTGCCATGGAATGTGCAATTTATTTAAGGCATTATATCACCTGATATGAAGGTGGCAAAGGATAACATACATATTTAATTAAAACCAAATGAATTCTTCAAGAGAGGTATCCACTGCTTAGTTAAACAATAGGGGTGAGTATGGTCAATAATGATGGAACCTACTTTGTTGTTGTTTTTTTATATATTAAAAATACCCATACTGTCCTCTAGCAGTTAATCTGCATCAGTAAATTTGGTGGGTGTATGGACTATGTGAGGTATATGTGATGGGGGAAAGAGAGGAATGGTAGTCATTGTCCTAAAAACAGGCAGATTGCAGATGCTTGCTCTATGTGAGACAAACCTAAAAGAGAATAAAGTTTTTTTGTGGGATGGAGGGTGATCAGAGTGGTAAGGGTAAAGAGAGAGTGGCAGTACTTTTGAATGAGATGGCATGATGCACTTGTTGTGTATGAACATGTGAGTTTGTGAAATATGTGCGTGAATTTGAGATTTACAAGGGTGAAACTATTTTATTGTGTTTGGACCACATAATGATATAAGGGAAGCTGAGAAAGAGAGATTTTGGAATGGCTTGGGATGTGTGGTAGATTTAATGAGTATCAGTTGCATGAGTGATCTGTACCTAGTAAGAAAATATATGCTGTGTGACATGCATATTTGATTTGAAAGTTTTCAGAGGTATGAATATGCGACTCTCTGATTAAATGATTGTGCTGTGTAAGGTTAAATTACTTGGTGCATGGTTAAGAAGAAGTGAGGAAGGTGGAAAAAAAGAGATCAGAAATGAAAGATTATGGAATCAGAGGGAAAGGGAAGAAAGAGTCTGTAAGAATTCTTGAAAAGAAAAGTAATGTGTGCCTGCATGGAGATTTATCAAATTTATAAGAAATTTAAGAAAGTGGTGGTGCAAGGGCTCTGTGTGGATGTGCTAGAACTAGAAAGAGAAAGCAAAATAATATGATGCGTGTAGTGTTAAGCAAAAATATGGTACCTATACATGCAAAAGTTTAAATTTTGCAGATAAAAATGACAGGGTGATGAGATTGAATGCATATAAGTATATGAAAAGGAAAGAGGAGTGTGTGATTAAAAATAAAAGAAAGGCAGCAAATGAAGTGTGTAAACAAAAGGGACTTGTGAGCAATGAAGTTAAAAGTAGATGGCAAAAATACTTTGAGCTATATAATGGGGGTAAAGTAGATGATGAAAATGTAAATATGATTGGTTTTGTAGATGTAAATTGGATGATGTATTGGGGGTTGGAAGAGATAAGAATTTAAAAGATGTTAATGCTGTGAGACTTATTAACCCTTTCAGACCAGGTGCTTTGTTCTTTTTCATTGCTTTCAAGGCAGCTGTAATCATACATATATACTCACACAGACAGACAGACCCAATTCTTACCTGGCAACCACCCTAGCTGCTCTTATTTTTGTCCAATACACTTTTGGTCCCCTCCTATCAGTGTGAAACAGTCAAATAAAGTGATTAGTCCTGAGCTATTAATATTAAAGTCAAATGGCACACCCTCATTGCTAAAGTTTACTCTAAACAAAGAAAGAAAGGGAACCAGATGCTGGGTATGATGGACATCCATCAAACCCCTTATTACCCGCCAGAATCACTCTCCATTCACCAACATCGTGGAAAAGAAGACCGGGATTAGGCATTTACATGGGCAACGGGATGTGAGTGCACACAACTACTACACTATGATAGGAAGAAGAGAGAACCGATGCCAGAATTGCTAACGGTGGCAAATCAGCCATTGCATCCTGTAGTTGCTTAGATTTTAAAAAATGGTAGTGATTGTGTTATGGAATCAGTCTGGTGGATGTTGTAAGGCATTGAAAGTGGAAGAGTGCATTAATAGTGCTGTTGTATAAAGGTAGAGGGGAGTAAAGTGAATACAAGAACTATGTAAAAAGTCAGTCATTGATAGGGGATAAATAGGGGCATTTTAAAAAACAAGGGACAAGTGTATGCTGGGTTCATGGATCAAGAGAAAGCTTATGATTGTGTAGATGAAGAAGCATTATGACAAGTTCTAACCATGTGTGGAGTGAGTGGTAAACTGTTAGATGGTGTGGAGTATTTATGTTGGAATAAGCATGCATTAGGGACAGATAGAGTAAGTGGTTTGACATAGATGAGGTTTTAAGACAAGGCTGTGTGATCTTAACATGGTTGTTTAATGTCTTTATGAAAGGGGCAGAGAGATTGATGGGTTGTATCTTTTCGAATTGGCTGATGTCATGGCTTTGATGGCTGAAAGTGAGAGGGATTTGGAAAGGTTGATTGCAACTTTTGGCAGGGTGTGTGAGGATAGGTCTAAAAGTGAAAGAAGAGAAGAGTAAGATAATGGGAATTTGGGGCTGAGATATCCGTGTCTGTGGTATCACACTTGAAGAAGGTGCAAACTTTTTTTTTTAGCTCCCTGGGAGAGATACCATCTCCACTCCCTCCAACTGCTTGGGATATTAAGGGAGAAATCTTTGATTTTACAGCCTGTGTTGTAAGCCCCTCCAACATTACCGCAATTAAGTGTGGCAACGCTTTGTGTCAGAGTCCTGAGGGACCAGGTTAGAGTGGAGGGAGGCTGTTGCATGCTATGGAAAATTTGTAGCCCCTTCCCCCCCTTGCTAGCGATCCATGCAACAGCTAGGAAGTGTAAGTTCTATTGCAACTTAACCCACCTGACTGCCAAAATTGCAGCCAGTGGTCATTTCACATCCACTTGGGAATGACTGACTACACTTCAACTTTTTCTCTTTTACTACAAGGTGACTAATATCTAGGATGCATTTTTTATGCTACTGGTACAGATGAACCAGATTGCAACCAAAAGTTGAGTTTTTTTTTTGCCATAGTTCATGTACCATTTATTGCAGGATAATAAAATTTAGATGCACTGAGACAAATGTATTAAAAGAGCCACAAAGTTGCGAAAAGTTTGATAGACAAATAAAAGAATAAAAGCAAATTTATGACAAATAAAGGAATAACAACGTTTTTTATAAAAAGTTGCAATCAAATCTATTCATATCATTAATTTATATAGATTGAATTATGACAGTTTCCAAGTCGCATGATGACAGGTTTATGTGACCTATTTATAATTTGGAATAATCTAGAATGCTCTAGCAACACTCTTTCTTTAGCATTACAAACTAGTCTTATTCTAGAAAGGTAGTGAACTTCTTCTGACATCAAATCAAGAATAATTACAAAGTTCCAATATAAGATGAGCTGCAGAAAATTACTGAAGAAATAAATTTAGAGTGAGGTCAGTAACAAGAAAGTTTGAGGAATTTGGGACAACTGCAAATCAAATCTTTCTCATTCAGTTTATTCTTGGAAATTTCTACACCTTATGGTTTTGGAGGATCCCTAGATGTTAAAAATAACCCAAGGATAACTAGATGGGAGATGAATAATAAGTTAAGAGGAAGGCATCAATGCTATTTGAACAGTGTCTGCAAGATTTTAATTTTGAGTCATTTGTTATGGTCAGTAGGGTGTCCCATCCTTACATATGAAAATAAAAATTTGCAAGAATCAAATTGCACACTTGAAGTAAGAAAAAATTAGTGCAATTTCATTGGCCTATTAGGAGAGGAAGGGTCCCTCATTGACCTGGTTTATTCCACCTTATATGAGCGAATAAATATATGAACATTACTCATTCTAGAATGGAAGTGTAAAATGTAAATTCTTTTTAATGATTAAATTAAAGAAGATGGACATTCTTTCTAATGACTAAATTAAAGAGAGATGGAAATTCTTTCTAAAATCAAATTTATTAAATGAAATAGAAATTTTTCCTAATGGCTTCATTTCATTTCTGAGGACAATCTTTTTGGCCTTTGATAGAAACTGCTAGCACTGGTATTTGATAACTTGGTACATGAGCTGCCATTCCTGCTCATTTTTTGTTAGCCCCTCATGAAATCTGCCAGTTTCCCACCCATTCTGCCTTGTCATTCACAAACTTCAGCAATAGTGCACATCTTTGAAGATTTTTTTTTTAACAGGCAGCTTCAGGGAATGAAAATGATTTAGTTATTTTTGTGACCAAGGTGCTCAAATCCAACTGTCTTGCTCTCAAAACCTTCTTTCCCTCCAGCCAACGTATCTTCTAGGTTTTTGGTCTTGTGCAGGTTTTGGAGCCTAGCTGTCTTTTCTGCATTGGTGATTTTGAAGGAGAACATAGTGAGTCTGGCTAAAGCTTTGTTTAGGTGCCAGAGGTGGCCCTGAAGTTGTATCAATGCAGCAGCACCTACATCATCTTCCACTGCCTTTTACCATTCTAGGTCATCCAATAGCTCTGGAGGTAGATGGTGATGGCAAAGATGTTTATCCTGTGCTGGTGGAATTGGCTTCAGAAGATTAACATCTTCAGACAGAAATGTCTTTGGTTATCTACCTCACTTGGTGGTAAGCTTCAGGACGTTTGTACTGGAGATCTTATTTGTCATGACCATTGATAAAAACTAGAGCAATGATCAGTAACTCTGGGTAATAATCTCTTGGGGACTCAATTTCAAACTGTTCAATGAAGTGGACAATTATTTTTTTCAATGTCATTCATTCGAAAAAGATGTTTCTTGGGCCATCATGATTAAATGGAGTGTCAATGAACTTCCATTGAGATTTGTAGTGAGCAAACATCACAATTTCAAAGACAGATGACCTAAAAAACAGTTTAATAATTTCAGCATGTCTCCAAGCTAACAAAGAACATGATGGTCCAATTGGTTCTGGATAATCATACAAGCACTGCTGTTGTGTCCAGGCAGAGACAGGCAATATATGGTTGAAATTGTGGCCAATTATCCAGCACCTTCAGAGCAGCTCCATCAATCTACTGTCCCATGATGTCAGGGATCTTTTGGATTGCTAACAACTTCTCAAGATTCTGACCACTGAGCAGAACAGTGATTTAGACAAGATGATTGAGGATAACTTAACTCCTGCAATAGTGATTGCTGTACTCACAATGTATATCCAGCGCTGCTGCAAAATTGGGATATTGAATGATCCTCCTTGGTGACACTTACTTGGCCATCCTTTGGAATGGATCAAGAAGCCAAATGACCAGGAGAGCTATATTGGACATCATCATCAGATGAATTGGCCATTGACTGCAGAAGAAGAAGAAGAACCACTTTCAGCATTCCTTTTGCTTACAGGGATTCCATCTCTTTGCAGCTTTTTCTTCTTCTCCTGCTCTTCAGCTACTTGGCATTTCTTCCACTCCACCCCTCTGCGGGCAAAGTCCACTCCTCTTCTCTGATGTACATCTTCCACAGGGTTGTCTGGTCATTTAGAAAGTCTCAATCTTTGAGGACTAAGTTTCATGGATGGCTTGGATTCACTTTTTCCATTCCAGTTGCTTCTCTCTCCCACAGTTTCAGTTTTTGGCAATCTCATAATCCATGGAGAGAGCCTTGATTCCTTGATAGGCTTTGTCATGTGGGAGATCAGAATAAATATCCCAGTTCATACTGCCATAATAACCTCATCACCTACCACATTGTCATCTTCTGCCATGGAAGTGAAAAACAACATATGTTGAAGAAAATCTCCCACTGTCAGGAGTTAACACAACATTTCCAGGGTTTTATTTTGCAATGCCCTCACCAACCAGATGGTCTTGATGCTTTCTTATATCCATAACCTGAAAAGAAATATGCTATAATTCAGATAATGTAGAAAGTTACTTTACTTTTCAGTAATAGTAAAACATAGTTTGAGGAGCTGCTTAAAATTAAAGATCACAAATGAATGAAAGAAATTTAGGGGTGTGCATGAGAAACTTGTGGAATAAAAAAAAAAAATTGGGACTGGTAATTAACTGTTCAGATAAAATGAAGATTAAGTTCAGCACAAATGATGCCAGGTGTTTGGTGATGAGGCTGGTATGCCAAAAAACACTGATTCCACAGTAAAACATGCAGGTGGATCTAGATCTATTATATTTTGGTGTAGTCTTGGTGCAACAGGCATTAAACAATGAAAAAAAATCATCAGAGAAAGACAATGAGCCTAAACCCTTCATCAAAATTGGTATCTCATTAGTTGAAAGAAACTAAACAAAGCATTTTGCTGTCACTATCTCAGTCACCAGAGCTCAACCTGATAGAAAATTTATGGCATGAAATGCGAAGATAAGTGGAATGAAATTCCATCCAAACTTTGCTTGAACCTAGAGGCAAAATTATACTAATCATTTGAGGAATGTCATTAAGCAAAAAGTTTCTAAGTTATTGACTATTAGTTATCAAATTGTATAGAGTATGGATATTTTATTTTTGCAAATTTTTATAAAAGTGCCATATTTGTCTTATGAAATTTTAAAAGATTTGTCTGTCTATTAATACATTCTTCTGAATGCCTCCAAATTTTGTTGCCCTAAATAATGGTTCATGAACTATGGCAAAAAATTGTGGTATTAGGTAAGGATATGAATACTTTGTAGAGCAAGTGTATTATTTAGATTTAGCATTGGTAGAAAATCCAGTTCTTGGCTTCCTAATTTATTTTGAATGTGATAGATTTATATTCCATTATTATATATAACCTAGATTTTTTTATTTGCAAGAAAAATAATAAGGCTTGACTGAATTCCTTTTAATTCATCCTATTTGAAACTTAAGTGCATGCATTTTTACTGATTTGATGACCAGATTAGCTTCCCATGCTGGATGTCTTTTTTACTTAGCTTTAAAGAAAATCCTTAAGCTTCTATTATTTGTATCTTAAATTTTTTTTCTTTTTCCCTCATATTTTTTCCTACCATGAAACCATTTTGTTCCCCCTCCTTAACCCAAAGTACACTAAGCATGAATGGTACATTTGGTTTTAAGGATTCTCAATTGAGTATGAGACTCGCTACTTAGCAGGAAGAAATCTTAAGCTTGTGTTTCTTAGTTTACACATCTTTCTTTGGCCTCATTATGATCAGTAATGAAATTTAGACTTTAATTTCACCACAATGAAAGGCTTAACTCTTCCACTTAATGCAATAAGGTGATCAATTACATAAGTGCTCCCATTTCCTCTTCCACCAGAGGAAATGTGTATTGTTTAAAAGTGATGTGTCATTCTAGAGTAACACCCAGAAGTGTTGCTTTACAGTTGAGTTCAGTCGCCAACAGCTCTCACTGCATCCGCAGCTGATCTCGATGGTGCCTATGCCGCCGAGAGACGCCAGTCATACCCTAAGCCCTTTGGGTTTAGGGCCAGGAAACTCCTTCGAGAGGTAGATATAGCTCTCGGGCCGGTGGCGCCCCTGGTTCTGCCCAGGACGCCACCCTGGAGGGTACCACATTTGGCTATTTGTCGCCACGCCTCTGCTCCCAAAGCTTGTACTGCGCCGGGAGTATTGCGTTCGACCTTTTTGGAGCACACATCGTGTCACGCTGGTACCGTGCCAGTGTATACGGATGGCTCCAAGTCCCAAGAGGGGGTCGGCTTCCACGCCGTATCCCCTCTGTTTGAAGTCAGCGGGGCTTTACCAGGCGCTGCGTCTGTCTTCACGGCCGAGCTGGTGGCAATACACCACTCGGTACGGGAGATTACGCGACGTGCCCGGTTCGGAGACCGGATTGTGATCTATAGCGACTCACAAAGCGCCCTGAGTGCTCTCGGGGCATTGGAATCTCCGCATCCCCTGGTTCGCGATATCCGTGACGCCACGGTTTTGGCGAGCCGGGCAGATGTCGAGATTATCTTCTGCTGGGTTCCTGGACATGTAGGAATTGCGGGGAATGAGCGCGCCGATGAGGGCGCCAAAGAGTCCGCGAGGACTCTGCGACCGGACCAGCGTTTCGCTCTTCCTCACACCGACTACATGGCAGGAATACGGGCAGCTCTTCGGACTGCTTGGCAAAGAAGATGGGAGACGGTCGAGGGGAACTTAAAGTTGCGTGCCATTGCGCCGCGACTGTTCCCATGGACCTATCCCCCAATGCCGCGGCGGCTTCAGGTTGCTTTCTGTCGTCTCCGAATCGGACACACTCGTGTGACGCATCGCTATCTGGTGGAGCGCTCGCCTGCGCCCTATTGCAACGACTGCGTCGTCCCCCAGACTGTTCGGCACATTCTTGTCGAATGTCCCAGTCTGGGTGATCTTCGCGCACGACACCTGTCCCGGTACCGGGATGGGCGGGGTCGCTACCGCCTGTCCCTTGTACTCGGGACGAGTGCGTGCACTTTGACTGGTGGACTTGCTAACTTTTTGGGGGAGGCCGGCCTTCTCCCTTTTTTTTAACCAGGCTTAATTTTTGTTGTTGTTGTTGTTGTTTTTGTTATTGTTTTTTTTATTGTTATTACTTTTTTGTTGTTCCCTGTTCCATTTTTTGAAGTAGCCTAGAACTAGGCTGTTTGTTTACGGCGACTTATGCCTAAGTCGGCAGTCGCCAGATAGCCCCTTAAAAAAAAAAAAAAAAAAAAAAAAAAAAAAAAAAAAAAAAAAAAAAAAATGAAGACGAGAGCGAAGATGAAAGTTTCCTCAAATGAGATCTGTGGTCTTGGGGATGATGGGAGCTCATGGAGGCCCCACCCCCCTAAAATGAACATGGTTCCTGAGGTGACCCACCTCCAGATGTTAGGATCTTCTATGGGGTCGTACCAGGGCTCTGTGCCAAGCGTAGAACCCAAGTCCAGCCCTATGCATGAGCCTTTTCAGACTGCTCGGGTCCCCGAGGCGTCCTATGACAGCCAAGACCTTCTCCATTTGAAAGAAGGATCTTGCTGAGGCTGGTCCATCTGGCCTAGGGGCTCTTGCTGACGGAGGAGAGAAGCAGGTTCATTCGCCGCCCTCCTCTCCTAAGAAGAAAGACCCCCCTAAAAGACAAGACTCAAGGCTCCGTTTCCTCCTCGTTAGCCGCGCAGACGGACGGGGCCGAGGTTGTGTCGGTAAGCGACCCCCCGTAAGGGGCGCAGCGATTTGCCATCCTGGCCGCCGTGCTGACAGGACTCAGCACCCCGTCCGACCCCAGCTTAGCCTCTTCTCCTTCCTTCAAAACACTTGTTTCCTCTCTTTTCCTACCTCTCCCACACCTTTCTCTAGTCAGCCTCTAATTTCACAGGGTAGATGCTGACCTTCTTCTCAGCCAACCGTCCCGGATCGGTGTTGAGGGGGGAAGGGACAATGTTCCCTAACCCCTGAGCTCTGGTCTGGGGTGGTTGGTTTTTAACAACCTGCTTCATCGCCACCCATACCTTCCTCACATCCCTTTTCCTCTCCTCTTCACAATCTATCTTTTTTACGCCATCCAAGTTGGAGCCGCCATGCCGATGGACTGCCAGGTCACCAGGAGGGAGAGGTGGTCCCAAATGGCGGCGCCTGGCTCTGCCGGGCCTGTAAGCACCTCTTGCAGTGCGGGCTACATGGTCCTTGAGGAAACCCAACCTCAGATGGTAGGGCCTTCCATGAGGGGGAATCCGGGCTCGGCGCCAAGCACCGAACCCGAATCTGCCCCTATGCAAGGTCCTCCCCAAATAGCTGAGGGCTCCGAGGCAGTACAAGGAGGGAAGGGATCTCCTCCAACCGGTGCCCCTGCGACCACCAGGACCCTCTCCATTTCGGAGAAGGACCTGGCTGAGGCCGGTCCATCTGGCCTAGGGGCTCCTATCGGCGGAGGTGAGAAGCGGGTTCATTCGCCGCCCTCCTCTCCAAAAAAGACTAAGAAGACTCGGGGCTCCTCTCCATCCGCGGGGGCTGCGGGGACGGATGGGTCTGCTACCACTTTGACAAGCGACCAAGCCAAGATCGGCACATCCGGCCTCTCTGCCCTCCCGGGTGCGGAGCCCCTGACTACGACAAAGATCAAAAGTGCACAGGGCGGAGCATCGATGACATCGGGGCCCCTCATTCAGAGGTTACCTGGCGTTTTCGACACGGCTGGCTTCAAACGCCTCGTTATTCGCTCCACTGATGGCACCATGTTGGCTAAGGGCAACATGATCCATCAGAGGAGAAGATTAGCTAGTGCAATTGGTAGAGAGCCGAAGGTTACCCGTTTCTCGGACAGGAGCCTTCTGGCGAATCCCGCTGAGGCGGCCAAGATAAGTGCTCTTCAGACACTTGTGGCACCCCGGTGAGTGTGACGCCGCACTCTACCATGAACTTTGTGAAAGGAGTAGTTTATGCGAGGGAACTCGTTGACTACTCCATTGAGGACATCACCTTAGAGCTGGCAGACCATGGGGCGGTCAAGGTCGAACGTGTGATGAGAAAACAGTGAGGGGCCTCGAGATCCACCCCTACACTCTTCGTCACGTTCGACTGTGATAAGCTCCCTGAGTCGGTGCGTGCCGGTTGGTGCAGCTACCGCGTGAAGGCATTCGTGCCACTGCCGCGGCGGTGCTATTACTGTCACCGCTTCGGCCATACGAATCGTTCTTGTAGACGTGCAAAGTCGGGGTCACCCGAAGTCTGTGTAAATTGCTCCAAGGTCGCACACGATAAGTCCAAATCGTGTGTGGCCAAGTGTGTCAATTGCGGAGAGCCGCACCCCGCTTCTTCCAAGCAATGTGGTGCATATCTCCTTGAGAAAGAAATCCTGGCCGTTCAGGCCCAGGATCGACTCCACCGGTCATGCGCCTCCACCGAGTCGTTAGACTCGCAGGAAGCAACACCCCTGAAGTTGGTCGCTAGGCCATCTTCCGGGGTTCCTAAAGCTGTCCCCTGAAAGGAGGACAGCAAGAAAGGAGCTTCGGCTCCTTCGCCCACGCCTACTGTTGGAGCGAGTGGCTCGGAGACGGTGGTTCCTCGAAAAGAGGGCCCCCCCCCCCGCCTCCGAATCCGCAACGCCCGCCTAAGGTTTCGAGGCGGAGGGAGGAAAAGACTCGCATGGCGAGCCCAACCTTCCCCAATAAGTCCTCGAAGGCGACAGCGCCTTCAGCGATTTGTCCGGCCAACAGCGCCCGGGGTTCTGCCTCCAGCAAGCGTACGGCCATTTCCGTGAGGGTCTTCTGTTCGAGGAAGGCCCACGCGTCTCCTCCGAGCTACGCCTGGAGGGCATATTCCTTCGATGGAATTGCCGTGGACTCCGGGCTAACTGGAAGGAGCTGCGGAGGCTCGTCCCGTTCCCCGTTAGCTATCGTTTTGCAGGAGACCATGCTAGGCGCGTGCCCCCTGCCCGCCATACCGGGGTATAAGGTTCTTGCGACCCGACCACCACGAGATGGCCGGGCTGGGGGACTCGCGGTTTACACCCGGTATGATGTCTCCGTTCTTCCTTTCTCTTTAGATACCTCATTTCAGGCAGTGGCTGTGCAGTTGCACCTGGATAGGAGGTATACTATCATTTCTGCGTACATTCCACCGTCAGCTGACTTCTCGACGCGGGGGACTTCCGCCGAGTCCCTTTCTCTTGCTTGGAGATCTAAACGGCAGGCATCCTCTCTGGGGAGATTACTCAATAAATCCCAGGGGACAAGTCCTTGCCGATCTGATCGAAGAGCTTGAGATAGGTGTCCTAAACATGGATGAGTTTACGCATCACTGTCCGAGACCGCTTCATTTTCTTGCCTTGATCTATCTTTGTGCTCTTCGGATGCACAGCCTGATTTTGATTGGGGGTTGGTAGATGACCTCCATGGTAGTGCTAACTTTCCCATTCAATTATCATTTTCAGGGCAACCACCGCCTGAGAGCCCACCTCAGTTGTGCTTGCCGCGGGCGCGGTGGCCTGCATTTCAGGAAATGACTGAATTCTCTATCTCAGTCGAGGAGTTTAGGTCGGTAGATGAGGCCGTTGAGTTCTTCTCCGGCAACCTCATCGCCGCGGGCCTAACTACTATTCCTAGAACGTCTGGCCGTTTTGCACGCCGACCACTCCCATGGTGGTCGGCTGAGTGTGAGACGGCCCTGAAACAGAAGCGTTATGCCTACATGCGCTATAAGCGCCGCCCGAACGATTTCACTGTCGCTGAATTTCTCCGGGCTAGGCCTAGGTTCTTTTATATTTCGAACACGCCAGCCGCTCTTCTTGGCGGGCATACGTGTCTTCACTTAACGGGAAGACCCCTTTAGCAGAGGTGTGGAAGCGAGTCAAAAGGTTTCGGGGCAAGTTCTTGCAGGACCCCCCTCCCGTTCTCCAGGAGAATGGGACCGCAATCTCGGACCCCGCGTCCGTGGTGGAATCATTCGCGACCGCTTTTTCCGCATTCTCTAGCCGGGATGCTGCTCCGCCAGCATTCAATGCACGTCGTGATGTCGCGGAAGGCCGCCGGCTGGACTTTACCTCCAGAGGCGGAGAATCCTTCAACGACAAGTTTACTGTGAGTGAGTTGCGCTCCGCTTTCGCTTCGTGCGCGGACACCGCCCATGGTCCGGACGATGTCCCGTACTCCATGCTTCGACACCTGGGTGAGCGAGGTATGGCCTTTCTGTTAGATTTGTTCAACAGGATCTGGGTGGAGGGTCTTCTCCCCGATTCCTGGCGAATCGCTACTGTGCTCGCCTTTCGCAAGCCGGGGAGAGATCACTCTACTTCGACCGGTTTCTGCCCAATATCTCTAACCTCGAGCGTCTACAAGTTGCTGGAGAAATTGGTAAATGTTAGATTAGCCTTTTTTCTGGACAGCGGATGCCATCTGTCTTCTGCACATTGCGGCTTCCGCAAGTTCCACTCCACGTCGGATGCTCTGCTCCGACTGGAAAATGCCGTCTGTGAAGCTTTCCTTCGTAGACAGCACTACGCTACTGTGTTTTTTGATCTGGAGATAGGCCTATGATAGCGCATGGCGATATGGTATCATGGAGAGACTCCAATCTTTATATCTGAATTTTTGCGAGGTCGTCGATTCCGCGTACGGGTGAGGGGAAGCCCTCTCCAGCCCAATAGACCAGGAAGAGGAAGTGCTTCAGGGGAAGTGTCCTCAGTGTGACGCTCTTTGCCCTGAGTATCAACGGTATCGGTGCTGCTGGAAGATGTTCTTGCTATCCTCTACGTGGACGACCTTTCGATCGCTTTTGGCGCAGCTCAGATGCCAACTCTGGAGCGTCAACTCGAACCGGCATTGAACCGCGTCTCTCTCTTGCTGAAGCGCACAGGCTTCGGTTTTCCTTGGCCAAGACTAAGGTGGTGCACTTCTGCCGCCATACGCTGCTCCACCCTGACCTAGACTTGTTTCTAAATGGACTTCGCCTGGAAGTGGTTGACTCGCACTGTTTCCTTAGTCTTGTATTTGACCGAGGACTCACCTGAGAGGCTCTTATTCGCAGCCTTAGGGTCTCTTGTACCCACGTCATGGATATTCTTCGTTCCGTGATGTTCAGCGCATGGGGCGCTGATAGGGCTACTCCCTTACTTTTATATCGATCCTTTGTTCGTTCGAAGCTAGCTCCACTACGGATGCGAGTTGTATGCATCCGCAGCCGAGCGTGTATTGCGGAAGGTGGGCTCACCATCACACCGCTCTTCGCCTAGCGACCGGTGCCATCCTCATGTCCCCCATTGAAAGCCTACTTGTCGATGCAGTGGAGATGTCACTCGCTCTGCGCTATTCAAATTGTATTATTCGATTGTACACGCTAGCCAGGCCCCTCCCTCAATCGCCTCAGTCGCCGAGAGACGCCAGTCATACCCTAAGCCCTTTGGGTTTAGGGTTAGGAAACTCCTTCGGGAGCTCAGTATAGCTCTCGGGCGGGTGGCGCACTTGGTTCTGCCCAGGACATCACCCTGGTGGGTACTACCTTTAACTATTTGTTGCCACGCCTCTGCTCCTAAAGTTTTTACAGCGCCGGGAATATTGCGCTCGGCCTTTTTGGAGCACACTTCGTGTCACGCTGGAACCGTGCTAGTGTATACGCATGGCTCTAAGTCCCACGAGCGGGTCGGTTTCCACTCCGTATCCCCTCTGTTTGAAGTCAGCGGGGCTCTGCCAAGCGCTGCGTCTGTCTTCATTGTCGAGCTGGTTGCAATATGTACAGCGCTCGGTACGGGAGATAACGCGCCGTGCCCGGTTTGGATACCGGATTGTGATTTATAGCGACTCACAAATAGCCCTGAGTGCCCTTGGGGCATTGGAATCTCCTCATCCCCTGGTTCGCGATATTCGTGACGCCACGGTTTTGGCAAGCTGGGCGAATGTCGAAATTATTTTCTGCTGGGTTCCTGGACATGTAGGATTTGTGGGAAATGAGGGCACCAAAGAGTCCGCAAGAACTGACCGACCAGACCACCGTTTCGCTCTTCCTCACACCCATTACATGGCAGGAATAACGGCCGCTTCCTTGGCTGCTTGGCTAAGATGATGGCGGGCCGTCGAGGGGAACTTAAAGTTGCGTGCCATTGCGCCTCGACTGTTCCCATTGACCTACCCCCCTAATGCCACGACGGCTTCAGGTTATTTTCTGTCGTCTCCGAATTGGCACACTCGCATGACGCACCGCTATTTGATGGAGCGCTCGCCTGCGCCTTATTGCGGCGACTGCTTTGTCTCCCACCAGACTATACATACAGCATATTCTTGTTGAATGTCTCAGTCTGGGTAATCTTCGCGCCGCTTCTCTGCAAGTCAGTGCATACGGACTTGCGCATTATACGACTCTTTGAAGGAGCCTAGCTTCCTCCAGTTTATTTGACTGTTTGTTGTAGGTCACCTGTTTGTGCGTTGGGGGAGGCGGGCCTATCTCCGCCGCCGTAGCGCGCTTTGCTTTGTTTTTGTAATTATTTTTTAGCCTTTTTCCTCTTTATTTGTTATTTCAATATTATTTTTTTGTTTTAATATAGCTTATTAGTAGGCTGTATTGAGTAGGGCGACTTATGCCCAAGTAAGCAGTCACCAAATGGGCTCTTAAAATAAAAAAAAGTTTGGGTTGAGGTAGACATTGTTTAGTGTGAACCTCTTTGTGGATTTATTTGCATAGATGTTTACACATAAGGTTTGAGTAATGGTAAGGGGTATGTTATGCATGAAAAGGTTAAATATGGTCGAGGATAGGATGGTACCTTGGGGAACCCCATTGGCGAGCTTTTTCCTTTTGGGAAGAAAGTTCGCTATCCATTGTCATTGGTGTGATAGTTGGTGTCCTGTATTTTTTTTGTATGGGAATGTGGTGTGTAGTTTTTAGGTGCAGTTAAGTGGGATTCCTCAATTAGCGCAATGTGAATGTTTTCAATTTTTTAGTATTTTTTGTAATTCTTGCTGCTCAAAATTTCGTTACTATTTAGTGAGTGGGTAAGTATTTGTGCATGGTTGCAGCTCCACTTGTCTATGTAACTCTTTAAGGACTTCTGCTGCTGATTATTGCATATTGTTAGGTGAGAAGGTTCGTTTGCTGAGTGAATTTGGACTTATTCGCCTTCTAGTAGTTTGATGGCTTTGTGTATCTTGTGCGTACCATTAAGGTGGCAATTTTTCCTCTTGTTTTCCAGAACTTTGTATCTTTTTATAGTTGTGTGTCTATGAAGTCTTGTCAGTGTCGTATGTTGTTTAATCAGTGCTTTAATTCTGCATGTCTATTTTTTAATATTGTCTGGGTTTCTTGGTTTTTGTGTATATTTCATTTGCCATTACATAAAAATATTTCCCTGCTTAACCCAACCAATTCTCACCGAGGTAGCAGTGTGACCAATACAAGTATCAGTGATGCATTTTGCTGATATGATTGGTCTCCTACTTGTATCGTCACTTAAAATTTGATATATGATATGATAATTTAAGATCAGTCAGGTCTTAATGAGTCTGAATGCTTTTCCCAAATTTAAAGTAAATTATATTTTTTCTCAGGAATTGTTTGGCGAAAATTGGAGGAAGATATCAAAGTTTATTGCAACAAAGACAACTAATCAAGTCAAACTCTATCACAAGCAGTGGGCGGAGACAGCAAGTGTGATTCCAGAGTGTGTCAACTTTGCAAATGATTCCTCTATATATCTTCCTTTGACACACAATAATGACGATTATTTCAGAATGGATTACTCCACTTCTACAGATTTCCTTGAGAAATCATCACATAACATTGCCCTGGTTAACCCAGCGGATTCTCAAGCGAGTGTCAGTGGAACCGATAGAGACATATCAGAAATGCATTTAGTAGATGGAATTATTGTCTCTCCGTTGCATGACTGGAATTTAGGTTCTCAAGTATCGGTTACTGAAGAGAAGTCGACCCAAGATTTTCCTCTGGTCCCTCTCACTCTTGATTTCCCGGATAAAACTCCCAAGACTCGAAAGACAACGAAAAGAAACGACTTTGGTGTTTCCAAAAAGACCTCGAGCAGTCAGTCAAAAACTAAGAAAGGGCGGAAAACATGTGTGTCTTTGGCAACTACAGCCAAATCAAAAGATTCTTCTAGGAATATAATTAGAGCCCCTAAACAAACACTCCAAACCAATAAAGGGCAAATTATTCATCTTAACAACAGCGGGAGTGAGGACAGCGATGTAAATATTGACGATAGCGACAGCGAGAAATCAACAATGTTTTCAGCTGATGAATCAGCCACGGAGAAGGCAGAAAGCGAGGTGGAAAGCAGTGACGTAATTCAAATTGATGATAAAAATTCGAATCATAGCTGGGGAAGCAAAAATGAGGCGGAAGACTTTAAAAGTATTTCGGGAAAAAAACGAAACTTCGATTCTTCTTTAGAATTCAAAGATGATGATACTTCACAAAAGTTTATTTCGATCCGAAGTCGAATTCTCGAGGAATGGGACAACTGCAAGCCTTCTATTCTCACTAAAAATAAAATTATCACTGAATTTGGATCGTCTCTCAAGGACACGATTGATGAAATTTTCGATTACTTAGAAAAAAATTATCTCATTAATTCAGAGCAGGGTAGCATTAAAAGGAAGGGAAGTGATGAGAAACTGCTGCTACACCGAAAGAGTAATAGACGTCAGAAAGTAAATAAAACAAAAAATCAGTCAGAAATAATGAAAAAAGGTGGTGGTCTTACCATCAGTCATGATGCTTCTGGAGCTGTTATTGATGCCTTATACTTTCCTGAGTTTGGCTCTAGCAAACAAGTCAAAAGAAATTCAATGTCTAAACATCTTAAACTAGTTAACTGTTTTAAATATGATCCCGACACTCCTCCGCCATATAGAATATTTCTTCATCCCCAAACAATTATAGTTCTCGACATCCATTGTCACTCTTCCTCGTCAGAAGTTATTGGTTTGTTGGGAGGATTCATAAACTCGAGCGAATCCACGCTCTACGTCACAACCGCCGTGCCTACCAAAGCGTCCAGCTCGGGGTTCGATTGTGACATGTGTCCTCTTTCCCAAATGAATGCAGCGAACCGGATAAATGGGGGTGGGATGGCTGTAGTAGGCTGGTATCACTCCCATCCCTCATTCCTTCCCACTCCGTCACAGAGAGATATAGATACTCAGTCACAATTCCAGAATTGGTTCAAGAAAAGCGACGCTCCCTTCATCGGCATCATTGTGAATCCCTTCCCACCAGGAGCCGATTCGGAATCATCAGCGATTCGCTGCTTTCTTCTAGATGCTCCTCCCAGCCGCCATGCCTACGAAATGGCTCCAGAAAAATCCCAGATTGAAGATGTCCCCTACCACATTCCTTGGGATGTCATGCAAGAGACAAATTGGAAGTGGGCGGAAGTTGAGTCTGCCATCCAAGACGTTCTGCAGAAAAGTAAGGACTATTCGAGTCCTGTAAAATGGAAGAAGCACTGGAAAAATGGCCGATCTTACTTGGACAAACTGTGTGTGTCATTAAAATCACTTCTTTCTCATGACTCCTCTGAACTTGCTAGTCTTACTCATGATACAATAATGGCAGCGGTCACTTAAAATACAAGAAACTAAATTGATAAAATGCCTGGTGTTATTTGCCTTAAAAAAAGGAAGGGGAAAACCCCCTCCCTCTCTGGGACCTTTTCTTTCTTCTCAGAGAGGCTCTGGCCTTTTCGTGGTGAGGGGAGTCAGCCCTGGGCCCCTTACGGGTTTCCTGGTGCTGCCAACCAGACTTTTAACGCCCTTCTTTCCTTACCCCGCCCTATTACTTTATTCCCCCTCTTTCTCCTATCTAGTGGTCCTGACGGTTACCTGATCTCTGTTCATTTTCTCGGAATCATTGAATTGGCTTCGTCTACCGATGCCCAAGGAGAAACCTATTATTGGCCCCTTTTCGCCGCGCGTAGGAGAACTCGGGCAGCCTCTTCGATCTATAAAGATAGTGTGGTGGATCAGCATCCATTCTCCAAGAGCACATACCGGACGTAACCGAATTTAGAGTTGCAGTAGTGCCGGGCCCTTGTAGGCCTCCATGATGGGGAGTCCTGAGGGAGAATTTGAAGTTATTTCTATTTGCAATGGCTAGCCATAAACCTAAAACCTCTTCTCGTAAGGGTTCTCGTGCCAAACGTCAACTCTTTGCCGTCTCTTCTCCGATGTTTTGCGTAACGCTGGGCGAAACCTACCATCACGTTTGAGTTCCGACACGCCTGAAGCATATCGTCGTTCATCTACCATTAGTGTTAAGTATTCACGATATACAGTCGAACCATTGCTCTCATACCTAGATGCCTAAAGCTGCTTCCCTCTCTCCGGCAGCTCTGGCCGGTTCCAACGCTCAAGGTGAGACACATGAAGACAGACGTTATCTGAAAGAATCGTCTATATAGACCAGTGAAGGTTCTTCCACCCGGCCCCTGGACCCAAAGCCGCGTGGTAAGAGGAATAACTCACTTGGTTCATCGACCACCAATGAGCGGGCAGCCTCTGGAGCTGACTCGCCCGTGCCTCGAGAAGGTAAAGCAGTGTCCTCCGGGGACACAGAATAGGCTGAGGGGGCCAGCTGATCAGTCCTTTCATTTCCCGGGGACCCAACAAAATAAAACTATAGCGAGACGCATTCTAGACCAGCCAGTTGCAGATTTCTGTGATTAAGGGATGGGAAGCATTAAAAGAGTGAATTGCTTGTGAAACACTCCTAGAGACGGAGAAATTATCAAATTCTTTAAAAAGTAAAATTTCAATCAGTCTAAAATCTAAAAACAATGGTTGAAAATTCAGCGGTAAAAATAAAAGCTACCGGCGGCAAACATAAAGTTACAAACTCTCGAGTAAGTGGCTGACTTGACACCATCTGTGTATATCGGGCAGTGTTCTATGTGTGAGGTCACATGCTCTAGGAACAGGCTCTTAAGAATGCAAGGGTCCACATGCTGGTACAAACTGGGAGGTGGAGCACGCCAGCTAGGGGTTATTAACGATGGAAGAGCAAGGATCCTTAGAGCACCCAGGTTGGAGAGATGATATATCCGGAGGTTCAAGGGGCGGGGTAAGGATGGCAACATCGAATGCCGCTGTTGACTCGGCAGCATACAGGCATCTGTAGACTTCTGATACAGGAGCCTGCTGCTGTACACGGCAGAGGTAAGCAAGGAGAGCACCCCAATCTCACAGTAAAAGCTGTTGACGGGAGAAGTGCGAAAGGTTCCACTGGAGAGACGAACTCCGGGGTTGATTTGTCACCCATAGTCCAATTTGGATTCGACGAGGGCAGTGTATAACGTCCACAGTATTTGACGATCACTGCCCCACGAAGTGTGGGAGAGGACTTCCAAAATATCTAGAGCCCGCAGACAGCCCGTTCGAAGATGGCGTAAGTGTGGTAACCAGGATAACTTGGGATCAAGAGTTACGCCCAGAAACCGAAACTCAGAGAAAACTATCTCTACACTTTGTAGGGAGATAGGTGGCAGAAAAAAGAGCCCCTCTACCCTGGTGCAAATACATTGCCTTAATTTTGCGCATGGAAAAGCGGAATCCCCTAAGTTCTGCACATTTTGAGACTGCATCAACTGTCAGTTGCAGTCGACGCGCTGCTGATGGAAGACGAGGTGGGTAACAGTATAGTGCAAAGTCATCGACGAACAGGGTCGCTGAGACAGCCCCTGGGATAGAGTAAATGATATCATTGATCGCAATTACAAGACATAAAACACTGCCCTGAGGAACAGCCTCCTCTTGGGGTTGCAGGTCGGAGTAGATGTCTCGAACACGCACTATAAAGGATCAAGATGCTAAAAAACTGAATAAAAGACGGTAAATGTCCTCTCATACCCCAAGCGTATAGCTGCTTTAAGACGCCGTATATACACATATTATCGTAGGCTTTCTCGATGTCGAAGAATATGGCCAGGAAGGACAATCCCAACGCACTATGATGAGCAAAAACCCTTCACCCATATATGTATGGTATTTGGTTATTAATGGGATTTATTTTGGGTTAAGAAATCGCCTAAATAGCGTTTCGAAAACCATTACCATAAATATGTTTGATGAAAGTAGTCTGCTAAATTTTGAACTAATGAACTAGGTTTTAAGAAAAACAAATATAAATATATTCACAGAATAAACGAATGCACAGTGAGATAAATTGGATTAGGAATACAATGTAAGATATGGTAAAATATGATTTAAAATAACAAGATGTGAAGTGAAATTGAAGTTGGTTAAGAAATCGGCCTAAATAGCGTTTCGAAAACCATTACCATAGATATGTTTGATGAAAGTAGTCTGCTAAATTTTGAACTAATGAACTAGGTTTTAAGAAAAACAAATATAAATATATTCAAAGAATAAACGAATGCACAGTGAGATAAATTGGATTAGGAATACAATGTAAGATATGGTAAAATATGATTTAAAATAACAAGATGTAAATTAAGATGTGAAGTGAAATTGAAGTTTGAGTAAAATAAAAATGACTAGGATGGGCTGAATTGGAGTTTGCAATAGGAGAAGTAAATAGAATTAGGACCTACTCTCGTATGGCAGTTTGCAGAGAATAAATGTGAGAGGATGAAGAATTAAACTAATTATGATTTATTCGGAGTTAATTGACTAATTATAGAAGGAATGATTTCCGACCTTTATGCTGAGAATGGCGAGAGATAAATGGGAAAAAACTAGTAGTGTTCATGTTGGTTGAGCTGAAAGCGTGTGTTTGTTTGTGCGTGAAATTTTAAGAGATGATGTTTGAACCAGTAGTACATTAAATGAATTTAGTTTTTCGTCACAGGATATTTGAATTAATAAAGGTTACATAAATTAAATGAATTGCAAAAGGTTATGGATAAATTAATTGAATGATTGAATTAACAAGTTAAGTAAAATAAATAAGTGAATTAATTATTAAGTTGTACATAATTTGCATGAATTATGTAGCAAAACGAAAAGTGGATTTGAAGTATCAGGGGTGGTTAAAAAGGTAGGGTTGAGGTTGTTTTGGGGAAATACTATACCATAAAGGGGGATTGCAGGAGGAGAATGAGGTGATACTGGTTCTAGATGAACATTTTCGGTATAAGCGGGTTTCAGGCGGTCGATACAGACAGTATCTTGCCTGGTTGGTGCCACGCTTTAGGACGAAGAATTTCGGCTTTCTGGAGATAACGAGAAAGGGTCCGTCATAGACTGGTTGCAACGAAGTGCGAGCTGAATCGCGACCGACGAAAACATGGGAACATGTTGTCATCTGCTTCGGCACGAAGGTTTTATAATTAACAGGCACTCTAGGGGCAGTTGGCTTAATTTCAGCCATCATCCGTACAAGGTTATGTACGTATGAAGAAGGATCTAGGTGAGAATGTAGAGGTCGGTCAGAGGAAGAAGAAAAAGGACCGGGTAGACGAAGTTGAGTACCGTAAACTAATTCCCCTGCAGAGCAAGCCAAATCCCCTTTCAAGGACGAGCGAATGCCAGGGAGAATCAAAGGTAGCTTGTCCACCCAAGTTATGTTTGGATCAGTGGGGCGTAAGCTTGCTTTGATGGTCCGATGCAGACGTTCTACCTTAGAGTTACTCTGGGGATGATAGCTTATAGTACGAAGGCGAAAGGAGCCAATCACTGATATGAGTGCATCCCATTGGTAGGATTCATTCTCTCGCACCAAAGAGGCTATTGCCCGCGCTGTGGAATTGGCTCATCCTTCACCAGGAACTCCCATCAGCGTCGTCTCTGATGCATCCTCAACCCACGTAGGTGCAACCTTGCAGCAGAAAGTTGGTGACCAATGGCAACCTCTTGCTTTCTTCTCTCGCACTCTTACAAACCCTCAAAAGAGATATTCAACGTTCTCTCGAGAACTCATCGGAATATATCTTGCTGTCCGCCACTTCCGCCATCATTTGGAAGGGCGTGGATTTACCATTTTTACTGACCATAAGCACTTGGTCGGTGTATGTTCGTCTCGTAGTACTTCGTCAGTACACACTGCAGTTGACACTCGTCATCTTGACTTCATCCTGCAGATGACGAACGATATTCGCTACGTTCCTGGTTCTTAAAACGACGTACCGGACGCGTTATCTCGCATTTCATCGATTTCATGCACGCAACTCTCCTACATTGCGCCCATCGATCATGCGATAATAGCGCTTGCCCAGGAACAAGATGAAGACACGCAAATACTACGTCACTCTTCTCAATTCGTCGTTCGCGAGATCAACTTGCCGGACAGTCCTTCCAGGCGCATCCCGGTTGACTATTCAATTGCCGACTGTCCTCGTCCTCTCGCTGACCGTCGGTACATTTTCGACCAAATTCATGGTCTCTCTCATCCTGGCGTCAATGCCACACTCAAGCTCGTTGCAAGACGCTTCGTTTGGCCAGGTATGAATGCCGACGTGGCCAAATGGACTCGCTCATGCCTTCTATGCCAGCGTGCTAAGGTGCACCGCCACACAAAAGCTCCTCTAGTCCCTTTTCCTCTTCCTTCGTCACGTTTGAACGCCGTTCACCTCAATCTAGTAGGTCCTCTTCCTTAGCCGACCGTTCCCCATTGAAGTGGCTCGATAGAGCAAACTCCCTTAGTGGGGAGAGGGAAGCCAGGCCCCTTCAGTCGCTTCCCTCAAAAGACCTGGTGGCTAGAATACTAAACCTAGCGAGGTCAAGGCCTGTGCCTTTCAAGAAAAGACTAATGACACTGCTGCCAATGGGACCTGTGATGCCTTGGGAGGGAGGGGCAGATGGAGGCCTAACACGAGATAGACATGGTCCTTGAGGGAACCCAGCCTCAGACAGTAGGGCCTTCCATGGGAGCGAATCCGGGCTCGGTGCACCCAACTCAAGTCCGCTCCTATGCAAGGCCTTCCTCAAACGGCAAGGGTTTCCAAGGCAGTACAAGGAGGGGAGGGATCTCCTCCTCCGACCGGTGCCCTACGACTGCCAGGACTTTCTCCATTTCAGACAAGGGCCTTGCTGAGGCCGGTCCATCTGGCCTGGGAGCTCCTGCCGGCGGATGGAAGAAGAGGGTTCATTCCCCGCCATCCTCTCCTAAAAAGAAAAAAACAACAACAAAAAAGACTAAAAAGAATTGGGGCTCCTCTCCATCCGCGGGGGCTGCGGGGACGGATGGGTAACCTGCCTTTCGGTAAGCGACCAAGCCAAGATTGACTGGTCCTTGAGGCAACCCAGCCTCAGACGGTAGGGCCTTTCATGGGAGCGAATTCGGGCTCGGTGCCAAGCACCGAACTCGAGTCCATTACTATGCAAGGTCCTCCTCAAACGGCTAGGGTTTCCAAGGCAGTGCAAGGAGGGAAGGGATCCCCTCCTCCGACCGGTGCCACTACAACTGCCAGGACCTTCTCCATCTTGGACAAGGACCTTGCTGAGGCCGGTCCATCTAGCCTGGGGGCTCCTGCTGGCGAAGGGGAGAAGAGGGTTCATTCACCGGCATCCTCCCCTAAAAAAAGACTAAAAACACTCGGGGCTCCTCTCAATCCGCGGGGGCTGCGGGGACGGATGGGTCTGCTGCCATTTCGGTAAGCGCCCAAGCCATGGTCGGCACATACGGCACCTCTGCCTTTCCACTCCCAGGTGCGGAGCCCCTGACTATGAACAAAAGTCCTAGAGCGCAGAGCGAAGCCTCGTTTACATCGGGGCCCCTCATTCAGAGATTACCCGGCGTTTTCAAGCCTACTGGCTTCAAACGCTTCCTCGTTATTCGCACCACTGATGGGACCATGTTGGCTAAGTGCAGCAAAATGATGCATGAGAGGAGAGGTTTTTCTAGTATGATTGGTAGAGAGCCTAAGGTGACCCGTTTCTCTGACAGGAGCTTTCTGGCGAATGCGGCGGATCCCTCCGAGACGGCCATGATAAGTGCTCTTCGGACACTTGAAGGCACCCTGGTGAGTGTGACGCCGCACTCTACCATGACTTTGTGAAAGGAGTAGTTTCCGAGGGAACTCGTGGACTACTCCATAGAAGATATCAATCTAGAGCTGGCCGACCACGAGGCAGTCAAGGTCGAGCGTGTGATAAGAAAACAGGGAGGGGCCTCGAGACCCACCCCTACACTCTTCGTCACGTTCGACTGTGACAAGCTCCCTGAGTCGGTGCGTGCCGGTTGGTACCGCGTGAATGCATTCGTGCAACGACGGCGGTGGTGCTATTACTGTCAACGCTTCGGCCATACGAATCGCTCATGAAGACGTGCAAAATCGGGGGGTACCCGAAGTCTGTGTAAATTGTTCCAAGGCCGCACACAATAAGTCCAAATCGTGTATGGCCAAGTGTGTCAATTGTGGAGAGCCGCTACCCGCTTCTTCGAAGCAATGTGGTGTATATCTCCTTGAGAAAGAAATCCTGGCCGTTCAGGCCCAGGATCTTCTCTAATTCCGCAAGGCTAAGGACTTGGTCCTGGTGCGCCAGGCTCTGCTTAGGACGTCTTACACCTCAATGCTTAGAAAGACACCCTCTGCTCTTGGCCCATCCAGGCGAACGAGCACACTTGTTTCCGCGCCCATTCGGAGCCCTTCTACAGGTTCTACTCAACCCAGGTGCTCCCCTGGTAAAGTTGGTGGCACAATGGGTTCAGACCCAGCTCAGGCTGTAACCAGGGCTAACCCTATCCCCCTTCTCCCAGCGTGAGCGTTTCCCGTAAGGCGAAATGACCACGCGCCTCCACCGAGTCGTTAGAATCAAAGGAGGCAACACCGCTGAAGTTGGTCGCCAGGCCCTCTTCCGGGTTCCTAAAGCTGTCCCCCAAAAGGAGGACAGCATCAAGGAGCCTCGGTTCCTTCGCCTACGCCTAGTGGTAGGCTGGGTGGCCGGGAGCCGGAGATGCTGGAAAAGAGGGCCCCATGCCTCCGAAGCTACAACGTCTGCCCTAGGTTTCAAGGCGGAGGGAGTAAAAGACTCGCACGGCGAGCCCAACCTCCCCCAATAAGTCCTCGAAGGAAACAGCGCCTTCAGCGCATTGTCCAGCCAACAGCACCCGGGGTTGCATACAGCCATTCCCGTGAGGGTCTTTTCTTCGAATATGCCTCTCGCATCTCCGAGCTAGGCCTGGAGGGCATATTCTTTCAATGGAATTGCCGCGGACTTTGAGCCAACTGGGAGGAGCTGCGGACGCTGGTCTCCTCTCGTTTTTCCTTGGCTATCTTTTTGCAGGAGACCATCTCAGCGCGTGCCCCCTACCCACTCTCCCGGGGTATAAGGTTTTTTGGATCCCACTACCAGGGAATTGGGGCTGGGCAGGTGGATGCGCCATTTACACTCGGCATGATGTCTGCGTTCTTCTCTTCGCTTTAGATACCTCCTTCCAGGCAGTAGCTGTGCATCTGTACCCCTATAGGAAGTATACTGTTACTTCCGCGTACATTCCACCGTCAGCCAACTTCGACGCGGGGAACTTCTGCGGCGTCGTGGCACGGTTGCCGACGCCATATCTCTTGCTTAGACAAATCCTTGCCGACCTAATCGACGAGCTTGAGATGGGTTGCCTAAATGTGGATGAGTTTACGCATCACTACCCGAGAACCGCTTCATTTTCCTATCTTTATGTTCTCCGGATGCACAGCCTAATTTTGATTGGGGGGGTGGTTGATGATCTCTATGGTAGTGATCAATTTCCCATTCAAATATCATTTTCTGTGCTCTGCCACCCGACAGGCCTCCTCGGTGGTGCTTATCGCGTGCGCGGTGTTCTGCATTTCAGGAAATGACTGAATTGTTTATCTCATTCGAGGAATTTTTTTTCGGTAGATGAGGCTGTTGAGTTCCTCTCCGGCACCCTCATTGCCTGGCCGTTTTGCACGCCGATCACTCCCGCGTTAGTCAGCTGAGTGTGAGACGGCCCTTAAACAGAAGCACTATGCCTACATGCGCTATAAGCGCCGCCCGAACGATTTCACTCTCGGTGAATTTTGTCTGGCTAGGGCTAGGTTCCGATATATTTGGAAGCACACACGCCGCTCTTCTTGGCGGGCATACGTGTCTTCACTTAACGTGAAGACTCCTCTAGCGTAGGTGTGGAAGCGAGTCAAAAGCATTCGAGGCAAGTTCTCGCAGTACCCCTCTCCCGTTCTCCAGGAGAATGGACCGCAATCTCGGACCCCGCGAACGTGGCGTAAACCTTCGCGACCGCTTTTTCCGCATTCTATACTCTGTATGCTGATCCGCCAGCATTCAATGCACATCGTGATGACACGGAAGGCCGCGGACTGGACTTTAACTCCAGAGTTAGGAGAACCCTTCAACAACAGGTTTACTCTGAGTGAATTGCGTTCTGCTCTTGCTTCGTTCGAGGATACTGCCCATGGTCCGGACGATCTCCCGTACGCCATGCTTCGACACCTGGGTGAGAAAGCCATGGCCTTTCTGTTAGATTTGTTCAAGAGGATCTGGGTGGATGGTCTCCTCCCATATTCCTGGCGAATCGCTAGTGTGCTCGCCTTTCGCAAACCGGGAAGAGATCACTCTACTCTGGCCGGTTTTCGCCCAATCTCTCTATCCTCTTGCGTGTGCAAGTTGATGGAGAAATTTTTAAATATTAGCTTAGCCTTTTTTTCTGGACAGCAGATGCCACCTGTCTTCTGCACAGTGCGGCTTCCGCAAGTTCCACTCCACGTCGGATGCTCTGCTCCAACTGGAAAATGCCGTCTGCGAAGCCTTTCTTCGTAGAGAGCCCTACGCCACGGTATTTTTCGATATGGAGAAGGCCTATGATTCCGCATAGCGATGTGGTATTATGGAGACTCTCCACACGATCGAGGCGAGGGGACACTTCCTAATGTTTATATCTGAATTTTTGAGAGATCGTCGATTTCGCGTGTGGCTGGGGCGAGCCCTCTCCGGCCCAATGGAGCAGGAGAGGGTGTCCCGCCCTAAGTGTCCTCATTGTTACACTTTTTTCCCTGAGCATTTATGGCATCACCTCGGTGCTGCCAGAAGATTTTCTCGCTACGCTCTACTTGGAAGACCTTTCGATCTCTTTTGGCGTGGCCCAGATGCCAACTCTGGAGAGTCGACTCCAACATGCATTGAACCGCGTCTCTCGCTATGCCGAAGCGCACAAGTTTCCGTTTTCCTTGGCCAAGACTAAGGTGGTGCACTTCTGCCACCATCCACGGCTATACACTGACCCAAACTTGCTTCTTAATAGGGGAAGCCTGGAAGTACTTGAATCGCACCGTTTCCTTGATTTTGTCTTTGACCAACTCCTCACCTGGGAGGCTCATATTCGCAGCCTTAGCGTCTGTTGTACCCGCGCCATGGATATTGCCCGTTCCGTGACGTTCAGCGCTTGGGGCGCTGATAGGGCTACTCCCTTACTTTTTTATTGATCCTTTATTCGTTCGAAGCTAGCTCAACTACGGATGCGAGTTTTATACATCTGTATCCGAGTGTCTAATCCGGAAGCTGTTCTCGATCCACCACACCGGCCTTCGCCTGGCGACTGGTGCCTCCTGCAGTTCCCCCATTGATAGCCTACTATTCGATGCTGGAGAGATACCACTTGCTCTACGCCGTGTACAGTGCATTACTCGCCTGTACAAGCAAGCCCCTCGTTTCCCTCAGTCGCCAACAGCTCTCCCTGCATACGCAGATGATTTCGTTGGTGCCTATGCTGCCGAGAGACGCCAGTCATACCCTAAGCACTTTGGGTAGGAAACTCCTTCGAGAGCTACGTATAACTCCCTGGTCGGTGGTGCCCCTAGTTCTGCCCAGGACGCTGCCCTGGAGGTTACCACATTTGGCTATTTGTCGCTACGTCTCTGCCTTCAAAGCTTATACAGCGCATTGCTATACCTGTTCGGACACTCGATTGTGATCTATAGTGACTCACAAAGCGCCCTCAGTTCTCTCAGGGCATTGGAATCTCCGCATCCCTTGGTTCGCGATATACGTGACGCCCCGGTTTTGGCAAGCCGGGCAGATGTCGAGATTTCCTTCTGCTGGGTTCCTGGACTTGTAGGAATTGTGGGGAATGAGCGCGATGATGCCGGCACCAAAGAGTCTGCGAGGACTCTGCGACCATAACAGCGTTTCACTCTTCCTCACACCGACTACATGGCAGGAATACGGGCAGCTTGGCAAAGAAGATGGGTAACGGTCGAAGGGAACTTCAAGTTACGTGCCATTGCGCCGCGACTGTTCCCATGGACCTACCCCCCAATGCCGCGAAGGCTTCAGGCTGCTTTCTGTCGTCTCCGAATTGGACACACTCGCGGGACGCACAGCTATTTGATGGAGTGCTCGCCAGCCCCCTAATGTGACGAATCTGTTGTCCTCCCAGACTGTTCGGCACATTATTGTTGAATGTCCTAGTCTGGGTGAACTCCGCGCACGTTACCTGTCCCGGTACCTGGACAGACAGGGTCGCTACCGTCTGTCCCTTGTACTCGGGACGAGTTCGTGCACATTGACAGGTGGACTTATAGATTTTTGGGTATAGGCCGGCCTTTTTCCTTTATTTGACTAGCTTTTGTTTTTCTTTTTTGTTTTTGTTGTTGTTGTTGTTGTTATTTTCTTTGTAGGTCGCACGCTCCTGCACCGGAGGGAGGCGGACCTCCCCCTGACGCCGGAGCTTGCTTCCTAACTGTTGCCATTTTCTCTTTTTATTATTGTTGTTTTTTCATATTCTTATTTTAAAGTAGCCTAGTACTAGGCTGTCGTGTTGCGGCGACTTATGCCCAAGTTGTTAGTCTCCAGATAGGCTCTAAAATTAAAAAAAAATTTCCAATCGACATGACCTAAGTCCCACTTGAAAGGCATGGCTGTATGAGGGCTAGGATGAAAGGCCGACAAGACAATAGAGAAGTGGTCACTCCCATGGAGGTCGTCGAGAAATGCCAATCAAAAATCGGTGAGGCAATCCGGGGAACAGAGAGACAGGTCAACACAACTAAAAGAATCCGTCTGGACTTGATAAGAGATAAATTTGCCTTCGTTTAAAGCGCAACGAAAGGCAAATAATAAAAGACTAGAACACTGCCTTTGGCATTCCGAATAATGTCGCCCCAATATGGGTGATGGGTATTAAAATCTCCAAGTAATAAAAATTGGGAGGGCAACTGATCTACAAGTTCTAAAATGTCTGGTCTTGCAAATGGTAAAGAAGGAGGAAGGTAAATAGAGAAAATAGTAAAAGCCTGGTAAGAAAAACTCTCACGGCAACAACTCGGAGGGTAGCGTTAAGGGGGATGAGAGATACATGATGGAATGACGAAATCATAACTGACACCCCCACAAGAGACGAGCCCCCGACAGGGGCAATAGAGTTCAAAATACGAAAACCGGGTACCGCTAGAAAAGGCCGTGTACCCAGTTTGTTCTATTGAAGACAAATAACAGGGGTGGAGAGTCGTAAAATAACTTTTGATTTCTTCCCACTGGGGAAGAATGCCTTGACAATTCCATTGTATAATGGAGGATATTATTTAGGATAGTTAGATACCACAGTAGATATCTTTTTTTCCGTTGTGGCTGAATTTAAGTTTGAAGTGCGTTCCAAAGAGCTTTGAGGAGTAAGATCAGATTTTGAAGAGCCTGATATAACGGGCAAAGAGATCCTGGAAGGAGCAGTGACAGAGAGTATGCCCGATGGTTCCGAGGAACCGACCAAGTCCCTTGCCTGTAATTCAGGCTCACAGCCAGGCGGAAACGGAAGGTCGAGAAGAGATTTTCGGGCAGTAGGTAGATCCGGATTCATTAGCCGATGGGACTTTTGATGCCTGAGGGATTGATCCAACAACCACGACTAATTTAAATACAGCATTAGCTTTGTGACGTCTATGTGGCGAGTTCAATCCCAAGCACGTATAGGTCTTGCCACATTGGTGGACCCGCTGTAATTACACCTGCGGTGGTAGCAAATTATTGGTCTGGAGATGGTTTTGTTGTTCACCTTTGACATGTGACCTCTCCCTAGTCTAGTGGAGAAGGGGTTTGATTTCCAACCTTGGTGGTGTGGGGTTCAATTCCCTTCGTAGAGTTCGGACACGAAAAATTTCGACGAACGCCGAGAGCTTCCACCTATAAAACGGTGCGGTGAATCAGACATGTGGCAGGCACCTCTTGTATGCATCATATTTAGAGCCAATCATAATAATGCATGCTCTTCGATGCGCCCTTCCATTCCAAGGACAACACGCCTCTCTTACCTCTACGCAACCCTTTCTAAAAGGTTACCATATCGATACATCTGATCCCCTCCCTCTCTGGGATTTTTTCTTCAGGGGTTGTTCCCAGAGAGGCTCTGGCCTTCTCGTGTCGAGGGAGTCAGCCCTGGGCACCTTAGGGGTCCCATGGTGCTGCCAACAAGACTTTGAACATGCCCCTCTTTCTTTTCCCTCCTATTACGTTCTTCCACTGCCCTTTATTTCCCCCTCTTCATTCACCTATCTAGTGGTCCTTATCAATACGTGACCTCTGCTCGTTTTATGGATTGATTCCGAATTGTTCTTTCATGAAGGTGGAAGAGGCTGGGCATCTCCACCGCCTTTGTCTACCGAATCCCCAAGGCCAAACCCATCGTTGGCCCCTTTTCTCCGTGCGTAGGAGAACTCGGGCAGCCTCTTAGGCTTATAAAGATGGTGTGGTGGATCCGTATCCATTCTCCAGGAGGACATACCGGACGTAACTGACTGTAGAGTTGCAGTAGTGCCGGGCCCTTGTAGGCCACCATGGTGGGGAGTCCCGAGGGAGAATAAGAAGTTTTTTCTTTTTGCAATGGCTAGCCATAAACCTAAAAGCTCTTCTTCTCCTAAGGGTTCTCGCGCCAAACGTTCCTTAGCTCCCCTTTCAGCCTTCCCTCGCTCGTTGGATCCCTATTCCAACGAAGTAGACCCAGATTTAGATTATCCACGCTTTCTTGTTATAAGTTCATCATCCGACACCCCACTTGCAAAAGTCGATGCGTTCGACGTCAATGAATCTTTTGAATCCAGCTGAGGTGAACTCCACTAGATGTGGTCAAGAGGTGTCATCCCACTCTCAATACAACCTTGTGCGAAATTTATCTTCGATAGATAAAATTCCGTAACTGTTTCGCCCCATCCGCGTCTGAATTTTGTTAAAGGCGTCGTCCGTTCAAACGAACTAAAAGACTACGACCCCACCCGCCTCAGAGCAAGCTTAGTACCCAACTTGTCACACACGTACACAGGATGACTAAAACATTAGGCTTCCCTAGAGTCCCAATCGCCCACTGATTTTAACATTTGAACAACAAGAACTGCCGCAGAATATTAAAGCTGGGTACCTTCGTGTCACGGTAAGTCCCTGCATCGAACTACCCAGACGTTGCTTCAATTGCAATCAATTTGGAAATGCTGGCCGAGCCTATTGGCACGCCCCGCTCCTGCGTGAATTGTAGCTCTGACTACCATGGCCCCGAATGCACCAAAACACCTCGCTGTGCCAACTGCAGAGGTACCCGCAGTGCTGCGTCAAAACTCTGCTCTATATTTTTATATGAAAAGGAGGTGCTCGCTTTGCGCGACTCTCTACGTCTAGATATAAGAGAGGCCTGCCAGCGGGCTCGAGCACAAACCTCACCACTCGGCCGTCTCTTCTCTGACGTTTTACGTGACGCTGGATGAAACAGACCATCACGCTCGAGTTCCGACAGGCCTGAAGCACTTCATCCTACATCTACTCGCAGCGTCAGAAACATTCAGGATATACAGTCGAAGCATGCTTTCACGCTGAGATAGTCAATGTAGTCCCCCTCTCTCCAGCAGCTCTAGCTGGGAGAGACGCTCAGAGTGAGACACTTGAAGACATCAGACGCTATTGGAAAGAATCCTCAACATCGACCAGTGAAGGTTCATCCACCCGTCCCCGATACCGAATGCCAAGTGGTAAGAGAATGGATTCCTCAACTGGGTCATCGACCACCAATAAACGGGCAGCCTCTGGAGATGGCTCGGGCGAAACCCGACAATCTTCAATGGACTCCGTCCCTATGGTTGAACATTCTATGCCCTTAAGTCCGTCTCACCCTTCACAGTACTTAGGCCCATCCTGATCCAAACGATGGTAGATATACACCCAGCTCCACACACCTTGCTCAGATTGCCTGTTCGATCCACTCACCCTTCTACTCATGATCTGCTGGAAGCTGTTGATACTCCAACATCACCAATTGCGGCGGTTGGACGAACCCCTTAGAGATTGAAAATCTCCTCGATCCATGAATCCAGATCTACCGGCCGAAAATCCCTTATCGATCTTCCTTTTCCGCCAGGATGTGGGCCCAAATTACAATCAACGTCCTCGGTCGGTTCTCCAAAATCCTCGAAAATAGCCTCAGTTACTGCTCCCTCTAGGATCTCTCCCCCTGCAAAAGTAGGATCCTCAAAATCTGCTCTCCGTCCCCAAGCTTTTTGGAACGAACCTAAAACACAATATCGGCCGCAAAAGAGAAAAAAAAATATCTACAGTGCTATCTAACCGTCCCACATAATATCTTCCATTTTACAATGGAATTGTCAAGGCATTCTTCCAAAGTGGGAAGAACTCAAAATTCTTTTGACGACTCTCCACCCCACTGTTATTTGTCTTCAGGAGAATAAACTGGGTACACGGCCTTTTCAGCCGGTACCCAGTTTTCTCACTTTCAACTCTACATATTACTCCTGTTGGAAGCTCGTCTCATGGGGGAGGGACTGGGGCTCAATCATGGTATCTTCATCCCACCATGTTTCTCCTGTAGCGGTCTATACCTCTACAAATGAATATTTATTCATAAATATACATATATATATATATATATATTATATATATATATATATATATATATATATATATATATATATATATATATATATATATATATATATTCAAAAAGGGTTGGTAACCATGACTTAAATTGAGATTGGTACACCAACTCTCCCAACTTCTTAAAATTAACCATGAGGTTCATTCGTTGTCCTCGCATCGGTGAATCAGACCCTTCCAACTCCGTTATAATCTATTTATCATCCCATAAAACAATTTAAACTATAATGTATTTAATAATCTATTTAACAATTACTACTTGCAAATTACTTATAATGCAATCTATTTAACCAATTTAATTGCAATCAACCAATTACTATCTATAAATTATCTATTAGCCAATTACTATTTAATATCTATTTATCATACTATATAATCTATTTCCGTATTTAACGATTTAGCAACATTTACCAATTTATAATCTATTTAATATGTATTAATTGTGAATCCATTCTCGTTAACTCATGCAAATTTAATTCACATGCGTAATTCAATCCAATCATAACTGTTACTGTATAATTTCACTTTTCAATCATAACTGCTTATTCCATAATATATATTTTTCGTAACTCTTTCTTTTTAATACACGTATTCCAGCGACGTCGCCGAGATTTAGGCCTTACGAACTTCGTCTGCAAAATTCAGTCTTCACGTTAGCATTTAACTTCATTCCCTTGAATAACGTAATATATGTTTTGATGTTTATTGTATCAGAGCTATCTACAATATTGACGCAATAATCATCTTAAAACCTATAAATGGTGCCCAGAATAGTTTAATTATCTCCCATTCATCCATTCATTCATTTGTAAAATTAATTTTCACCGTCACGTGTGGTATTTTTCGGATGACGCATTCCGTCGCCTCACTCAGTCCCATTTTTTTTCTCGCGTGGACTTCCTTTTTCAATATTTTTTTTTAATTTTTATGTTCAAGCACGTGAATTGAATGTGTGCATACACACACACTTTTATTTTTGTATAAATGGATTATAACGGAGCCCCAAGCTACGCCCCAACTTCGGGCACAGTAACAACCACGCAATCATCCTCCCCAGCAACAAAAACGACGTATTCATCCACCTTCGCCCCCCACGCAAGCATTCTCTCCCATTCGCCTCTCACTCAACGCCCTTTCCCCACTCTCTCTCCAATTCAGCTTCTGCCATTCGACCCACAAAATCCCATCGGCTAGTGGGAAATGGTGGAACTCATCCTCCTGCAGGGGGCAGTTCCTGAGGACCATAGAACAATCGTCGTAGCCCAGAAATTACCTCTAAGTATTTTTTTCCGCTTTTAAGAGTATTCTGCTTGATGTGGTAATTTCTGGTTCTTGGGGAAGGTTCAAGAGGGCGTTCATGGAGGAATTTGGGAGGTCGTAAATTGAGGACCTGCGGATCCTTCTCGATACGCAGGAGATGCGGAACAAGCACCCCACGCATTTTTTCAACCATCATAAGGCCCTGGCACATGCCAAGGGAGTACAGCTCGACCAACTCGAGTCACTCATAACTGAGATATTCATGCATGGGATGCCGGACCAAATTAAGCCCCTCATACTAATGTCCTCCCCATCAAACTTGGATAAGATGGCAGAGGCGGCTGACGCCCTGTATAATAATCCATTCGTCAGCTGGGGGAATGCGGGCACCGGGTCGTTTAGCGATGAAAATAGGGGGCGTAGCACATCATACAAGTCTAATGTTAAACACCACTTACATGTATCAATTTTTCAGGTTAATTCACCAGCCGAAGCTCGTATACAACCGGCCACGACTCCCTCCGGATGAATCCTCCCAGGCTTCGGGTCTTTTATCCGTTCTAGAGAGGATTGAAATGAATATTCGTGTCCTAAAGGTGCGAACGGGTCTTCACCAGGAGCAACATCGTGAGCAGGACGGAGGAGTCAGATGTCATTCCTCCTCCCCAAAAAGGCAACACCAAGGGGGAAAACTTCAGTATAAGAGATGAGGCACAGCAGTTTCATTTCAAACCTAGGCCTAATTCCCCCTATCCTGACAACTCTCAGGGTAGCTGCTGGTACTATTCTAATTATGAGAGCAACGTTGTCTGCTGTGTTCAGCCTTGCAGTATTTACCGGGCATCATCTCATGCACACAACTTTAACCCTTATTCTGGTCGTGCTGCTCATACTGCAATATTTCAGCCTTCAGACTTTTACTGGTACCACCTCAAATTTGGTGCAAGAACAGAAAAATGCTCAAACCTATGCTCGTACCATCAAAATGCCCAATCTTCGTTTCAAACTGCGCCTAGACTAACTTCACCACCTTCAAACGTACAAAATACTACGGGTTCTCTTACCCAACTTTCACCTTCAGCACAAGGAACTTAAAACTGAATTCACAAGTGATACGTGGGTCTGTCACCTTCATCAGGTCGATCCTCCATTTAGTATTCATGACCCACTCTCTGGTTTCTCCTTCCTAGTTGACACTGGCACTCAATGCAGTGTCATTCCAGCCTCTTCAGTCGAGAAAGCTTGCATTTCTTCTGATCTTGTCCTTAAAGCTGCCAATTCATCAGACATAAGGACTTATGGGAGGCGTATCCTAGAGCTTTATCTCGGGTTACGTCGTTTTTTCCATGGACATTCATCATAGCCGACATCGACATTTCAATTTTGGGCGTCGACTTCCTTTTCCCGCACGACATTCTCGTCGATTTTCGTCGCTGCAAGCTTATCGACAGACCTACGATACCAACAGTTGCTGGTTCTTTCCTTCCTTCCACCAGCTCTCTCCTCTCTGTTCGTCTCCCTGCAACTGCTCCCCACTTCCAGCAACTTTTGCGGGAGTTCCCAAACCTCTGTCTTCATCCTTCTAAGGACAGACCTATTAAGCACAATGTGGTGCACAGAATAGAGACGATAGGAAGACCAGTTTTATCACGTCCCCGTCGACTGGCGCCGGATAGACTTACCCTAATGAAACAGGAATTTAAATTCATGATGGAGGCCGGGATCGCTTCCCCATCCACCTTCCAATGGGGTTTACCGCTTCATGTAGTACCTAAGTCTACTCAGGGGGGGTTCAGAGCTGTACGTGACTACAGGCGACTCAATGCCTGTATAGTTCCAGATAAATATTCGCCGCTTTTCTTATCATATTTTAACTTCGCTTTCTTCGGTTGTTGCATTTTTCTCGGCTCAATTTGGTTCGCACTTTCAACCAAATCACGCTATTGTCGATCATGCGACAATAGCGCTTGCCCAGGAACAAGATGAAGACACACAAACACTGCGTCACTCTTCTCAACTCGTCGTTTGCGAGATCGACTTGCTGGACAGTCCCTCCAGGCGTATCTTGGTTGACTATTCATTGCCTGACTGTCCTCGCCCATTCATTCCTCTCGCTTACCGTCGGCACATTTTTGACCAGACTCACGGTCTCTCTCATCCTGGCATTCGAGCAACTCGCAAGCTCATCATCATTCGTCATGAACCGAATGCCTTATGGACTTCGTAACAGTGGCCAGACCTTCCAACGCTTCACGGATCAGGTTCTGAGAAGTCTTACTTTCGTATTTTGTTATATAGACGACCTCCTGATAGCATCTTCGTCTTTAGAGGAGCATTTTTCTCACCTTCGCCAGATTTTTGCACGTTCAGATGAGTATGGTATCGTACTCAACACTTATATGTGTATCTTTAGTGTCACCCAGCTCCCCTTTTTGGGACACCACATTTTCCCTGAGGGAATTAGTCCTCTCGAGGAAAAAGTCGAAGTTATCCGGGCTTTTCCTCGACCTTCTTTGCTAAAGTAACTTCGTAGATTCTGCGAGATGGTAAACTTTTACGACAGGTTCATTTCCAAAATCTCCCTCAATATGCAACCTCTCTACGAATTGCTTTCCAAGTCCAAGAAGAACCTTCCTCTTTCCTGGTCCCCTGAAGCTTGCGATGCTTTCTCTCGCACAAAAGAAGCTATGGCTTCCGCTGTTGCCCTGGCCAATCCTTACCCAGGAGCTCCCATAAGCGTTGCTTCAGACGCGTCCGCTACTCATGTCGGTGCGACGCTACAACAGAAGGTTGGTGACTCTTGGCAACCACTCGCTTTCTTCTCCAAAGCTTTTCTTCCTTCTCAAAAGAGGTACAGTACGTTTTCCCGCGAATTACTGAGCATATACCTCGCCCTCCGTCACTTCCAACAATACTTGCAAGGGTGTGAATTCGCCGTCTTTACCGACCACAAACCATTGGTTGGTGCGTTCGCCTCTAGTAGCACCTCCTCTGTGCACCCTGCAGTTGATACTCATCACCTCGACTTCATCCTGCAGATGACAAACGATATTCGCTACGTTCCTGGTTCTTCAAACGTCATCCTAGATGCGCTCTCTCGCATTTCATCTATTTCGGGCATGCAACTCTCTCAAACTGCGCCCATCGATCACGCGACAATAGCGCTTGCCCAGGAACAAGATGAAGACACACAAACACTGCGTCACTCTTCTCAACTCGTCATTTGCGAGATCGACTTGCTGGACAGTCCCCCCAGACGTACCCTGGTTGACTATTCATTGCCTAACTGTCCTCGCCCACTCATTCCTCTCGCTTACCGTCGGCACATTTTTGACCAGACTCACGGTCTCTCTCATCCTGGCATTCGAGCAACTCGCAAGCTCATCACACAACGTTATTTATGGCCAGGTATGAACGCTGACGGGGCCAAATGGACCCGAGCATGTCTGCCTTGTCAACGTGCAAAGGTTCAACGCCACACAAAGTCTCCTCTGGCTGCTTTTCCACTTCCAGCACGTTTTGACGCCATTCACATCGATCTGGTTGGTCCTATGCCCTTTTCGCGTGGTTGCACTTACCTTCTCACCATGATCGATCGTTTTATCTCTTGGACAGATATAGTTCTTATCCCCGACATCAGAGCTTCTACTGTAACTCGAGCCTTCATCTCAGCATTTTGCTCGTTTTGGTGTCCCATCAACGATCATGACTAATCGAGGTAGCCAATTTGAATCCCACCAATGTGATGCCCTCATGTCATTGCTTGGCTCCTTTCGTCTCCGTAGCACTAGCTACCATGCCCAGAGTAACTCTAAGGTGGAACGTTTACACAGGACTCTCAAGGAAAGCTTACGCTCCACTGACCTCAACATCACTTGGGTGGACAAGCTACCCTTAATTCTCCTGGGAATTCGTGCCTCCTTGAAAGAGGATTTGAAATTACTCTGCTGCGGAACTCGTCTATGGTACGCAACTTCATCTTCCAGGTCAATTCTTTTCTTCCGCTGGCTGTCCTCTTCCTTCCGACATACATCTTGATGCATGCGTACACAATTTAGTAAGGGCGATGTCTGAGGTAAAGCCGACCGCCACAAGAGTGCCTGCTAATCAGAAACCTTTCGTGCCAAAGAAGATGGCAACTTGCTCTCATGTGTTTGTCCGTCGCGATTCCAATCGCATATCCTTCCAACCTGTCTATGACGGACCCTTTCTCGTCGTCTCCAGGAAGCCAAAATTCTTCGTCCTAAAGCTTGGCACCAAGCAGGATACGGTTTCCATGGATCGGCTTAAACCCGATTTCATAGAGGCCGTTCATCTGGAACAGCTACTACCTTCATCTTCCACTAATATAGGTCCAGTGGTCATCCCATCCTACCTTCTGCACCTAACTATTCCTTCAACACTTCCCAACCATTCTTCGGCTCTTTCAAATCAAACTGCAAGTTTTCCACCCACTTCTTTACTCGCAAACCAACTGCTGCCACCTCCCTTTTTGTTGCAGGACCACTCGACAGCAGCTGGAGAACACAAAGTGACCAACGCGCAACTCCCGACAGTCGCTTTTTCGGGAGGTCTAGAATAATCGTCACCCGACGCTCCGTTCCTCGCTCGCGACAATCTCTCGCCTCAACAGAGTAGCACTACTAATCGCGACCTGGCCAATTGGCACCATAACCCGTTCTGGACGCGTTGTAAGGAGGCCTTGTCGTTATATAGACTAAAATTTATGTAAATACCTTGTCTTGTGCGAGCTTTTACCTCGGTGGGGCAGTATTGTAGCGGTCTATACCTCTACAAATGAATATTTATTCATATATATATATATATATATATATATATATATATATATATATATATATATATATATATATATATATATATATATTTGATAGAACGGGTTGAGGCCGCGTTAATTTCAACCACTATCACATGTTATTTAAAACCACGATGCTCCCCACGTGCAACTTCGCTTTGAAGCTGGGCGCATTATCGCAGCCACCTGAGTCAATGTTTAAACAAGGAGGTTTATCCCCCCCCCCCCCCGTTCGCCCAACCCGCCGATCACGCCAAATTGAGTTAGGCTTATGGGCAGATAAGGCTTGTTCTCAGGCTAGGCTGTGCATTCCCTCGAAGCTCCCACTCCATTGTCCCCCACGCCAAGGGAGTGTCTCGACTATTTAGATGGAAACTTTACCACTAAGATCAGATTGGAGATCCAGATTTTCGTCGCGAAACATCACCACGACCCTCTCTCACCTAGGGCGCCAAGGGATCTCGACCTCGAGATTCACCATCACTTGTCCAGAAGAAGGATAATATCCCTTGAGTGCCAAGGTTCGAGCCTTTGTGACGCCGAGTCCACAAGGTTTCCCCCTTGTTGTTCAGAAGAGAACAACATTAGAACAGCCATTGTTATTGAGCCCGTTGACAAGAAACGGTTCTCACCCCCCCCCCTGTTGTTCAGAAGAGAACAACGTAGAACAGCCATTGATCGTTCGAGCCCGTTGACAAGAAACGGTTCTCACCCCCCCCCCCCCCCCCCCTGTTGTTCAGAAGAGAACAACGTAGAACAGCCATTGTTCGTTTGAGCCCGTTCACCAAGAAACGGTTCTCACCCTTCCCCTGTTGTTCAGAAAGAGAACAACATAAGAACAGCCATTGTTCTTGAGCCCGTAGACAAGAGACGGTTCTCACCGCCCCCCCTGTTGTTCAGAAGAGAACAACGTAGAACAGCTATTGTTCTTCAAGCCGTTCGTCAAGAAACGGTTCTCATTCCCAAGACGCCACGTCAGGATCATTTAATTCCCCCCCCCTTCAACTTGAACTCGACAGCGGACCGAAAATTCCTTCACGTCACCTTCACCTGCAAAACAAGTATAAATTACGTAAGCCGAACGTTACCTTTGAGTATTTAACCCTTTTGTCAATTCTATCCTGTGCTTTAAATAGTTTAGTGATCCATCACCTCCCTTTAACTTTATATTTGTTTTACCTTTGTAAATCTTTTAATCCTCGGATTAGCTCGAATCCCCACGACCCTTTCCATTCTCTGTTTATGTCAATATTTTCCGTTTTGTGTGTTGTTAATAGTTATTATTAATAAAACTCTGTTTTATTAATGATAGCAATATTATTATCCTTGAGCTCAGTTCCACTTCTTAAGCATATCGAAGATACATAATATCGGCCAGCCAGACATCCACGCACTCTAAAGATAATCAAATAAGATCCCTCAACGAATAGTTATATATGGTATATCTTCGAGAGTCCATTCTACGACAATATATATATATATATATATATATATATATATATATATATATATATATATATATATATATATATATATATATATATATATATATATATATATATACTATTTAAATTTGGTATCAAGTGTGTAAGGTTTAACGCTATATCTTTGCAAACACTGGTCTCAGTCGAGTAAAGCATAGTGTTATTCGTTATAATAATAGAGTATAGTAGTTCCCTTTTGTTTTAACGATTGCTATCCTCTTTTTTTTTTTAAACTTAAGAAGCTGGAGTAGCTCAAGGAACTGTTATAATAATTTGTTTGTGTTTTTTTTGTGATTTTAGTCAGTGGTTATTTAGATCGAGAAACCACGTACGAATAGGTCAGTGCCCATATTTTGGTAGGCTAATTTCTATAGAGGCATAATTCTTGTTGCAAGGAATTTTAGTTGGTTGACTATTGCGCCCCCAAGTGCAAAGATGACTCAGTTCGAAATCTTTAAAGCGTAAGGAGATTCCTTGGGACTTTCCGGAAAAGAACTAATTGAGTACGTTCAAGAGGAGCAAAGAACGGAAAGAGAAAAGTTAAGAGAAGAAAGAGAAAGAGAAATCCAAAGAGAAGAAAGAGAAATCCAAAGAAAAGAAAGAGAAAGAGAAATCAAAAGAAAAGAAAAAGAAAGAGAAATCCAAAGAGAAGAAAGAGAAAGAGAAATCCAACGAGAAGAAAGAGAAAGAGAAATCCAACGAGAAGAAAGAGAAAGAGAGGAACGGATAAGACAAGCTGAGCTTCACCATCAGATTGAATTAGCTCGTGTTCAAGCAGAAACTTCTCCCCCTCCGTCAGGCCACCAGGTAAATTTTATTTTTGATAAAAGTTCATCGAGAACTTTGAAATTTGAGGAGGGCAGCGTGAACGGCTGCTGAGTATCGACTCTCGTCAGTGACACAGGATGTACGTGTTTCATCGTGTCCGACGAACTCCTTCCCCCATTGGACCCAAACCACGAAAAATTTGCGGTGGTACATGACTACCTTACGAAGTTTCCGGGCCCTGTAAAACCCCAAAACTTCATTCCCCAAAACCAACAACGGGACTCCAAACCTCTCGTTAAGATTTCTTCTCCATCTCTCTTCCCGAAGCGACCAATCATATGCTTCACCTGTGGTGTAGAAAACCACATGAGCTGGAATTGCCCCCCAAAATTCTAGGCTTAAAAGCGGACCCGCCCACCAAGTTCACCAGATTAATGCCACCCCGGCTCCCCCGGTGGTACAGACCCAAGCAGAAACTTCTCCCCCTCCGTCGGGCCACCAGGTAAATTTTATTTTTGATAAAAGTTCATCGGGAACTTTGAAATTTGAGGAGGGCAGCGTGAACAGCTGCCGAGTATCGACTCTCGTCAGGGACACAGGATGTACGTGTTTCATCGTGTCCGACGAACTCCTCCCCCCAGTGGACCCTAACGACGAAAAATTTGCGGTGGTACATGACTACCTTGGGCGCGCGAACCAATTCCCCGTCGTTAGATGTTACCTGCAGTGTCAATATTATGATGGCTGGGCTGAAGTCATTTCAGCACCCATACAATTATGTTACGTACTTATAGGACAGAGCCCCCAAGTAAGTTCCGACCCTGTGTCTCAGGCCGCCCTTTCTCGAGGCCGAGCTAAGAAAGAAGCCCAGGAGCCCGTCCCCATCAGAACCCCGATACCGTCCGATTTCTCGGAGACCCCTAACCAGGACTTTAGGACGGCACAAAAGGAGTGCGAATTACTAACACCCTTAGGCAATAAGGCCAACGACAAGGACACGGAGACTGTCCGTGGACCCACAGAAAAAAGTACCCCCAACGCGCCCATGGAGATACCTTCGTAGCACTGGACGAAACATTGGCGCTTGAAGAAGATCACCCCGCGGAGTCCCTTAATGTAATCCAGACAGTGTGCATCCAACCTGATGCCGATTACCCTCTTCCTTCCCTACCAGGCGAGCTTTTTGAACCCTCTGACCTGGATATTGACGCGCAGCTGACACCACATCAAAAGAGTCAGCTACAAGAACTAATTGAATGGAGTCACCATTTAACCACCCTATTAGCTCTTTTCGAGCGACTGCGCGAAAATGGCCTCACCATTGGCCCCAGCAAATGCCAATTTGCCCACGAAACCATAAAATATTTGGGTTTCAAAATAGGACAAAGCAAGTTAGGTCCCCAAGAGAACAAGATTAAGGCAATCGCCGACATGCCCCTCCCGATTACAAAGAAGCAATTAAGATCGTTCCTAGGATCAGCTTCTCACTATCAGCGATTTGTTCCGAATTTCGCTGCAATTTCGGCCCCCCTCAGCCCCCTTCAAAAAAAGAATTACCCCGATCGTTTACGTTGGAATGATGTCGCTATTTCCCATTTTAATCAGCTCAAGAGTAAGCTCATTTCTGCCCCCATTTTAAAATTGCCCAACCCGGAAAAATCCTTTGGGATTAAGACCGACGCGTCCAACGAGGGCATTGGAGGTGTACTCCTTCAATACGAGGATGACGGAACGAGTCATCCAGTTGCATATGCTAGTCGTCAATTATTACCACGCGGAAAGAGATATGCCACTATAGAGAAGGAAGCTATATCAATTATATAGGTTATAGACAAATTCAAAAGGTACTTGATAGGAAAAGAATTTCAGATAGGAACCGACCACCGTTCGTTAGCCTATATTAGGAATGTGCGACACTCTAACGACCGAATCATGCGCTGGAGTTTACTCTTGCAAGAGTATAAATTTAAAATAAATTATATAAAAGGTTCCGATAACCAGGTCGCTGACGCACTTAGTAGGAATGCGTTACCGTTTAGCGTATAGTAGTTGTATTCATAGGATTAGCATCTCCATGTAGGTATATACCGTCTTGTACGACTTAAATTAGATTCTCTTGTAATATAATTAGTTAATGTATATGTCTGAATTTTGTAACGCTCAATGTCTATTTTTTTTGTATGTATATATATTTGTACCCATTAATTTACGTATAAATTATTTTGTCCCGTATGTACTAATTTTATATCATTTCATTGTTCCATGCCCCTTTTTCTTTTTTTGATTAAGTTGTATTAAAGGTTATTTTCCCCTGTAATCAAAAGATCAAAATAATCATATTTATTGAGGTAATTCTAGTTAGGTGCAGGAAGGTACGGTTGGTACAAGAAAACGAGTTCCCCACAACGGAGCTCTATCGTTGTCCCTTCTCTCTTTTTTTTTCGAAGGGACAACTTCCCCCGGAATGGAGGGGTGTGATAGAACGGGTTTAGGCCGCGTTAATTTCAACCACTATCACATGTTATTTAAAACCACGATGCTTCCCACGTGCAACTTCACTTTCAAGCTGGGCGCCTTATCGCAGCCACCTGAGTCAATGTTTAAACAAGGAGGTTTATCACCTCCCCCTCCCGTTCGCCCCACCCGCCGATCACGCCAAATTGAGTTAGGCTTATGGGCAGATAAGGCTTGTTCTCAGGCTCGGCTGTGCATTCCCTCGAAGCTCCCACTCCATTGTCCCCCACACCAAGGGAGTGTCTCGACTATTTAGATGGAAACTTTACCACTAAGATCAGATTGGAGATCCAGATTTTCGTCGCGAAACATCACCACGCTTCTTTCTCACGTTGTGCGCCAAGGGACCTCGACCTCGAGATTCACCATCACTTGTCCAGAAGAAGGACAATATCCCTTGAGTGCCAAGGTTCGAGCCCTCGTGACGCCGAGTCCACAAGGTTTCCCCCTTGTTGTTCAGAAGAGAACAACATTAGAACAGCCATTGTTCTTGAGCCCGTTAACAAGAAACAGTTCTCACCCCCCCCTGTTGTTCAGAAGAGAACAACGTAGAACAGCCATTGTTCGTTCGAGCCCGTTTGCCAAGAAACGGTTCTCATTCTTCCCCTGTTGTTCAGAAAGAGAACAACGTTAGAACAGCCATTGTTCGTTCGAGCCCGTTGACAAGAAACGGTTCTCACCCCCCCTTGTTGTTCAAAAGAGAACAACGTAGAACAGCCATTGTTCGCTTGAGCCCGTTTGCCAAGAAACGGTTCTCACCCTTCCCCTGTTGTTCAGAAAGAGAACAACATTAGAACAGTCAATTTTCTTGAGCCCGTAGACAAGAGACGGTTCTCACCCCCCCCCTGTTGTTCAGAAGAGAACAACGTAGAACAGCTATTGTTCTTCAAGCCGTTCGTCAAGAAACGGTTCTCATTCCCAAGACGCCACGTCAGGATCATTTAATTCCCCCCCCCTTCGGCTGGAACTCGCCAGCGGACTGAAAATTCCTTCACATCACCTTCCTCTGCACAACAAGTATAAATTACGTAAGCCGAACGTTACCTTTGAGTATTTAACCCTTTTGTCAATTCTATCCTGTGCTTTAAATGGTTTAGCGAACCATCACCTCCCTTTAACTTTATATTTGTTTTACCTTTTTAAATCTTTTAATCCTCAGATTAGCTCGTGTCCCCACGACCCTTTCCATTCTCTGTTTATGTCAATATTTTCCGTTTTGTGTGTTGTTAATAGTTATTATTAATAAAACTCTATTTAATTAATGATAGCAATATTATTATCCTTGAGCTCAGTTCCACTTCTTAAGCATATCGAAGATACATAATATCGGCCAGCCAGACATCCACGCACTCTAAAGATAATTAAATAAGTTCCCTCAACGAATAGTTAACAAGAGGAAAATCGTCGAGAGTCCATTCTACGACAATATATATATATATATATATATATATATATATATATATATATATATATATATATATATATATATATATATATATATTAAGAAGAATTGGTAACTATGACTTAAATCAAGATCAGTACACCTGGTCTCCCAAGCGTGTTAAAATTAACCATGAGGTTTATTCGTTGTCCTCGTCTCGGTGAATCAGGTCTGTAAATAAATGAATTGTAATTTTAGCTAAAAATTTCCCCAAAGAATCCAGATTTAATGCGTGATTCTTTTCTTATTTACAGACCCTTCCATCTCCGTTATAATCTATTTATCATCCCATAAAACAATTTAAACTATAATCTATTTAAAAATTTACAAAATAATAATTACCAATCGAATTACCACTTTAATTGCAATCAACCAGTTACTATTTATCAACTAAATCATTTACTAATTGTCAATCAATTTCCCAATCTATCATCTATTTAGCATACCATTTAACTATTATATAATTTAACTATTTCTTCAATTTAACTATTTACACATTTAACGATTTACCACTAGTTATGTATTTACCAATTTATAATCTATTTAATATTTATAAAAATATTTACTAATTAATATTTGTCAAACCATTTAACATATTATCAATTACTATTTATAAATTATTAATCTATTTATCAAACTATTTACAAATTACTATTTGCTCATTCTCGTTAACTCATGCAAATATAATTCACACGCTTAAAATTCAATCCAGTCAGACTGCTACTGTATAAATTCAACTTTAAATAATTTAACTGTTTATTCAACAATATAATTTTTCTTAACTCTTTGTTTTTGATTCACGTATTTCCCCACGTCGCCCAGGTTTAGGCCTAACGAAAATTCGTCTGCAAAATTCAGACTTCACGTTAGCATTTAACTCCATTTCCTTGAAAAACGTAAAATAGGTTTTGATGTTTATTGTGATCAGAGCTATCTACAATATTGCCACAATACACACCAAAAACCTATACTACCATCCCCCTACATACTACTCTCCAAGCTGTTGCAGTGAGGGTTTTTCTTATTAAGCTTTGTACCGTTTGCTCTATTTACCTACCCACTTGTTTATCATTGTCAAGACAAGACATTTAGAACTTATAGACCAGTTGCCCTCCCCATTTTTATTACTAGGAGATTTTAATGTCCGTCACCCATACTGAGGCGACATCACTCGGAATGCCAAAGGCGGTGTTTTAGAGTTTCTTTTATTATCTGATTTACCTGGTGTTTTAAACAATGGCGATTTTACCTCTTATCATGTCCAGATGGACTCTCTTAGTTGTGTTGACCTGTCTGTTTGTTCCGCGGATTGCTTCACGGAATTTTGATGGTCAATTCTTGACGATCTCCATGGGAGTGACCACTTACCTATTGTCTTGTCGGCCCTTTAAGTCAGCCCTCACACAACCATGCCCCTTAAGTGGGACTTAGATCATGCAGATTGGGAAGGCTTCCAAAAGGCGTCCTTCACAAGTGCATCCTTAGGGACCTTCAATGGAGTGGACGTGGCAGTAGAATACTTTACATCGACTATCTACAATACAGCAATACATACCATTCCACGGAGCTGACCCGCCACTGGTCCTTCAACCGTGCCCTAGTGGACCTCGGCGTGTGCAACAGCTGTCAAAAACTACAAGTTAGCCCATGCCCAATTCCGAAAGGACCCAACTTTGTGCAACAAGGTCGACAGAAACCGAGCTCGTGTGCTTCGCCAAAGAACCCTTCGTCAGGCTCGCCGAAATTCATGGCGCCGTTACGTTTCATCAATTTCCTCTATGACACCTACCGCTAAGATCTGGAAGAGGATTAATAAGATCAAGGGCTGTTATCCTGATCATCATACCCCCACACTCAACTTAGACGGTTCCTTGGAAAATGACAGCCTGGCGGTCAGCAATGCTTTTGCTGACCATTTCCGCGCCGTCAGCCGTTACGATAAGGCTTTTCTATCCTACAAATCAAAGGAAGAGTCGCATTCTCTTAACTTCACAACAAAATCTAACCTTCCATATAATGCTCTATTCAGCACCCATGAGCTGCGTAGCGCTTTGTCCCTTTGCAGAGCTACTTTCCCCGGCTTTGACGAGATCCATTTCGATGTGATTTGGCACCTACATCCACACTCTACTCTCTTCTTACTTGATTTGTACAACCTTTAAATGGGTAAAGGGTTTTTACGCATCGTCATGGCACATTGGGATCATCCTCCCTTTGTCAAACCAGGCAGGGATGGGTTGGACGTAGATCACTACCGCCCTATAGCTCTTACTAGCTGTTTGACAGTAAGGTGCCGGAAAAAATGGTGTTGGAGCGCCTAAACTGGATCCTAGAAACAAATCACCTTCTCTCTCCATTTCAATGTGGCTTCCGCAAAGGTCAAAGTACCCTTGACCTACTAGTACATTTCTAGGGATCGGTCCGGAAAGCTTTCTCATTAAAGCACCGAGTCCTGGCCATATATTTCGACATTGAAGAAGCCTACGACACAAAATGGAGATACGGCATCTTGAAGCAGCTATACGTCTGGGGGATGAGAGGCCTTTTATCGTCACTCATTCAAAGTTTTTTAGTATCTCGATCCTTCAAGGTACGTGTTGGAGGCGCATACTCTGACCTGCAACCCAAAGAGGAGGGAGTTCCTCAGGGCAGTGTTTTAAGTGTTTTATGTTTTATAATTGCGATCAATGATATTATTTCGTCTCTCTCGATGATTTAGCATTGGCGTGGTATAAGAAGGACCAATTGATGATGTTCGTACGTATCGGTTGGTTGCGTACTACAATACTTCTTGATTAAGTTTTCTCACTAAGAGTGCTATATTTTTATTATTATAATTATTTTTATTACGTTAATATTTGAGGGTTCCTAGTGCCTGGCTCAGCGTTTCGAGGATTGAATAAAAAATGTTTCTAAGAAAACTAGATCTTTAATTGAAAACATGAACCAAGATTGACATTTAACACACAAACTACACAGAAATGAATTTAACAAATTTAAGTGAGGCTTACTAAATTACACAATAGAATTTACAGTAATAGTTGACCCACAGCTCACTTTAATATTAAATGCAAACTGACCTTCAATGAAACAGATTCAGGGGGTTTAAATACCTTTCAAGATTCCACGAGAATCGGGCTTGAGTCTGACCTTGAACTCAATTGTTATGTCACCTTAAGAATGTTGTTTCTGGACCGGCGCGTGACCAGAGCGTCCAGATGGTCAGAAGGGGGAATGCTTTAAAGCCGCAGAGGACCTCGGAGCGTGTAGCAGATGGAGGGACGCACGCCTTCTGGAGGAAATGATTTCACCACGGGACAGGGAAAGTATGTTTTTTTCTGATCTTCGTGTTACTCTGGGAATAATTCGCCCTGGCAAGCAATGAGCCCAAAGCGCAAATCCTTTGACGACTGAGAGTACTTGAGGGAGTTCACTTTGGGGTATTCCTCAAGGGCGAGGACTATCTCTGTGTTTTGGGATACACCAGGATAGGAGGTTTCTCTGATGAGAGTTAATTAAACTTGCTTCTTAAATCAAGTTAACTTAAAGTTCGGTGTGAGTACCAGGAACTGGCTCGAGATCAGCTTCTTCTAATTTCCTCTCGTTGGTTTTCCGGGCTCTTTTTCGGTCTTCGCTGTCTATATCTCTGTAACGATCTACCTCTGACAGGCTTTTAAATGCGGTGTGCCCACCAGGAACTAGCTCTGGATGAGCTTTTTCTAAGTCCCTTCTCTTGGTAGCCGGGCCCCTCGCCGGTCTTCGTCGTCTTGATGACTAAGGTAATCTACAGCGTTTTTCCAAAGTTATTTGATTTTTATACTTCCCCACCCCACTGGGGTAGAGGAAGGAGGGGGGTAGGGATGCGTAGACAGGCTGCATTAAGTCTCCTCCTATAACGGTTTTTTCTCAGAGCGTCCTTCAGCTAGCCCTCACGGGGACCCTCTGGCTTTAGGACAACGCTCGTCTAATTTCGCATATGCGGTGAAATTGAATATCAACTCTTAGGGGAAATCTTGCTGTTTTAACTCATGTTAGGCTCACCCGGGTCCGAGATGCGAGGATTAATGCATTATGTGGTCTCGGGCGGCCTTTCAGGTTCTCCTCGAGATGAGTAGAGAGAGGGAAGGAGATTATAGTATATGGTTATTCATGGGATTTATTTTCCGTTAACAAATCAGCCTAAATAACGTTTCGAAAACCATAACCAAAAATTTGTTTGATCGAAGTTGTCGCTGATAGTTTTTAGGCCTAAGACGACAGCGAAATAAATTTTGAAATAATGAACTGGGTTTTAAGAAAAACAATTAAACAAATATAAATATATTCATAGAATCAACGAATGTACAATGAGATAAGTTGGATTAGATATACAATGTAAGATATGGTAAAATATGCTTTACAGTAACAAGATGCGAAGAGAATTGAAATACGTGAAATAAATATGAAATAATATGGTGAGTAGGATGGACTGTGAATTAGGGGCTTTATACGAAGAATGGTGACTTTCGAATGGGGAAAAATATTGTTCCAGAAGGTCGAGCTGAAAGCGTGTGTTTGTTTGTTTGTGTGTGAAATTTGAAGAGATGTTGTTTGAAACAGTAGTACTTTAAATGAATTGACAAGTAAAATAAATAAATGAATTAATTATTAATTTGTACATAAAATATGATTTAATTTACAAAAGTTAAGTAAAATAAATGAACGATTAAATTGACAAAGTTAAAGGATTGCATGATATGAATTTGACATAATAATTGATGTATATATATATTTAAATTTCACAGGAGGTTTTTATTATAGGAATGCCCAGATGCATTGCTATAAGATTAAGTGGTAGAGCTACGCTTCCTCCAATGCCAGGACTTTGTAGTGAAGGACCAATGACTCAGTTGTGAGGGTTGGGTATTGATTCCCCTACAAGCACTATACTGTTCCTCACCTTGCCTTCCATCAGCAGCGCGTCGGCTACAACTGGCGTTCAATGCTGTTTCCAAAAGAGCATAAATTAAGGGATTCCGCTTTTCCACGAACAAAACCAAAGCAATGTATTTCCACCGGGGCAGAGGGGATCTTCTTCCGCCATCTATCTCCCTACAAGGCGAAGATATAGAGTTTGTCTCCGAGTTTCGGTTTATTTGCGTAACTCTTGATCCAAAGTTATCCTGGTTACCACACCTACGCCGTCTTTGAACGGGCTGTCTGCGGGCTCTAGACATTTTGAAAGTCCTCTCACACACTTCGTGGGGCAGCGACCGACAAACATTGTGGACATTATACACAGCCCTCGTCCCATCTAACTTGGATTATGGCTGTCAAATTTACTCATCGGCTTCCCCTTCAGCCCTAAAAATGCTGAACCCCATTCGCAACCTCGGAGTTCGTCTCTCCTGTGTAGCCTTCTGTACTTCTCCTGTCAACAGCCTTTACTGTGAGAGTGGGGTACTCTCTTTGCCCTACCATAGACTTCAAATCTGCAAGCGATACCTCTGCCGAGTACAGCAAGCCCCTGTATCAGAGGTCTACAGATGCCTGTATGCCCCCGAATCAACGTCGGCATTTGATAAGTTGCCATCTTTACCCCGCCCCTTAAACCTTCGCATAGGAGATCACCTCTCTAACTTGGGTGCTCCAAGGGTCCTTACCCTTCCATCCTTGGCGTGCTCCTCTCCCCACAGTATGTACCAACATGTGTAGCCTGGAGAAGTCTTCCATGGACCCTCGCATCATCAAGAGCCTGTTCTTAGAGCATCTCCAGGCATTCGACCTCACACAATCAATGCTGCCCATTATACACGGATGGCTCTAAATCGGACAGTGGCGTGGGCGCCGCAGCCATCTACCCAGGAGGAGAATTCCTAACTTTATTTTTGCCGCCAGCAGCATCCATTTTTACCGCTGAACTTTCAGCACTCTTTTAGCCTTTAGACTCATCCAAATTTTACCTTTTAGTGATTTTGTCATTTTTTCTGACTCAAGGGGTGTTTTAGAGTCAATTAGATCTTTTAATGCGTCCCATCCCTTAGTCACAGAAACTTTCAACTGGATGGTCCAAAATGCATCTCGATATAGAATTACTTTTTGCTGGGTCTTTGGGCATGTGGGGGTCCTGGGCAACGAGAGAGCTGATCGACTGGCCCGCTCAGCACACTCTGTGTCCTCGAAGAACACGGCTTTGCCTTTTAGGGACTACTTTCCCTTAATAAGAAAGTATATTTTTCATGTGGCAGAATGAATGGGATGACTGTTCATCATCCAAACTGTACAAAATTAAAAAATATGTTCACTCTTGGCCCTCGAGCCGTCATAGAACCGTCAATGGTAGCCCTTTGCCGAGTTCGCATTGGCCACACAAAACTTACTCACGGCCATCTTGTTCCGGGTGATGTTTAAATCAGCCCTTGCTGTCGTTTTTGTTGTGGGGACCATTTCGCCAGCTCCGGTTGTCCTGTTTCCCGACCCTTTTAACCCTTCGTTTTTAAAATTTTTATCACAAAGTGGTCTCCTCCACCTTTTATAGATAATTTGCCTCGTTTTATCCTAGCTGCTATATTGAATCCACTTGGATTGGGCAGCAACCCACTAGTTCTTTACCTTAAACCTCGATACATCTGACAATGAGGGTGCTCACCCTTGGGCTACAAAAGGTTCCCTACTCGCTAGTTGATGGCCCGAAGGAGAGGTACACTGTGGAACCTGTTACAATTGGTATCTGGATTAGCTGCATATCCTCCCCGCTTAAGTGAAAATTAGGGAGGCCCTGTCAGTGGATTGACACGAACTCTGATGCAGCCTGGGTAAGGTGTTGGTTCGCTTCCCTCTCATCGCTACTTTTAATTTTGTTTGCTCTACTGCTATCCTCTCAACCTTTTGTCTACCTGCACTTGGTACCATGAAGAACTGTTCTTATCCGGACAGAGTGCAAATTAGGGATGCCCCGCCCCGCCCCACCGGGGGTAAATTGTTGGTGCGTTTCCTTCTCGTTTCCTGACAGTATTCCTTTGTCTAGGGCAGTGGTCGGCAACCTTTATAGCCAGAAGAGCCATTTTTTGAAGTTTAATAAAAATGTTGCACTGTCGGAGCCGCAATACAAAAAAATAGTCTCATAAACCCAAATCTACACGACTTCAACAATATGAAAATATACCCAACTTTAAAACAGCTCTAATTATAGTTATATTGTTCAATTTACTTATACTCCCAAAATGAATTAAATTATGTTATATTACTCAGTATGCTTTCACATTATGTCATATGAGAACACTCATAAAACATAAAAATAATAATAATAATAATAATAATAATGTTAATCTTTGTACTTAGTTTTAAAAATATTTTGTTGTTGGTTTTAAGAAATTTTTCTTACTTGTATATGTTAAATTAGGAATTCTGTGTTCCATCCCTGTATAGAGTCTTCATAAATAAAATAATATTGTTATTATTAATATTATTATATGATAAATAAAACAATAGTAAAAAATATAACAAAATATAGGTTCCTTGTATTAATATAAATCTTAGCATCTTATTCTTGTACAATACCGGTAACTAAAAGAGGAAATTCAATATTATAAAGCACAAATATAATTTTATCAATAACTTACTAAGGATTAATGTGATATCTGTCCCTGGGTTTCCTTGGAGAGCTGCTCAATGATCGGAGAGTAAGAAGTGGTCTTCAGTTTTAGGCAAGATTGTAAGCTCGCATCATTTAATCTGTTTCTTAATTTGCCTTTTATAAGGTTCATGCTTGAAAAAACTTGCTCACACAAATAAGTGGATCCGGAAATGGACAAAATACCAAATGCATAATTCTTGGAGTTATTGTAGGTGTCTGGTAATGCACTCCATACCTCAAAAATCATCTGATCTTGTTTTTTTAGATTTTGTAGTTCTCCCCACTTGTGTTGACCTGCTAGTGTGGCTTGTTGTCTTTCTAACGATTCAAGGTCAGCGAGTAGAACTTTAAATTTTGAAACCCATATCTCTTTCTCTTTCAAATCAGCTATTTCAAGCTCCACTTCTGCTAGGTTCACTTTAGAAAAGGCTGCAAAATTTAGAACAGAGATGTCTGCCTCCAGTGGTTTAATCACGAATGACAAAGTTGTCTTTTTTCTTCTGAATTCTTGGAAACGACCTTTAAAAGACATCTCCATCTTCAAGAAAGCATTTTTTAGGCTGCCAACATCCAACTCACGGCCTGCTGCTTCTCTGTATTTCTTCAATGATGGAAAATGAAGAAACTCATTTTTCTCCAGGTTTCTAGCAAACAATGCAAACTTTCTCTCAAATGACAGTACTTCTTCTAAAAGGAATAAAGCAGTATTTCCCTTTCCTTGCAATTTCCGGCTGAGTTGATTTAAATGTGAAGTGATATCCACCATGAAGTTGAATTTTTCCAGCCATTCAGGTGTTGTAAGCACTTGACATGCATCACCTTTCTAAAGCAAAAGTGTTTTCTCTTCTCCCAAGCAGGCTGCAAAATGCTCAAGCACTCGTCCCCTAGAAAGCCATCGGACTTAGTTATGAAGAAGGAGGTCTGAATATTGGCAATCAGCCTCTTCCAAGAGCTCGCGAAAATTTTATTTACCATTTTCACTACTAATGCCATCACTTCGTTGAATTCAGGAGATAAAGACTGTGCAAAAAGAGCCTCTTGATGAACGATGCAGTGAAATGATATCACTTCATGATCCAGCTTTTTATTTAATAGAGAAACAAAGCCCTTATGTTTCACATCATGCTCGGTCCCCCATCAGTTGCAACAGAGATAATATGGTTGGTGTTTATTTATTTTGCTTCCAGACATGAGATAATAGCTCTAAAGACATATTCACCTTTAGTTTGACCAGTGAGAGGTACCAAGTCAATGAGCTCTTCTTGAGGGCCCTCAGAATTCACATACCGACAAACAAGTTCAACCTGCGCTATATCAGTAATAACACATGACTCGTCACAAGCAATAGAAAAACCTGGGGAAGAATTAATGTCTTCTATTTGTTTATTAGTTATGTCTTTTTTAATCTTAATTGTTCTGTCTCTCACAGTCTTTGCAGACAATGGCACAGTTTGTATTTTCTTCACTATTTCATCCTTGTTTCTAAAGTCACTGAAGATATGTTCTGGTGCCTCAATATATTCTCCGTCTCTGAAAGGATTTCCTTTCTTTATTATTTTATGGCTAATCACAAAACTGACAGCAGTTGTGCTACTGGACGATTTCAACCATTTTGTAAATACATTCTGACTCAGTGTTACATTACACTTCAGTTCCTCCACCGCTTTTTTTTCTGGCATCTCCCTTGGATGCTTTTCAGCAAATGCACTATGCTTTTTCTGAAAATGCCTTTCAAGATTGCACTTTTTATTATTGAACAGTACTTCTTTACAAAACAGACAGGATGGAAGTCCTCTAGAGTTCGGTTTGGATGAAGAGGAGTCTGTCCAGTCACTTCTAAATTCTCTATTTTAATCTTCTATTTTTTTCTTTTTAGCAGCCATTGTTTGATTCTTAATTTTATGTCTTATATAAGTATCAACTGAGTGATAATATATGACACAGGTGTGAACAATTTGAGCTGTAAGTAGTGACTAATAGTCACCTATCGAATTTGTTCGCGAAATGAAGGATTTCCGGATTTTTGCGTTCTATTTTTTGCAGTGTACAAATCATAAAAATTGATGGCTACAGATCTTTTCGAAGTTGAATATATATATATATATATATATATATATATATATATATATACATATATAATTTTGCCTGGAATGTTTTATTTACAGTATTTGATGTCATCGTTTTGATGGAATATTATTATTATTTTGTAAGAAGCTTCTGGAGCCACACAAATGGACTGAAAGAGCCGCAGGTTAAGGACTTAAACAGATACCTAATGCTGTGTTAGAAGGAAGGCTTTGGAGCCTATATAAATGACTCCCTTCAACGTCCGAAGGTTGCAAGAAACCATGCCTTGAGGCGATCATAGCGTTTGGGTGCGAATAATGACAATCTCGTCTTTGCTTCAATAACCATTTCTCAACGTGTAATGGACTGACCACCACCCTGTGGCCGTTCTCGTGTGCATAGGGGCGTACTGCTTGTGGCGGACTGGCTAAACTGTCTTGTTGGCTGCCAGAGCAACTAAAAGTCTAAGGTTCTGTCTCTCGGTCTGTTGATCTTGACGAGGATTAGTACGTAGACACTTAGGATATTCACCCTATCGCCCTGCCTCTCTACCTGCCCAATTGGGAGGTACGGCCAGCCACTTGGTAACGTCTGGTCTGTGTGAGTCGTTGGCCTAGGTTACGAACACTATTCCTTAACGCACCCAGGGAGGACACATGAAAACTGACAAAACCCAAGACAGGATATGCGGGAGCTGATGGACGGATGATATAACTCACCAACACTGTTTTTTCTTTAGGTGTCAGAAAATACCGTGTGAAGCAAGCTTTCTAGAGTTGAATATTCATGTTTCGCATAAATATCTGACTACATCGCTGCTGGCGAGACTCAGCGCACCGTCCGGACCCAGCTTAGCCTCTTCTTCTTCTTTCTGACAGCCTGAGTTTTTACCCTACTTCCTCACTTTCCCTACAACCTCGCCCACAACTCCCTCTGGTCGGCCTCTAATTTCACAGGGTAGATGCCGACCAGCTTCCTCTCATCCATCCATCCCGGATCTTGGGGGAGGGGACAAGGACCCCTCACTCCTGAGCTCCGGTTTGCGAAAGAGGGCTTTAAACAGCTTGCTTCATCCCCAACCACACCTTCCTCACATGCCCCTTTCTCTCTCCTTTAAATCTCTATCGATTTTACGCCCAGTTCAAGGTGGAGCCGCCCTGCCGAAGGGCTGCCTGGCCACTGGGCGGAAAGGTGTGATCATAAATAGCGGCAGCTGGTTCTGCCGGCCCCGTGTTTCCACCTCGCAGAGCGGGCTACTGCGGGAGGGGGGGGGGTGATTAGCATCACCTTATAGCTTGCCGATCATGAGGCGATCAAGGTCGAGCGTGTGATTAGAAAACAGGTAGGGGCCTAGAGACCCACCCTACACTCATTGTCACGTTCGAATGTGACAATCTCCTTGAGTCGGTTTGTGCCGGTTATTATCGCTACCGCGTGAAGGCATTTGTGCCCCAGAGGTGCTAGTACTGTCACCGCTTTGGCCATACTAATCGATCCTCTCGACGTGCATAGTCAGGGTTACCCAAAATCTGTGTAAGTTGCTTCAAAGCCGCACACGAGAAGTCCAAATTGTGTGGGGAAAAGTGTGTCAATTGAAAAAAGCCGCACCCCACTTCTTCGAAGCAATGTGGTGCGTATCCTTGAGAAGGAAATCCTGGCCGTTCAGGCTCAGGACCGTCTCTCATTTTGCGAGGCTAAGGGCTTGGTCCTAGCGCGTCCGGCACTGCCCGGAACGTCCTATGCCTCAATGTTGAAAAAGACACCCTCTGCTCCTAGCCCCTACAGCTCACGAGCACGGTCGTTTTAGTGACCATTCGGAACCCTTCTGTAGGTTCTATCCACCCCTGGCGCTCCCCTGGTAGAGCTGGCGGTACAAAGGGTTCACACTCACCCCCGGATAAAACCAGGGCTCTACTCCCTTCCACCAGCGTGACAGTTTCGCGTAAGGCGAAACGGCCGCGCGCTTCCACCGAATCGTTAGATTCATTGGAGGCAACACCCCTGAAGAGGATCGTGAGGTCATCTCCCGGGGTTCCTAAAGCTGCCCCCCGAAAGAAGGACAGCACTAAATGAGCTTTGGCTGCTTCGCCCACACCCAGTAGAAGGCTGGGTGGCTCGGAGATGGTGGATCCTCCAAAAGAGGTCCTTCAGCCTCCGAAGCCACCCTGTTCGTCTAATGTTTCGAGGAAGAGGGAGGTAAAGAATCGCATGGCGAGCCCAACCTCCCCGATAAGTCCTCGAAGGCGACAACGCCTTCAGCCCATTGTCCGGCCGACAGCGCTAGGAGTTCTGCCTCCAGGAAACATACGGCAATCCCGTGAGGGTCTTCTCTTCGAAGAGGGCTCCTGCGTCTCCTCCGAGTTAGGCCTGAAGGGCATACTCCTTAAATGGAATTGCCGCGGACTCCGGGCTAACTAGGAGAAGTTGCGGAAGCTCGTCTCCACCCGTTCCCCGTTAGCTATCTTTTTGGAAAAGTCCATGCTGGGTGCATGCCCACTGACCACCCTCCCGGGGTATAAGGGTTTTGTGACCCCACTATCACGGGATGGGAGCTGGGCGGAAGGGTGTGCGATTTACACCTGGCTGATGTCTTAGTTCTTCTCTTCACTTTCGATACCTCCTTTCAGGCAGTAGCTGTGCAGCTGCACCTTGATAGGAGGTATACTGTTATTTCCACGTAAATTCCACCGTCAGCCGACTTCGACGCGGGGATCTTCCGCCGCGTCGTGGCACGGTTGCCGAAGCCCTTTCTATTACCCGGCGATCTGAACGGTAGACACCCCCTCTTGGGAGAATACTCGATTAATCCCCAGGGTCAAATCCTTGCCGACCTGATAGACGAGCTGGAGTTAGTTGTCCTAAATGTGGATAAGTTTACGCATCATTTCCGAGAACCACTTCATTTTGCTGTATCGGTCTATCTTTATGCTCCCCTGATGCACAGCCTGATTTAGGGTGGGGATGGTTGATGACTTCCATGTAAGTGATCACTCTTTTATTCAAATATCATTTTCTGGAACGCTCCCGCCCGAGAGCCCGCCGCGGTTGTCCGCATTTCAGGAAATGACTAATTTATCTGTCTCAGTCGAGGAATTTAGGTCGGTAGATGAGGCCGTTGAGTTCTTCTCAAGCAATTTCATCGCCGTGGGCCTAACTACTATTACTAGAACGTATGGCCGTTTTGTACGCCGACCACTCCCGTGGTAGTCAGCAGACTGTGAGATGGCCCTCAAACAGAAGCATTAAGCCTACATGCGCTAAAGTGACGCCTGAGCGAGTTCACTGTTGCTGAATTTCGTTGGTCTAGGGCTAGGTTCCGGTATATTTTGAAGCACACCCGACGCTTTTTTTGGCGGGCATACGTGTCTTCACTTAAGGGGAAGACTCCTCTAGGAGAAGTGTGGAAGCGAGTCAAAAGGATTCGGGGCAAGTTCTCGCAGGACCCCTCTCCCGTTCTCCAGGAGAATAGGACCGCAATCTCGGACCCCGTGTCAATCTCAGTATCGTTCGCTACCGCCTTCTCCATATTCTATGGTTTGATGCTGCTCCACCAGCATTCAATGCTCATTGTGATGTCGCGGAAGGCCGTTGAGTGGACCTCACCTCAAGAGGCGGAGAACCCTTCAACGACAGGTTTTATTCTGAGTGAGTTACGCTCCGCTCTCGCTTCGTGCACAAAGGCCGCCTCCGGTCCTGACGATGTCCCGTAGGTCATGCTTCGACACCTGGGTGAGCGAGGCACGGCATTTCTGTTAGATTTGTTTAAAAGGATCCAGGTAGTGGGCATTCTCCTAGATTCTTGGCGAATCGCTACTGTGCTCGCTTTTCGCAAACTGAGGAGATATCACTCTAACCCAGCCGGTTTCCGCCCAATCTCCCTAACCTCCTGCGTTTGCAAGTTGATGGAAAAATTGGTAAATATTAGATTAGCCTTTTTTTCTGGACAGCGGAGGCCATCTGTCTTCTGCACAGTGCGGCTTCCGCAAGCTCCACTCCACGTCGGATGCTCTACTCCGACTGGAAAATGCCGTCTGCGAGTCCTCCCTTCGTAGACAGCACTACGCTACGGTATTTTTTGATCTAGAGACTTCGGTTTTCCTTGGCCACACTAAGGTGCTGCACTTCCGCCGCCATCCACGGCTCCACCCTGACCTAGACTTGTTTCTAAATGGGGTGCTCCTCGAAGTGATGGACTCACACCGTTTCCTTGGTCTTGTATTTGACCAACGCTTTACCTGGGAGGCTTCTATTCTCAGCCTTAGGATCGCTTGCACCCGCGTCATGGATATTTTTCGCTCCGTAACGTTCAGCGCCTGCGGCTCTGATAGAGCTATTGCCTTAATCTAAAACCGATCGTTTGTTTGCTCGAAGCTCGACTACGGATGCGAGGTTTATGGATCCGCACCCGAGCGTATGCTGCGGAAGGTGGATTCGATCCACCACACCGGCCTTCGCCTGGCAACCTGGGCCTTCCGTTCTTCCCCCATTGAGAGCCGACTTGTCGATGCTAGGGAGGTGCTATTCGTTGTGCGCCGTGAAAAGTGCATTTCTCGCCTGTACGCGCGAGCCCGACGCCTGCCTGAGTTGCCAACATCTCTTACCACATTCGCAGCTGATATCGACAGTGGCTATGCCGCCGATAGACACAAGTCTTACCCTAAGCCCTTCGGCTTTAGGGCCAGGAAACTCCTTCGAGAGCTAAGTATAACTCTCAGACCAGTGGCGCCCCTGGTTCTGTCTAGGACGCCAGCCTGGATCGTACCAGCTTTGACTATTTGTCGCCACGCCTCTGGTCCTAAAGCTTATATAGCGCCGGGAGTATTGCGTTCGGCCTTTTTGGAGCACACTTCGTGTTACTCTGGAACCTTGCCAGTGTATACGGATGGCTCCAACTTCCAAGAGTGTTCGCTTTCCACGGCGTATTTCCTCTGTTTGAAGTCATGGGGGAGGCTCTGCCTTGCTCCGTGTCTCTTTATGGCTGAGCTGGTTGCAATACACCCCGCTCAGTACGGGAGATTACGCGACATGCCCGGTTCTGAGACTGGATTGTGATTTATAGCGACTCACAAAGCGCCCTGAGTGCTCTCGGGGCATTGGAATCTCCGTATCCACTGGTTCGTGATATCCGTGACGCCACGGTTTTGGCGAGCTGGGCAGATGTAGAGATTTTCTTCTTTTGGATTCCTAGACTTGTAGGAATTGCGTAGAATAAGCGCACCGATTAAGCTGCCAAAAAGTCCGCGAGGACAGGGCGACCAGACCAGCGTTTCGCTCTTCCTCACACCGATCACATGGCAGGAATACAGGCAATTTGGTAAAGCAAATTAAAGACGGTCGAGGTGAACTTAAAGTTGCGTGCCTTTGCGCCACGACTGTTCCCATGGACCTACCCCCCAATTTCACAGCGGCTTCACGTTGTTTTCTTTCGTCTCAGAATTGGACACACTCGCGGGGCACACCTTCATTTGATGGAGCGCTCGCCTGCGCCATACTGTGAAGACTGCGTTGTCCCCCAGACTGATCGGCACATTCTTGTTGAATGTCCCAGTCTGGGTGATCTCCACGCACGTTACCTTTCCCGGTACCGAGAAGAGTGGGTCGCTACCGCTTGCCCCTTGTACTCGAGACGGATTCGTGCACACTCACTTGTGGACTTTACGACTTTTTGAAAGAGGCTAGCCTGCTCCCCTTTATTTGACTGTTGTTGTTTTTTTGTAGGTTGCATGATCCTGCACCGGTGGGTAGCGAGCCTCTTTCTTGCTTTGTTTTCTTGTTGTTGTTATTTTTTTAGCCCTTGTCTATTTTAGCGTTGTTATTTCTTATTTACATATTGTCATTTGTTTCTTAATATAGCCTAGTAGTAGGCTGTGTCGTGTACGGAGACTTATGCCCAAGCAGATAGTCGCCAGATAGGCTTCCCCCCAAACGAAATCGCACACCCTTCCACTCCCTATCGTACATTCTCTTCACAAGTTTATTTTCATTCATTCTTCTATATGTCCATACCATCTTAGAACACTTTCGATCACTGCTTCCTTCATATTCACTGTTACACTTGGTATCTGGGAAGGCACCACGTCATCCTGGCCTGTGTGCAAATTACGGTAGCCCCGTCACTGGGTGGAATTGGACTCTCTGACGAGGCCTGGGGAAGTTGTTAATACGCTTCCACCTCGTTCCATCAGCGCTCCTTTTTCTACACTCAGCGACCCTTACCTATTGGCAGAAATAGGATCGCGGACTATTTGTAGGTTGATAACTTAATGGCATAATCAACGCTCTCGATGCGAACGCTTATACTTAGCTATGATAATTTGCTTGAATTTATTTTACCAAATGATCGAAACTTTTTTTAACTCCGTAGATGTAGTTTATTTCGATTTCTAAAAAGTGTTTGAAACCTTCTCCCCGCAAAATTTTTAATTACACTAAGAGCGCACGGAATAGAGGGCAGTGTACTAAAAAGGATTGAAGACTAGTTAGAAAAGCCAAGGCAAAGTTTTTGGCAATGTAAATACTTCATCATGGGCATTGGTTACTAACGGTGTTCCTCAGGGACCTGATTTCGGCCTATTGCTTCTTTAAATCTAAACAATCTCACAGAGATAAAAAAAAGTTCCATGGTGTGTTTAAAATCGTTTAAACAACAGGGACCTATAGTTAGTATTGAACGAGGAAAATCAGGAAGTGTGTGACGGGTTTCATGGATTAGGCAAAGTTGGTACGGTGTGTGTAAAATGATGCCCCAAGCAGATGTTACTGAGTGGCAAAAAAGAATGATTGCTTTTGGGCACGTCAAAGGCTATCCTGTGAAGAATGTAGTGCAATTTGCGGGTGTATCTACGCAGATAATCATAGGGCTCTACCTGAAATGGAAAAATCCCTGTCTACACGAAATTCCCGCCAGAATTATTAACGAAAGACGATACTGACCAACCTGGACCCTCGAGTGTTCTATGGTTTGTGGCTAAAAATCGCTTCGCTTCAATGCCAGTCCTTCGGAACTTACGAGTATTACTGAGAGTACACTCAACAGGAAACTGCATTACTTAAAAATATGGAGCAGCAGAGTGGTACGTAAAAGGCCTTTGTTCACTTCTGCCCGGAACGCCCCCGACCCAGGTGACTTATCTTTTTGTCGGGGTTTCTCTCAGGTGATCACAAAACCAATTCTTGATGAGGTTGAATTTATGACATGGGCCATTGTCGTGCTGAAATATAACTTCATTTCCTCCTGTTGTGGGATGCAATTTCTGTCTATAAAACTGGTGACAACATGGTGGTATAAGTTGTGGAGTTCATTCTTCCCTGGCATGTAAACATATCTCCTTGCTCCAATGAAAACATACATCCCAACCTCCATGCTTCACTGATGGTACCACACAAGTAAGGGGAAATGCTTCTCCAAATCTTCTTCTCGCAAAGGTTACCCAAGAAGTGCTGAAAATCTGCCAAAAAGTTACATTTTTAAATAATTTTTTTCCAAGATGTATTTAAATAAACTTACATAAATTACATGTACATATTATAAAGGACCTTAACACGAATAGATAATGTAAATATTTTACTGATGAAACGAAACTACGAGTATGTTATAGGGAAAATATCACAGTATCAATACTTGCATAAGACTTAGATTAGTTAAATGATCGAAAAAATAGCTGATGAAATTTGACGCGAAAAAGTGTAAGATAATTTACAAAGGTCATGAGTATGCAAATTTTAATCACAGTCAACATGGAAAACGATTTAGATGTATTAATCCCGGATGATCTCAAATTTTTGAAACAATGCACTGTTACGCCATAAGAGGTATATGAAGTTCTAGGATAGCTAGCTAGACGTACGGTTAAATCGAAATATAATGTCTTCCCTTATACAAAACACGCAGTATGCTGTGCAATTCTGGTCACTATACAAACGAAACGGATATTGTGATTTGGGAACGCCTCGTCTCCAGCGTCATGCGACGAAATTAATTTCTAAGTATAAAAATAGATCGTAAGAAGTACGACTGATTCACATCAATTTACCTTTATTGCAAGATCGGCATCTCCTTGGCAAACATATTTAAGTCTTTAAAATACTAAATGGGTTCCACAAATTATCTTTAATCCTATCCTCTCTTTCCTTAATATGTCTATCGCACTTGACTTCTACCCTTTCTCCTCATTTTTTAACTAGCCTCGAGTGGATCGAGTTATGGTCTTTGCTGGTTCATAATTGGTCGATTATAATCAGAAGGGATTTAGCTATGGGCAATATGGGCAGCCGCCCAAGGTGGTATCTTGCCAGGGGCAGCATGGATTGCCGAGGGAGGAAAAAAACAGGCGGGTCGGGGGGGGGGAAGCGACCACCCAGTACCGAGGACGGCCCTTCTTTTTCTATCCTTCTTATTTTATTTTTGTTATTTATTATTGTTATTGCATTATTATTATATTAGGTGTTTTACCACCGTCGATGTTATTGTATATATTATGTCTACTTATTTAGTATTTATAAATATATTTTGTTGTTAAACGTATAAGCAATGATAATTATGTGTTATTGCTCAACATAGATGAATAATAGTAATAAAAATAATAATAGTGGAGGTCTCTGTTTCTTCCCTCTCCCACTGGGTCTGTAGCCCCGTTAGGTCCCTTACGGAATCTACGACGGCCCAGGAACTAAGAAGACCAAGCTTCAGCTGGTAAACTCTACTCTCGGAGAGGATCAGGTGTTGGCGGCTGATCCACAAACCTGATTACATTCCTGCTAATATCCTTCCCAAGGGGACCACGGGCTCCATGGACAGGCTGGTCGTTTGTAATTTCAGTGAAGGCCCAGACCGATACTGGTTCATTAGGGCTTAGAGCCCAATGAAGAGGGGGAAAGAAAGAGGAGAAAAAACATTCTCCCCTACTAACAGAAAGAGAAGGTAGCGTCGGGGCTCGTCACTGAGAGATTACTCGGGGTCTTCGAGACTGTCGGCTTCAAGCAATTTCTAGTCACCCGCTCGACTGACGGAGCAAGCTTGTCCGACGGACTTATGCTTTTTTAATACAGGAATTTAGCATTTGTTTTCGGTAAAGAACCGTACATCTCTCAATTTTCGGGCTAAAGCTTTCTTGTTAATGTACCCGACCCACCAAGAGTTTCAAATTAAGCCCTCCTTAGAAACTTTGTGAAGGAAGTAGGCTATACAAATGAATGGTTTGACTCCTCCGTTGAGGACATTACTGAAGAGCTGACCGACCAGCAGAATGTCAGGGTAGAACGAATGGCGAGGAGGAAGGGAAATATTTTGAGAGCCATACATACTTTTCGCCACGTGTGACCAGGACAGACTCTCTAAGTAGGCTCGTGGCGGATGGTATCGCCTTAGTGTGAAGGCATACATGTTGTAATTGCGGAGGTGTTACCTTTACTACTACTTCAGCCATAGGCGTCAAGCATATCCACGTGAAAATAGGAACCAACCAAATATTTGGATAAAATTGGCAAATGTACCTTATTAATCTGTCTCATGGGCAGCCAAAGGCGTGAATTATGCTGGATCGCACATTACTTCCTCTATGCATTGCGAATCATATCTCCTAAAAAAAAGTTTGCCCGTCCATATTACGGAACTTATTTTTTATGGACAGGCTAAGAAGATTGTCCTGTTGCAGTCTGCGAGACTAGGCACTACTATGTTTCTTAGGTAAGAGTAGCCTCACTTTGCTCGTCGTCATTCTAGCCCTACGAGTGCAGTAGTCCCATTAGGAATCTTTCAGTTGATTCTACCTTATAAATGTTCCATGCGGATATAGCTGGTACTAATAAGGGTTTGATTCTTGTCCCGGCTAGTACTGAACCCTCTTTTCCACTTGCGTGATTGTCTCGTGCAGAATGAAGTGACCACACTCCTTCACCATTCCACTAGACTTGAGGAAACAAATATCAGGAAGGTGGCAGTATAATCACCCATTGGTAGTTTGAAGCATACTCACCGGAAGGTAACAATAAGGGCCCTTGCCTTCAACATTCAACCAACTTCGAAATGGCGGAATTCTCCCGAGTTGTAAGCTGAGTACCGAGGACCTTGCTCATTCTCGGATAGCACAATAGTAGACCCTTCCTCATTGTAGTGACTACACGAATAGTCTCAGAACCAGGATCTAGCGCAACTTGTCGAAGAGCTGGATAATGGCGTTCACTCATCCCTGAACATGGAACTGTTTCATTTCCATGGCTTGATGTGTACCAATGCTCTCCTGACGTCCAAGCTAACTTTGGAAGGAACGTGGGTAATGATATCTATGTAAGCGATCCCATTCCTATTCATATCACTCTCTTTTGCCATGACGCCGCCACTCAGTGGTGTTTGGACCGAACACGATGGTCCGCATTCAAAGAAATGACTAATATATCTATCCCGTTTGAGGACATTAACTCGGTTTATGAGATGGTTAAGTTCTTATTTGGAAATACTTATTGCTATGGTCTTCTGGCTTCTATTTCTCAATAGTCTAGTTATTTTTCATGCTAAACTCTTCATTGATGGCTCATCAAGTGTGAGATACACTTACAATAGAAACGGTATGCCTTAAAGAGCGAACATTACTCTTTCTTAGTGTGAATTTAATCGTGCGAGAGCCAGAATACTTTTCATTCGGGAACAAATGCATGCTCTTTCTGGAAGACATGAACCTTCATTTAATGGGGGACCCTTTTTGCAGAAGGTGTGTAAATGTTTCGAAAGGATTAGGGTTAGGTTTATTCAGGAATTTTTTCACGTTCTCCAGGAAGGCGGAACTACCGACTTGACCTTTGCTCGTGTCATTGTCTTTCGCAACCACCTTATCGGCATTCTTCCGACCGTGACGAGACCAACACTATTCCATATATGCTGCAAAGTAATAAATCCTTCAATGACCTGTTATAGTTCAGCGAGATGCGATCTACTAGTGCTCTTGCGCTGATACTTCCCCTAACCCGGATGATATTGTATATGCCATTATTAGACATTTGTATTCCAAAGGATCTGGTCGAAAGGTATCGTCTCAGATTCCTGGCAAATATATTCATTGATAAGATCAATGTTGTGCCCGTCTGCCGCCGTTGCAAGTATCACTACGATTTGGATCTGTTCTTAAGTGGGGCTTGTCTAGACGTGGTGGACTCACTCCAATTCCTTGGCTTTGAATTCGCCTGATGAATCACATTAAAGACGTGCATTTGCAACTGTAAGGTCTCTCTGTCGTTCAGCACTTAGGCTATAAATAACGCTAACCTACTTACGTTTTACCGTTTCTTCGTTGCTCAAAAAATGTTTACGGGGAAGTTGATAACCCACACTAGTTTATAATTGGTAAATGTCCCTCTCGCAAGTTTACTATGCATAGCCTTCTTGTCATCTCGTTGAAGATGCCTCTCGCTTGATGTGGTACACAATGCGGATTGAGCTATTACGTCCGTACTCATCCTCTCCCTTCTTACCCAAGTGTTCCTATTTAATTTTTTTTCACGACCCATATGCAGATGAAAGGCGCCAATCATATGCTAGACATTTTGGGTTCAGGACTAGTAGTTTACTCCCTGGAGTTCGGCATATCTCCAAGATCGGGGGCGCCGAGGGTTCTGCACAAAACACCACCCTGGAGAATACTACATATAAATATATATATCGTCCACAGCACTGGGATTATTGCGTTCGAATTTTCTGGAACGTTTAGGTCTATACAGATGGCTATACCTGTATTTGGATGAGGAGTCAGCTGCTACACTGTCTCCCACTTGTTTGTGTACATACATATGTTGAAGGCATCGGGCACGGACCAAAGTCCACATTAAGGCCGATCACAAATTGAAATACGTGTAGACTTAGTAAACGGAAAAAATACATGCGAGTGTTGATATTTTTTTTTAGAAAGTGAAAGCTACTTATTGAAAAGTGACAGATCATAATTATTGTGAAATATGAGAAATTTATACTTCCAAAGCTTTGACAGGCAAGGAAAGAAGCAGGCATCAAGAGGGCCTACCCTTGAGTTTACAATAGCTACATAATAATTTTGCAAATCAGCAGCCTGCCGAGTATTGCGTGGTCGAAGAAAGCCAACAGAGGGGTCACAGTGAAGTCACATTCTGCATTATAGTATTACTTGCTTTAAATCTAGAAGCATTACCTAGCAGAATTATCCCAAGCCAGTCTCTCAGTTGTACTAAGACTTAACTTTTCAAAGATGAAAAAAATTCTCGATAGCTTTGCCGAAGATAAAGCAATTAGGATTGACGATCGAATTTTAGAGTAGGCACTAGAATTTGTATACTTAGAATAACTTGTAACTCCTGGTGAGGATCTGGAAAAATAAATCGCTAGAAGAACCCGCTTAGGCTAAGAAGCGGTAAGAGAGGTAAGCTACATATTTAGAATAAGCCTCTTTGTTTATCGACGTGAAACTTGGATACTAAAGATAAAATTCATGAAGAAACTGTGGAAAAGTCAGAGAAACATCGAAATATGGGTATTAGGAATAACTCGGAGGGAGCAATTATGAAATAATAATAATAATAATAATAATGAATTTTTCTTTGGCGCTATTCGAGGTCGTGAGCTTTAACAAAACGCCTGCGTGAAAACTAAGGGGAAGCCGGTGAGAAGAAGCGCGACTTCAAAGCAGGCTTAAAGTCACTTAAGGAGGAGATGAGCTTACGGCAGCAAACAGATTATTCAACAATCTAAGAGTAAATGTCGAGAAAGCACCATCGCCCATGTAGCACATACGACTACGAGGAACAAGCAGCAGGGATGCTGAGCATGAGCGTAGAATTTTGTGGTGGGTGGGATAGTTTCTGTGAAGAAGAGAAGTAGGAAGGTACTGTGGGTTTATGCAAAAAAGATGACCTCGGAAGTGATTCTATATCGAATGGGCAGCCAGTGTAGATCAAGAAAAGGGGGTTTGCACGAGAGAAACGGCCCCTGCGAAGTAGACGAATTAAAAAATTCTGACTATTTATGAGAGAACCGATGAGTGGAAAATTGTGATCCAACAAGAAAAGAGGTGCAGTGATCATAGCGAGAGGTTACGAAAACATGAATGACACGACTATGGTTAGGGAGGAACTAAAGAGAGGATTTGCAGAGGTTAGAAACATGAGATTTGAGAGATAACCGACTATAAAACGGGATGCCCAATATTTTTTACAGTAGCGGAAAAAAGTGACATGGAGGTTCCAAGGTTAAGAAAAGAAGTGTTTTGTAGTAAGCTACATCCGAGGGAGTCCCAACTAATAATTACTGTTGTTAAGGGTCTCAGCAAACAAAGTTGGTGAAAAGAATATAAATATAAGCGTACAGTTAGCATATAAATTAAATTATTGACTAAGACAACACATAAAAATGCCAAATGGAAAAAGAAAGTTACCAAACATAAGCAGGCCAAAAAACGACCCTTGCTTAACACCAAAATGCACTCTCGCCCGCTGAGATATATCATCCCAATATGAATAAACTGAGTACAAGTGGAGTTAGTTGAAGGAAGTTTCAGAGACACCCAGGAATTTAATAGGCGGTGAAAAGGAACAGTGTCATCGACAGTATCAAATGCTGCTGAAAGATCAACAAGAACCAGACTTAAAGACTGGCCAGCATCGGCTACACGACGAAGACGGTCATTTGCACGAAAGTGAGCTGATTCAGTGGTGTGTTCATTTCTAAAACCAGACTGATAAATCTCATCAATATTGCAAGAGGAAAGGTAATCTAACATCAAGGTTGCTGCAGGACTTTCAAAGATTTTTGAGAGGGATAGGAGTTGAAAGATTGAACGGTAGCTTGGAGGGTCGTTTAGGTTCAGATTAGATATCGTAAGGATAGGGGCGAACAGCAGCTTATTTGAGATCAGATGGTACCACTCCAGGCGAGAGCAAGTTATTGAAGATATTAATAACACTCGGGAACACAATTTTCGTTTAGTTAGATCTGATACTTTAATGATTATGACTAAACTTTGGCCTCTAAATCTAAAAATGACTCCAGCTTTTTCTGTATCACATCAACCTTTTGAGTTACAGGGTAGCCTTTCTTTGTATCAAAAACCATAAAAATAGCGGCTCTAACAAATTTGTGCTTATTTTATAGAATATTTTAACAATTTACATACACTTAAAAATAATAAACCATTACTTGACTGTAATGTGTGTACAAACTTAATTTGTTCCTCCGAAGAATATTGTTACTGAAAATCCAATTTTGTGAAAGTAGTTAAGGCAAAAATTTACGCTTATAGTTTTCCCAGGAGTGTTTAAAATGTGGACAATTTCCCTTCATACTCCAACAGTAGTCAGCCAACATATTTAAATCCCATATACCCTAACCTTCAAATTTTGGTAAAATCGTTCACCTTGCTAATCACTGACTTCACTAAGGTTTTCTGGAAAAGTAGAAGATAGCTATGCAGAAAATGCAACTTGATGCTCCTGTTGTGACCGAGCATTTTGTAGCTCTCCCAAAGTTTCTCGACAATTTGGGTGTATTTCTAAAAAAAAAAACGTTCTGGACAAGGTCTTTGAATAATAATCAAGTATTTTTTTTTTAGTTCTGGCATTGTCCCGATAATTAGTTTTATCTTTGATGAGCTGCCAAATCTGTGAACCATCAAACACACCTACCTTGATTTTTTCAAATGATAGGCTAGGAAATGTCAAAACGAGCGTACTTGAAACAGTTGCCTTCACTTGACAATGCTTTAATGAATTGCTTCATGAGATCCAGTTTCATGTGTAGATGTATGAATATAATTTTCTTTCTGTCAACAAGTGGCTCATATAGAATGATGGGATCACCAGGTTTGAAGCCAAATCTTAGAGGCCAATTCCTCTCCACCCAATGATTTTCTCAAAATCTGCTGTTGCATATCCACATAAAGCAGGGATACTTCATGTATCCGCGTTGCTGACCAAGAAGGACGCACACCATTTTAAGGTCAATATAGATAATCCAATTGTGTTTGTGATATTTTAACAACTCAATGACTCTCTTTATGTCTCCATATTCTTCACGAAAACTAACTGAATAGCCGACTGAGAATGAGCCATATAAATGGCCATTGTGGAGGCAGGCACACTTTAAGCTCCGCTTTGAGCTACATATCTATGAACATTCGTGATTCAGTTGAGTTGTAGATCAGAATTCCCAATACTTCCAGTAAGCCATATATATTGAGACAATGCTCAAAGCTACTGACTCGTCGAAAGTGCTTGCACACGTTGCAAGAGGCCCAAGACTTGTCTTGATCAGCAATTTTTACTTTAAAATATCAAAAATAGACTTGCTTGAGAAATGCGTTGATGTTTGCCCTTTTACTAGGAATAGTGAAACTGCCACAGCTATAACAAAAGGAGTCCGGGTTGTTTAGGGACTTATGATGAGAAGTAGCAGAGGCAGACATGATCTGAAAGTAACGAAAATAAGTATGTGGATAAAAAAATAAGTTGAATAGTCAAAAGCTTAGAAAACAAAAAAAAAACTTACATGATGTCTGCTAACCTCTTGTAGAGAGAGACTGTTTTTTTCTGCACAATTCGATAGTAATCACCTATATAGAGCGACTCACAACCTTTCACCGCACTGTTTCACGTATAACTGAATAGACAAGTCACAGTTTGCTAATACTGCCTCTTCTACTAGTCGTAGTCAAAACATTAACAAAATTAAATAATAAAATAGCTCATTTAGCTTCTTTTCTTCCAATATTTATGATTATCAATAAATAAATATTTTAAATCAATCAGTTTACCATTCCTATTACTGAAGGACAAACAATATAATTGTGCTTGACGTGAAAGAAAAAATAACAGAAGAAATAAAATCGAAATGCCAATTTTAATCTAAATTAAGTGAAAAATCGAACTCAAAAGAGATTATGTTAAAAAAGTAACTGGTGGTAGAGACGTAATGGGAAAGATTCAAGGGAAGAGCCTCTTTTTTCGCAGATAATGAGGGAGATTAGTCCTGAGAAAGAATTTTTTAGGGGAGGAGGGAAGTTAGCCGGTGGTGATGAATATAGAGAGACGGTATTCAAAACGGATATGGACTATCTTGTGAGGGAGGAATGCAAATAATTCGGCAGTGGCGATAGTGGGAAGAGGCGGGCATCGGAGGTGTAGAAGGGCTAGCAAAAGGCTTTAAGAATGGTGGGGTTTGTTCTTGTTATCGGCAAGGATACGGCGGGTATGGGCTTCGCTGGAAGACTTCAACATAGCGGAGCAGGAGTGAGTAGCAAAAGAGTAGGGTGCAGAAGCTGTTTCGCATCCCCATACCTCGCAGTAGACGTGGAGTCCAGGAAACTGCGAACAAAAGGCCGTGGACATTCCAATGCTTCGAGGGCACATAGTAGAATTTGTGATTCACCATAGAAGGAAAAACAGTCTACGAACTCGACACGATGGATAATATTCCATACCGAGAGTAGTATATTGCAACTAAATACATGGATAAAAACACAAACACGGGTGGTAGAGAAAGCAAAGTGTAAAAAAGTCCTGAAAAGGAGATGGACAGGTCACATTAATACAAGTTACAGCACCTTAATATATAAAGAGTCGCAGAAGACGACCTCGTAGAAAGTGGAAGAATAGAGTTTAGATAATGGGAAGAATAACATGCTAAACTCGTACCCTCCTCCTAGATCGTGATCGGTGGAAGCTTCTTCGAGAGAACATTTGCCCATCATTGGGATTGAACGTAATATATATATATATATATATATATATATATATATATATATATATATATATATATATATATATATACCTACAATGAAGGCTCTGTGGAAATTACACTGTCACCAAACTGATATCGGAAGCTCAGTTGCGTGTGGAGTGTCTCTTGGCTGTGATTAGAACATTTCTTTTTCTAGACCTGCTCTCCACGAGGATGCGACACCTGAGGGGTGTGATCCTGTCCCAATCCTCGGTGATGACTGCCTTCAGTGGCGTATTGGAGGGTGGCTGATGACGTTTTAAGGCCTCTGAGGTTTTCTATTCGATTCATATCTTGATATTGAGGTGACCCATTCATCACTGTGATATTGTTGCCCCGGATCCCGGAAGAGTGTATGGTGGATAGAGGGTTGTAACATAAGGCATTTTATTGCTGTAAACTTACATTCCTAGCATTTCTGAAAAGGTATTTGGATGAGAGCAGCATATAATCTCCCACGACAGCTTGGTACTTATCTGAATTCATGGTACCATCACAAACGGTGACACCAGCGACCCCTGGACTTAGCTTGTAGCCCCATACAATTACAGAGCGGCCACAAAGCTTTACTGATAGCACTATGCACTCTAGATTCCACTGCTCCATTGGCCTCTTTCGGACTCTCTAACGTTACCTGGTGTCGATAACAACTGCAACGTGGACTTCTCGGACCACAAGACATGTCTCCACTGACGCATGGTCCAGTTGCGGCAAACACGTGCCCAGCTAGTCGTCGGCGCTTCTGCTGAAGGTTGATCGGCAGCTTCTGGCTAGGTATATATGGCCGCCCTCTGTCCATTTACGTTTCAGCTGGACTGCGGGATTCTTACGAACCTAGGAAGGCATGCGACGCAGAGACCTATCGCCACGTTGCGTGCTGACTCTGGATCATCCAAATGAAGGTCGGTCTTAGATGTTACTACCTTCTCAGATCTTCATCAACACTTCAGTATCACTGGAATGTGATCCGCCGAACCTCATAGCGATTCGTCGACAGCTGAGATCCTTCTCTTTTAGCGTGCTTATCAGACTTCTTTTCTCCACGGTATAGTTACGTGTTTTCGACATTATCGTATCATTGTTGGATTTCTGTCGACATGGAATATCATATTGATCAACAAATGTGACATTTAGTCTGTAACATAGCACATACTGATAGCAGGATTTCATTCATTTCAATATCATCGTCATTTTTCTATTTAAAAAAGAGTTATAAGGAAGCTTGTACTTTTATTTTGCTTTCCAGCTGTGTTGGACACATGCATGAAAACCTACACCGACATATTCATAGACATACCCAAGGGATAAGAAAATTTCCAGGAGAAAAACAAAAAACGGTAATAAATAAGTAAAAGGTTGAGGAAAAAGAACGACCAAAACAATATATTAAACCAATCATAAAATGAATTATCGGCATATAGATTAAAACAAGAGGAACTGAAGTGACAAAAAAGGAGAGGTCAATACAAAATAAACTCATTAATACCAGGTAGGTCCAAATATCGAAAGACTTTCCAAAGTATAGAAAAGAACACAAAAACAATTGAGGAGAAAGATATGATCAAAAAGAGAGATTAATATGGGAAGTCAAGAGTTAAAGAAATGGGGAGTCAGATATGTAATATATGTATAATAAAATGTACAATGTACATACACACATAGACACCAACTTACAATTATATATATATATATATATATATATATATATATATATATATATATATATATATATATATATATATATATATATATATATATATATATATTCCTTAAAATCGTTTTCTTTCACTCTGTCTGATCCTCACTCCACTCATTACATCGATAAAGGAGGCAAGAACATTTCAAAACGCTCCGAAGATGATCGAATAAGATCGAAAGCTTAGCAATTTCAGGTTTTTTTTACCAAACACATTCATTTAAAAAAGAGATGAATACTAGAAAGGTGATTCACCATTTACAAGATGGAATAAAAAAGATAGTTAGAAGAAGAGAAAGTTGCTAAAGGAAATTAATTAAGGCAAAATACACAATGGTCTTCAACAAAATTTGCATATATATATATATATATATATATATATATATATATATATATATATATATATATATATATATATATATTCTTAAGAATGAATCCAAGGACCAAAAAGAAAGTAGCTTCCATTAAACTGATATTCTTTAATGACAACGTTTCAGGCTCCAAGCCTATCCTCAGGTCTGACAAAGAGAAATGGAGAAATATTTAAATTCTAACATATTAATTATTGGTATAAAGTGAAATTCAAATCAAATAGACAAAACATTATTCAAATGGGGAAAGACTAAGAAAACAAAGGGGACGGAGCATGTAACTTGGTCTGACCTTGCCAAAGTGTTCCTTTTGGTTGAAAAACACCCAGTGCAAAATTTTATCGATATGTATTAATATTTAGAGGTGGCTCAATGGATTCGATATTCCACCAGAAGAGGTATAGAATGCAGTCATTTCACTAGATTGGTTTCTTTCCAACATTCACAAGCCTTCTCCCCCCCCTACGGGATCTTCTACAGTGGTATTAGCTGCTCATTGGCATAGGTGGTGTGATGACCAATATCACTCATTGTTTCCCAGTAAGGTCCGCTTGCGAATGTCAGGGAACTTTTTGCGGCGTTCATCAACAATTAGAACAAACTCTAATTATTCCTCATCCTTTGTGAAACGGCCAGAGAAATCCTTGACCAAGGCAACGGTACGTTCAGTGTGATTGTTGGTGAGAGCCAATGTGCTGCTGAAACTGTTTGCAGCACTGAAGCTAGGCTGATGCTTCCAATGAGCTACCGGATATTTGAGCATATCATCTGGAAGACGCAAGTTCCTGAAAAGAATTCTTGATTTCTTGGTCGTAAATTCGACTAAAGTCTTTTCTTGAATTCTTTTCACGTCGATAGTTGAACGCTTCTGCGGATTTTCCTCCCCTTCTTTCTCTTTCATAGATATAACTATCTTGTAATTGGTGCTATTGTCCAAATCACAATCAAACAATGCCAAAGCGACCAACTCCTCAGAAAAGTACCACAGTTACCCTGCCATATGCTTCACTGTAGCGTTGGATATGTCGGTGTTAATCGTGCGATACACATGACATTGCTTTATAAACTTCAGGTCATTTCTCGGGGCATCGCAGCAATGTTAGCTGTTACAAACGCTTTAACGTAGATACGTAAAAAGAAGATGCAGAGTTCTCGTAATCCTTGATCATCGCGTGCTTTCAGCTTGAACTGCGGGCGAAACATCCAGACTTTGAGTGGCTCCTGGAGCTGCAAAGTGGATGCTTTCAGGAGGGACAGCTCCAAGGAAGATGATAGTCAGCTCCGGGAGCTCTCTGTAGTCATCTTTGGCCTGAGTGACTTTAACGGCCGTCTCAAAGATCTGCACCATCTCATCTTTGAAGTCAGCCACAGCGTTGGCTGTGTAATTATCCGTTGACAAGTATCATATGTGATCTTGTCAATATATTGACATCTTGTTTTGAAGCGCTTGAACAAGAGAACATCAGGAGCATATGAAGCCCATTACTTTAGAAAAGGCTGCTTCAGCAATCAGCTCCAAGACATGATGGCAACAACCAATGTGCAGAAGTCCACGACCAAGAAACTGCCCCAAAAGAATGAACGTGCATTTGTGCCGACCAATATTTGACCTGGTTGTGTCGCACATTCCCTGGACCTTTTCCCGTAAGTTCCAGTCTTTCAGAACAGAAAAGATGGCCTTAGCTTGGACTTCTCCTCTCCTTGATGGTAGCTTTGAACTGCAAGAAGCTATAATTGGCCATTACCTGTTAGTAGCACAGGCATTCTGTCCACAGTCCAAAACCAATGAGATCTGGAATAAGCTTCCCACCCCAGTGCAAAATGAGTAAGAGAACTGTAGGTCGAACTTATCTTTGATTTTTTTTGAGGTGGATTTACGATGCTGCTGTTGTTGCCGCCTGATGCTGGATCGGTTCAGGGCTAATGGCTAGATTAGCCCAAAATTGGCACAAGGTCTGGCGATAGCAATTGATGGCGCTTTCATTTCAAAAGTATTGGTGTCGCGCAGCTGGTACTTGGGCCTTCAACTTGATTTTCACATTTTTCAGTAGTACTGTCACTTGTGCTGCCCATACCACTGCTAGAGGCTACAGAAACTGGCCATCATCTGTAGCTCTCTCCCGCCGCTTCCTAATTCGCTCTTCTCTGTCTTCTTTCTTCTTCAAGCTGACATCTACTGATACCATCGCTCCAAGACGTACAGATTTGCGCTGGGCAATCAGAAATTGCCTGTTTTCCTTGATTTAAATCATCTCCAGCCCAGTGGCGTGGGCAATATCAAATAAATCTTGAAATATGCTTTTGAAAGCTGCTTCTTTACCTTTTTGAGTTGCATTTTGTCTTCGTGTGTTTTTCTTTATACATTTCCACTTATCAAACACTACAGTTACTTTTTTATACAATCTTGCTTGTAACTAATGGGAATCGTTACCCGATCCCGAAACTCTGCCACTTTTTCAACAGTCTTAGTAGCAGGAATGTGTAAAGTTTCATTTAGCTTTTTATGATTATAAATAAAAGAAACCTAAAACCTGTTTGTTGGACGGGAGTTTGGAACCTTTAATGTATTCCTCATAATTCTCAATGAGATACACACTTGTACGTTTTTCATAAGCCATCATTAATATCTAACACTGATATTTGTAGGAGAAATAAACTTGGTTATTTAAAGACACAGAAGAGTGATAAATTTGTAAACAAATTTCATTATTAAGAAAGAGAAATACAGGCAGTTCTTTACTTTAAGTCTCTCTACGCACCGGAGCTACGCACATCCTCTCTCTCTCTCTCTCTCACGGGTGTAGCTCAGACTGAGAGGCAGTGTTGCCAGATAGCACATATGGCATATCTATAAAACTCCCTGAAAATATGTGTAGATAAAGAAAAATCTGCGGATCTAATTTTTACCCCTTCGTAGACGAACCGCGAAATCTCTAGATCTACAGATATATCTGTAAATCTGACAATACTGCCTAGAGTTTCAGGCTGTATCACAAGAATTTAGGCCACTGCAAACTGACCGCAGGTGCCCGTATACTCAGTAGACGGGCGCCTGCGGTGTATTTGTATGTATATCGTATACTTCATCTGCGAGGAACTTCGGATCCATTGAGCCACCTCAAAATGTTAATATATGAAAATGAAATTTTGCATATGGTGTTTTTCAACCAAAAGGAACACTTTAGCAGGTTCAGACCAATGAAAATTAATTTTTTTTAAAAATAAGGACCACCTTAATTATACATATATTAATTATTGCTATTAATGTATTTTTTCTTAAATATAGTGCTAAAAAATCTAAAAATCTATTTTTGAAAACAAAGCTAATTTTAATTGATATATTTAAATTTAGCTTGTCACCATACATATCAAATAGCACATTTAAATTCAGAATCAAATAACTTTTTGAAAATTGTTGATCATTATTATTATTATCATTATAATGTCTCACAAATCCAGTTTCGTGTATTAACTTTCATTTCTTTTGACTTCAAATAACATCAGATTCGATAAAAGATATAGAACTATAATTTTCGTTCTGGATTTTGAACAAACTTTACTTAACTCATTATGTGATTAACGAGAAATTGATCTCAGTCCCCAAAATATTCGAGACGCCACATATTTGCGATTACCTTGAATAGAAATTCCTTGCCATTATGAGATGGCCAGACATTAAACAGTACTCACTTTCTTTTGAGATAAGTTTTCACAAAAATGTACAAAAGAATAGAAAAAAGGGCAGTAGTATTTTGAAAGGATTGGGATTTGTAAAGCAATTTTCTGAAAATGAAAATTATATGCTGTATTATAGTAGTCAACGAATTACCGGACGAGGAGAAATCTTATGAAATAAAACACTCACATTTCTGCTCTTGTGATTAGTTGAGTGAAAGTTCGTGATGAGAGAGGAGTTGGTCATAAGAGCGACAGAGTGGATAAGTCAGTGAACAGAGCAATCCAGATTTCTAGAGAAGCAGTCGTGACATTACGTTTATAACTGAACTCCATGTTGGACTCGAAATGACACTAAGACGTTACCATGTATTGGCTTGCATCATACAAATTTGTGGTTTCTTCCAGTTCCCTTCTCTCGTGAACTCGGCCTCCACTTATCAAAGCTACAACGCCCCAAGCCCTCCAAGGCCTCCAAGTGCCCCAAGGCCTTCAAGCCCTCCAAGGCCTTCAAGTCCTCCAAGCGCTCCAAGGCCTTCAAGCCCTCCAATGCCTCCAAGCGCTCCAAGGCCTTCAAGCGCTCCAAGGCCTCCAACTGCTCCAAGCCTTCCACCTTCAATGGCTAACCCCACTCGTCCGGCTCAGGACTGCGAGGAGGGGCAGTTATTCGACCCCGACGGGAAATGCGTATTCGCATCAGAGGTAATACAAAGGTTTTATCTATTTCAAGCACCTTCATCCCCTACCCGGCGACGCCCCCCCCCTAAAATGCCTTCACCTAAACTCAATTATAATGTGGTCTTTGTCCGGATGCCCAAGCCCCCGAGAGGGCCAGATCCTGTGGTGGTACCTCCTGATCAGCAGAAAACTGTGGTATACGTGCTAAATGAAGCTCAGGAGCCAGAACCAGCACCCACGGTCAAGGTTCCCTACCATCACCAGCAACCTGACGTCTATTACGTCAACTACGAACAAGACGAGAATCCGCAGCTTCCCCTTGGTATTGACTTGAGAACGGCCCTTGGCTTCGTCAACAGTCAGACACCTAAAATTGTGAGTAGCGGCACCGTTGGGGCTGGCTCGGGCATACCCTCGGGGTCCCCGCCACGGCCCTCAACTACAGGTGCAGGAAATCAGGGAGGGAGACCGCCAGTTCCGGGATCGTCTTCCATGAATCCAATCACATTCTACAATCCACCAAGTAAATAAGATTTCTTAGCTTACATTTTCGTTATGATGAATTGTATGAAAGAAGTGAAGGGGTGGTTTTCTTACAGACGAAGGTAAAGATACTCGTGTGAAAAGAAATAGGAGAGTCTCAAAAGGATGACGAGACAGGAGAAACCCGCGTCTTAAGAATGAAAAGGTAAACGTCAACATATCTACCAGGCCACAGAATAAGAAAATGACTCCTTTACATACATACATACATACTACAGAGAGTACAAGTGGTTAACAAATGTAAATTAAAACAAAGGGGAGGCCTCGTCACGCCCTTATTGTTTATAAACATACGGCCCTGGGCGTAGATTTTAAGGGGGAGGTGCGCACTTTTACTTATGGACATTTTTGATCTCTCAATCCCACCATCTCGATAGGAGTGGCAATGCTTATCAATTTATTTTATTCTTCAGCCATTTTGTATTTGTTGTGTCTCATTCATCCAGTTTCGTTTTCTTCGAGCATCTTTCCATTTTTTTTCTATCCCAACCAGTGCCACTTTACTTTATGGGCGTCAGCTAAAATCCTGAATTTAAGTGAGTCCTCCCACGAATCTCATCCAGAAGAAGAGGAAGTCAAAGGCACGGTTTGAAAATGGCCCCGAGAGTAAAATGAATTGTATAATAGCAAGATTTTTCTGCTTTGCTGCCACCTTATATCAATAGAGGCCTCTCCTCGCAAAGGAAAGTGCCATCGTAGAACAACGTGTCGGTTAGGGGCAGGAGGTGGAGAGGAATCAGATGGGCTAAGTGAATTCACGCTCTTATTAGATCTATTTAAACTGAGTAATTTTAGGGTCGGGGAGGAGAGGGGGGGGGGTAACTGAGTGGCTTGAGCCCCTCGTCCATTGATTTCAACGAAGCGAACCTTCTTCCTTTTCTTACTGGCCTTCTTATTCACATTTTTACTTTGCTCAACTTCTTCATTTTATCTACGCCCCTCTCTTCTAAACATTCTAGTGAAGATGCTCTCGTTAGTTTCCGCTTTATTCCTTTAGTAAAGGCAATTATTACATGAAAAGGGGGGCAAATTTGAAATTTTGAGTACTCTTGTACTTTTTATGAGCCTCAATGCTCTCAAGGAGGCCTCGCGAAAAAAACAAGGGCCTGAGATCCTTCTGAGAATAATGTGGCATTGGGAGCATATAATCGTCCAGATGTCAGCTACAGTATGGTTGTCCATGCTACACCTTGGTCGGATCCTGTAATACGGCACTCCAGGCATCAGTGTTCCCCCATTCTCCCTCTTACACGCCTGTATAGACCCAACCATGAGGATAGGAGGTGTTGTGCTTTTTCAAAAAATAATAATCGAATTGTCCATTCCCGCGAATATACTTGTGTGGGTGTGTGTGTGTGTGTGTGGAGAAAGCAACGGCAATATCAGCGGATTAAATAATAATGATAATAATAATAATGATAACAATATAGGTCGATATGGAGTAAAGGGATAGCGGGATGGGTAATTTATTTACGTTGGTGTGGGAAAGCATTCGTGGTTAATAATAATTATTATTGTTTCAGATTAATTGGTGCGATACACTTAAAAGGTCATTTATGAAGGAACTCTAGGAACAAAAGCTTCGAGTCGCCGAACAAATTTAGTCAAATGGAACGTCTTGGACTAATTTTCAGTCCTCTTATCGCCAGATTTGCTGAAGAATCCCCTAAAGAATTATGGATAACCTCGTTGAATTAATGAATGGATAGGAGGATATTTTTCCTGGGATGATAGGAAGAAACCAGAAGGCACTGTTAATACCTCCGCCAAATGTCAGAAAATTTACCTATCTCGCAATATTAAAAAGGAATAAGTGATCCAGTATCTGTATCCGGATCCAAATTGCTCAATTCTTGCTTTACTCAATGCATCCAACCCTTCAAGAGAATTTCATGAACGTTTTTTATATATGGTACACACAAACATAAACAACGGTGATCACAGATACCTCCGCTAACGTTATTGCCGGAGTTAATTTATCAGGTAATAATCAATGCTAATTTAATCCAATTTTTCAGGAGAAATCTCTGTTATTAATTTTGATTGTGGCTTAGTGGTCATATTAGTTTTCGTGATGTATGCAATGTTTTTTAGTGAATTAACCTCCGAGACAAAAAAGTTAGGATGAATGTGTTTATCTTAAAATAGTCTAGACATATGTATATTTTGGATGCTTCGATTATTTACACCTGCCTTAAAATTTAGTTGCTTCATACTTGAGGAATTATTAAAAATAAGACGAAAAAAGGAAAGAAAGCATAAATATCATATTAAGAGACTAAAGAAGATGAAAAAAGAAATAATCAATAGCTTACAGGGACAGATTATCGCCAGTAGGTGTTTTGGCTTAAAGGAGGACAAGCAGAGCACTATAAAAGTACAAGCTTTGAAAACACCTCCGGTCTTATAGAAGGGCCTTTCGAAAGGTCTGTTTTCGAGGCATCAACTGTGGAAAATTTAAAATAATTCATAAAATATATTATAACAACATAAAACATTTTAATATTTTCATGTTCATCTTCATAAGTAATTATTATTTGTAAAATATTATACATTTTTAAGAAAACGGCTATGAAAGACAATTTCCTGATCCCCATTCAGAAATATGTTGTGCACATGAAAGCGCATTGCTATTCATATTATTCTGGCGTCGAAAAATCTAGTAGAAAACCAGATTTGGGAACTGTTCCGTTTAATATGTAATTAATACAGTATATTGCCTGCATTTGGGAGTAAAATGATTATTTTTTATTCTTTTCAAATGTAATATATTTTTTAAGCATGAGTAAAAATTTAACATTTATAAAAAGTTTATAGTATATAGTAATTTTATACAACCCTTATAACTTTAGAAAATATACACCCTTTATGTAGGGCCTGGAAAATATCCCTATTCAAATTCCGGTGGGTGTTGTTAACGGCGATTTAAACGGAAAAGGGGTGGATGGCCTCAGAAGCCGAGTACTCGAAATTATTTTCCTGTGAACACAATAAGAAATTGCAATGATCGGCTTGATTGTTGCAGATGCCAAATGGAAAGGTTATATGAAATGAAAGAAAAGGGGGTCGATGTTAAATATATTTAGAATAGGGAGATTGTACATAGATGCTTGCATTATTTGTGATGAACAAGAAAGAGAACGAGGATTTTTCGGGGCAATGGAGTGATTAGCGAACGATCAGGTGTGTCGCGTAGTAAAGAGAATGATTAAAGGTTTATGAAGCCTGGGGTTAGCTACACTCCATTTTCAAACTCAAATTCTAAACAGGTATGACGCCTTATTTTTTTTCGCACGGAATTATGAACTACGAATTTGAGTTGTCAGTGGATCACGTTTGCTAAGCAGAACTAGTCCATTGAGATGTACCAAACAAGAAGGTAAGTGGTATAAATCCCGACTAATACGACTCCCAAGGGCTGCCAGTCAGTGATGAGAGCTGGTCAGTGGCTATGTAAGTTGATATTCACTTAGGGCAGTTGTGGGCCATTTTTGACTGCCGAGACACTTCATGAATGGTGTTGGAGTTCCCGGACCGGATAACATAACATAACATAATTACACGGATGACAAGAGCCACAAGGGCCTATCAAAGGTCATCCGCCTCCGTCAAAACCCACCCACCTAAAGCACCATCACCAGGGGAAGACAAAATCAAAGTCCCCCACAATATAATATAACGGATGACAAAAGCCACAAGGGCTCATCATAGGTCATCCGAGTCAAGCGGCCTCTTTTTCAAGGCACCCAAACTCCCAGGAAAACTACATCCAGAGGATTGCATCCAGAAACAAGGGTATCACCAATCAAGGCTTGTCAAGAACTAAATCATGCAGCTATAGATATATACAAACAATATTAATATATACAAAACTTAGGAACCATCACAACCTTCCCTCCCCATAAACTCACCCAACCTAATCTTAAATACATTTAGATTTGGACTACCTACTACCCTCTGCGGCAATTTGTTCCAGAAGTCTACCACTCTATTGGTGAAAAAATATTTTCTTAAATCCAACCTACACCCTTGCTTTTTAATTTTCAAGTGGTGACCTCTAGTCCGATTTCCATCATCTAACTCAAAAAACTTGCTAACATCGAATTTATCTACCCCAGAAAATTTTTTAAAGAGCTCAATCATATCCCCTCTCACACACCTCCTTTCGAACGAGAACATATTTAATACCCTCAGTCTATCTATATATTCAAGGTGCCTCAGGGAAGGAATAATCTTTGTTGCCCTCCGTTGCACTGACTCGACAAGGTTAATATCGTGTCTAAAATGTGGGAACTATGCCTGTATACAGTACTCTAGATTTGGCCTAACATAAGAGTTATAGAGTTTAAGAATAACCTCCTTACTTTTGCAACTGACATTTCTCTTAATGAAACCCAGCACTCTATTTGAAACAAATTATTTAAATTACGTGTGTTATGATTGACACCGTCATTGTAACGGGTTTTACACTCGTTTTCTTTTATCTTTCGAGAGGTTTACGTGTGTAAGAAAAAAAAGGTTCCTTCAAACAAATTTGAAGTTCTACTTTTCGATCAAGTGTCATTGAAACGTCTGTTTCATTCTGTGTCGAGATGGAAGTGAAAAGATTCGAGATTTCTGCTCTCCTGCGCACGGGCCACAGCTAGTCCGACATTGCCAAGCAGCTCTACGTCAGTCGGATGACCATCCACAAAGTAGAGGAGAGGCTCAAGAACGGGGGAGAGCTTAAAGATCGACCTCGTTCAGGCAGACCCCATGTTGTCAACCATTTGGCTGTGAAAGTCCTTCGAAAGTGCATCGAGGCTCAAGATGACTGCGCTCGCAAAGAAGAACATTCATCTCGGAGTCCAGGGCTGTCAAGGAGGCTGGTAAGGGCTTGAGGTACGTGGAAAAACCTCTGGCCACCGACCGGAAGCGATAACAAGGTCAGGAGCGCTGTTGTCGCCTACTCAACCACTTGAGGAGTCATGGCAATCGAATCCTTCATTTTTTTTCTGACGAAAAAACCTTCACGGTTGATGCGGTCATCAAGTGGCAGAACGCCCGCGTGGTAAGCTTCGGTAAGGACGTCTCCGAGCTCCGCTACGTGTCCACGACCACGGCATCAAAACTATCATTGTGTCCTTTGTTGAGAGCGTCGTAACGAGTGTAACAGGACTTTTGCAGTACAAGGGATGATCGAATGTGCGTTTATAGAATATTAGAGGTGGATGCGATGAGAGATAGATGAAAGAGGCAGTAAATGTATTTGCTACGTGGAGATTCCAGATGCTTGACTTGCACTGCGTAAGAGTAACATCAAAGAAATGGGCAATTTGTTTAGGACGGAGTGAATAGAGTGGGATCAGTTGTGACGATGTAATGGTTAGGTAGAAATGTGCCAGCTCCAGAATTATGTAGATTTTCAAGGATGAAACTGTACGTGTTGTAGTGTATTTATCCTGTAATGATTGAAGTGAGGCTGAGACAAAGATGTTTTGGACGATTGGTGTATGGAATTTGGAATACCAAAAAACTAAAACTGACGGTATGTGTAGAGGATGTGTAGAGGGTGTTTCTTCCGAGGAGTGAAAAGCAAAAGCTCTCAGTATGTGAAAGTGCAACTAAATGGGTTAAAATAGGCCTTATTGATTATATGTGTGTTGATTTCTCTCCGCCGCTTCTTTTATATTACTTCTTGTCTTTTCTGTTCTTACTTTTTTTATATATGTGTGTGCGTGTGCACATACTAAATTAGCTTTATTGCTCTGTGTTCTGTAAGTGCAGCCTCCTTTACGAGTACTTCGAGTGTCAGTCTAGGACAGGGGTCGGCAACCCGCGGCTCTTTCGAAAATCCGTCCGCTGCGGCTCCCTGTGGTGGAGGCACGACGCTGACTCATCACGTAAGTCCTTGCGAACGGCTTTGGTATCGAGCATTTAATTATAATGTATTTTATTTTAGTTTTTTAAATTTATTTATTGAAATTTTCAACCCCAGGTAGGCGAACCATGGAAAAATCTACGAAGAGAAAAGTTTCTGAAGAAAACAGAACGTTCAATGCTACGTGGGCAGATTCATTTGCTTTCACTACCGATGAAAATAGTTTACCATTATATGTGGTCAAAAATTGGCAAACAAAAAAAAGCCAAATGTTGCGAGAAATTTCCAGAATAAGTACACAACCTTTGCCGCGGAAGTGGATGAAGTCTGCAAATTCAACTACATATGCTAGTTCCGTGGTCGCTCAGGAAATAGTCAAGCCCGGGAAACCGTTCTCAGATGGAGAATATATAAAATAATCATTCATTAAGATTTCAGAGCATCTATTCACGGAATTTAAAAACAAGAGTGAAATTGTGTAGAAAATCAGAAATATACCTTTCTCTGCAAAGACTGTCAAAGACAGAACCATCAAAATGGCAGAAAACGTCGCAGACACCAAATAAAAAACATCAATTCAGCTGTGGCGTACTCAATCGCCTGTGATGAGTCCAAAGACAAAGGTGATGTTTAACAAATAGCATTGTTCTGCCAATATGGAAACTCTGTTGGACCACAAGAAAAAATGATCGAGCTTTTACCACTAAAAGGCCAAACACGGGAAGAGGACCTATGTGAGGCTGTCCTGGATTGTTTAAGAGCCAAAGCAATAAACATCACCTAATTGGTATCAGTGGCTAGTAATGGGCCACTGAGTATGACAGGAGTGCAGAAGGGCTTTGTGGCTTTACTGCAGAAGTCTCTGGGTAGAACGCTGCTGATATTTCATTGGATCCTACACCAAGAGGCATTGTGTGCTCAAACCTTTCCTCCGGAATGCACAGAAGTAATGAATGTTGCCATTCAAATTCTCAACAAAAAATGGCAAAAGGCTTAAATCAGTGTCAGTTTCGTTTGTTACTTGATGAGGTGGAAAGTACGTATTCTGATCTCCTGCTGCACAACAGAGTCCGGTGTCTATCCAGAGGGGAGATCCTGAAATGCTTTGCTTTGTCTGGAAAAGGTATATGACAGCGCACCTAAACAGTCTGAACACAACCCTTCAGAGGCACAGCTCTCACATGCTGGAGGCTATTTTGGCTTTTGAGTTTAAGCTGATGGTGTTTGCCAGAGATTTACAGCGATGTACACCGTCTCACCTGCCCTCTTTGAGAGAGTTCAAACAACCTCACAAAAGAAATGATCAATTCAGAGTATTTGCAGTTCACAATCATCGCATTGCAAACATCGTTTGGGAAACGATTCTGTGACTTCATAGATGAAAAGAACACAGTATCCTTCCCTGTCACTACCCTGGCCGTCGATCCATCCCAACTGAATATGATTGCATTTGCAAGTGTGAGTCAATCAGATGGGAATGGAACTGCCGACATAGCCGAAAAAGATATGTGGGTGTTGAAGTTCAGTGATTGACAACTGATCTTGTATAGGTTGCCCGTCAGAAGGCCATGTTTGCTCAAAATCACAAATGGAGTGAGATTGAAAACCTTCCCAAACCGGACCAACTTGTTTTTGAAACATGAAAAGCCATCCCCGACACTTACGCCAACATGAAAAAATATGCAATTATAGGCCATACAATATTTGGATCTACATATGTATGTGAGCAGGTCTTCTCCACCATGAGCTATATAAATAACAAACATCGCTCAAGCCTCACAGACGATAGCTTGCAATCCTGCGTGAAGATGAGGGTGACGTCTTACAGCCATGATGTGCAGATACTGTGCGCTGAGGTTCAGAAGCAAAAGTCCCATTAACTAGTAAAGTAAATATTTTCATTGGCTATTATTTTACAAATATATTTTTACATTGCTCAGTGAAATATTCCTTTTTTTATTCAGGTTAACAACTGACTGCACGATGATGGCACACAGAAGCAGACTGCAGTTTTGGTTTGCTGCAGATGGATCATTTAAATTCGGCTTTTTGAGGAGGACTCAAATAGGCACTAAATATTTTATTTGTAAGAAGTGTTCAACCCTGCTTTTTTTCGGAGTTCCAATGTTTTTGTATAAAGAAATAAAATTTCCATTACTCTGCAGCAGTTCTTTAATTTCACAAATGCAACAGACTATTTTTGGGGGGGTATGTTATTTTAAGTGGGAAACGGATCCAAATGGATTTTTGAGTGTTGAAGGTGGTCGACTCCTGGTCTAGGACGAGGAATTTGAACCAGCAGCCCATTGAAGCGCTCGCTTCAGTCTTTGGTCGCGCTTTGGAAGGCAAAAGATGACAAACTAAACTGCAATCTTACGCCTTTCAAAAGCTAAGGGAAACAGGAATTTAAAATATACATATAAAAATGAAAAGGTTTTCACTTGAAAAATTTAAAATGCAAATAAAATTTCGAATTTATTGAATCTTTGATTAAAGAAATGAATTAAGTCGTTACAATCAAAGAGAAAGAAAGAGAGAGAGAGAGAGAGAGAGAAAGAATGAGAAGTGATATATAATATATATATATATATATATATATATATATATATATATATATATATATATATATATATATATATATATATATATATATATATATATATATATATATATATATATATATATATATATATATGCAGATACATCTACAAAGGAAAAGTGAAAAACGATAGGCTGCAACAACTGCCAAAAATGTTATTATGAACAAACCGGGAAAGAATTAGATGTCCGGGTAAAGCAACATCAAGCCAATGTACGTAATCACAGTGAACAATCTGTGCTTTTTCTACATATGTACAATCTTAACCATACCATTAACTGGATCAGTGCCAAACCAGTCATCAAATGCAGTAATTATATTTCGAGAAATATATTAGAATGTATCTCCATTAACGCGTTCCCAAATTTCAACCTTGGCCCTGGTTTGTTCATGCTAGACCCCCATTATAATTACATACATAAAATCTCAAATAAAGTGGTTTCAGGATTTTGTACCCCCTAATTAGGGTTCAGAGATGGGTAGTTTAATCCTCTTCCACACTATTTAAGGCAATATATGTCCTGCCTTCTGTTCATTCCTTGAAAAGGTCTTTAAGAATAATGGCGAAAGCGCTCGGAATCGTTTTTCACTTTTCCTTTGTGGGTGTATCAACATAACTTTGAATCACGTGCACTTTGTGAGATTTTTTCATATATATATATATATATATATATATATATATATATATATATATATATATATATATATATATATATATATATATATATATATATATATATATATTTGGAAGGAGGCCATTTTTTTATGCAGGATTCATTGAAGTCGACAGCAACGGCTGCATTGTTTACTTTTGGATGCAGCTTTCTTATAACTTTGACTATAGTCTCAACAGATGGCTCTAGGCGAGGAAAATTACTCGGAAGAGGCATAACTTTATTTGCCTAGACGTTTTTCGACCTAACAGTAGGTCATCTTTGGGGCAGAATGGTGATTTTTTTTTTTAGGGGAAGAAAGGTACGGCTCGCGGTTACTCCTCCCCTCTGTACCCCTCCCACGATCGGGAGGGAGGGGGGGGGGGGCACAGAAGAGGAGGAAGCCCGCGGCCGACTTGCTCCTGGAGAAACTCCCCACACTTCTGACTCTCAGTTCAAGTGAACCGATAGTGAAGTGCTTAATGGGAATTCCGGAACAAGCTTTAGAAAGGGGGTTTATAGCTGCGGGAGACGGAAAGTTTGAGTTAAAAGAGGACAGATTGGTGAGGAGGCAGATTGAGCAACCTCGGTAGTCAAAGGTGGAAAGGGTGGAATACCCTTGCCCGAGGGAGAATGGGGACTTGCTTATTAACGTGGATTCCGAACCACCATCATGCATTTACTCATCATTCATCATTCTTACTTCCTTTCTCACACCTTAGCACCAATGTTCCTCATGCAGAAGCGGGAGGACCGCCTAATCTTTGTTCTCTTATTTTCTTTATCTTTCATTCATGTGTTTATTGTAGCATTCACGCCGTTTTAAGTTATCTTAGCTCTGAGCTTTGTTTATGTATTGTTATGTTACTTGCTTTTACTTTCCTTACTTTGTTTCACTTTCTCTTGTTGTTATCAATTTTTTACTTTAGTTTCAATTTTTTCACTTGTTTTACTATTAATTTCGACTTCATTATCATTTTTGTTAAACTTTTTAATACTATAGTTCACTTATTACACTTTTAGTTTACTATGTTCGTTTTATTTCTGTTTTACTCTTAACTTTCACTTCACTATCATTTTTGTTAAACTTTTAATATAGTTCACTTATTATACTTTTAGTTCATTTTGTTCGCATTATTTCTGTTTACACTTTTGATCTGTGTTGTCTTCTTAGTCGGTTTTTTCTTCCTATTTAGGTTGTTTAAATTCGGTTGTCTTATTAGGGTATCAATCTGGTGTCTCGGTTGGTTATTTCGTTGGTTGGGTTTGTATATAGTCGGGTAAATATCTTTATCGTTATGCTTATTCCTTCTCTCCTTTTGAATTTCTACTAAAGTAAACATGAGAACCTCCTCGATTCTCAGCTGTTGTCTGCCGCTGTGGAATGGAGTGTTAAAGGGGACTTCAGCTCTGGTGTTCGTGTGCTCTGCAAATATCGGAGGTTAATCGTTTATCTTCCTCCATATTTTCTCTGCTCTATTCCGGATTTTGATATTGAGCGTTTCTAATTCTGCTTCTTGGTGTAGATCATGGGAAATCGAGTGTTAAAGGGGACTCCAGCTCTGGTGTTCGTGTGCTCTGCAAATATTTTCTCTGCTCTGTTCTTGATGTTGATATTGAGCGTTTTTAATCCTGCTTCTTAGTGTAGATCCTGTATTCTTCTCCTCTCTCTCCTACCTGTGTTGGTGATTAGGTAGAGAGCTTTATTTTGTATTCTCTGGAGTTCCAATTTTTTGGTCCTTATTTCACTGTTGATAGGGGTTGGCGGGTATAGTAGTACCTCTCTTCCTAGTGCAAGATAGATTTTTCTTTTATTTTTCATGCCTAACCCTCTTAGATTGTACAGTAGGATAAACATCGGAATCGCGTTGTTCTTTCTCTCCGTTATTTGTTGTTTGTAGCCTCCTTTTCTTATTCTAAGTCCTAGCACTTTGCCCTCACTATGATATTTATAGTTCTGATCTTCAACTACAATTTCAGCTGTTTTGTTCCTGGAGATTGGGATTATTGTAAATTTCATTCTGTTTGCCCCTATCTTCCAATTTATTTCGTAGTTGTTGATGTTGCTCATTTCTAAAGCTGTTGTCCTTGCCTGAAAGCGTACGTTCCTGAACGGAGTGACGACGAGTTGGCTTATGTCGTCCGCGAACTGTATGTTTAGGCAACCAGGCATTATTGGTGGTGGCAGGTCTGCTGCGTATATTGAATACAGCGTGGGGCTGAGACAGCCCCCCTGCGAGAGTCCAGCTTCCAATTTGAATTCTGGTCCTGAATAACCATTGATATTCAAGTATGCTCTTTTATATGTTACATAATCGTGGAGAATTCTCTCCAGATTGTTATTCATCTGGAGATTTAAGATCTTATATTGCATTCCTCTGACCCAGACTTTGTCGAATGCTTTTTCTACATCTCTCAGGACCAGATCGATGTAATTATTCTATCTTTGGCCTTTGCTATTTTCTCTGTTATTATGCCAAGTGCCATTGTGGTGTCTCTGCCTCTTCTGAATCCGAACTGATAATGATTATAAAGGTCATTTTCTTCAAGATATTTTTTTAGTCTTCTGTTAAGGAATTTCTCGGAGACTTTGCCCATGAAGTTCAATAGTGATATTGACCGGTAACTGCTGACGTGGTTTGGTGGTTTATGGAATGGTGAACGTGATATTACAGGAAAATATATTGAATATGTTTGAACATTACCGTAAGAAAACGGACCAATCAACTAGATTTATGTTTAAAAATATTTCGAGCATTAATGTAAGGAGCGTTCAATCCTGCTTTTTATCCATGTACGAGAGGCGGTCAATAAGTTTTGCGAATCGGTAGGACAAAACAGAGAAAGGGAGATGGCTGTTTGTGGGGTTGTTAGGACAGGTTATGACAAGTCAGGACCTGCAGCCGCACGCTCCTGCCTCGTCTATTTAAGAAGCAGTAGCTGATCCCAGATCGTCAGCCACAAATTTTTCAACAATGGAGAAAGTTGAGCACCGCGCAGTGATCAAATTTTTGAGCAAGGAAGGCAAGAATGCAAAAAAGATCCATGAACGCTTGTTTGCAGTGTACACCGACACCGCCCCTTGCTATGCAACCATTGCTCGCTGGAATAGGGAGTTCTGCCATGGTCGTGAGTCCCTTGAAGATGACCCCCGTCCAGGACGCCCATCATACGTTACCAACGAGGACAATGTGGCCCGTGTGGAGAGGATGATACTCGAAAATCGACGAGTAAAGGTCGAAAAAATCGAGCGAGAACTTGGAATATCCCATGGAAGTGTTATTAACATCATCCACGACAATTTGGCCATGACCAAGGTCTCTCTGCCCGCCGGGTTCCTAGAAACCTCACGCCCCATGATCGACTTCAACGTCGTCAAAGTCCACAAGGCCAGAGTTGCACAAGCTGCCCTGCGTGAGTGCAGATTAGAGGAGCTCAACCATCCCCCCCCCCTACAGTCCAGGTCTGGCCCCTAGCGACTACTTTTTATTCTGCCAGCCCAAGGCTGCACTGCGTGGACGCCAGTATGGGGACGATGAAGATGTCCAGCTCGCCGTCCAGGAGCGGATTGAACAGCAGCCGGGAGATTTCTGGTTGTTGGGAATTCGAAGCCTCAGGGACAAGTGGCGCAAGTGCATTGAAGTCGAGGTAGTTATATTGAAAAATAATAAAACACTTTGCCTCATATCTCGTTTCCTTATATCCGAATTGCATAACTTATTGACCGCCCCTCGTATTTTTAGAGTTAGTTGATTGGTCCGTTTTCTTACGGTAATGTTCAAACATATTCAATATATTTTCCTGTAATATCACGTTCACCATTCTGCCCCCAAGATTACCTACTGTTAGGTCGAAAAACGTCTAGGCAAATAAAGTTATGCCTCTTCCGAGTAATTTTCCTCGCCTAGAGCCATCTGTTGAGACTATAGTCAAAGCTATAAGAAAGCTGCAGCCAAAAGTAAACAATGCCTCCGTTGTTGCTGTCTACTTCAATGAATCATATATATATATATATATATATATATATATATATATATATATATAGAGAGAGAGAGAGAGAGAGAGAGAGAGAGAGAGAGAGAGAGAGAGAGAGAGACAGACAGAGAGAGGGGAAGAGAGAGAGAGAGAGAGAGAGAGAGAGAGAGAGAGAGAGAGAAAGTGTATATTAATACTTCATTGTGTAATGAAAGTAAAATTTAACCAATACAATGAAAAACGGGAAAATATTATTAAGAAATAAAACGCTAAATTGGGACACAAGACCGAATAAGCAATTCCTCCGAAATTAGCCCATAAATAAGCTTGTTTAAAAGATATAACACAAACAAGACCCCCACCCCCCTCCTTCTTTCTGTCGCGAGAAAAAAAAGTTAACAGTTAGCCCATTGCCACCTTAACAAACGGAAAATCACACCATTCAGCAAGCGCTTTAAGCATAGCCAGAAATGTCAACGGATCGCGTAATTTTCTCCTGTCTCCGCTCCTCGCATCAACTGGCATATGATAAAGGCGTTCCATGAACGTCTGACGTCAAATGTACCCACAACGCTGGCTTTTCGACACCAGCATTGACATGACATCATTGTTACTGGCATAAAGACAAGTCAGAAACGTCGGCGAAAGAACGGTCATCCCCCTCTTCCGTTCCGGCAATTTCGGTATCTCGGTATCCAGAGCACAAAGGTTTTTTCTCACATTAACCTGTGTATCCGTTTGTTGGCGCCTTAAATAGCCGCCGAGTCGACGACTGTGAAATGGCTCAAAGGATATTCAGACTAATGTGATTTTGGGGCATCGAAAAGCCTGTCAAATGGCGATTAGGAAGAGGCTTCTCAAAGAAACGTTCGCTGAAAGTGTCAGTGACTGGATAAGACTTGTCAGATCTGTCTAGAGGGAATGTCGTGGTGTGTAGCCACCTCAATTAACATTGAGCTTTGAACTCAGATGACTGAGAGAAATAGAGATAGAGGGAGATATAGAGATAGAGAACGAAATAGAGAGAGATATAGAAATGTGGTTTATGCTTCTTTTAAACCGCTTTGTCTTTCAGATTAACAAATAATCCCAAGCGATTAGAGGAAGATAGATTTAAGGAAACTATAAAAATAAGGAAAATAAATATAAAATTAAAGTAAGCATTCAGAAGAAGAATGAATTTCAACACCCATAGAAAATAAGACTACTAAAAATATTCTAACTCCCTTTGGCTTACACACTTTTTTTGGACATCTGCTGTTGACTCTGCCAATCTACTCCTTTGCAAATGAAGTAGTTGCATCATCATTTACGAAATCCACTGCATCATATTGATCGATTACGCAATCAAGAATCTCCAACAGCCATGATCAAACGTTTTGAGACTAATATATTTTTCATATAAGAAAATTAATGGAACTAATTAAACGCTGCATTTTGTTTTAGTATGTTTGTATCATAATTTGAAAGCGAAATATACACAAATTTAGAGCCCAAGCCCACTTTATTAATAAATACAGTGAATTGAAACGCGCAGTCATTATTTACAATGAAGTTTCTTGTTTATCAGGACTGCTTCATTTCGTTTTTGCATGCTGGAGACCAAATTTATGATAGTATCTTGACTGCTATTGCTCCATTTTTGTTCCTTAACCAACCGCAACTGCTCACAATTGGATGGCTTCTGTTTAATCGCCGCCAGGTTGAGTATCGCCACAAATTCTCTATTGCGTTCAAATCTGGAGAGTTTCCGGGGCAAGGTTATAAAAGTTCGATGTTATTATCAGCTAAGAACTTTGTTATTGCCTTTGCTTAAAGAGAAGGTGCGCAATCATGCTGAAAATACAGCTATCATCCCCAACTTGGTCATGAACTGTTGGGGAAAAAATACGTTTCGGTACCATTTTGAGTTCATGACAGTGTTCTTGGGCAAAAATTGTTAGTGCTCCAGTTTGCTTAGATGAGAAGCAGCCCCATACATAGCGGGATGTCCGGATGCTTCATCTTGAGCACGGCACAGGACTTGTGACTCCCCTTTTTCTGCTCCTAACGAGAGATCTTTCAGAAGTTCCAAACAAGCGGAAGAAAGCTTCATCAGAGAATATTCTTTATATTTCCTATGAAAGTGGAGCCTATCGGTAAGGTTCTTCCTAGTGAGATGGGGCTTCGTTATAGCCCGTCTTGGCCTGAGACCTTTGTCGAAAAGTCTCCGCCTCAGTGTGCGCGCTGAAGCGTTCACACCTGCTTTTTTCCAAGTTTGGCACTGCAGGCCGAAGGCAGGTCGATCCTTGAGCTGGGACCTTATCAGGAAGCGATCTCGGCATTCATTTGAATATTTTTAGCGTCCAGGAAACTTCTTCACATGAGTGTAACAAGTCTTTTCAAAGTCATTAATGATCCTAAAGATGGTGTTCCTTGATGAAATACCCTTAGAAACTATCTCTTTACATTTCAAGCCCCTTTGGTGCAGAGCAACAATGGTTGCACGCGTTTCTTTGGAAAGAACCATTTATGGAATTGAAAAAAGTTTCAAACATTTATTTACAAAAAATATTACGAAACAGATTATAATTACACAACATCATTCATTTAACCCATATTTCTCCTCGTTTTACTCTTTTGATCGAATAGCAAAGCTCTTACAGGAAAAGGACCCCAGCGCAATTTTCGAAATGATTTTTTAATAATCCCGCATTAATCTAAATATTAAAATAATTATTCCGTTCACGTAAATTTTTAAAATTAACGATATATATATATATATATATATATATATATATATATATATATATATATATATATATATATATATATATATATATATATATATATATATATATATATATATATGAAAGATAATGGTAAACCACAATATTTGAATCAAGTTTTTATTTATAACTATCGGATTAGTTTCGGCAAGATGCCTTTTACAACTAATAATGAAGAAGCTAGGCAAGGAGCACAGTATATATAAGGTAAGACACATCCTAAACCAAATGAAAGAGCAAGAAACAATCTGGAAAAAAATAACTCGCGTGATTTTGGCGTGAATGACAAGCTAAACAAAATGAAATGGAACCAGAAACAACCTGGAGAGTTGCTAATTATCGAGACGCATTGCGTCCAGGGGCTTATAAATATGATTGGCGACTCTATTCATTATATATTTTTTAAATTTGTATTACCCTTCAGATAAATTGAAATTATCAACTTTGTTGATGATGATGGATTCCGCAATTCTCCTCTCAATATAATGGTTTGATTTATAAATGATTTTTGCATGGTTAAAATCAATTCTATGGTAGTGCTTTTTCATGTGGGTAAAGAGACGAAGAGTTCGTACACCTTCTGATATCAGCTAAATGTTTTCATCCCCTTATTAAAGTGGCCTGACTCTCCGATGTATGTTAATTTGCAATTATAGCATGGTATACTGTAAACTCCAGCATCAAGATTGATTGGGCGCAATCTAGTCAAGGATTTTCGAATGGTATTAGAATATTTAAATGTGATATTTATTTTATTTCCGTTTGCATATGATTTTAGGGGAGCTAAGGCTGGAACGTATGTCAAACTAATACATTTTTTAAAATCGTCCCTTTGTGGTGTGGAGGTGGCATAGAAGGTTTTTCGTACTTTGAAATGGCATCTATTTATGAGATAAATTGGATATTTTAGTTCAATGAAATTACAGATAAGGTGGTTAATTTCTTCCTGAAGGAAGATTGGATCGCACGTTCTATAGGCTCTGAGAAAGAGGGAAGAAATAACAGATATCTTAACGGATTTGCCATGTAGTGAGAACAGATGTATGCAAGCATTTGAATTTGTAGGTTTTCGTTAGACTGAGCATTGAATATAATGATTTAAACGGTGGATATTTACGTCTAGAAACGGTAGAGAATTATTCTGTTACCATTCTACTTTGAATTTTATCGATGGGTGCAAAGATTTCATTGAAATTGTTGTTGTCTACGGGCCATGCCGACATGATGTCGTCTACATATCGGAACCAGATAAGAAGTTGTGAATGGATCCTAGGAAGGAGGGTCATTTCATAGTTTTCCATAAATAGATTAGATAGGATGAGGGAAAGGTGGTTACCCAGACCTAGGCCATATTTTTGGTGAAAAAAAACTTATCTTCAGTTGAAAATACATTATTCGTTACACATAAGCGCAGTAATTTAATAATTTTATGGATCGGTAAGGGTAGGTTAATATCTAAATTGGGAAAAGCTTTCGATAACACGTCAAGCGCTTCATCGACCGGGACTTTTGTAAACAAACTATTTACGTCAAAGCTTAACAGTTTTATACCACTGAGGTCAAGATTTTTGATTTTGGAAATAAGGTCTGATGAGTAGATAATATGTGAGTGAGAGATTTTTCTTACCCCATTTGATAAGATTTCAGCCAGCCATTTGGATAGCTTATAACTATGGGAGCCAATGCAAGAATGATTGTGCGCAATGGGATATACCTTCTTTATTGGGTTTTCTGTAACCCGTACATGTAAAGAAGGGAGGGGTTGATTGTTTTAAATTTTTTGGTTAATTAAGATTTGGAACCTAAGATTTTTCGGATGACGTAATTAAAGGATTTCGTATTGTTGTTCAGAGGATTAGAATTTAATATTTCACAGGTAGTGTTGTCACTTAGATCATTTAATATTGAGTTTTATCCATCACAATAATTTGGTTAGTTTTGTCGGAATTTGTTAAAGTTTTAAAGCGTTAAATAACCTTTTGGGTTATTTAACGCTTTAAATATTAATCTATTAATACTATTAATCTCCAGATTTTCACTACATTTACTAAGGGACGCTAAATGTTGTAGGTTTAATGAATCATTATTAGAAAATGAGAACGAAAGTCCATATCCGAGAATAATTTGTTCATCGTAATAACGTTAATTCGCGGGAAGAGAGATTCAGGATGTTTTTTCTCCAAGATGATGAGGTATATATATATATATATATATATATATATATATATATATATATATATATATATATATATATATATATATATATATATATATATATATATATGTATAACTGAATCACTAAAATAAGGAACGTGAGGAATTTATGAATAACGTTACAGCCACGAGGAAAATGAAACAACGGAGAACTGCGAGGCCTTTCGACTAATGGTCCTTTACTGAGCAGACTAAAAGACAGGGAAAAGGAGAAAGATATTTATACTCCTGATTAATGAAAATATGGGATATAAAGATTAAAAGGGGATGGGATTAACAGATACCTGGAAAAAACCTATTAACAAGATCAGCCGTCAGGGTTGAAAAAAAAAAAAAAGTTTACGGGTTACAAAAGAAAGGGGGGGGGGCAATGTTTGGGAATCACATATGCAATATGTAAACAAAAAAAAGTTTACACATGATAACTAGAAAATATGACAAAAGAAAAATATGAGGAAAGGTTTTTTTTATATAAATAAGCTAAAATAACTTCTATGTGGTAATCATTAATTCAGAAATTTTATCTTTAAAGTCATTCTTAAACATTCTTTTGATACAAGGGTCCAAAAAATACATTCCAGGGCTGAGATTAAAATTCGAAGTCAGTTGTATAAATGCCGATTCTAAAAGATTGCGGAAAAAAAAGTCATTTGATTTGGCAATCACAGAACTCTCCTTCCAATTAATACGATGGGAATTTTCACTCAAATGGATAAAAATGGCATTTGATGTTTGCCCAGTGTTTACAGAGTACTTATGTTGCTTAATACGCACATTCAGATCCTTGCTAGTTTGCCCAATATAAAATGAAGGTCAATCCAAACAAGGGATTTTATAAATTACGTTATTTGTTTCATTAGGGCAATTTTTTATTAACATTCTTTTTAAAGTATTAGTATAAGAGAAAACAAGATTTACATTAAGTGTTTTTAACAATGTTTTTACGGTTTCAAATGAATATCCTCATTTTATCTTATTTTAATGAACACTCAAGATTTCGTTGACCGCCTCAACCACTTGCAATTACCGGATGGAAAACTTGTGAGCTTTGATGTAAACTCTTTGTTTACCAAAGTTCCGGTTGACCAAACCATGGGCCTTCTGCGGGAAATCATGCCTAGACTTAATTTGGATCTTCCCATTTCTACGAGTAAATTTATCGATTTAGTTGAATTATGTCTCTCTGACAATGTGTTTCGAGTAAATAATGAGTTTTATAGACAAATATTTGGCCTTAGCATGGGAAATAGTTTATCTCCGATATTCGCATGTCTCTTCATGGAATATTTTGAGACTGAACTCCTTCCCACAATTTTCCCCCCTAACTTTATATGGTTAAGGTACATCGACGATGTATTTTCTGTATGTGCTAATGGGCCATGATTTTGATAACTTTTTTAATAATTTGAATAATTTGCATGTCTCCATCAATTTAAATATGAATGGAAATATGATAATAGATTACCCTTTTTATATGTCCTCATTAATAAAGATCACGATGAATTAAAACTTGACGTGTATAGGAAACCAACCCACTCGAATGCCTATATACATTATTTTTCATTTCACGATAATACTGTTAAAAAATCGGTAATTTCTAACCTTTTCCTTAGAGCAAAAAAATATGTCATCCTTCCTATTTAGATGAGGAAATTGTCATTATCAGGACGATTTTTTCTAATTTATATTACCCCGATTGGTTCATATCGTCTCCTCATTTTGCAGCTAGGAAAACATTCTATGGTAATATGCCTTCCCGCACTAATGACTTCAACAAATGTATAACATTGCCATTTAATAATAAATTAAATAGTTTAAAGGACATATTTGGAAAAGCGGGTATTAATCTAGCCTTCAAATATAATAATTCCTTAAACCAATTGATGATGGCCAGGAAACCCAAAGAACATCATAACATAGGAGTATATGCAATACCATGCAACGATTGCCATAAAGTTTATATAGGGGAAACGGGGAGAAATCTAGACAAGAGATTGTACGAACACAAAAGAGATATTAGAGTGGGCAGCGAAAGTAGTGAAATATTCTGCCATGTTAGAGACAAGAATCATACGATCGATTTCAATGGAAGTAAAATGGTATTTAAATCGGCTAACTATGTTAAGAGAAGAATCGTAGAATCGAGCTTGATATCGTCAGTTCCTAATTTAAATCTATCTGAGGGTCAATTTTCTTTTAATCCTGTAATAAGAAAGCAAATAAACAAAATAGTAAAATGTCAGCCCTTCAATATGTTTAGGCCTAACCCGTCCCTTCCCTGATTAGCCACAAGTAGGGGATTGGGGCTAAAAGAGGGGATCTTGTGTTATGCTTATATGCACTTCTCTTATAGTTTCTACCCAGTGTCAGTTGAAAAAGGGTGTGAGATACAAAGAAACTGTTCTGAATTAAATTGTCTTCGGAGAATGTGGTTTAATTCCTCATATATATATATATATATATATATATATATATATATATATATATATATATATACATATACTTACATACTTAATCCTTTTAGCGTCAGATTTTCTCAATTTTAGTTTCTTGAGATTAGAACTCTATCGAACACTTCGAACTCTATGCCTCCATGTTGCACCAGCCACGTAGTCCTTCCGCAATGGTCGTTGCAACTATTAGTTGGTGAAAGAGGTGAAAGAGGTGAAAGATGGAAAAATTGGTGTTTGACTATCGTCGACCTCTCCCCCTGGTTCCCTTCACCATAGGAGCAGTGACAAACCAAACCAAATTCAGTCAGTAGAGACATGAATGACTTCCAAGCGGAAGGAAGATGTGAGAAAACGTTAATTAAAGAAACAATTAGGAAAAATAAAACAATCAAAAAGGAAGAAATCATACAACCAACTCCCACAAGGGAAAGGGCAGGTGAAACATGTGCAACTATGCTGAAGCTAATATCTTGGAGTCTGCGTGCCCTCCTACCCCTAAGACCCCCAGGTGAATCTGGGGCTATTAATATTTCACACTTTTAAAGTTCCTCTTTCTTGCACCTCTTTTTTTTTACAAAATTTCTATTATTTGCCTATCCTTTTCTCTCTGTTTCATCTTGTCTTTTGCTTCTCTTCATTCGTTTCATTCTCTCATCTGCTTCTCTTCGTCTCTCTATTTTATTCTGTGTCCTTCGCTTTTTTATTATCTCTGTTTAATTTTGTCATTTGCTTCCTTTCTTCTCCCTGTTTTATTGCTATCATTTCTTCTCTTCATCTCTATGTTTTATTCTGTCATTTGCTTCTTTTCTTCTTTGTGTTTCATTTCTGTCCTTTTCTTCTTTTCTTCTTTGTGTTTCATTTCTGTCCTTTTCTTCTCTTCTCTCTGTTTCATTCTGACATTTGCTTCTCTTTTTCTCTCTGTTTTATTCTACCGTTGGCTTCTCTTCTCTTTATCTCATTCTATCATTTGTCCTCATTGATTACATCATCATCCTCTCTTTTCTTAATTAAAATTAAAAATTCCTTATCAATTTCTAAGTCACTTCGTGATGCAATTGAATTTCAACTGAGCGTCAAACGATGAATCCTCTCTTCTTTCGGTCAACACCGCCGGACGAACAGAACCAGAGGGACAAGATTCGTGTGAAACTTGTACCTTAAAAACTGGTTCCAATTTTTCGTGGTTATTTCGACTCTCAATTAATAAAGAGTGGGTTTTCATCGCCATTACACCAATATCCAATAAACTTCTGGTGGTGAACGTCATTTCTTTAATAATACAAAAAGGTGAATGGGAAATATCATAACAGCGAGAAACTATCCTTACCATTCCCTATGCAGTCGTTAGCTTGGCACTGCTATTTTCCCCATCCAAAACTTCTTTTTGGTTAGGGAAAACCAGTAAGAGGGGGTTTTTATATCTCAAATTTACCGGATTTTCCTATGTGGGTCATGAACACCCCGGAACCTACTATTATATCACCTCACTTGGAGAAGACCGCTCGCCGTGGCGGCATTCCTGAGTGTTGTCGGGTTTGACTGGAGAGAACCCGGGGCCACAAAGTAAATAAGAATTAAGTAAGTGAACGCTTATTTGTATATTATTTTGCCCAGAAAAATACGCCCGCAGACACTCATGCTAGAGATGTTTACGCACCTCCTCACAATCCAACTTTGGAATACGAAGGCACGAGAGGGACGATCCCGTTTTCGTCCCTAATGCCGATATCTCCTTTTGGCGCTGCACGAGAATCAATAAAGAAGTCAGAATCGCCCCTACGGTAGGCCGTGGTCATCGGCCTCTCTACTTGCCTCCTGCTTCCCTGCAAAAGTGGATGAACCTCTGCTTGCCGTTAGACTTCGTCCTTCTCAACCTTTCCACAAAATCTTTGTGTACGTGCATGTTTGCATGTCGCCGTGTTTAAGTATTCGTCTGTGTAATTATGTGCGTAGAAATTGAATGTGGATACCTGTGCGGAAAAGCATCAATTTGGAAGGGAATTGAAAAGAAGAGTCGAGGTAAGTCCTAAAATATGTTCTTTGTGAAGACAAAGGCCTGAAAAGGAATTCTCAGAAGAGTCGGAAGCGCTCGAAATATTTATTTTTATTTCCTGCTACTTTTTAAGGGCAGTGCACTCCCATACAATTATGGCCTATTACTAAACTTTGTTTTCTCCCTGTGGTTTTAGTTCGATCTCTGTCACAAAATCCAGACCACCCTTTCCTGCAGTGACGAGTACATAGAGGCGAATAACTCTTTGAATGTTTTATTCGTACCCAATGGGTTTTCGCTCGTCAACGGACAGAGATGCTTCCAGTTATTATTAAAGGCGATGCGATTGGATATTTCCATGGAGGGGGATTGGCGTCAAATTATGCCTTTACGGCTGTTCCTTCTGACCCTTTCCTGGCCCAAGAGGCGGGATCACGGAGACGGGGTTGAATGCCCATTTTTCTCCAATCGTCGCTCCGGTGTGAAATGGGATGGCAGTGGGCGGGGTGGGCTGACTTTACGGGCGTCTGTCCAATCGATCAATGGCTCCAGGTTCTGAACATGGTGAGAAGCGAACAAACGTTCAATTTATGGAAATTTAATTTTATGACGCGGGGAGAAAATTTGGGAACCCCAAAAAATCCCTTAAGTAGGGGATTTATAAACTAGCGTGTTGCGCATATTGTAAGGTTTCCGTGATAACCAGGATGTGTACGTGAATTGTGTAAGTGTGTGTGTAAATATAAACACTTATACCTTCGATACCTATAACTTTATCTTAATAGTAGGAAAATATATAAAATATCGGCAGATTTTAAGTATTCGTTTCAGGTCCCTACTCATAAAAGATAATTATTCTATGTCGCGAAATATATTAAACAAGTTCTAAAAAGAAAGACAATTTCTGATAAAGAAAAGGAAAACAAATAATAGAAGAACTGTGAAAAGCGACCCATTTTAACAAATATCGGAAGAGTGGAGAGAATAGAGGACTGGACTATGATAGTATCTGGCATACTAATAAATAAACGTCTATAAAATAATCCCATGAGACACATGATTAGAAAAATTAGATGAATTCATAATAAGAATAAATGGGGCGGGGAAACAAATGGGTAATAAGAATGAAATAGACAATGGGAAGATATTTCAAAATATTCAGGACTATCACACATTCTATTAACAAGCTTAAGAATTCATTAGCACGTGACTGGGAAGAACGAGCTCTGAACCGATGGATACTTCATATGGGACGGGAATTCAAACCCTCTTCTAAAGGTTAAAGGAAACCGGTTTATTGCCCCGAACCGTAATCGATTGGTAAATTGATGCACTAAATTCTTGATTCAATACTAACGAAGTTGAATACAAGCGATTTTTTTACGCGTTTTGGGATAAAATTCCTTTGACGGAAATTTGACCATTAATTAACTTGTCTGCGAAAGTAAACGAGCAGAATGGAAATTTATTTCTTCAGTTTTACTCTTAACAAAGTTGGCAGTTTATTTGTCTACTTGGCGCGCCTAAAATGATATAGGCATGGTTTTGGCAGAATAAAATATTATCGTTATTGTGTTGAAAACTAGTGCTCTGAGTAGTCTCTTCTTTTGTCTCGCAGCTCGGGATATTTACTCTATACACATTTCACCTCCCCTAACTGCAACACTTTCTCCGTGTATCTATTTTAAAGCATTTTTGTTGCAGAAAGTTCCCTGTATATATCTTCCACCCGTTTTTACTCCCTCTATCTTCACTTTATTGCAAGCTTACTGCGAGAGATGCCCTTGTTGGTTTTCACTTTATTTTTTAAAGACTTAAAAATTAATTTTAAATAATGTTTCTCTTTTAATACATAGAATATTAGAAATAAATTTAATGATCTTGCGAGACTCGTGGTTATAAAGAAGTTTGACATTATTGCAATCGCTGAGTCTCAGGTAAAATCAGAGGGTAAAAACTTTAGGGGTGAATATAATTTAAGTGGTTACAGACTTTTTTTTTAATAAAGGACATATATTTGAGGGGGGATAGAATTTTATTGTATGTGGGAGACAATTTAACGCAATAGTTTATGATGCTGTTATAATACCAATATTTTAATAGTTTCTATTGATGCCGAAAAATCAATTTAACCTTGCTGTAGTATATATAGCCGCTGGGAAAAACGAGCTAAATTTCCGAGGAATCACTGTACAACTAATTTCAGTGTCAAGAAAAAAACTCATAAATCTTATGTGTATTTTATTATGAAATTGAGTATACTGAATTCAAATTTGATGACAAAAATTTGCCATCACGTAACATTTTCTTGTAAATTGCCGATTTAATAATTATGCAATTGATACCGATTTCTACGATACTATAAATGTATTTCGCTCCCAAAGTCAGATTAAATGTGTCCATTGTAATTAATTCGTAAATATATAATGAATCAGCATGTTTGTTAGCCTTATATAATGCATTAAACTACATTTTAGTATTTACTTCTTCGTTTGTAAAACGTCTCAGGTCTGTCACCCTTCAGGTTCCAGCAGAAGTCAACCAGCATAGCAGGGCTCCATTTTCCCTTATACCTGTTTTCCATTGACGCTATATTTTGAAGGAACTTCTCTCCATGTTCATCACCCACATCTCCTGCATTCTCTCTGAAGAAGGAAAGATGAGAATGAAGAGAGTGTATCTTCAGTGACATATTGCATCCGAGATCTTGGTAGTACTTGATTAGGCTCTCCACTATACGCTCTTGCTGGGCCCCTTGATGCATTCCCAGAAGTACTTTGCATAGCACTTGAATGTCAAACTAGGCGAATAGCAGACTAGAGATCTAGATACATGATAGATTTCTTGCCTTTTCTTTTGGGACCTGCAGTGAAATAAAATAAAATCAAACTAAAAATGGATATTTCTGGCTGTGATCACTTGATGAAATAGTGGAAGTACAACATAGTATGTATTTTGATCTTTTTAATTGATACATCTCTTGAAAATATATTAAAGCCAGGAAAGAAAACACATTCAATACTCACCTTTAATATCTGTTAAGTAGAAGGAGCTATCCGTTGAATGGTCCTTTGGCTTCCCCCACACCATTGGTACGCCAAACATGAGGCCAGGCCCTTTGCCTTTCACCCAGACAGAAAGGGAACTTGTACATCTGACACAACATATGTGAGGTACCCAGCGTTTGTCCTGGTCACTCACTTTACATCCAAAGTAAAGCTCATAAAGTTTCTTCACATGTTTAGTCAACTGTATCTTGTAGTCTTTATGTAACTGATCCACATACAAGGGGCGGTCAATAAGTTTTGCGAATTGGTAGGGCAAAATAGAGGAAAGGGGATGGCTGTTTGTGGGGGTGTTATGACAAGTTATGACAAGTCAGGGCCTGCAGCCGCACGATCCTGCTTCGTCTATTTAAGAAGCAGTAGCTGATCGCAGATCGTCAGTCACAAATTTTTTAACAAGGGAGAAGGTTGAGCACCGCGCAGTGATCAAATTTTTGACCAAGGAAGGCAAGAATGCAAAAGAGATCCATGAACGCATATATGCAGTGTACACTGACACCGCCCCTTGATATGCAACCATTGCTCGCTGGAATACGGAGTTCCGCCATGGTCGTGAGTCCCTTGAAGATGACCCCAGTCAGACGTGACCATCGAGGACAATGTGGCCCGTGTGGAGAGGATCATCCTCGAAAATCGACGGGTGAAGGTTGAATAAATCGAGCGAGAACTTGGAATATCACATGGAAGTGTTATGAACATCATCCACGACAATTTGGCCATGACCAAGGTCTCTGCCCGTTGGGTCCCTAGAAACCTCATGAAACCTCACGCCCCATGATCGACTTCAACGTCGTCAAAGTTCGGAGGAACTGCTGCTCCTGTACAACCAAGATCCGGCGGGATTCGAGTCACGCATAGCGACAGGTGATGAAACGTGGGTCCATCACTGGGATCCTGAGACCAAGCTCAAAAGCATGGCTTGGAAGCACAGGGGCTCTCCGACCCTCATCAAATTCCGGACCCAACCCTCAGCCAAGAAGATCATGGCCACCATCTTCTGGGATTCTGAGGGAGTGTTGATGATGGACTATGCGCCTTGTGGAAGGACCATCACAGCCCAATATTACGCCGAGAAACTGGCTGGATTGAAGTGCATCCTTCAGAAGCGGCGCGGCAAGTTGACACGCGGTGTCCTGTTCCTCCACGACAATGCCCCTGTCTACATGGCCAGAGTTGCACAAGCTACCCTGCGCGAGTGCGGATTCAAGGAGCTAAACCATCTCCCCTACAGTCCAGATCTGGCCCCTAGCGACTACTTTTTATTCTGCCAGCTGAAGGCTGCACTGCGTGGACGCCGGTTTGGGGACGATGAAGATGTCCAGCTCGCCGTCCAGGAGTGGATTGAACAGCAGTCGGGAGATTTCTGGTTGTCGGGAATTCGAAGCCTCAGGAACAAGTGGTGCAAGTGCATTGAAGTTGAGGGTAGTTATATTGAAAAATAATAAAACACTTTTCCTCATATCTCGTTTCCTTATATCCGACTTGCAAAACTTATTGACCGCCCCTTTTATATCATGCTAACCTGATAAATGTATCGAATATAATCATTTATTTCTTTTGTACCTAGGCATCAGCTCTTAATTACTCGGAGTTTCCTGTATATGACTGGAAACCCGTGTGTTTCCTTTTCCGTCATGATTATTTTATGTTCCTGTATTCATTGACTCCCGTTTTGATTCGCTTTTTTTGTGTTGTTTTTTTCTGTATTGTTCGTGTAGCAAATGTTAAAAGTATACATTATTCCTAGTTACACATCAGAATAATGTCTTCCAAAACGGGTAGGGATGTAGAAGTCTGAATACCGCGTACATAGGTGTACGCAGAAACACTCCTACACAAAGCTGCGCGCCTTCTCGTATCCCTAAACGCACCTCTCATCTCGAAATTCTCCGTCGCCCTTTTTCGCACCGCCGTAAAATCCGAGATGACTCGAAGCCGTGAATGACATATCGTCAGCCCAAAGATGAAAAATGTCTTTCGGGGGACGATACGGATTTTACGAGAATTCGATTCTCTCTCTCGATTTTGCTCGTGAGAGAAATAAAAGGAAGACTTCTCCCTGGAATCAGGCAGAAGCCCTTGGACCTACGTCGAGTGTGTGGGAAACTCGATCCCCATAAGAAACCGTTCGCCCGCTGCAAGGAAGGAACTTCTCGGGGAATTGGTTGTTGCCATCACGGTACTTGTAGGTGCCAAACTTCTCGCAGCCCCCTATCCCTTCCTCAGAGTCTGAGGTAACACAGGACCTCTCTCTGCGGATTACCCTAGACGTAGCTAGGTAATCGATTTGGGCTACCCACTCCAGGAGCCGAATAATCACCGATTGAGTCACCGCTTGGCTCACCTTCGTGATCCAGCAAAGAATCAGTATATCACCGGTCTAGGATTACCCTCTCATTCGGTAACTTCGGACGGCCAGACTAGGTGCGACCATCGTTACCAGACGAAGATCTTCACCGCCCCCCGTCCTTCAAAAATACTTACGAACTCAAAGGTATCGTTAATTGAATTTTTCCCTCCCCTAAATTCACCAGTTTATTTGTGAACTAGAAATCTCATCCGAGCCCATACCCTCTAAAATTAGAAGTGCTTACTTAATTCAGTGTTTAACTCAATAATAATATGCCCTTCGTTCTGTCTGGTGTCATTAAGACGCAAACATCCCAGTGAGTAATCTGCAAGTAATCTCCACGACATTTTTGTAGACTTATTTATTCAGTGAAAGATTAATTCTATTTATATTTATATACACTGTGTTTATTTCAAATTCATGTACATTAAAGATTATTTTTGTATATATGTGTGTTTAACTAATTTGGACGATCCTTTGGCAATTAGTAAGCAACCCACTCGGCTTAAATCTTAATATTCCACCGACCCACCCTTTTGATCAAAATGGTACGCACTGAGGTTATTCTTATTCACCGGAAGTGGCTAAGGTAGGTGTATTGGATACGCTTCACCTCCGCTTCACCTCGGTGCGGTAATAAAATATATGTCTAGGAAGTGGGACTGGGATTACCCACTCACTAAAACCTCAACAGTGTATAACCATTGGAAATACTATACTATAGGTTTGGCTCAGCAGCTGAATATTATAAATATATACTAGTTTAAAGAAGCCATGAAAAATGTATATTTCATTCTTTATGCAAAACACGATAACGAGATGAAAGACGCTAGACTGATTTTGCGTTTTTGTTAATAAAATAAAACTGTATGATTTCCTATGCTGGTAGATGGGATCCTCTCCACCCAGTTCCAGAATGATTTAGGGTCACTTTTTCATCATCTGTAAATACCAACCTTATCATATTCAGGTTACACATAGCGGAACTGCTTCCGATTCAATCCCGAATCACATTCAGGATCTCGCCATTCCGACTTGGTTCCGATAGTTTCATGCTTCATGAAATGTTCGGGCAACTTTCCGAATCATTTCGAAAAGTCAGAAAAAATTTGTCGCCGATTCAAAATAGAATACAAACCGAACGACATTTGGTTTGCATTCAGACTCAAATTTGGCTATGTGTGACTGGGCCTTAAGACAGTAAAATGTTATTTCTTCCAGACTGAATGAGTGTAGTTAATGGGGTAATTCTGCTTAGTGTGTGAGAGGAAATAAAATGATATAAACGAAGAAAACTTTCGATAACATTCATATGTACATAGCTGATTTTCCTCGACTTTCAGGTTTAGAATAGTTGCTCCACACTGCACCAGGACGGGATAAGTGAAAATTCTGAGGAAAGCTGATGCGATTGCACAGTATGGTGTATTTAATTTTATTAATAACGATTATAATTTAGAAGACAACTCTTAAAACTAAGAATGAAATTTATATAACTATAAATAAACCACTGAATATAGAATGTAATATGACTTCTCCAAGTAGGGGCAAACGAGCAAGGCTCCCAAATCGGAAATAAAGGGTCTTTCAATAAGGTCACGCGATTTTTAAATGTAAATAAAACAAGTTGTATGTAATATATGCCCTCAATTTATTTTAAATTTGAAAGTACATTTTATGGCATTAAGTGTGGAATATGAGCTCGTTCAAATTTCCGCCGCGCTTTTGATTGGTGGAATGGATTCTGGAGGCCCAATTTTCGATGACTTTGTCGCATAAATCTGGCTGAATTTGCTGGATGGTGTTCGTTATGTTGACTTTTAGAACATCAACTGTATGCGGATTATTCGCATAGACCTGCGATTTAAGGTAAGCTCGAAGAAAGTAGTCTAATGGCGTTAAATCGCATGATCTCGGTGGCCAGTTGACGTCGCCGCCGCGCGAGATGAGCCTGCACTGAAATCGCTGGTGCAGTGCCGTGCGCAGTGTGGCACGTAGCGCCGTCCTGTTGGAACCACATGTCGTCAGTATCAGGTATATAATCCAGTTGAGGCCACAAGAAGTTGCTTATCATCGATCTGTAGGTCTCGTCGTTGACGGTTATGGCAATCCCATCTTCGTTCTCAAAAAAATACGGACCGATGATTCCGTTAGACAAAATTCCGCACCAAACAGTGACTTTGTTGGGATGCAATTGGTGCTAGTGTATCTCATGTGGACTGTTTTCGTCCCAAATCCGACAATTTTGCTTGTTCACAAATCCATTCATCCAAAAATGGGCCTCGTCGCTGAAGATGATTTTTTTTTTAAATTTGGGGCAACTTCCAACTGCTCTAGAGCCCAATCAGCGAAAACACGGCGTTGGCTATGGTCGTTTACCTTAAGTTCCTGGGTAAGTTGGATTTTGTACGGGTGCACACTCAAGTCCCTACGCATAATTCGTCAAACTGAAGTCGCAAAAAGGCCAAGTTCTTGTGAACGACGAGAAATTGACTGCCTCGGATTTTCCCATACACTCTCATTTACGGCAGCGATGTTTTCAGCAGACCTTGCCTTTCGGAGACGTATGGGTGTTGGCTGATTGTTGATCGACCCTTTTGCCTCGAATTTGGCCACCAAGCGTGGACTCGGCAGGAGGATTGTGGCGAGGATAGAAATCACGTAGTGCGCGGAACGTTTGTCGAATGGAGCACTGATTTTGATAATAACATTTGATGATTTGCACACGCTGTTCAACGCTATAACCTTCCATCGTGACTTGCCAAGTACTATTGAACAGTTCACAGTGAGGTTGCCAGATGTCACTTTAACAACATGGCCACTATCACCTGACAAAGCTCAAGCGTCCTTGTTGAAAGACCCTTTACACTAATACTTGAGCACATAACTACATCACATGTTGGTATAGCTAGAATTGTACACTTCGTGTGCATACAAAATCTTTCCTATTCGGTGGAGGAAACGAAGAAATTATATATTTTTGCTCAATCTACCAGCGATTCTACCAGCTGTAAAAAATGCATTCGATTAAGGTTAATATCCACTTCGAAAGACTCACCGAATCAAGCTCAACAAATCGTTAATTTCTTACAATTATTGATGAATATTCTCGCCTTTACTACGCTTTCACACGATCCTTGAGCCATCTTTGGAATGCCCCCTCTTCTTTTATTCATTCTAACATGTGAACCATATTTGTCTCTATAGAATTTTTTGATTTTCTATTTAGTAAAATATGTAGTACTCACTCCAATCATCCTTTGGGACAATCAGTGTAGGCGATACAACACCATACATAGCCTATTTGGAATCACCATCTGTTGTCACCCCTGTTGCCTTCAAAGCTGCTAGGAATTGATGTAATACTAAACTTCGTAAGGCTAAGCCCTCATTAAAGAGGAAGTGCAGCAGGCTGACTTTCAATGGTATCTTCCCTTCCTCTTGCAAGTATATTTTGTTTTATTCCCTCTTGGTCTTAAGTGAAATTAGACCACCTTTTCTTTTGTTCATCTTAGCATGGTGGTAAAGCGCTCGCTTCTCTCGCATGAGGTTTCTGGTTCAAATCCAGGTTGAAGAAGGTTTTTATATTAGTATCCTTATTATTATTCGTAAGAGAGTGGATGGGTAACCATACAATAAGTGATGGCGCACAAGGCGGGATGATGACATAATATAAGCATTCTCCTTTTAACAAGCTCGTTACTTAATGTTTACAACTTTAAACACTTAGAATCCGATGCTCTTCTCTTTTATCATCAGTATTGGTTTCGTAAGGCTCACTCAATTGGTGAGTTCATATCATATTTCATTCATATTCGGTCATCTTCTCTTAGGAACTTGAGAGAATCCTATGTCGATGGACTTGGCATTTCTAAGGCACAAGGACCTTTTGCTTAAATCTCCTGCTTTTGTCTTTACTACATCTCTATGTAGCCTGATCTCTAGTTTCTTGTCTTGTTCAATCTCTGTCTTAGTTGATGGGTGCTAAGTCACTCTCTTTCTAGTGGTGTTTTTCAGGGTTTTGTTCCCTTTCTGCCTTTTCCTCGTCTTCATTTATCAACGACCTCCGTCATACCCTTTCCACTACCACCTATGCATATACTAATGGTTCTTCTACTCTTCATAAATCATTCTCTTTCACTTTTCAGCTTAGCTCTTTTACAAACTCACATTAACACCAAAGTTTATCTAAACGTGTTAATGTGGCTCCGGAGTCTGACTGAAGCAGACTCGGTCCGTTTCAATGTCTCAAGACAAACTTCATTCCTACCTCTCACCATCTAATACTCCTCATGACTTTCCCGTAATGTTTAATAATAATGAAATGCAATCGCTTAATTACATTAACATTTTATGCTTAGAACTTTGTAGTGGAATGTCTTTGAATGATCATATTGTGGGCCAGACTAAGTCTGCCTGTAAACGGCTGAGTATACTGTTCAGATATTGCTGGTACGTATCCTCTGAGCAGCGCCTCCAAATCTATGTGGGATTTGTTCGTCCCTGTATGGGATGTTGTTTCCATATCTGGGGTGGCTCATCTTTCACTTCTCTCTTTGATAGAGTGGAATCGAAATCTATCGTCTCATCAACAACCTCTCTATCACTTAAACTTGTACTCACTCAAACAACGCCGTAAGGTTGCTGCACTCCATATTTTAAGGATACTATTTGTGGTATTGTTCAACTGAATTACATGAGTCTATGCCACCTCCACTGTCCCGACTATGCAATACCTGCACGGGGTCCCCATTCTCATGATTATTGTGTAAAAATAGCGAACTCAGGATTAACAAAGTTGATAATGCCTTCATTCCCTTTACAGCTAGGATATGGAACTCTTTGTTACCTACTGTTATCCCTGAATCTTATAACCTGCCTCTGTAAGAGGAAAGCTTGCTATCCCTTGAGGAGACCAGTCCATAAATATTTCTGTTTTTTCAAATATTTTCTTTCTATTTTTTGTTTTTTCTTTTTCACAGTCTGAGCTTTGATTAGAACATCCCTTGCCCGTCTTAGTCTCTCCAGTATTTAAAATAACTAATCTAGACTACCTTTATTGAATCACGGGTTTTGTTATTTGCTCATTATGGTTTATTTAGTTTATTTTTTAAGGTGTTAAATTTCATATTTTTCTCTTCTAACCCCTTTCAAACTTCATATGTTTAAATTTATTTGAGATTTAAGATCCAAAAGTAGCCTTATCAAAG